>JAGWCC010000030.1:5000-1205000 GCA_022651775.1 Drusus annulatus | reverse complement strand
CTGGAGGCAAGACACTTACCGCTTTTCCACGGAGGTCTTCAGACCAAAAGCTGATATGGTTCTTCATGGTACACGTATTTTTAAATAAACATATAAATAATATTTCTTAGCATCACCGAAAGAGTATTTTTTTATTATTCAATAAACGTTTTCTCTTTCCCAACAGGTGGTTTTTGATATGGTCATGAAATGAAAAACTTTTCATTGTATAGTTAGTATCTTTCTACGTTATTATTAAACACAAGTAGTTTACCCGTAAAAAATCACGCCATGTAACTTGACTTGCCAAAAAAAATATCGGTTGCTTTTATCCACCCATTTCAAATATAGAATAAAGTACGCAAAATTACTTAACACCTAAGAATGGTTCTTTATTAGGTAGGTAGGGATTCGAAAAAATACTTTTTGAAATTTGGTGATTTCAATTAACACCAGTTCCAAATTTTAAAAGTTCTCCCTAGTACATACGTACGTACTCACAAAGGAAATTATTTATTATTAATTAATGAGAATGCTTTCAAGCGCGTCTATGCGTGCCCGGATTTAATATGTCAACAAGCGCTGCAAGAAGAAAATATCCAGGTGTCTTTGTTACGTAAAACGACAATCTCTAAGCTTTTATTTTACGTAGATACCTGTTGCTCTAGACGTGGAAAAGCGACATTCGAGAATTACAAGCAAACCTTTTTTCCCTTGGTTGAATGTTTTTTATTCGACTTTAAAGTCCATTTTGAGTCGCACTACCCGGAGCCGATAGATCTGTGGCACCCCCTTTATGAACATTTAGCTATAGCTATTGCTCATGGAGCAATTAAAAAATGTGAAACAAACAATACGGCGTGTTATTATTGGCATTTGCATATTTTAATGCTCTATAGCTCATGTTTTAGCATATTTGCTGCTCTCAGAAAACAGATAAACTCTGTGTGCGCAAGAAAGAACGGAAGAAGTAAAAAAAAAACAGGTTTTAAAGTTTAGAATCGTTCTTTAGCTACATATCTTTGAAGAAAAAATGAGATGTGTCTATAATGTGCTATTAATGATTTAATAAAAGAAATTTTTTAACTTTATTCCACTTTTATTTTTATGACTGGACCGGTTTCAGCCTATGACGGCCATCTTCAGACTAGTAAAAGTTGTTGTTAACCTACGGCTTATATACTATTTTTGGGGATGTCAGGCTGAAACCGGTCCAGTCATAAAATAAAAGTGGAATAAAGTTAAAAATTTATTTTATTAAATCATTAAAATGGAATTCCACCACGAATTAACAGTTTCAAAATTAGAAATAATATAATTTGCTATTATTTTGAGAAAAAGGACATGTGAGAAAATTACATTAAAAAAATAATGAAATTCCGAAATTTTGTTTTAGGTTTCCTGAACGTTTGGGTGTATTGACTCATTATGTTATTCCTTGCGCACACATAACTAACAGATTTAACCGTTGTATTTTGTAAATGCTACTAAAGTAACAAGACGTGAAAAACTTTTTTTTTAATATTATTTGTTTATGTGAATACCATACAAAAGTCCCAACTTTCCGGATCCAGTAGGTCTATGGCATCCCCGATCAGAATATGTGTGAAGCTTAACTGACTGGCAAGCGGAAAGAGATAGGAAAGAGGAAGATTGAGAAGGACCTGGTTATTCAGGTCTGGTCACCAAAACACAGTGCATATTGGTATTTTACCAGGGCGATAATGAAAGTATCTACCACTCTAGAACGTGCAGCAAATATACTATATATTTTATATTTATTAAATGTAAAATAAAACATATTAACCTGTGACTCGGAGCTGAGGATCTTAGCCGCTTGGCCAAGAAGATCTTTTTAATACTCTTTCGATCTTTGAGAGTTTGTGGAACCATTTTTTTTAGGTAATACGTCTTAAACGTTTTGACCTTGCAAACAGAATATTTTTTAATTGTACAAATGTATTTATAAATTTTGTTAATTAAATAACAATAATTTAACTCAGCCATCTTAATTACAACGCCTTTGATACACAATTAACGCAAACGATTCTGTGAGTTTACGTAATTTTAACACCGATGAATTACCGTAAAAAAATAATGCCTTAATCAAATTATATAAATAAATCATTACTCATGAAAAAACAAAATCGGTTAGAAAAAGATTTTTCGATGGGCTGTATGCAACTATACCGTGTAATGTTATTCAATACCTTAACCGGTTATTTTACGGCGGGTATGGCGACATTGCAGTTAAACTTGCCATGGGATCATCAAGGTTAACCAATGTCCCTAGAAAAAGAGTATTTAATAAGTTTTTATGTGATTTTTGCACAAGGGTTCTAACTGCCCGGAGCCTGTGAGACCATAGCATCCCCAGCTTCGGGTGTACTGTGAGCCTTAAAAATGTGGTAATGGGATGGAAACGGGGAAGATTAAGGTTGGAATGCAGATACCTGGCTATTCAGATCTAGTCAATCAACATGGATAAATCTTTTTCGAGGAAAGTTTTGATTCTTTTGTTTGTTTAAGAAAGACAAACATTCCCCGGTTACGAATGACCTGACGGTATTTGAAAAATTTCTACTACCATCATAAAAAGTCGAAAATGTTTCTTGTGCAATGATGGAGGACTTAGCCAGCAGAGGAATTGAACCCACGACGCCCGGGTGGAAATCCGACGCGTTTGTCCACTCAGCTACCGAGAGGACATTCTTAATGGTGGTCTTTCACCAGGGCGATGGTGAGAGAATCTGCCACTCTGAAATATACACTACTTTTTATTATTTTAATAATATTTGAAAACGTCACGTGGATTGCAGATTCCGTGCTTTGAGGATGGACGCCTGTTGCCTACTAAATTTCAGCACGTTGTGTGTGGCTATCGGCTGCAGAGACAAGGGAGTTATCTACGAGTATCTTGTTCCCGTTAAGCTTTTTCTTTAAAACGGCTTGTATTTCTACTAACTGTGTTTTTTTAGTGAAATTCAACTAATAATATCAAAAACATACTTGACGAACTGTGGGGTATTTCTATTTTGCCACGGAAAACTAAATAAACTAAACATACTAGTGGGTTACGAGAGAGGAGATGATGATATTTTTTTATTTGATCTGTTTCAATATGGAAATATTAACATTTTAGTATCTTGCTATCAGGAAACTTGAAAGTGATATTTTCCCCTTTATCCTTTTAATAGTTTTTATCAAATCTCGTTTTCTATACAAGCTATTTTTTTACAAGCTGGAAAAGCATAAGGGCTGAAGTGACACTTTAGTCAAAAATGACGTAAATATACAGTTTTTTTTTTTAATTCGGCATCGAAAGCTCTGACTCTCGTTTGATTGTGAAGATTTATCTGGCCTTTCAGCCATCTAAAATGTATTTACCATTTGAGAGAAAGTTTGACTCAGGCGACACAAGTTTGGGACTTTTTTAGCTGTTTATCGCTTCAGGTAACTCAGTGAGAGCATTGAGTTACCTGAGTTAACTTTTTTTTTACAAAATCCAATCAGCTACTGAATATTTGTGAATTTTATCGTAAAAAAATAATAACTTTAAAGCGCTCTGGTGTAAACTTTCCGAAATGGCGCTTCAGCCTTTTTCCCTTTCCGGTGACGACATTAATAATGCTAAAATAATAAAGTTTCCGTCTCACAACAAAGACTGCCTTCTGAGGCGAGTAATGTACCTACATGAACATGTACTATAAAAAATTCAAAATAATAAAACCAATGAAATGAAGAAAAAAACTTTGTCTTAAAAATTAATACGATTATTGATACGCCAATATGTAACAAAAATCTGAGGTCAATGCATCACAAAAAACCACAAGATATTTTTCACTAATAAACTTCTCAAAATGGCATTACAGCCCTTTGGCCTTTCCAGCGACGATATAGTATGTTTACGCTTTGTTCTAGAGAAAGAGATAATCTTAGAAATTCCTTAGTAAGAGACCATTGTTCAGAATCAAAAAAAGGTGTTTGAATTAGTTTTAGCCGTGTTCAATTTTATGACCAGATCGGAGTAGACTGGGATCTCAAAATCTTCATATTTTCTTCTTCTTCACTTCCCCTCTAGTGCTACCTGTAGCGCAAACATTTCACAAAGATGAAAGTTTTTAGTTGTAGAAATTGCAAATTAAAAGAATGTACATTCTACGCTGGACATGGAACCCGCAACGTCCAGACAAACAAAAAAGTTTCACCATTTCGTCATTGTGCTTGTCAAATCTCCAGCATAGAAAACGAGAAAACCATTTATGTATATCTTATTATTTTCGGATTAAAAAACAACTTTTATGAAGCGGCTTACATTTTAAAAAAAAAGTAATTTGCAATCCTTTGTCCGTAAAGCCTTACCAACCCGTGGACTGATTCTCAGGTGGAAACAAAGCAAGTAAAAGTTAGCGAACAAAAAAAGGGAAATTTGTTTAAAATATATTATAAATAGAAATATTACGACCATGCCTTTGTTTACGTAATTCGTTCAGACAGGGATCCGAAGGCTATTTTCACAAACTCGACTGGACTTTTCTATTGACCGTTGTTTTATTAGCCGCCTCACGTTATAAAGATAAAAGTGCGATAGAGCCTGCGACAAGCTAATGACTGATTATTCGATTTAAGAACTTCATATTTCTCATTGTTAGTAGGTACTGCGAAATTCAAAATAAACTTAATTTATTTTGTTTTGAAAAATAGATAGCTTTTTTATTTCCTTTATCATTGTTTACACTACACTATTTTTTAGATTTGAACCTACTGTTTTCGGACACAAACGTGCGCTTTGTGGAAAATATTGACATTTAAAAAACATGTTCACGTTTTAAAAATCATTTTTCATCATTATTATATTCTAATCACTTCTTAGTAAAAACTTATAAATGAGTGAAAACAGAAATTTCATAACAAACATAGGTTACTTACTGGGGAATTTATGGAAATGTTTTTGTATTTAATGCCCTTACAAGCCAATTCCCGGAGCCAGCTGGATTATGGCATCCGCAACTGGGAAATTTGAGATGGGAAAATGGGACGGGAAGGAAAAAGCGGAATACATTGGTTGGAAAGTACTTGACCATTAACAGATATAGACACTTAACAAAGCTAAATCCGTATCAATTAACGTTTTGATTCTGATCGTTTTGGCTGATTAAAACGAGAAGTTTTTAAATCAATCTAAAATCTAGGTGTGAAAAATCAACTTAAATAAAATGTACTTTTGTTGGCCCACCTCGAGATTTTAACCCGCAACCTCCGGGTGCAAAGCCAATGAGCACATTGCTCTTCCACATGCAAGATCTTCTGTGACTTGAAATGTATTGTACTCTTTACCCAGCGTTCATCTCCCGCCAGGGTGATACTGAGAGACTTAATTTAAAATTATCTTAGTTTGAGGTGTTACAAACTTTCGTCACATTTGACATCGTTACATTTAAACGGTTGGTCCCCGTTAAACTTCGATTTTAGGCCCGTTTCAGCTTTTGGACAAACTTAAATCAGCTGACAAGTATAACAATATGACTACTATCCTTTTCAGGCATTTACAGTGGTAAAACGTAGAGAAGCATCTTCAGGGATGCCTGCTTAGTTAGTCATCTATTCAAAATTTCGTTATAATTCCAGATTATATAAGAAAAAATACGCGGGAAGCTGTGTGAGGACGGAGGCGGTGCGGGGTGAATTCTGCAACTCCGAGGAGTGGGGGTAAAGCGGGGGATGAAGAAGAGAGCGGGAGGGGATGTACATGCGCAAAAACCTAAAAACATCGCGGCAGGATTGAAAATTTCCGAGTAAAACCTTACTAGTACTATGTACTATTTTGAGTATTTAATCACCGGTACAAGCAAAATGCGAGTACAGTCCGCGTAGCTACTCGCACAGTAGCTGTCTTTGAGACCTTAAGCGAGAACATCGCCAGTAATGTGCCATTATTATGATTTATTTATTGCAATCGCCGGTTGAACTCGAATTCGACTAAGTTGTTTAATGAATTCAGAACAGTTATTTATTTCAATCATCGCGTTTTAATAAACATAATTTATAGCGAATAATAATATTATTGTGATCATTAATTCATTTTTTATAGAAACATTATACTTATTTTCATTTGAAAGAAAATATTATTACATCGATGCGAAACAGTTATACAAGTTATTTCGACAAAGCATACATTCCAACATGAAATAATAATAATGTTTTAATAGTCAATTCATATGTTTCCTTCCTATTTAAGTTTTTTTTAAATATACCCACAAACAATAAATAAAACTATTTTCATCTGCTGAAACTTTTTGTTCCAACCATCCATACACCCAAAACATAGAATTATATTTCTTCCACTTTTTTAACAGAATATTATAATAATCTTAGATTAGGTTAATGAGATTTCCAGTGATGAAAAAAGTACGTGTTTATTAGTCATTGCCTATTAAATAAAAACCTTTTTTTTATTAAAATTTACCAAAACACGTAGTTTTACAAAATGTTTAAAATAAGTATATTTATATTATTTGTCTTGCCTTATAAATAAATGCTTTTTAAAAAATAAATACAAAAATACGCCAAAACATTTTCACATTTTACAAGAGGGCATCCTTCAAATTATTAATAACCGCTCTTGCTATCTCATTTTTCTCTTCTTCTAATATTCGATAGCACTTCATTTCCCGCGCGGGAGTTGTTCCGTAGTAAACAAATTCTTCTGACAGCTCCAATATTTCCGCATCCCACCCGCCCTCCAAGCGGAAGGGGGCGCCTCTCCACCGCCCCGTTCTAACTAACTACCCCCCGCGGAAAAGTCTACAACATCTAGGAAAAAGTCGTAGAGGCTCTACGCCGTAGAATGCTACAGTGCAGATCTCGCAAACCAGGAAGAGGATCTTCTCTTTCCCGCGCGCGACTGCCTCATCTCGCGGATGGGGTAGCTAGCAGCCCCCTTACCGAAGGCGTAATGATTTTTTGGCGATGAATTTATATTCGCGGGGAGAGTTTTTAGAGCGGGCGAGGGTCGGGGGTCGGAGGAGGGGGGCGCCCTCATTAACGACTGGCAGATATGCAATTCTGATCTTTGAAGAATAATAACTACAACAGAGAAAAAAGGCGCGTTGGAACGGACGTACGCGGTCCGCGCTACGTGGATTATCTCTCATTTGTGACTTGTATGTTGTATTGTATATTTACATATTACTTTTCTTTCAATTCTGCAGTGCTTCATTTGTGAAATGTGATAAACTTTAAAAATAATCCCAAAAAACGCTTTATAAACCAATTTAAAAACAAGTAAACAGATTTCATAATCACTTCACAACCCATTTATTTTTAATTAAGTACCATCGTGTACGATAAATAATGCATATAAATTAGAAATAACTATAATTTTGCGTCAACAATAAACTAATAAAAATCAAAAAGTGTTAATATATTATGTTGTTTACCCAACAATATGTTTTTCCAAAGTCTTAAGTCTTCGTATGAGTGTCTACGCCACGCATGTCCTGACCGTTGAGTTTGTTTACACTCGTGTAGCGCTACGATTTACAAACTACGTAACTAATTTATTCCTATAACTATAGATTTCATTAAGTAATCAAAGTCATTACTCTGTGTTTTGTACAAATATGTTTCTCAATACAACAAATTTCTACCACAAGTAAAAAAAAACAATCAAACATGTTGTTTCGTGCATGTAAACGTTGATTTTTGGAAGTTCACTTTCACTTTGACCGGTCAGTACTTGAGTGGACAAATGCGTCAGATTCCCACCCGGGCTTCGTGGGTTCGATCCCTCTGCTAGCTTGTGCTTGTGCAATGATGGAGCACTTACTCCATCATTGCACAAGCAACATCTTTCGCTTATTATGATGGTAGTAGATTTTTCCAAATATTGTCATAACCCGGAAATGTTGGTCTTTTTTTTTACTTTACATTTTGTTTTAATTCGGGGGTCGGGAAACCGTCGCTTTCATAAGACACTTTGAATGTGAGATGATTTATTTTAGCCAAAGTCAGTTAAGTAAAAATGTGTTACTAGCATATTGTTTGAATCCTGAGTTGATGCAATACATTATGTGTGAAAATAAGTCCATCAGTCGCCCAATTGGAGTGGAAATTAAAAAAAAACTGTATGATATGCGCAGTAAACCCGGAAACAGACGTGTTCTTAAATATTAAAAAATATGCGTTTTTTTATTTGAAAAAATATAGTATTTAACGAAATCTGTTATCCTTAGTTTGTAACGCGATCATTTAAAAGTTCTCAATGCGTGCAAGCTAAAACGTTAAAAAAAATCGTTGAAAATAATGAGCGCATCTCTAATTCGTGACGTAATAATGCCAAGGCTCGTGCAGCTAACTGTTGCGAGCGAGAGATCACATATCTGCCTCCCATTCCCACAATTAGGAAGTAAAAAAATGAAAAAGCGCGTACTCCAGCAGTCAAAATTCGGGGTGGCAGCGGGGGGGTGGGGGCTCCCACCCACTCTCCCCCCGGCCCGCGATACACGTCTAAACACCCCCTCCCCCGACGCACACAATGAAGAGCGCGCGAAAAGCCCACCAACACAGCCAGGAGGCCGTGGCACATTTTATATTTTAATTGCAATCACCCGGGGTAGGTTTCTGGGAGGCTGCGATGGAGGGAAATTTAACCCCCGCTCCGTGTGACTGTGTATGTTAAAATTCAGAGGGAGACAGCCGCCGCAGCGCTCCCCTTTGGACTTGCAATGTTATTTATCCGCGTGGAAAGAGAAAGGGGCGCTTTTTCGCTACAGCTTTCGGCGAAAGCTCACGCACTATTTTTTAGTGCCCGCTGATTACGCCAGATGTCCCGCGCTACGTCCGGGCTCTACACTTGCCGCGCATACGATTTACAATTCCACATTCCGTGCTGCAATACGTCCGACAGCAGATCCGTGTTTAGTGTAATAATTGATTGCTCCCATAATCATTTATGATTAATTTTAATACTTAAAAAAAACAACTCTTTTGTACATTTAAAAAAATAACTAGAAAGTGAATTCATAATTTTATTTCAACATTTTTTTTTATTTAAAAAAAAAATCTTCATAAAATTTTTTTTCAATTTTAATTTATTTCTTTAGAAATTTTCAAATAATTGTTTTTATTACAAAAAAGTAACACAAAACAAATAATTGAATTAATGAAAGCCTGGCAAAGAGTGTGTACGCCGAGTATTGTATCAGGAGCACATGTTGACACGAGAGGTTCCGAGATCTTACGTTACGTACGGAGCTCACCACTACAGACGCGGGCCCCGTGGCGTAGTACTATACTCTACAACGGCACACACCTCCATTCAATATTCGCACTATTATTTTTCCCCGCTACATTTTTTCGAACGCTATCCCAGTTTTTAACTCGCAATTACACACAGAGATGTCACGGTCGTGCCTAAAGATAAAAAAATCGTGCAATTTTTTTTCGCGTTTGCCAAATTGCAGATATATACATATTCGGGTGTACGCGGGGCGAACCGCAGGCCGCGGCGTGATTTGTTTCATTATTTCTATTCAATTAAAGTTTTTAGCATTTTTTTAACAATCGCGACAATCTTTCTGTAAATTCTTTAGCGTGATACGAAAAATCGTAATTAAATATTCAACCTGTGAGCATGATGCATACTTTATTTTGAATTCCCTTAAATGCATATCGAGTTTTGACGTTTGTGACACGTGAGTGACTAAATAATACTTTGCGCAAGTATTTTAAAATGTTGTGCTTTGTGAATTGATTTTTAGCACTTTTTAACGTGAAAGTTAACTTTTGAATTATTACGTGAATCTCATCAACATAGTGAATTCATAACAAATAGTTTAGCAAATACTAATAACAGATTATTGAATATCATTTCACTTATCGTAAGTGACACCAATTCGATATTAAAAATAAGAACTTCTACATCAAAAAAATACATTTTAATCCAATAATTGGCAGAAATAATTGTAAAAAAGTTAAATTATTGCTTATTATTGAATTTCGAATATGATGAAAGATTTCCGTGAGTATTAAAAAAATGAGCCAAAAAGAGAGTTGTTATTATTAATTGTTGTTAGAAACATATTTACAGTAGTGAGAAAAGTTGTGCGGAAAAATATTGATAACCTCTGAATTAGACATGAGACCTCTGACATAAAAAAACAGCGTTTGCATATAGACCTATTGTATAATATATGTAATAACTATTTCCAGATATTGCGCTTATCGAAGCTTTCTGCCATGCAGTATATCGCCGCGCTTGGCTCACCATATATCTCCACAACACTCCACTATTCAAACTAATTAATAATAAATTCACTAGGCAAAATTAACTACAACTAATTTCCTCTAAGTGAGTGTGAACTTTTTAAATTATCAAATTCAAAAAATAATCGTTTAAAATCCTCACCTACCTAATAAAGCAGGTACCTGTACTGTATTTTAGAAGACATTATTCTATATTTGAAATGGGTGGATTGAAGCAACTTTTCTTTTAAAAGCAAGTCTCGTTATATCCCGTAATTTTTCATCGGTAACAAAAATCTAATACCAATAAAATAATCGTACTTAAATAAAATAAAAATGTGAACTTCAATCTTAGTATTTCTTAAATAATCTTTTTTTTTTTTATTTGAAATCGTAAAAAAGTTTTTGAAGTTTAAATATTGATAATAAATATTGTTTTATTTTTTCAACAAAGTGAACTTAACACGTCTTTTTTTATATTTACAAATTCGTCAATTAAACAATTGATGCTTTTTTTCCTTAGGTACCTAACTAAATACTGAAAATTGATCGTAAAAATCGCTACCGTAATTAACCAGAGATATAAAAAAAGTTTTTAAAAAATTAATAATTATATTGAAAATGCCGAGCGAGTGTAAAAACAAATTTTATGAAAATTACTTTAATCGAGCCGGAGACTTCTTCTAATCTGCCAAACTGTGTTGGCTCACCCAATGTCTTAAGGTAATTATACTTATTATTCAATTATGTCCTGCCAATTCCTCATTATTTCATGTAACATATTTCTACTAAATGTTTCTAGGAATACTTACCAGCATTAGTAAAGATCTGACAGTATGTAATGTAATGCAATTAATATTACAGGCTTTCCATATATTTCCCCGAATTTTAATAATGTATTGACTAAAAAAAATAATTAAATAACACATTATTGATTTGGGCTAGGAATTTGAAGAATGGCAATGTTAAACCTTTTTTAATGATTTATGCAGTATAAATTTGTCGGCCCGTTATTACCACTTTCATAGCTCGGGGTCCAATGTGTATGTAGTTCATATGCACACAAAGCTGTGATAACAGGTGTTACACTTGCAAAATACTGTGCCAAAACCGTTTTGAAAAAATATGGTTTTGTGTATATATAAATACCTACTTGGTAAGTTATTATGTTCAACCTCCATTAATTTATATGAAAAAAACACTATCAGATTCAAATTTCTGAAAGAAGGTGTCACTATGTATCTGATTTTTTTAAATTACTTTCTAAACCCAAAATATCTACCAAAAACTTTTTTCAGTCGTTAAAACCAGGAAATAAGTCACGGTGTCATTTTTACGTAGAATTAATTTTCAACGATCATTAAAATATGTGTAAATGATACCTTGTACATAGAACATACTAAATAGGTATTTCATAAAGCATCATAAATTGTAGGTGGCTTATAAGCACCTGCGCAGCCGCCAGGGCCTGTATTGCGAGGGGGCCGCTCAAGCATATTAAAAAACACAAAGCAACGCAAAACATTGGCCTGTGCCGCTTAATTTCTGCTTAAATAAATTGATTTAATCAGGGGTCGATATCATATTCCAGGTTTATGTTAGAAATAAACTCTCTAGTTCCAAACTAACGATAGGAAGATATTCAAAAAAATACCTACCATGCTATAGTAAAAAATATTGGCATTTTTTTCAATGAAAATTTTCAAAAATGTAATACATAAATATGTAATATGGGTAACTTTACAAGTGTACCAAAAAAAGCAAGAGTTTATTAGTATGCTGCAAAATCCACTTTTAAGGTTTATGTTTTTAATTATTTCATATAATATCTCGACGAGATGAATATTAATAAATCAGAATCAATCTGCATAATATACGCATTTCTTACCCTGTTGCTCTTTATAAATGAATTATTATTAAAAACCTTCTGTTTATAGTCATTCGAGGTTACTAATAATAATACGACATTGTACCGTTATTTTTTTTATTTTTTCCCGCTGTTTTGTTAAAAAGTATGGAAACAATTGGTGTATTTTAAGGTTTCAAGCGGATTAATTCGAATGAACCATGAACATTTCTGATGGAAATATTAAAGGATATTTATATTTATGTGTTTTCTCTCGTTCAGTATTTATAACGTTTACAAGTGTAGGTGTTTATATAAATCTTCAATATTTAAACAACCTTTATCTAGGTGTTTGTTGTGACATAGGTAGGTACTTTAAAATTTCGCTGTTTTTTTTTAAAACATATTTTTGACTGTTTTTTTTTGTAAACGACAAAAAAAAATTTAGCATACCAAAACTCTTTCAGTACTTTAATTTATTTTTTAGATTCCTTTTGACATGTTTTTTTTTATTTTATTTTAAGGTTTTCGACTTTTTTCTAGTAAATTCCGATAATCTAAAGTAAACTTAAGGCACACCATTACAGGGTAGTGGGTATTCAGATGTCGCAGATTTAAATATATGACATGTGCGTAGGTAGGTACGTAACATTATAAATACGTTATGATAAAATATGCATAAATAAGAATAGGATATTTCTAAATACCCAAAAATCATTACAATAAATTCGTTTAAAGCCACGCATAACATCAAAGCGTAGTTTTTTCATGTTCGTACTAGTGTTATTTTTAAACTTATAAAGAAAATATAAGTATTATGGTAGAATTTTGTAATATTTTCATGGTGATATTGTATTCACTAGCGTTTTTTATACCTGTAAGATCTTATTATGTTACGCATAACTGTTTATTATAACTACAAGTCGTAACTATAATGTACTAACCTTGTAAACATTAACTTATACTTATTAACTGTTGATGAAATAGTTTTATTATTAATGCTTGCCACAATTTTATAAAATAATTATCTGAATCAGAAACTTCACAAAGTACTTATTTGCAGGAATCCCTTTTTATGGCTTTAACAAAAATACTAGTAGGTAATGTAGGTACGTATATTCACAAATATACTTACAAACGAATACCGACTGTACACTGCGGTCTAAAACTCTACAACTATACAAAAAACGAAACCTAACACTAGGGAATTATAATTTTAAAAATTTAAAATTGTTTTTTTTTTATTATATATATATTTAGTCGAATAATATTAAGGCTCGCTAAAAATCCGTCGGAAGTGACATTACATATATTTTATAAATGTATTGACTTTTTCTATATTGTGCATTATTTATAATGGTAAAATAAAATAATAGCCCGCCGGTAAAAAAAATATCTTAAAAGTGCCGCAAATAAACGGTGAAATAATAAACGCAAATAAAGGAAAGATTGCAAGGCTGATGTGAGCGTAGTGAAAAGGATTAAGAAAGGGACACTTAGATTTTTTGTGCATGTGAAGCGAATGGAAGAAGAATTCGAGGACGCCCGAGAAGACATGGCACGATCAAGTAAATCAAACACTTGAATCTGGTCATGTGAAGTCAGAACAACAGAATAGTATGAATGAGACGATGTATCAATGTGAATGAAGCAAGAAGTATGTGCCAAGACAGAGTTATATGGCGGTCCGTCCTCTCTGCCTACCCCTGAGGGGAAACGGCACGATGGTTAGTTAGTAAATAAAGACTCGAAACCGACAATAAAAGGCGACAAATAAAAACTTTATTGCATTTAAAAAAAACGTTTTCTATCCGCAAATATGTTCTCTTAATGAAACGTTATTGAAATCCACAAAATTAAATGTAGAACTAAAACAATTAGGCTGACACATTATTTCAGATCAGGGGCGGACTGGTCCAATAGACTTACGGATATTGGAATGGGCTCAAATCCAACGGGACAAAATATTGACAGCTTGTCAGTGGTCGTTAAAACATTGTTCTAAACCCAAAATATCTACCAAAAACTTTTTTCAGTCGTTAAAACCAGGAAATAAGTCACGGTGTCATTTTTACGTAGAATTAATTTTCAACGATCATTAAAATATGTGTAAATGATACCTTGTACATAGAACATACTAAATAGGTATTTCATAAAGCATCATAAATTGTAGGTGGCTTATAAGCACCTGCGCAGCCGCCAGGGCCTGTATTGCGAGGGGGCCGCTCAAGCATATTAAAAAACACAAAGCAACGCAAAACATTGGCCTGTGCCGCTTAATTTCTGCTTAAATAAATTGATTTAATCAGGGGTCGATATCATATTCCAGGTTTATGTTAGAAATAAACTCTCTAGTTCCAAACTAACGATAGGAAGATATTCAAAAAAATACCTACCATGCTATAGTAAAAAATATTGGCATTTTTTTCAATGAAAATTTTCAAAAATGTAATACATAAATATGTAATATGGGTAACTTTACAAGTGTACCAAAAAAAGCAAGAGTTTATTAGTATGCTGCAAAATCCACTTTTAAGGTTTATGTTTTTAATTATTTCATATAATATCTCGACGAGATGAATATTAATAAATCAGAATCAATCTGCATAATATACGCATTTCTTACCCTGTTGCTCTTTATAAATGAATTATTATTAAAAACCTTCTGTTTATAGTCATTCGAGGTTACTAATAATAATACGACATTGTACCGTTATTTTTTTTATTTTTTCCCGCTGTTTTATTAAAAAGTATGGAAACAATTGGTGTATTTTAAGGTTTCAAGCGGATTAATTCGAATGAACCATGAACATTTCTGATGGAAATATTAAAGGATATATTTATAATATATTTCTAATAAATATATTTCTCGAATACGTAGAAGCACTTATTGAACTTCGGTTTTAGTTAGATAAACCTACCTAAATCACTTACTATTAAAGATCTATAAATAAAAGCTGTGTTATCAGACGCCAATTTTCTTACAAAAAAATAGTCTTTAGTTACACCAATAATTACGAAAATTTCCCAAAATCTCTTCCCGATATCAAGAAACGATTAATGTTTTTTTTTTTTATTATTATTATAGAAAAAGACAAACACTCTCAGGTTGACAATATTAAAATTCCTTAAACTATCATCATCAAAAGCAGAAAACGTAGCGTGTGCAATGATCGAGGACTAGGCTTGAACAGAGGATTGAACCCGCGACGCTTGGGCGAGAACCCGATGCTTTGAACTGCTCGACCAACAAACCGATATTAGAAAACCACCATGTAAAAGATACACTTTTTTTAATTTTCCATACCATATATTTGTAACAGTCCGCACCTGGTAAAGATAATACCAGCGTGTAGATGACTCCACAGGTACTTTTCGACATACTTATGTCTGCACGTGGCCAAAAGGAAACTAACGAACGAAAGAATAATATTTTAAATTCGTTGATTTTTTGTATCTACAAAATCTACACTAGCAACGCTCTCGACTGCATGCATAAGTATGTCGATCTCTAAAGCTTTTCCGCTGTTTCTTCCCTGCGACGGTGGGTTGCTTCAAGACGGTATGCAAAATCCGGGTCTCTTAAAGACCGGAACCAGATGCTACAATATTACAGATTATTCGTTATCGTATCTCAACTATAAAGTAGAAATTTGGTGTGCGTTCCACTAAAAACTATCGACACGTCAATTTGTACAGTGTAATATTTAAACGTAGTTTTTCTGAACGCATTTGAAATATAGCGCGATAATAATGGACGGAACAAAAAATTATTCGGTTGTGACCTTAGATGAATTAAATAAGTTACTGAGATATACCTCCGAAACACGCTTCATATAGCTATCTCTTCCGCACACACATATTCTTTGAATGGCTATCCTTTTCATACGCGGGTGAAACATTTAGTGGTGCGACATTAGTGGTGCTACATTTTTCGTAAGATTTGTATGAATATGACGAGTCTTGTATTTTAGTTTATGGTTGTGACAGATGAGTTTGTTTAAATGCGGAAGGGCAAGAATTGGTTACAAAGATGCTTGGCATATCGTCCTCTACTCCTCTCTTATGATTTTCATTTAAATAAACCCAGGAAAAAAGCTATACCCGAAGATGTACATTTTTTTAATACTTTTTTTTTAAGATTTGTCTTACATTATCTTTACGCATACCACTCTAACAAACTAATTTATCATCATACCGTTTCCCCACAGTGGTAGGCACAGAGAATAGAACGTCATCATTTATACCTACTCTTCTATTATATCGACCTTTGACATGATCGTGTATTATGAATTATCAATTTATTAATTTGTTTTAAATGTAGTTAATAAAACATAACATAATATACAACCATTTTTCACCCTGATAAAAATATATTAAAGCTCAGTTGGCCTGAATATGAATTTCTTATTCTGAATCTATGTTTTGTTAAAATTTTTCAAAATACATTGTTGTATTAGTTCAATATTCAAAGTATGCAAATATTGCAAATAGCACGTGTAGATAAAATTTGCGTTTTTTATTTGTCCATTTGTTACGAATAACATTCAAGGCCATTCGAAACTAATTTCGAATCGTTACGCGTCACATATTATTTCGACTGAAATCCTTATTTATAAATCGTTAAGAGATTGCAGTATTAGTAAGTCTATTACTGGAATAAAAGTAAATAGCTCGCCAAGAAAATCATGTTTTGCCATCTGTGATAAAACAAACACACCTATGTAATTATTTCAAACAATGTATCGTCGAATTTTATGTTTCAAAGACCCGATCGCGTATGATTACGACTAAAAGTATCTAAACGATAACCTAGTCTCCTTCAACGTAAGCAACCTTCCCAACAAACTATTGACATATTCGGTGTAACCTTTAGCGACTAGCTCAGACACTTGGGCTCCATCGAAGGCAGAGCTAAGTTATCATCTAAGAAGCTGATCCTATTGTAGAGAACTATAAGAGTACCTACACAGCTGCCGACCCTGTACAAATCACTCTACAGTTGAGTTTGACAGCCACTTCTAGCCTGAAGCCCCGTAATACCTGAACAAAAACTCTGGACAGAAACGGGCAGTATATTTGATAGATCCTCCTTAAATTTTGATGAACGGATTTTATTATTTAGAACATAGACACTAGGCGGGAATAATTTTCTTGTTTTACAAGAATTTCAAGTTGAGGTTTTTGAAAGAAATAGTAGCATTGATTCTTTCAATGACTTCGGGAGACCCGCTAAAAGCATGCCAATGTATGTCCTCGGCTTACATTTCCACGTAAGAACGGGTCGTTTTCAATTATTACGATGCTTACATACTTCGAATTTCATCTCTTTCGCTTGCAGATATAATCTTGCAAAAAGATAGTGAATTCTGCCTAAAGTGTGCCAGTTTTAGATATAAACTATCACTAAAACACCGAGATAAGATAGTGAAAAACGAGATTATTTATTTTGGAAAGGTTAGTAATTAGCTCCGTCAAAAAACGTGTTATTGGCTAAAGGAAACGTACTTTCAAATAATCTTAGTATCTTGAAGTAACAATATAAAGAGAGAGAGCTAATTATTTTTACCCGACCTATACAGGTTTTAGATAAATCACTTTTCCTAGCTTTTTACGTCGTACATCACGAGAAAGAAAGAGACAACAAATTTTCCCGAATTATCACACCACTTCAAAGTATTGTTAGAATGTTCTTCGTGTCCCGCGTCTCCGTTGACTCCGCCCAGACGTTGTGATTCGCGAAATAAATTGACATAACTCAACGGTTTATTAGATTACATGTTATGTATATTTTTTAACAATACTATGAAAAGGTGGGTATACGAATAAATAAAAAATATTATGTCGTCATGTACTATGAACGGATGTATAAATACCGCAGCCTTAGTCCTAGCCACTTTTGTAAAAACTGTGTACAGCTCCCTCTACAGCGCTCTCTCTTGTATATTATTGCTCTGAGCTTAGCATGATAAATTTAAAATCAATCAAATATTACAGCAAACAATTGTAAAGAGTAAAGGCACTAGAGCGGCTTTCAGGCGCATTTTAGGCTAAGAAAAAAAAACGAGCTTTATCAAATAGAACAGGAATAAGTCACATTTTCCAAATAGCCGCCAAAATATCAAAAAGGAAAAAAGAATATTCCAAACTCTCAATCTAATTTTTGACCTGTATCCCCCCCCAGATTTGACATGCTTTTTTCAGATGTTTTCTTTTAAAGAATTAAATAATATACCGATACATATTTTTTTAAATAATAATATCAAATATCGTCAATCAAATAAATTCAATGTACGAAACACTTATGTTTACTACTCATTCTTACTTTTCGTATGAGCAAATAATTTACACTTGTACCACTGTTAAATGTACTTATATTTGCAATATATGTACAAGGCTACTTCGGCGTACACAATCAAATAAATAATGGAAACATACAAAGAAACAATTTTTGCCTTATTTTATTAATTCTTTGTCTTATTTTATGACAGAAAAAAATGTTCAAAGCTTCATAGCTCATGGTGTAAATATTGCTGCACACATGAAATTATTGTATTCATCCAGAAATTCCAAAACAAATTTTCGTGTAAATTTCATGACGCCAGAGTTCATATTCCGAAAGCTTTCGCTACTTTAGATAAACTGGATATCTACTTAATATAACCGTGTAAGCATAACAAAATTGGCAAAATTAACCCTCTTTTTAAAAACACGTGAACATGACATATTTAAAAATAGATTGAAAACGCAAAAAGTTATTTACAAATTTTGTAAATTTTTTTCAATATAGATATTCCCATCGGCTTTTTTATGTTACGTAATATTATTTCACGTTTACTTGGAGAACGCTTGTGTTTGTTAAAAGAATGACCGAATTACACAAGTAAATATTAAAGTACCACGGAAAGTTTTGTTGGGGCTTCATTTCTTAAATTAATTATGTTTTCCTAACACTGATTAATTCAAAAATTCTTTACACTTATAAGTAAATAATGATAAAGAAAAGGCATCAGATGTAATATCCGCACTAAGAAAATACTACGCCGAAACAGTTGGGTATAAAACCGAAACAAAATTTGACCTATATTTTTGTTAATGTTTGAATCATTTTTTTTTAAATAATCTGTATGTAAATACCTACCTCGTAATTAATTAATATTATATGCAATCATAATTCATTATTTTAACAGCAGCATAGGTGGTCTAAACTGAGAAAGATCATTTTCTTTTGCAGATATTTTTTGTTCAGAAAAAAAGTTCATTAGGTCATAAAAAATAACAAAAAATTATCAAAGTTGAAACAGCCTCTGAAAGTGTGGTTTAAAGAAATTTAATATGTGGTGGAAACAAATTCAAGATTAAAAATGGTGGAAAAATACATTATTATATAAAATTGATTCGATAATTTATATAATGATCTAAAAAAATTACGGTACGCCCCTGGACTAGTGAATAAACGCCACTTTTTCAGTTATCGCCACCATTCAGTAGTTGATCGCTGAAAATTGGCGAGCGTATCGGTTGCGAATATATTATTATGAAACATTTAATATTTATGATATGATTACAGATACCCAACTATCTAGTCCCTATCGCCTTATCTTATCAGTGGCGGAGAGTGTTGCACATTTGAAAGAAAATTATGAATGAGCATAGCCTAATCCCATATTCTTCTATCGCCTTCCTCATTTATTTGGATATTAAGAGCGTCCATCCCGCTCCCGCCGCACAACGTTGCCCAATCGGGTGGCGATATAGACCCCGTACCAACAGGGGCACTCTTGAGAGATGTCACATAAAAAATAATAGACTTTGTTTAAATTTATCAATTTATTTACATCATTTTGTTCTTTGACACGATAGCATATTACCGCTCGTGCATATACGCCTCTGAAGGGATATTTCACAAAAATAGTATTATTATCACATTTTGTTTTTCTGAACTGGCAAAAATTCTCAAACAGTGAACTCTGCACAGCTTTCAATGAAACGTAATTTCTGTTTTCAACGCACAACCGTCACCAGCCATGTCACTTTGAAATATCCAAATAACTGTTAAAAATTAAGATCAGGTATTTCTCAATATCGTTACCATATAAATAACCTTCCCACTTGCATGGAAAAATTTTATAATATTTTTTTTTTCTTTGACTATCAGCGGAAAAGATTTGAAACAGTATTTTGTCTGAAAATTCATTCTAGAATAATTCATCTTTCTAGTTTGCATGATGCATCCCAAAACAATAATTGATGTGTTTCTGAATTTCAGCAATGTATTGCTTCAACTGTCGAGCCAAAAGTTTTCACATCACTTATCAATCATAAATTAAGTGGCCAGATTAGATTTTGTAAATGCAATCGTATGTTTTTGTTTAATTTCGTGTGCACTTTAACGTCTAATTATCAAGACGGATAGTATCTAATATCCTTTAACTCTTCTTTATCGCTCTGGAAGATTATTGTAATTTAATTTTTATTTATGCCAAATCTAATATGGCCTTTTTATCTTTCTATTTATTGGAATAATCTATCATGTTATTACTTTTCGAGAAACATTTTATCGGTTGGCAAGTTGCATTTGCAAAATCACCTAACCTTAATTAGGCAAATAAAAGCAAATACACACATACATTTCAGATCAAGTGTAATGGAAAAATTTGGGCGAAATTTTCATTATAATAATTATTATTTCATACACAGTTACGAAAGTTAATAGTGGTTCAAAGATTTACAGCCAGTCGTGAAGATTGCGTCAATGAGTACTGAGGACAATGGCGTTACAAATATAAAGACACGTTGTAGCGCTCTCAAAGTGGCAAAACAAAAAACCACGCTAGTTGTTGTGCTCGGTGTTTAAGCCGATTTAATGCTAAACTGTCACGCGTTGTTTGAGGTCATTTACTATATCTAATCAAATTACAAAAACAAGTTCCGAAATGCCCTCGTGTGTGATGAGAAAGTGTTTCAATTACACTGCAAATACTACTAAAAGCCAAGGAATAACATTTCATTTCTAAGTACGCGCAAATTACTGCAAATTACTTATTATTTTAGACAACACAACTATCTCCATTGCTGACTAACATAATGACGTGTTCGCGTAAGCGAATAAGCGAAGTGCTATCTCATTCTTACCAGAGCATTCCGATTCACATCTGTTTCGCTCTTACACACATATTCTATGAATGTCTATATTTGTCATACATGATGATACATTACCGATATTTGAATGATGAATTTGATGGTAACGTGGGTGTGTTTGTTACTTGCCACATTTTGCGTTAATGTTCTAAGGGTATAACGTGTCTACATATTTGTAACGTCATTGACTGAGGAGATATTATTTCAAGAATCAATAGGATTTCCCTGTTGAGATTCAAAATGATGCAAAATCTTAACAGTAACGTTCATATAGCTTTCTCATCCGTACACACATATTATTTGAATGGCTATCCTTCTCATATGCGGGTGAAACGTAAAACAAGACGGTACCAGTGGTGCTACATTTTTCGTAAGATTTGTATGAATGTGACGTGTCTTGTATTTTATGTCTATGGTAACAATGGGTTGTTATCAGTGGCGGCTCGTGAGTTTTTAGTGTGCTTGAGTGCTAAGATTGTAGAATACGATATTGTTAATGTTGTTGTAGCCGAAAATGAATTTTATTTTTTTTCAAGATTTTATTTTTTGAGTGAAGATTTTCAGGATTTTTCAGTTTTGGTGATGCACTGCACGGATTTCTGAAAAATCTTCTTACAAAAAGTTGAAATTTCGAAAAAAAATAAAAAATATTTTCGGCCACAACAACATCAATGATGACGGTTTTCCAAGCACACTAAAAAGTCACGAGCCGCCACTGGTTGTTATTAACGTTACTATTCTATCGTCGTGGACGGAAAGCGTGATTATCCTGAAAAGCCACTAAAAGCTTTTCTTGTCATTTTTGTACACTATTCAGCCATGATTACGATTAAAACCAATCGTAAAAATGTATTGTCTATCTATAGTTCAACAGCGTAATTTGACCAACCGTACCTTCTGTACATACTCATAGATACAATTTATTTACCCGCCTAGATACAATAATTTGATGCTTGCGTTAAAGTACTTATTTATTTTTCAAGAAGTTACCTAACACATGTTTTTTTAGCTACTCTGATAATTGCATAATAATATTTTTTACGTTGAATAGCAAAAAAAAACATGATCATAATAGCTGAGTAGGGGATATTTTCGATATTTTAATTATTTTTACAAAATAAAACCCTTAATTTGGAAAAAACTTTTTAAAGCTTCGCACTTTATTTCATAATAATTACTGATACAATATCAATGATATTCAAAATAATATGAAATAGAAGAAGACACAGAACCGAGACTCTAACTTGGGACCTCTACTTTATCCGGGAGTAACACATTAATCAACTTTGCTATCGAAGCCTTTTTGAAATCGGTCATTTTTATCAATCGCACGTTCCTTGAAAATTATTGAAAATATTTTTTTCTAAACTTTCCAAGAGAAAACCTCAAATATGTCGGTGTGAAGTGTAGGGATAATTTAAACAACGTTACATTGGATAATGTAGTCCTAATAGCATCGTATAATAAAATAATTTTATTGAAATTGGTAATAACTTTAAAGCAATAATGCTTCTGTTTTTTAAATATTTAAATAATATCAATAATCTAAAACAGAAAAAAATTAAAATACATACATAATTTTCAACGAAATTTGAAATTCTAATAAGGTCCCAATGGCCGAATTGGTTAAGGTGTTACTTTTGGATAGAGTGGAGAATCAGAGTTTGAGTCTCGGTTGGCATCATTGTCTTTTTATTTTATGGCTTTTTCAGTTTCATATTTGTGTTTTAGATTATTTATATTATTTAAATATTTTAAAAACATAAACGGTCACAAAAAAATGATGGTATGAAGCAACCAAAACCATAAAACGGTGAGCTCTGGGGCTATGAAATATGAAAATCTTAAAAATGAGCTTTGAAGAAGAAATATTAATTTTGCTGCATAAAATAATTTTTAAATTTTTTAAAATATTAAATTTGTGGCTACAAAAACGTCGCTTTTTTGTACGCAATATAACAAATAAATAAAATAATTAGGTTTAATTAACTTTATTTGCTTATTGAATGACGATAGTTTTATTGAAATAACCCTGGTCGATTAATTCACTTTGACAAGAATGGTTTAGCAGCAAAAAACAACACAACAAGTTAAAATTAGTTCAATGTCACATCTGCATAAAACAAAGGATGCCTGTTTCAATCATTAATAATTCTTTAATCTAAATGTTTGGCCATGAAGAGGTAGAGCTCTGTTTATAGATAAGAGAGTTTAACTATAAGACATAGATTTTATAAATGTAAAGTAAAAAATACAGCTAACTATCATGGAAGATCTTTAAATAAAAGTTACTCACAAACTTCATAATAATTTAAAAAAACTATATTTTCGTAGAAAGCAATTGCTTTTTGGTTTGTCATATTTAATGAAAGGGGAAAAAAATCTTTGTATAAGACTTTCTTTCTCTCTATTATAATTCAAATGTTTTTCTATTGTTTTCTCACTGCTCTCTTTTTTCCTTTATTTTGTGTTCTCCTTCTGTATGTAAATATAATTTTGTACCCTGATGATGCTCAGGCTAAGCAAAACAAAAAAATTAAATAAGATCTGTGGTCAATAAGTAGTTTTATTATTATTGTTTTTATGTATTTTTATTAACTTTTTGTTTCCAAAATTTTTTTCATTACCTACCTCACTAAGTTTTTAGAACCTGTTCTGAAGTATGGGTAAGCAAGACTAAAGGCTGTTTTTCAGTGACGTTTTCACAGTATGCGTACACAAACATAACCGTTTATAAACAATGGAATCGATTCATGATGTCTTGAAAGGAAGCTTAATTTTTTTTTCTTAATTATTATCATGTTACTTTATTTATTATCTTTGTAATTTTTTTATGTATTAAATGGAACTTACAGGATTACATCATTCTCCCAAAAATACAAAAAAACGCACCAATATACACAACTCTAAGTGTGTATTTTAGAGTTAACTCTAATTGCTTCACCTATAACAATGTGAATTTCACATATAAACTGACTAGACGGGCGCAACCTGAAATGCTTTTATAAAATATTTTTTTCGTAAATTGTTAAATAATTTGATAAATCCTCTATATTTCTTTCATCCCCTGATCATTAACGCTGGATTCTTAGTAACAGTACCTATTACAAAACGGTCGCGCTGTCTGCAGAAAATAAATAATAATAATTAGAGATTTATTGGCATTCTTTTGCGGCATCATACATAGATCCTTATCGTATTCTGGGTGGCAAGAGAAAGACTCAACCCAACATAACATAATATATGATATCATCACCATCGTCATCATCCAATAACAACGAAATACTGGATGAAACCCTCCCTACACATTTTAGAGTTCATCAATTTGTACTCCCACTTAATCGTACATCCGATCCACGAGTGCGTTTCAGTTTTTCCAGGCTGCAACCCGCAAAATGAAGACTGCACTGATGATAGCTGACCTCCGATAGGAAAGAGCATTAGAAGAAGAAACAGGTTTTAGGGCAACTTTGATTTACAAAAAAAAAAGTGATTCCACACAAGAAGTTCTGAAGGAACATTTGCCCAAAGCCAATGGAACTATAAAAACCCAAGGTATTTTTTGCAATGGTGTGAGACTTAAGTAAATAGGGAAGAAAGAGGAGAGGAATGCGGAGGTTGTGAAGTATTTGGCTATTCAGATCTAGTCACCATACATATCCAAAGATATTTAAAGAAACTTTTCGAGTTTGGGCGGTCTGGAACGAGGTGTAAATATACGTTTTTTTTTTAAATTTGAAATAAGACAACGTGTCATATTGCTTGCTTTATATTATCCATTTTTTATGTCAGGAAAAAATGTGTTGAAATCTCGTGCGAAACCGGGTACCACTAGTTGAATTTTACAGGATTAAAATAAGTGTTAGTAAGTTTATTTCAAACTTCTAGTGTTTTTAGTAGGTTTTATCACGATGTCAATTTATTTTGAATCGGCTGCAATCGAGAGATTTCACTATCTAAATGACGCAATGTATTAGAAGTGAGAGGAGAATATTATGATATATAATTCTAATGAATATTATCTTATGAATATTAAAACAGGTTCGTTATCTGTTTATGTAAAACATGATATTTATCTACTAGGGTTTGGATTGATGATATCTTGGTTTTAAGGTTAAATTTTCAAGTTTTATAATGACATTGATGACTCATCTTCAGAAATCGATAATATTCGATTGGTATACGGTTACTAATTTTAGGAAAACAATTTAATTTTGGGTCAATATTCAAAAAACTCATATCGACACCCTAGTTCAAGAGGGTAACAAGTCTAAAAGTGGCGGCGTTGAATATGAATACTTCACAATGCATTTATTGTTTTTAAGTATTACAAATGTACATATAACCTACTGGCGTATCTGACAAAATGAACACCATGTACATATGTGGATACACGCGTCAAAAAGAATGAACAGGGTGTTATCAATTTTACTATCATATCATAGTTTCGCAAGTTTATTATTTTATTTGGTAAAGATTAGAGTCATTTCTAAAATTAGAAAGGAAAAGATATGACGATCTTTGTTAATAAAACATTTTGACCCAATTTAATTGAGCATGCACACTTTTTGTATGGCTTACTAAATTATAAAATGGTAATTGCGTTAAGCAATTTCGTTAAAATGTAATCTGATAAATTACCAATTGATAAATTGTGCGAGATGGCGTACAAATTAGCTGCCCCGTATAAATTTTTTGGGAGTTATAAATATGTGTGTATATGTATTTAGTGATGTTTAGTCCTAACATTTGGCATCACTAACAGTACGATAAAGTATTTGTTTGTAAAAACAGCTGTTGCGCCTAATATTGAAAATACAAGTAGTTTTTTTAATATAAGCATTAGTACCCGGCTTCGTACTAGTAGATTTAAACGTCATTTTTTTCTTCGAATCAACAGAGTAAAAACAAGGAACAAATAAAATAGCATCTTGTTCTAATCAGAAATGATTATTGGATCTAGTACGATAATCATTTCAGAGCTCCATAGCTCATAACCGAAATGACTTTGCCAGCTGAAGAGAGTTTCGTTGGCATAGACATTTTAAACAGAAAATCTGTGCAAATTTGATAACGCCAGAGCTTACTGTTCTAGAGGTTTTTGCTGTTTCGGTGAAAAGATTTTAAGATTTGATTTTCATATATATATTTAAAATATAATTTAGATGAGTTAAATTTAATATTATTATTATTTAGTTCTGCTAGTTTTAAACGACACTTAATTAACAGTGTGATAATGGCCTTAAACGCCGAAACAGCTATCACTTAAAACTAAAGCTAGTGGAACTTAAAAATAATAATATAAAATTTATTTCAACTGAATTATATAATTAATTTAATAGAGTTCAACAAATTGAACACAAAAACTTTAAATAAATATTTAATGATTTGATTTTCGTTTGGTTTTCTTGCTGGATGAAAGCTTTAGGTTCTAGGGTGGTTTTCCTTTCCATCTCACCTAACATATAGGATCTACTCAAACTTTGCTAAGAATCATAGCTTTAGTGGATTTGGGACACGTGATTCTGGCATCGGGGCGTCAAATATTCAATGAAAATACCTCGCGCTTTGGGTGGCTATTGTTTCGATGCGATAACACTCGGCAATAATATATAATAAACTTTCTTCCGTGAAGAAAGGCATGACGCAACCGTCATGGGAGTATTACCTTATCGCAGACCAATGTCACTGAGGGGTAATTTGCCAGATAACACTTAGAAAAGGTAGATTGGTCGCTACAGAAATTTTGATAGTGGTCTGTCAACAAAACACCTAAATGCTAATCGGAATGCCATCTTTACCTTTGGATGCAATCAATTCATTATTAAATGCAATGTCACTAAAAACATTAACATCTTAATATATATAGAGGCTTTTTTGCGCATTGACTGTTGCAAAATAGTTTTATTGTAACTAATCGTAATTTTTTTTTTTAATTTTATATTTTATAAAATTATTTACTTTACAAAGGAATGAAATGTTTTAATGCGCTGCCGGAAACAATCAAAATTATGCCAATCAATAAATTTAAAATATTTTGTAAGAACCAATTGAAATACATTAGCAATACCATGTAGTATATAAGTAATTAATATTAAGTCAAAAAGAATATGAATTAAATTTAGATGAAGTAACTATTATAAAATAAATAAAACAAACAAAAAAAATATTTAAGAAAATAATCACCTGCCAAGCTTCTTCCTAAACTGTCAAACTTTTCGCCTATGCGCATTAACATACATAAAAATTGACAAATTTTATTAAAATACTTTTTTTTTTTTTTTATAATGAATTCCGCATTAGAGTCCGAACTGCTTATAACTGTCTAGAGCCAGTGAGACTATGGCTTCCCTAATTAGGGTATATTGTGAGACTGAAGGTAGTGGTCAGAAGAAGGAGATGGAGAATAGGAAGGTTAGGAAGTACCTGGCTATTCAAGTATATATTTATATCCACCAAACACGGCTTAAGTTACTTCAAGTAAGGTTTTGATTTTGAATGGTGGTCTTTCACCAGGGCGATATTTAGATTATCTACAACTCTGGAACGTGCTGCAAATATAGTATATATATATTTTTTTTTTATATTAATCAAACAAAATGTGTTTTCGCACACCTGGTTTGAACCCGTGCCCTCTGTATTTGTTGGCGAGAATTTTGCTACTCAACCACGGAGGCCGTCAAAGGTCTTATGGTAGATAGAAATACAATGTTTTCAATACATAAAATACAAACGTGTCGTCTTCTATATTCCAAGGCAGAATAAGAAAAGGTCACATTTCTCAAGAAGCTGTCAAATTTATAAAATTAAATAATAGGTTAAAGTAAATCTGTAGGTATATGAAATACAAACTCGGAAGAATATTTATAACCTTATTTGCTTATTCACTAGACCACGTACATTTTATATGATTACGCTAATATGGGATTTTAAGAGCGCTAGGGGATTCCATATAATTGGAACCCCCTCAGTGGAGGAATGCCACGAGCTGTGTATTGTCAGTGTTGGAGTTTTTTTTTACTGTTTTAAATACCTAACATATGATAGTGATATGTTAGTCTTAGATCAATTAAATAATGTAGATACGTTACTGAGACAACGCTCGTGGATGCACTAATCCGAGTCCGCGAGACATACCTGAGATTTACTACGTTTAGTTTCATATAAACATTCGTTTGACAGACAAGCTGTCACCAGCTGCCACAAACGTGTCGCTGTAGGTTCCTTTCTGAGAAAAAATGCCTTGAGAGATGTAAAAAACATATCTCATGGATTTTCTTTCCATTCATAACTACCCACAAATCACTTATTATTTCAATTCAATAAATACAATTATTCACAAGGTTTAAAGGTACATGAAAACGGTGTGAGATAGCGAAAGCAGAAATACACAAATATGTGAAAGACAACCAGAGTTAGTAGCGCAATACTCGATTATAACAGTAGCGTGGGACGTTCATATAGCTATCTCATCCGTACACATATATTCTTTGAATGGCTATTCTTTTCATATGCGGGTAAAACGGAATACAAGACGTTACTAGTGCTGCTACATTTTTCGTAAGATTTGTATGACGTGTCTTGTATGTTATGTCTACGACGTAAGTCTAGTTTTTTTTTATATTTTTATTTTCTCCTATCGAAGGTTGCCTATGGTCAAGGCAGTATTTACTTTAAAGACTTCAGCTGAAAAGAACTTAGTGGAACTGCTTTCGTACATTTTGAAGCCTTATCTTGTATGAGTTGCCCAGTTTATGATGTGTTATTTCTATGACTAAGTTTCGCAAGCTTGGTCATTAGATTAAAAGCCTTTAACTCAAAAAATGCTCCCTATATAAATGTATAGCAATGATTATGAAGGTGTTTTTTTTAATAGACCGATACGATATATTGGGAACGAACATTAGAGCAGTGATGCACAACCCGTGGGCCCACTTGGCTACATAAAAAAAATCTTAATGTTCGGTGAAAATTTGGAGAACCGGTTTGCAAGAAATCAAAAAAATCGTGAACACATCACGAAAATAACCAGAAATCAGAAAACAGAGCTTTCGTTAAGAACACACACACACACATACCATCCCACGGAAAATTATAAAATACCCAAATCTTAGTACAAAATGTTAATATTTAACCGCTCTAGGTGCTACATATGCTTTATCCGTATTTGGTGACCAGATCTGAATAGCCAGCTACTTTCCAATCTTTTTCTTCTCCATCTCCTTACCTTTCCCACTACATTCAGCCTCACAACATACCCCAATTGAGGCTGCCACAGTCTCACTAGCTCAAGACGGTTGGGAGCAGTTATAACTCTTGTGCGGTATTTACTATTAAAAAAAAAGGTATCAATAGATCTAAATCTGGACTTTCTTATAATATGCCCAATGTTTTGTTTTGACTTTTGAAAAGGTTAGCTAGCTTGGAAGATGAAAAAAATCACCCATAACTTTATTTGAGTTTTAATTGGTGAGCTTCCCTCTGCAAATCAAATTTCAGTTATGAAAGAAATTAACCTGTTTTTGGATTCATCTCTAATCGGTGAGATTATAAATTCACTTAGTAATCAAAATAAAACACTTTTCAGGATGATTACAAATAAACAAGGTTGACTCGGTTCTTTCACACCCACTAGAAGTAGATATCAGATTTTATTATAATAGACTTAAGCTCTTTTTAAATTGCTTTTTTTATATCGTACGAAAATGTAAACAACTTTTATTTAGCCAAAGATATTAAATTGAAAATTCGCGGAAGCCCTAAAAGGAGCCACTTTTCCGAGATGTTGACTTTTCTTCCAATTCTGTTTTTTTTTTTTTTCAAACATTGTACTAAACAGAAAATCGAGTCGAACAAATCTGCCTATTTTCAAAACTGTCGTAGGCATTTTATGTGATATTACATTCCAGTTTGGGTATTACGTGAGTCTAAAGAGAGTGACGAGATGGGAAAGTGGATACCCGGCTATTCAGATCTGGTCACTAAACATGACAAAAGCTATTTCAAGCAAAGTTTCAATTCTAAATGGTGGTCTTTCACTTTATTTCACTCAAGGACCCATTTTTGCTCTAGAATGACTAGGATAATAATTTACGGTTTTGGGTTTTACACAAACAATAATGTCTTTAAGGGTCAGCACCCAAAAATACACACTTTTTGGCTTTCTAGTGCAAGCAGAAAAACAAACTATTTATCTGTTAATTCCATACGGGTAGTTAGAAAAATGCCTAAGGTCTCAGGTGAATACAAGTCTTAAACAGTAAACTTTTAAATTCTTTATAAAATGCGTACTAGAATTTTAGGTAAAACGTTCAAAAATGCCTTTGCTGGTTTTCGAACTGCACCTTTTACTAGTATTTTAGTAAGTTTTTCATAGAATTCAAAGGATAACAGTTAAAAAAAACTGTGTTCACTGAAAACCTCAGACATTTTTCTAACTATCCATAGAAAATTTGCATATAAATCATTTGTAGTATTGCTTGTATTAGAATGCTACAAAGTAACATTTAACGTCATTTTTAAGTGCCGACCTTTAAGCTCAAATACTTATCAAAACAAAAAACTTAATAAACAACTTATAAAACAGACAACCTTCGTGATCGAGCGGTCAACATCCTGGAATACGAATCCAGAGGTCACGGGTACGAATCACGGCGTGCGCCAATTAATTTAATTCAATGAAAATGTCTTATTTCACATTTAAATAATGTAATATAAAAAGAATAGTAAATTTGCGAAACTTTCCATAATGATAGATACTCTCAGTATCGCTATGGTGAATACCACCATTCAGAAGTTTAGCCGTATTTGGTAACCAAATCTAAAGAGCCAAAAGCTCTCCACTCTATTCAGTATTACAACATAACCTAATTGAGATTACCATAGTCCCACTGGCTCTGGGCGGTGGGTACTATAGTATTTTTTTTTTTAATTCTACATCTCATTAACGAATTACAAAAACAACTATTTTAAATTCACTTATAGATTATTGACTGTCAAATATTTCAGTTTCGTTTCAAGTGTATACGCAAACTTACACGAAAACGTAAAATAAAATAGTTAAAGTATTCTTTATCGTTAAAGTATTCATCAATAATAATTCAAAATATTTAGCTGATAACTCGTGGCAAGTAGAATTGGAATAATTATTATTTTTCCTAATATCATTTATCAGTTGCATTCTCCGAAATGTGCCTTCCCAAAATATGGGTATAACGGCCAAAATTGATTATAGATAATTTTAGCTACCGATCGCCATATGCAAGTTTAAATAGATAGATATATCAATTAAATGTCGTCGATGCAAGATAATAACTGAACCTAACCGGTTCAAATGCAACTCATTCACTTCTATTTATTCCGTCGTAATAAAACTAAACCTAGTTTATTTGCGTAACCTTCCAGATTGGTAGATTCTTCCAGTATCACCCTGGTGAAAGACCACTTTTCAGAAACGAAACATTGCTTAAAATGGCTTATGTCGTGTTTGGTGACCAGATCTGAATAGCCAGGTATTTTCCAACTTTTCTCGTCCTTCTCCCTGTCTCCTTCTCTTCCCCACTACCTTCAGCCTCACAATCTACCACAATCGGGGATGCTATGGTCTCACTGGACCTGTGAGTAATTCACATTTTTTTAAATAATTATAAGAATTATCACTAATAAAAATAGTCAAATGTTTGAATGGGTTGGCGCTTGTTAAATTGTCTTTCTTATACCATAATAAAATAATCTTTAAAGTACCAATACAAACACCTGCTTTAACCCCATTTTGAATTTTTTCAGTGCTGACAATACAAAAAAAAAATTAAAACATATACTAACGTTCCTCTACAATAATTTAAATACATTTAACACCTCACAAAAAACTCGCAATACTAAAACAAGATATGCGCATCAAGTGCAAATAGCTAAATCAAACACATCCTTCGGACAAAAACAGGCTGTTAAGCTCTACAATTAACTTTCTCCGCAATTCAAAACATCTAGACTTGCACAATACAATAGACACGTATGGACCTGATTGCAATCCTCCTAAATTATAATTATACATTGTTTCTTATTTATTTGCAAGTGAAATTTTATTGTGTTCAAATAGTTTAAATTGTTTTTTTTTTTTTTTTTAACTTCAAATCGTTTTTATATCAGTCTTATTATTTTTATGTATTCCCCTGTACCGTTCACCCTTGAAAAGTCCTCCACAACACGGATGAACTCCCAGCGTGGAAGACAATACACATCATCTTATAATTTAAAAAAGTTGTCAAGTAAATAAAATAATAAAAATACAAAATAAATACTCTTTGAAAGTCTCACGAAGGTAACATTGTGATAACAATATAGACCATTATTACAACGCCTCAAAACGCTCAGTTGGCTATCTGTCAAACATGTTTGTTTAAGAACATTTCTGCTTCTTCCACATTCGAGAACCATATAGTTATGTGTGCTGAAGTACATTTCTACCCCTTTTATATTAGAACAATAACTATTCATAAGATATATAATGTATAAGCTTATTTTTCAAACATTTTTGTTGCTGTTCAAGCAATACTTAGATACCTCCCCGAGCTAAGAACATATTTGTCCATTGTACTTTCGAGCATTAGCTTTAGCTAGGCATATTTTTTCAAATGTACATTATTCTCTCTTTCACCGTCATGCAATAATCAAATATGTGCGCTCAAGTCCATTCTTGCATATTTCGCCCTCAAGCAATATTTAAATATCCGTGCTTTATGGCCAGCACCCAAGAATGACGCTAAACGTCACTTTGTAGCATTCTCATACAAGCAATACTACAAATTATTTATCTGCAAATTTTCTATGGGTAGTTAGAAAAATGTCTGAGGTTTCCAGTGAATTCAATTTTTTAACTGTAATCCTTTAAACTCTATGAAAAACATACTGAAATATTAGTAAAAGGTGCAGTTTTAAAACCAGCACAGGCTTTTTTAACGTTTTACCTAAAATTCCAGTATGCATTTTATAAAGGATTTATGTTTAAGAATTGTATTCACTGGAAACCTTAGACATGTTTCTAACTAGCCGTATAGAATTGGCAGATAAATAATTTGTAGGTTTTCTTTTACCAGAAAGCCAAAAAATGTGTATTTTTGGGTGCTGACCCTTAAGTCTATTCTCGCACAGTTCGCCCTCAATCAATATTCAAATTTCCGTGCAACAATCGAATATAAGTGCGTAAGAAAAATATTATACATCTGGCGCTCCATCAATAATCACCTTTATGTGCTTAAGTAGATGCTTCGCTATTTTCCCTTCAAGCAATAATTAAATATCTGTACATTATTGAATCTTTCGTATTTTAATAATGATGTAAAATAAGTCATTTAACTCTCCTGTAAGATAAAGACCAATCTGGTCATTCTATTGTTTTTTTTTTATTATTTCACACTGCTTGTGTATAAATATAACACACATACAAACCCTTAAATACCCTTTACATTAAGATATCGTTATTACGTACTTAGTTATGACTTTTTTTTTTAAATACAGTAGTTGGAGAAAGTTGTCAGTTGAGAACCTCTGGCACTTTCATGAACGTTGGACTGGCCTACGTGAAATTTAGCCTAATAATTTTACGTCAGTGATAGTGCAATACGCACACACATGCACTTATATATTAGTATTAGTTTGTGCTAATACTTTCCGAGCCTATCTATTCGTATTTATTCGCACGAACCTACTTTTATTGGCCTATCTCCACAATGATGTTGTAAAAAATCCCAAAAAGATAAAGGCACTTACTAAAAATGCACCAGGCAAACTATAAACAAAAATTATATTAGGGATTTAATGCATCAACATTTTTAAGCAAAACATGTGTTTTGCGTGCGCTCTTTTGCATTTTGTGTACATACGTTTATAGCGCGGAAAGCTTAGTTGCTAGTCGCTAGTTGCTATGTTGTATCTTATATCTGCTTGTATCTATGCTTATGTATCAAATATGTGGCTAGTGGGTTTTTTATAAAATTTTCTATTATGTCATTTCCGTCAAGTTCGTTTAAGGACGATTCAATTCAATGAAAGTGGGAATTAGAATATCAAAAGTGAGATTATTCTCCATCGTTGTTTAATCAAAATATTTATCAAAGCATTAGTATAAATTAATTCAAAATAACGTTATGGAAAAGACAATGTTTCAGTAAACCATTTTTTTACTAAAACACATCTTTGTAAGTAACCAACACATTGAAATCAAAATCGATTATTTTTCATTGACTCTAATTTAAAGAATTTCTCTTGAGTCATTGGCATTCTTTAATACGATTTATCGAAATAAAACTATTTTTCTTCACAATTATTTAATGGTTCCTTCAATACAACAATTGGTACATTTTCTAAGAATGCTTTTAGTCAGTAACCTAAGATTTTTTTTTCTAAACTCCTACTGCCATCGTAATAAGCGGAAAATGTTGCTAGTGCAACGATGGAGGACTTAACTAGCAGAGGAATTGAACCCACGACCCCCGGGGGGAATCTGACGCGTTTTTTCCACTCAGCTACTTACTGGTCAATACTAATAAGTAGGTAGAAATACAAGTAAATACAAATAGGTAGGTTTAGAAAGCACTTTTTTTTTTATTTGATCCAGTGGAAGTGAAAGAGGAAGTTTGGGAAGTATCTTCTTACTCCGATCTAGTCAGTAAACATAGCTTTAGTCATTTCTAGTACCCTTTTGATCCTGAAGCTCTCTCACCCGGGCAATACTAAGAGTATCTTCCTCTCTGATCTTATATTATCACTAAAAGGTCCACCGTATTATTATAAATAAACAACTCTGCGGATTCAATGAATCAGCCAACTGATTCGATAGTTTAGGCAATCGGCACAAGTAGAATGCCCACTAGTGTTCTAAAAAAAATCGCCATAACATTTTTAATCGCTTATATTTTAAACGACTTATCGCGAGGACGTCCTATCGCTATTATAACTTCACTATCGCTGCATACTCTACAATGGACCGTATAAAGTATTGTCTAATAATAATAAAACAAAAACGCATGCAAAGTTCCGAGCTGATAAAAGATGGCAAAGCCTTTTTAAAAAGAGTAAAAAAAAACGAAATTATTTCTCATTATATGAATACTAGTTGTTACCCGTGTAAAATCACGAAATATAACTTGACTTACCAAGAAAAAATAAAATTAAAAATATTTAAAATAAATGTCTACTAAAATACATTATGGGTAGGCACTTTATAAAGTAGGAAAGGATTTTTTTTATTATTTTTGAAATTGCTAATTTCAATTAACATCAATTCTAAATTTGAAAAGTTCACACTCGTACGTATGCGCGGTACTCACAAAGGAAATTATTTATAACTAATTATTATTAAAAGTAAAATGAGTGCAAAACTTCCCTATCTCGCCTACAGAACAATTTCGTTTTTATTATAGTGATAGCTTTACAAACCGGTTTCAGCCGATCTTCAGAATTCTTATTTCTTCTCACTAAAACAAACAATATAGCGTATTTTAGTTTAAAAGATTCGTATGAGTATCGCAGCGATTGTGCATTGCTTATATACAGCATGTTTCAAATTTGTTTTTCAACTTCAGAAAAAAAAAATCGAAGTGAAATTTAAAAAATGCTCTATTTTTTAAATGAAAACAACGCTTTTTAAAAACTTTTCTAAAGTTTTTATAAACTTTCCAAATACTCAAAATCTATCATCTAATACAATTGCGTCTCTTTTTCGCTAATAATAATAAATTAAAGTAAACAAGGTATATGACTGTTTCTCAATGACTTTTCGCAAGGACACGCCGTCGGAAGTGTACACGAAAACACCAATACACCATCCCTAAATCTGCGTTGTTACTGATCGATATTACGTTGACAGCTGAAAATAGTAAAAGCTGTGTAAATTTCATAACGCCAGAGTTCACCGTTTGAGAGTTATTGCTGCTAAAAAAAAAACAATATTCCGTTGTGAAGTTCAGATTATCTTCTTTGTTTGAATGATTTTACTGTGTTTTTGTATCCGTAAGTGTGTGTGTGTGTTTGTTTTTTGTGAATACCGCTACTCCCAACCGTCTAGAGCTAGTGAGATTATGGCATCCCCAGTTGGGGTACGTACACAAATGGTGGTCTTTCGCCAGGGCGATACTAGTATCTACCACCCTGGAACGTGCCGCAAATATACCCTATATGTTGTTTAATATTAATTAAATGTAAAATAGCACACATCAATTAGCATCATACTAGCGTAGGTTGGGATTTGAGCCCGCGACCTCAGTACTTGTAGTCAAGCGTCTTAGCCACTCGACCACGAAGATCGTCAAGTCGACACAGTTAACGTTGCAGGCGGCAGAGGAACTAACGAACGAAAAAAAAAACCGTTGATTTTTTGTTTCCGCAAAATCTACAATAACCACCGATTGGAAAGTTAAATATGCCAAGCTGTACGTGGTGTTATCGCTTGAAGATATCTACACTAAATAAGTTAGAAACTGAGTGTAGGATTCCGACACCAGGTAGCACACATCTTTTCAAAGGACAAAAACTTATCCTCCACGAACAAAAATATCACCATATCCAAAAACAGACTTGAGCAAAAAAACAATTTTCGAACACCAGTTTCAGTATTACATTTCAGGAAATTTGTAATTCTTATTGACAAAAGCTTTAGCGATACACCTATTGACCTGCAGCAATTACAATTTTCTTCGTCGTATGTATATAACATAACATATAACCTTAGATAGATTTGTTCGCATTACTATTTTGTTCATTTTGCTGAAAGTATTATTTATAGATTGTCTTATCTCCCTCGATTCGCTCGCTATTAGTTTTTCTGCAGAAGAAAGTTTTTTTTAATTCCCACTAGAAACAAATATTAACTATAAATAATTTCATATTTTCGTAGAAAACAATCACTTTGTGGTTTGACATATTTTAAGAAATTAAAAAATAACTTTGTATAAGACCACGAATACTATTTTATTTTTTTATGACCGACCGATTACGCTTAGCCTGAACATCATCAGGGTACCAAATTAAATTAATCAAAAAATACAAGGTGTGCTGTTATACATACATACAGAGGGAAAACAAAATATAAAATAAAATAACAAAACAGTGAGAAAATAATAGAAAAACTTTTATTTGCGAGTACGTGCATACGAATTTGACGGCCTCCATGGTCGAGTGGTAAGACGCTGGCACGTTCCAGAGTAGTAGATACTCTAAGTGTCGCCCTGGTGAAAGACCACCATTCAGAATCAAAACCTTGCTTGAAATGGCTTTAGCCGTGTTTAGTGACCAGATCTGAATAGCCAGGTACTTCCCAACCTTCCTCTTCCCAATCTCCTTCCCCTCCCCACTACCTTCAGCCTCACAACATGCCCTATTTGGGGATGCCATAGTCTCACTGGTTCTAGACGGTTGGGAGCAGTTGAGACTCTTGTACGGAGAAGAAAAAAAAAAATTAACTATGAAGGTGTGTAATTTTTTAAATTAGGAACGTTAATTTTAAAATATCAAGTTTAATGAAAAAATCTTTTAAAACCCTACCTACAATGCGTTTCAGTAGACATTATTCTATATTTAAAATGGGTGGATTTAAGCAACTAATGCTTTTTTTCTTGTAGTCAAGTTACATCGCGTGAATTTTCACGGGTTGCTAGTTTATGTAATACTTTGGGTGGCAGCTGCCACCGGGACACTTTCAAGCTTCTAAATAAATAGTAGTGACCCAGACTATCAGCAAACAATTTTTTTGCAATAGATAATGTATCAATGTTTATGTCTGCGCCGTACGCACTTTTGTAATAGTTATCAAAACCACAGATTTTTTGTGTATTATAACATAGATATCTGAGACGATAATCATTTAAATAATATATTAAATAAAACAATAAACTTCGTAAAACACCACTTTATTTGAGTTAATCACCAACCAGGTTTCGCTTTTCTCAAGCTTCGTCAGGGCTTTTACATCAGCTAAATAACCTTGAGGAGATTTTTCACAAAAACGGCGCTTTACAAATTATCCAAATATTATCATTATTATTACATACAAACAGGTATATAGTATAGGACAGTGATGAAAGAGAAAGATTCAAGATACAGTAGAGGTAAATATAGTAGATAAAAATAAAAAAGTAAAGTAGTAATAATATAGAAGTAATAATATTGGTAATAGTGTGGTAGTAATAACGTAGGTAATAGTTTAGTAGTAATAATATAAGTAGAGTAATAATTAGGTATAGTAATATAGGTATAGTAATAATATATGTAATAGTATAGTTTTAATAATATAGGTATAGTAATAATTAGGTATAGTAATATAGGTATAGTAATAATATAGGTATAGTAATAATTAGGTATAGTTATATAGGTATAGTAATATGGGTATAGTTATAATATAGGTAATAGTAAAGTAGTAATAATATAAGTACAATACTAATTAGGTTTAGCAATATAGGTATAGTAATAATTAGATATAGTTATATAGGTATAGTAAAATAGGTATTGTAATAGTATAGTTGTAATAATATAGGTATGGTAATAATTAGGTATAGTAATATAGGTATAGTTATAATATAGGTAATAGTATAGTTGTAATAATATAGAAGTAATAATATAGGTATAGTAGATATAAATAACACGTAACTTAACTTGCCAAGAAAAAAAATTATTTCTTTAATCCACCCATTTCAAATACCGAATAGGTACTTCATCGCTTGTCTGGATTTAAAAAGATTATTTTTTATTTGAAACTTGTCTGAACACATGCACGTACGTACTCACAAAGGAAATTATGTTGTTTAATAAAACTATACTAAAAGAGTACGTAACCCTTTTTTTAAATAGATGTTTGAGAAATTATAGTTCAGTCATTGTAGCTTTTAGGTCAACCTTTATTGTATTAAATACACTCCTTGCTTAATTCACATTCATACATCGTCTCATACATACTCTGCTGTTATTCTGACTCTTCACATGACCCGATTCAAATATTTAGTTTTCTTGATCGTGCCATGTCTTTCTCGGGCGTCCTCGACTTCTTCTTCCATTCATTTTCGCATCATATATTATTTTCACACTCCTTTCTTCGTTAATTCGCTCTACATGCCCAAACCATCTAAGTGTCCCTTTCTTGATCCCATTAATCATACTCACATCAGCCTTGCATTCTTTCCGGATTTCCACATTTTTAATACGGTCATACATGGTTTTACCGCACATACGTCTCAGGGATCTCATTTCCACAGCATTCAGTCTGCTTTCATCCTTCCTCTGCCAGTTCCATGCCTCACTGCTATACATCAGGGTTGGTATAAGCACTCCATTGTGGACTGCTAGCTTCGCTTTTGGACAATTTCTTATTTGCCATTCCATTAAACTCCAATGCTACGAAAGTCATATATTATTTGATTGCGCGTTACTGCTATTATGCCTTCGGAAAATAACGTTTAAAAAGGCATAATTAATTAATTTCAAGAGTGATCTGTTTTGGATATTTTTTTATATGCCATAACGTAATTAATTAAATTAGTTACGAGCATATAATGCACGATATTATCCACTTTGATAACTTATTGAGTCCTTGAACTTCTGAATTAATATTGCATTGATTACAAAAGGCGATTAAGTCTACAAAACAACCTAAAAATACAACGTCTATCTAAATTAAAATAATTGCAGCACTATTTTTTAGGGAAAATCACGGAATTATTTATATTACAATTACTCTTGATGATAAAAATTCAACTGTTGAATAATCAAAAAAAAACCTTCAATTCTTTTATACGTCTGGCAATCAGAGTTGACCCAAACAGCATTGTTTTTAATGGTGTATATGTATTTATGTCTGACAGTGACGTCCTTGTTAAACGTCACTGAGAAATAACCCTTTGTCTCATTTACACCGGCGAATTGTTTTTACCTAAAAAAGGACAGCAATATATTGGTACATTCGAATTACAGTACAATCGATAGTAACAACATTCGATTTTTTTTATATATTTATTCAAAAAAATTCAAGGTGTTCTTATATTAAACTTTGACATGAAGCACTCACTTTATGGTAAGACATAATTAGATTTTAAATAAAAGTTACTTTGTTTTGACCCCACTTTATTAGATACATATACCAACCGGTTTCGGTTCTATCTAAACCTTCTTCAGGATTGAACAAATATGTATTTGTAATACATATTTGTTCAATCCTGAAGAAGGTTCACGTTGAGCTGAAACCGGTTGGTATATGTATCATATAAAGCGGTGTCAAAACAAAGTTACTTTTATTTAAAATCTAGTTATTTTATTATATTAAAAATGAACTTTTTTTTCAATTTCACTGGAATTTTATTTTATGAAGTTTTTTTTATAAAGAAAGAGAAACATTAGCGGGTTACGAATAACCTGACGAATTTTAATTCCTCCTATTTCCATCATTAAAAGCGAAAAATGTTGCTTGTGCTACGATGGGGAACTTAGCTAACATGAGATTGAACCCACGACCCCAGGGTGGAAACCTGACGCATTTCTCCACTCGACTACTAAGTCTTTCAAACAACAGTTTGAAGCATGATGAATGCAAGCAATGCATATGTGTGAGTAATGTGAGTCGGTTTCACACCTCTAACTCAAGGTGCGATACCTATACTTTTTAACATATATACTCCAACATCGACCATATAAACTGAATGGTTTTTGTTTATTCCAAAATAAAATATAAAGCTTAGAGTAAGTCTTCGAATAGATTAAAAAATATTTTGACAGGTTCTTTGGCTTTCGTCGACTTTTGAGTTCTTTTGGACCCTAAAAATTCAATTGAGATTATTTCAATCACTTTCAAATAAATTCAATTCAATCATTTTAGATGTAAACACACTTTTATCGAGGTTTTTACCCGCAGACAACTTGCAGGACAATTTTCTAAAAATAAATAAAAAATATCGTATGACCACTTAAACAACAATTTTTGTGGTAGGATTTTGATTGCTGCAATTTTGCACTTATTTTTACAAAAAAGTGCATTGTCGAAAATAATTCGTCGAATTTAGATTCAGATACTGTCAGTAACATCACAATTAACGCGATTGGAATTAAAGAGCAATATGGACTTTTGATAGGGCACTGTCAAGGCCTCAGGAGACATATACAGCTGTAGGAAATGGAAAGCACAAATAGCTGCAGAAAACGAAGACGATAAAAATATACATCAACGGTGTCAATATTCCGCCCTCGCGGGAAGAAGACTCAGATACATAAAGAGCCAGCTTTTAAAACCAGGAGACATCGCCAAACGCTGAACGACCACCCTGGAAAACTTTGTAATAAGATGAAGCATGGAAATAACACCTTGAATACATTATCTGAGTAGATACTGGAACTCTTCTGACCGTCTCCTATTAAAAAAAATCTACCAATTATTTGAAACAGCTTTAAGAAAGTCATCATCAGATCAGATCATGCCAAGTACTTGAACTTTCTGTTTCTCAATCTTTTTTCACTTTCCCCAACCATAGATCAGCAAAAAACCATTGTCTTTGTTATAAAATATAAAGTTTCTTATGATAATTGCCAAGATGCTATTTTGTTAGAATTTTGGGGTACTAAGCCGTGTTTTTGTTCGTCTACTTATTATTAGTTATTTATTTTTAAAAAGAAAGACAAACATTCCTGGGTTACGAATAACCTGACAATATTTGAAAAACTCCTACCGCCATCAAAATAAGCGGAAGATGTTGATTGTGCAATGATGGAGGACTTAGCCAGCAGAAGAATTGAACCCACGACGCCCGGATAGGAATCTGACGCGTTTGTCCACTCATCTATCGACCGGTCTCAAATATACCCAAAGTTTCGACAGGCTTCCAGTATCGATTGCCAGGACAGATGTAACAGATGTGACCGATGTAACCAATGTGGCATATGAACTGATGATGTACACTGAAAAGATATCCAAATCATTGACACAAGAAGGAGATGGAAGTGCAACATAGCATGATACCCCAAAAGTCAAACATCATAATACTATTGGCTGTGAGAAGTATGTTTTGTTGGGCTATGTTTGGGGGACAGTTTCGTAGGACGACGCTAGACAAAGACAAGTCAGAAGTAGAGATGATGGTCAACAGAGGCATAGAATCGCATTTCCTCGTGGAGCGCAGCCACAGTATGATTTATGCAAATAATAAGTGATAAATTGCCAGGTAATATACCTCCTAAAAAAATTGGAGCCACACCGACTGATAAAGAAATAATATGGCCTTGACTACGATCAAATAAGTGAGGCAACTTATAGCATTTGCGTGTGTATTTAATAAAAATAGTATCGCGGTGTGCGTGAATAGAGCCGTGCATTTAGGACTATCGCCCGTACCTGTGTTGGAACATGTGCCATTAGATTATCGCCGAAACAGTGCGAGCGAACCAGAAGCGTGCTCCATCAATTATATTATTTGTTCATTTTATATTTGCACCAGCTTCGCCAGACTTTCTACAACAACAAAAAAACATTTTAAACAGTTGAGATATACATAGCCTGTTCAAAAACAAAGGTGAATTTTGAATTTTAGCGAGCTGTGTACATTCGATTATCGATTTTATTTTTTGTTATGTTGGTACACATATGTTTATCATATGTTAGCATTATCAGCCATTTTGGATTAGTGGTTTTTTTGACAACTGGAAAGGTTAGTCACGTTTTTGTGTGTTCTTCGATTTTTTTACTTTTGAAAAAAATGGATCAAAGAATAAAATCCATGATTTGTTTTTCCACAACTCCAGGACGCTCATCGTCATTAAGATCTTCTCAGCTTTTTGTAAAGCGCTTGTACCACTTATAAACACTTTTTTTAAACAAAGTAGACTCACCGAATGCCACAGTCAACATTTTAAGTACGTTGGAGCACTTTATTCCATTTTTAACGCAAAATTAAATACATATAGGGAACAAACAATATGTCTAGTAATATTTTTTAAATATTGTTTTCTTTCATTAAGAAATAAATAAATTTGTAACTTTGACATTTCTGTTGGTCACTGCCCGGCTGCGCCGGAGTTTAACGGTAGATTTTTTCTTATTGAAAAATGTGAAATAAAAACAATATGGCGTCTACTCAAACTTTTTAAAGTTAAATACATTTTTCAAAGCTCCATATCGTGTGATGGAAAATACCAAGTGAACTAAAAATATTAGCATTTACAAATAAAATCTATTCAAATTTCTTGATGCCAGAATTCACTTAAACAAATATTTTACTGCTTCAGATTAAGTCAGACGAAAAATAGTCTGCTTGTAGTTAGGACATATCACTGCCTCTTACGATAGATTGTGGGTATTGGTCGACATTTATACACTTTCGACAGCGATGTACTTGATAAACGTCACTGAGAAACAGTATGTTGTCATAATTGCGCCTACTTATTGTTTTTCGCGAAAAGGAGAGAAGTGTATAATACTTGGCTTATTTGTATAGCCCAATTTTTTGTGTGCATTTATATTTGTATTTCTATATTTTAATATACAAAAAAAAATTGTAAAAATTTTCGAAAAGCTTTATTCATTGGTTCGAATAAAACTGAAAGAACTGAATGTTTTTTCTTACTCAATATTTATTTTTTAAATTGAAAAAAAAAATGCTGTACGCAAGCAATGCACCTGTGTGAGTGTGAACCTTAGAGTATATAGAGTGGTATCTATCCAAGGCAGTGTAGTCAGTTTTTGATGATTTTCACCTGACTCGGCGCACCTGGGCGTGGCTAAGACTAAGGCTAGGGTATTTATACATCCCTTCATAGCACATATCGACATAATGTTTTTGTTTTTTTGTATGGCCACTTTTTCACAGTATTTTTATCAACAAAAATATAGCATATAAACTAAAAAACCGTTTAGTTGTGTCAAGTTTAGTGGCATAGTAAAAAATGTGGGCGGAGTCCCGCGGTGACCTAGGAGCTTAAGATCATTGTGACAGTATATAGAAGCGGTCTATGAAATTTGCTGTCTCTTTCTCTCTCATGGTGTACGACGTAAGAACCTGGAGAAAGTGATTTATCGCAAGTTTGTGTAGGTTGGGTAAAAATAATTAGCTCTCCCTTCATATATTGTTACTTCAAGGTGTGAACCATGTCCGACTCAAAACCATTACTCTCCAAGTTTTTGAGAATCGACACTGATAGATGAAGTGATAAAAGTAAAAAAAATGTAATTGGTGCATAACACGTGAACGTATTTATGCACTAAATAAATAAAAAAATTAAATAACACGAAGCTAAAAATTGAGATAGCAAAAAAGGAAATGTTGATATGATTGATAGAGTCACAGATTCACTGGGGTCACTTTCTTTCTGACTTCTCGCTATCTTTATATTTTCAGACGACTTTTATGCTATCTAATTAATTGTTATGCATGTGTAAGTTATGAAATAAATTCTCTATTTACTGTGCTAATGTCGTTATCGCGTAAGTCAAAAGTCTTGCAAATGTATCGTTAACCATTTTTCCCTTGCGATGCTAGACTCGCTCCGGTGATGTAAACTCAGTTAACATTTAGACTTTTTAGATTTCAAGTCATATGCAAGCATTATCGTGATATTATATAAGTATTAATATATATATTTATACATATAAGTATTGTGTATTGTTACCGAAAACAAGAAAAAAACATTGATCACCCATAAAACACATGAGACATCCATTACAATAGGCAATCTACAGGCAATGCAATAACCTCGGTCATCTAGCGTTCGATACAGTTTCAAACTAATAAATAATTTAGTTGTCAAAAGGGCAAAATGAAGTGTATGAATTCATTTGCGACTAATAATATATTCGGGCCTTCCATCAATGTGCAACTATTGCTTGAAACTTTTTCGCACTTGTCTAGCTCATGTGACGCATGCTTCGATGTGTCTGGACGATGCTATACACTTATACTCACTTGGCAGTGCACGCACACATACGTATTGACAAATTTATGTCAGATTTTTCAGAAAAAATAATAATGTCTATTGCGTCGATAAATACTATTATTTTTTTATTCAATACATAAATGGACAACAGATGAATACCTACAATATGAACAATAATTAGAGACGATGTCAACTCCGTCAACAGCACCGGAAAAAAAATTAGAAATAAAGGAGGACTGTGAATAAAACATTATTATTTTTCAACATATCTGTTTTCAAAATGTTATATTGTAATTAATAAAATAAATAAAAAATAGTACTACTGTGAAAATTTTAATTATATTTATAAATGCTACCTAATAAACATTTCGAATAATGATATGTTAACATTTAGGTACTTAAAAGATATAATAAAATAAGCCTTAACTTTTATTTATCTGGTAACCTTTTCACCTTTTGTTTAAACTTCTCTTTCTTTTGTTTTCAGGTAAGTGTTGCGAGAAGTCAAAATGCTGATGAAATAAAATCATATTCCGAAACGTAAGGTAGGTGAGTTAGTCCCTCTTTCATCATCAGAAATCATTTTCAAAACAACAAAAAAAGCATGTTAATGATGTCTAATTTGCATTTTTTTGTTTGTCAATTTTCAAGTATTTACTGCCCTTTTTCTTCAAAACGAATGCATTACTAAATAAAGGTAAATCGCTCGGCGAGAAAGCATGGAGGGATAAAAAAAGTGACAGGGGTTCGAATCTCATAACTAATCAAACAAACCAATTAATATATAAAGAATGTCAAGTGTTAAAAAAAATAATACTTTTTTAGATCTTTGTATTAAAATTCAAATAAAAACCAAGGTTTGAAGGATATGTATCATATTTCAATGATGTTCATAATGTTTAGTAGGTATTTTTGTTTCTAACTTTGTTTCACTTTGTGCGCCATCATTAACTGCTCATGCAGCAACAGCAGCTTTAGAGAGATACTTTTCATCCTTTGGGAAATAAAAACAATGCAGAAATGGGATTCCTATTTAAATATTTCAACTGATATCCGGAAACCAAACATACTGATTTAAATTGGGTTTGGGGGCATTGATCACGATTCCTCGTCGTATGATGATATTATTTAATATAGATTGGTTTCTGTTTAATCCTCTGTAGTTTTCCTTGTTAAATGAACATTACATATCGACTGTGTTTGAAATGAATATTACATAGGCCTAGTGGTTTGAACCACTGTCACATATTACACTGTCGCAAATTGACTATTAGCGCCACTATGATTTTTCCACCGCTACCACTTAAAATAATCGCCCCCGTTAACCACTGATTGTCGGTCCGTTTCGGCATTTGATCAAATTATGAGCAGCTTTCAAGCATAACCGCTGTCGCTAAGGTCTAAATTTCCTTGCAAAAAAATTTGGGAAAAGGCCTTTCACCTAAACACAGTCGGTATATAAACTACATAACGTAACTGTATTTATGGCGTTTATTTCCCTTATTTAGTAATATTCGTACAAAATCACTTTTTTATATAATATAAATCTATTATTTTGATTTTTAGGTTTCTTAATTTTATTTAAACAATAATTATTATTATTTAGTTACTATTAGTTAAAAGCTCTGCGATGTAATTATTTTTATGCGTGACAGCTGTTTCGCCTTCTGAGGGCATTATCAAACTGTCCTAAAAATTAAAATGGAGTTCTACAAAATAAACTTTAAAACCATAAATATATTTTGATATTTATATGAATATCATGATCTTTTCGAACCCTGATGAATACTGTATAAAATTCAAGTTGATATTAACATACTCAACTTTGCAGTCAGTGACGTGGCTAGCGTAGATTTTATATACCTATTCCAAAACATCTATCAATTTAATAAATACGTTAGTACGTTCGTTAGTTGTTCATTTCATAAAATTTGCAATACGTGTCTATTTAGATTGAATAGTAAACAATAATATTATTTCTCATCGTTAAAAATTAATAATCAAATACATTAAATGCGTGGTTATAATAATAATATATATATATATATATATATATACTTCCGAGAAGCATCTTTTCGCACTGTTATCAACCAGAGGCCACGAATACATTTGCCAAAATTTCACCTACACCAGCGCGCGAAGCGGTTAAACAATTTGCGAATAGATTTTCGTCTTATCAGCTGTACTGCGTACATACGAAACACACACATACACGCGCGGCAACGGTAAATATGTTATATAATGCGATGCACTTTAAATTATACGAAAGCGAATTTTTTAGGGTTACCACACCTTCGTAAATTTATTGTGGTTAATTATTTTAGATGGCAGTAAAAAAGCCGTGTATTTTTTGTTTAAATAAAATTAAATTTAAATTTTGGTGTTTCAAAATTTCGTCACATTTCAACGCTTAGCGCCATTTTGTTTTTTTTTTAACATTTTAATGGCCCCCGCTAAACGTTGATTCTAAATTAAGATTAGCTGATAAACACAACAACGAGACCATTTTTTTTCTTTTAAAAAGGAAAGACAAACATTACCGGGTTACGAATAACCTGACAATATTTTTTAGGTTTTTTACTTTTATTTAAACAATAATTATTATTATTTAAATTTTTTTTAGTTAAAAGTTAGTTTAAAAGCTCTGCGATGTAATTATTTTTACGCGTGACAGCTGTTTCGCCTTCTGAGGGCATTATCAAACTGGTATAACTCAATATAACTTGAACTAGAACTAGAACCTAGAACTCAATATAACCTGACAATATTTGAAAAACTCCTACTGCCATCGTAAGAAGCGGAAGATGTTGCTTGTGCGCAATGATGGAGGACTTATCCAGCAGAGGAATTGAAAGCACGACGCCCGGGTGGGAATCCGACGCGTTTGTCCACTCAGCTACTGACCGGTCGTCATGAACAACATGGTCGTTTAACGGGGACCGTCAAAATGTTTTAAAAAAAACAAGATCGCGCTTAACGTTGAAATGTAACATTGTCAAATATGATGAGTCTGAAAGAACTCAATATATACAGTACATATAAATATTTACAGTTATTCGCCCACACGCTAACCTTACACAAAGATGTATAAACCATGGACGATTTATTTATAATTGGAGCCCCAATCAGATGATAGTAAAGAGCCGGTTTTAATTAATGAATTTTGAGGTTTAATTTGTCCTAGGTAAAATTACCTCAATGTAATTAATTCGCACACTTACCTCAAGCTCCACAACAGTAATACTGAACTATTGTAGATGTTGTAAAACCAGTGTTAAATATATTTTTTCAATAATGTAAATGTTACGAATTATATCATGCTTTAGCGGCTCCAATAAATCTTACCGTATGAGGGGTCGAAGATTGAGAGATTTCTCGGTCACGGAAAAGTACACTTTATGTCACTGCAGCTCTGAGCTAAATTCGTGTATATAATAATCAGTGGCGGCTCGCGAGTTTTCAATATGCTAGAGTGCTATGATTGAAAAATTCAACATTGTTAGTGTTGTTGTCAATGACGTTAATTGGTTGTTGTACTCGAAAAAAAATTTTTTTTCAAGTTTTTGTGCTGTACTTGTGGCTTCAATATTTTTAAAAGAAGCTGTCGATGGTGAAAATGTATTAAAATCTATATTTTTTGTAATTTTTAGATTTTACTGGTTTATGCATAACATGCTCGACTACGAATCCAAAGGTCTCTGGTTCTTCAGGATTTTTCAGTTTTGGTGGTGTACTGCACGAAATTCTGAAAAACCTTCATACGAAAAATTTAAATTTTGACAAATAAATAAAAAAAAATTCAGCCACAACAACATCAATAATGACGTTTTTTTTCAATCTTACTACTCTAGCACACTAAAAAGTCACGAGCTGCCACATACATAGTTATTTTACGCACCGATAGAAAAATAAGACATTAATTTCAAATTGGGTATTTTTTACGTTGTATTTTTAAACTTTATACCTTACGACAGCTGCCAATCTATATATTTGAAATAATTTCGACATCACAACACATAGACTGGCAGCGCCATTAAAAAATCTAATAAACTTACGGTGCTAACTTAAAATCGCAACCTCCCGATTTAAAATCAAATACGTTAACCATTACGCTACTTATTTACAATAATTTCTCCCCGTTGTATCATGGGAGCAGACTCAACCATCTTCTCAAAACATTATCTAATTAGTTGATAATTTTGAATAATAGCGGAAATCGATTGAATACGATATAAACTATTCGACGTTCCAGTTTTCAGTGCCAACACTCTTTTCGGAATATGTCACGACTTCACTGAAACCTTCGTAAAGAAAGTCGGAACCTTTTTCGAGAACCGACAAATGCATTCATCGAACGCATTAATGCATACATTTCTGAGTGTGGTAAATAAAAATAAAATAACTTTTCTGAAGGACAACATGTTGGCAACCCTCCGGTTATCAGTATGCGTTGTCAAAATGATTGTTAGGTGAGTATAGGTTCTAGGTGAGTACCGCACACAAGCTACTTCAACCTTATACATTCATAATAATAATATTAACATTGTCGCTTTTTTATATTTTATAATTTATTCATTTGATAAAACAAATTCGAGTATATCCGCCAACCGCACGCAGTGTTTACTCGTGCGCCTGTATTTAGGATATATTATTATTCTCAATGACACATTTTATTATTTTTCGTTTAGTTTTAAATAAATTCTAACGCAAGCCACAGTCTGGCATCCCAGACTGACTGATTGTGCAGATGATAAAGAAGCATGGATTTATAAAAGATATATATCCGACAAATTGCAAAGAACTCAATACAAATAAAGTATTTGTATCTAATCAAACTATCTTTTTAATTACAATACTAGTAAAAAATCTCGTTAATTGCTTTAATCCACCCATTTCAAACATAGAATAACGTCTGCTAAAATACTCTATAGGTAGGTAGGGATATGATTATTAATCAAATAATAATTTGAATTAACTCCTGTTCAAAGTTATGTTAAGTTGATTTCAAATGGAAAAAGCTATGTCACGAAAAAAAACAGATTTTCAATGCAAGCACTATTAAAAATGAAAAATACGGACATAACATTAAATACAACAGGGCCATACCTAAAACACGTGTTTTACGTATATGGCACGAAATTTACGCCATTTGTCACAAAATTTGTATCACATAACTAACGTGAAACGAAATTAAAACCGTGAAAATGCAATGACATCATATTGTCACCGGAAAGGCTAAAGGGCTGAAGCGCCATTTTGGAAGTTTACACCAAAGCATTATGAAGTTTTTTTTTTACAATAAGTCTTCATTACCTAGTTGGATTTTGAAAAAAAAGTTTACTCAGGTAACTCAATGCTCTCACTGAGTTACCTGAAGCGTCAAAAAGCTAAAAAGTCCCATACTTGTATCGCTTGGTAAATATATTTTATATGGCTGAAGGGCCACAAAAGTCTTTAGAATCAAACGAGATTAAGAGCATTCGATGCAGAAAGAAAATTGATCATTACTTTATATTTAACTCATTTTTAACAAAGTGTCGCTTAAGCCTTTTTGCCTTTCCAGCGACGATATTATACTCCGTAAATGTCCTAAAATGTATGCCATAAACGATCGCGAAACTTGTGAAAAATGTTCATTATGTTTAAGTTATGTTGAAGTTGTATACATTATGTGTCGAACATTCACGTAGATAAAATAATATACTAGATATAGCACAGTTGTATATATGATTGTGGTAATTTTTGTGATAGATTTCAATGCCATGCCGCATGTTTGCCTGTAGATGAAAAAACGAGGCCAAAACTAACGCAAAACAGTTTAATCTGCTAAATTTATCTATGAACTAGAAGTGTAGATATATCTATGGACTAAATATTCTAATCATCCTAAAGATACCGTAATAGTGCGTTTTCATTTGTGTTTAAATAGTTGAATACACGAGATCAAGGTGTTTGTAGACACTGAATTGGTACTTGATATTCTGATAGTAAAATTCTAGATTTGCTAGAGGCATTGGCATAGCAAATAATCAGGCAACATAGATTGCCGCACGGAAACCATTCCTCCGATAGGACCTTAGAGTAAAAATATATATGGAGAGAGAACTAAATATTTTTACCTAGCCTATACAAATCTGCGAAAAATCACTTTCTCCTGGTTTTTACTTCGTATACCATGAGAGAGAAAGAGACAAGAAAAGTCGTCACATAATATTGCAGAACTTCTATGTATGTAAGGATGTTCTCCGTCCGCGCTAACTCCACATCGTCGAGTCGCATAACTTACGACAACGATTTTTTAGGTTATTTCTTCTATTCGTGTTGATTAAAAAACTTCCAGTGGGTTATACAAATAAATCAAACATGATGGTGATATTATGTGCTACGCGTGAATGTTCAAATAAGACCAAACAAAGATTATAAAACATCACTTTTCAGAAGTATTTTAACAGTTTTAAATATTTTTGACAGAACTTTAGAATTTTCATAATTTTAGTGATATAAAGACATAAAATCAACAAAGAGCTTTCATCATTATTTAGGCAAACTTTCTGTTATTAGTGTTTGTGTGATATTTTGACTATATAAATAATTTTAATGGTGTATTGATATTGTTTTGTTTAATGTGTTCAAATATGTTTATTAAAAATGTCCGAATTCCATGTGGGCGGTAACTAATAGGCTATCCAACATCCTTTAATATATACTTGTCTCTTTCTATCGAGTCAGTATAAAGTCAACCCTCCTGACTACAATGTTTGACAAAGGTACTTATCCATGTCCTTGAAGGCTAGGACACTAAACACACTTTGTTGTATTTATTCTTTATTACGGAATGCGTGGACAGCATTCGTTAATTCCCTTTTTTAAGTTTATACTATTATTTTTTTTACGCTGGTCAAAGACCGTAGTGTTGCAAATCGAAGAATGTCGTGAAACAGATTAAATAATAGGACGAACCTTGCCATACAGATCTGGTTAGTAAACATAGCCCACCATTTAGAGCAACGTTGCGAATTTCAATGGCGATTCATCACCAGGGCGACACTGGAAGTATCTACTATACAAATTTAGACAGATCTTTAAATTTGTATGAAAAATCTATGAAATTTGAGAAAACAACGAGACAGTCAAATTCACATTAATTTATTATAGATAAATTAAAATGTTTAAGACGAGTCGTTGAACGCATTAGATCTTTTTTAGGGCAGTACTAAGAATATTTTACATTCCTGAATAGATTGAAAAAATATTTTTTATTAATTCAATAAAATTGTAGGGCCCATTTTACTAGTTTGCCCTGGAGCCCTGCGTCACTACGCCACTGGCTGTGGGCCAACATTGATTACTATGATAGTTTATGACTGATCTTGGAGTAACAATGTATGGAGAGAGAGCTAATTATTTTTACCCAACCTATACAAACTTGCGATAAATCACTTTCTCCGGGTTTTTACGTCGTACACCATGAAAGAGAAAGAGACAACAAATATAATACACCGCTTCTATATACTGTCACAATCTTGAGGTAACAATATATGGAGGGAGAGCTAATTATTTTTACCCAACCTATACAAACTTGCAATAAATCACTTTCTCCGGGTTTTCACGTCGTACACCATGAGAGAAAAAGAGACAACAAATATAATACACCGCTTCTATATACTGTCACAATCTTGAGGTAACAATATATGGAGGGAGAGCTAATTATTTTTACCCAACCTATACAAACTTGCAATAAATCACTTTCTCCGGGTTTTCACGTCGTACACCATGAGAGAGAAAGAGACAACAAATTTCATAGACCGCTTCTATATACTGTCACAATGATCTTAAGCTCCTAGGTCACCGCGGGACTCCGCCCACATTTTTTATTATGCCACTAAACTTGACACAACTAAACGGTTTTTTAGGTTATATGCTATATTTTTGTTGATAAAAATACTGTGAAAAAGTGGTTTTACGAATACACAAAAACATTATGTCGATATGTGCTATGAATGGATGTATAAATACCTTAGCCTTAGTCACGCCCAGGTCCGCCGAGTCAGGTAAAAATCATCAAAAACTGACTACACCGCCTTGGATATATACCACTCTATATACTCTATATTATTTGAGAGCTCGCGTTTTGGATCCTGCTGGCTCCACCGGCCGTCTCTCTATCTCCATTTCCTATATGTAAATTTATATGATCTTACTACTCATAAAAACATATTAACAAAGTAATGACTGAACACCTTCGGCCAGAGCGGTAAACTCCTTTGCTCTAGACCAAGAGGTCGAAGGTCAAAAAACCGGCGTAAGTAAGTAAATACGTTTCATATTACTTTTTTATGCGATTACTACAAAAGAGTCCCAACTACCCGGAGCCCTACTATGACATCCCCAAGTCAGAGTATTTGTTGAGGCTGGGGGAAGTGAGGAGGGAAAGGAGATGGGAAGTAGAGAGGTTGGTAAGTACCTGTCTATTCAGATCTGGTCACTAAACACGGCTATCATGTTATTTTTAACCAGTTTTAGATTCTGAATAGTGGTCTCATGGCGATACTAGAAGCATATGGCCTGCGTGGTCGTGTGGTAAGACGCTCGACTACGAATCCAGAGGTCGCGGGTTCGAACTCGGCGTGCGCAAATAAATTATATTTTATTAATATGTGTGTATATTTGAGGTACGTTCCAGAGTGGTAGATACTCTAAGTATCGCTCTGATGAAAGACCACCATTCAGAATTGAAACGTTGCTTGAAATGGCTCTAGCCGTGTTTGATGACCAGATCTGATTAGCCAGGTACTTCCCAACCTTCCCCTTCTTCATATCCTTCCCATCCCTACTACCTTCAGCCTCACAACATACTTCTATTGGGGGTGCCATAGCCTCACTGGCTCTAGACGGTTGGGAGCAGTTGAGACTCTTGTGCGGTATTCACGTAATGTATATATATATTTAAAAAAATAATAGTCAAATTTATTTGTTAAATTATCCATATATAATATGGAATAGTTTTGTTTGTACTTCCCCAGGGTTTTAACCCGTGACCTCTCGGTTCAAAATCAAATCTCATGGAGCTCTGCCACGCAGCAATTTGATTAACATGCTTATCAAAATATTATCATTCCAGATACAAAAACTATGTATTTACCAGAACTAAGACAATATTTACATCAATTTAGAATAAATGTCGAAACATAAAACTGGTATTAAAGACTTCCGCCATAAATACACGGTATCTATTTTTCGTTTCTAGGATGTGAAATTTTAGATGAAAATATTTTCTGGTAACTTTCATAATATAAACAGCGCAGAAGTTACGAGCTTTTTGCCAGTACGACGCTGCGAGCTTATAAACTTTTACTTTTGATTATGACGGATTGAATTTTGAGAGCGATGTATACGAATACGAATGCCAGATTTTATTATTTGTTTATTTTTATATAATGCCGTACTAAAGTTCCAACTCGGCACCGGAACCCAATGTTGTACATAGAACGGGTCGTTTTTACGACTCAATACTCAATAGCTCTCTCTCATGACACGAGTTTCTTTAATACCCGAGTTCACCCTTACATTTTCTTTAAAAGTTTCTCTATCCAACCTCAGATGAATGTCAAGTTTTTCATTTAAAAAATCAAACTAATGCAGAGTAATGACGTTCCATGACCACTTTTATTTTTTTCCACCCCACACCTCTATTCTCCTTCCGCCTAAGAATATTCTCGAAAAGTCTTTCTTTTGTGTGGCATTCAAATATTTAAAAAATCACTAAACCATAACCAATAAACCCCCTTATTTTTTATTTTTTTTATTTATGACTAATACGAGTATACATATCTTTTGTGCTTTATCAGAAAAATCTTATTATTTAGTTAGGGTAAAACAAAATGAATAAATAAAAATTATAATTATTTGGGCTTTACGGAATGGTCTTTATGATCAGATCCGACAGTGATATCATCGCTGGAAAAGCAAAAAGGCTTAATCGACACTTTGGTCAAATGAGTCAAACATGCAGTTTTCATCAGTTATTTTTATCTGCATCGAATGACTCTCGTTTGATTCTGAAGACTTTTGTGGAGAAGGCTTGACTCAAGCGACATAAGTTTGGCACTTTTTAGCTTTTTGTCGCTTTAGGTAACTTAGTGAGAACATCGAGTTACTTGAGTTAACTTTTTTTTTCAAAATCCAACCAGGTACTGAAGACATGAATTTTATTGTAAATCAAAAAAAACTTTCAAGTGCTCTGGTGTAAACTTCCCGAAATGGCGCTTCAGCCCTTTTGACTTTCCGGCGACGATGTGCTTATTTTGATATGAACCTACTAAAGCAGTGTTAGTCCATTACCAGTCCGTGGACCGGTAACGGTCCGCGGTTAACGAAGTAAATCATTTTGTGATCATCGTTCAAAATAAGATTAGTATATCATTGATAACATCTCGGAGGGTTAAAATATAACACTTTCAGCGGTATCCGGTCAGATTTTTCAAACATATCTTTTATTTCAAATTTAATTTTGAACAATTTTATATTTATTCCATAAGTACGAAAATGTTAGTTTTGTGAAAAAATATTTCGTTAATATTACGGATCATGGGTATACCGGCATGTACTCGTATGTATTCAACCGCAGAAAAGCATGGACATAGACTGAGTGCAAATATCTAGATAACACTAAAATATATATATACTGGTCAACACACCGAAAATGTTTCAGTAGCACTCTACTAAGGTACCTACTCTATTTTTAAATGCTTATGTTAAAAGTTTTAAAAATATACATACGAGGCCTGTTCAAAAGAAAAGCTGAATTTTGAATTTTCGCGGGCTGTGTAGATTCGACTATCGATTTTTCTTTGTTACGTTGGTACACATATGTTTATCATATGTTAGCATTATCAGCCATTTTGGATTAGTGGTTTGTTTTTGACAACTGGAAAGGTTAGTCACGTTTTTGTGTGTTCTTCGATTCTTTGCTTTAAAAAAAAAAGGATCAAAGAATATGTGTTAAATTTTGCGTTCAAAATGGAATAAAGTGCTCCAACGCACTTAAAATGTTGACTGGCATTCGGCGAGTGTACTTTATCTCAAAAAAGTGTTTATAAGTGGTACAAGCGCTTTACAGAAGCCCGAGAAGAAGTTAACGACAATGAGCGTCCTGGAGTTGTGGAAAAACAAATCATGGATTTTATTCTTTGATCCATCTTTTTCAAAAGTAAAAAATCGAAGAACACACAAAAACGTGACTAACCTTTCCAGTTGTCAAAAACAAACCAATAATCCAAAATGGTTGATAATGCTAACATATGATAAACATATGTGTACCAACATAACAAAAAAAAAATCGATAATCGAATGTACACAGGCCGTGAAAATTCAAAATTCACCTTTTCTTTTGAACAGGCTATGTAATTTACAAATAAAAGAGGATTCGATTCTCGTTAAACAGAATTTAAATTCATGAACATCACTGAAGCTCCCCTGAAATTTGAATCCGCGAGAATACGAATGCTAAAACGAAAAGCTTTCTCGGTTTAGTGAAAAAAATGGATCAGTTACATTAATAAAAACTTCTGCAATCGATACCATATCAAAGCAATTATCAAGTAAGACCTAAGAATCGCAGAATATATCAAAACGTCAAATGTGTTTTTAAATAATCATAGCGTATGCTTTACTGTTGTAAAAGAAAATTCCTTTCTTTTGTTTATATTTATATTCAATTTTATTATTTGTTTCCCCTTGATCGAATCAATCGCCACTATAGAAATACAAAATATTTTGAATCATTCATTACACTATTTTAAATTAACATTCGCCGATCGCACTAATAGATTCCTTATAGCAAATATAAATAAAACTGTTTACACAAGTCGTTAAGTCTAGTCTGTCGGCTTATGCGCAATCGATTCCGTGCCATTCGACACTAATCAGAATATAATTTAATAGCAATGTTAAAAAAGAGGTTCACACGAAATTTTTAACAGCCTTCAAATTAATATTTGTTGCTATGGTCTTTTCATCTAAAAGAATTATCATATTTTTAATTAATATATAAGACTCGATTGCTTTGCAATGTTATGGGAATTTGTACTTCAAATAAGGATGGTTCAATCAAAGTAATTCGTTAATGGCCTGTATTAAATTTAGGTGACTAATATCATATTGGAATTGAATATACAAGCGTCTAGTGGGCTTTATTAATAAATTAACGAGAGAGCAGATACAGGTTGGACAGTAAAATTAATTTTATCAACAACTAGATACATGGAAATCAGTAGTTAGTTGTTTTCACATCACATTGATGATTTTCCTTCATCACCGCCTGTTCCGGAAAAATAAATATTTTTATAAATACTAATAATTTAAATAAAACATAGACTTTTTGATGTTTTTTTATCTACACAAATAATCTTCGCTGTAGGATTTTTGTATAAACCATTTGTATTGGGAAATTCGAAAATCACAGAAGACCATTGTTGTGTTTTTTTCTTTCAACTCAGGTTTTGGTGAAAATTGTTAAATATTAGGTACAAGACGCTTATGACATAACCTCACATACGTCTTGAAATAACACAGACAAAATTCTACGAAATTGCAAGATGTAAAGATGCATATCGACACTACAATAATATTTCACTGTTCATAATATTTACGAATGTTCGATCACGACCAAAATGTTCGAGATAGCTGCCGCTCAAAGACTCACTAATACAGCTTGACATAGTTAACTTTGTAGGGGGTCAAAAGAGGAAATAAAGATGTAATGTTTTTTTTATTTGAGTGTCAACATCTTTTCAATTGGGTTTCTTTTAGTTTTTGTTTTTTTATGACATAAAGCGATACAAATGAGAAAGCCTATGACAGTAATGCAAAATGCATTATTCTCAAGGTTTTGGCATTCGTGATCTTCGAAAAACCATAAAAACCCAGACAATTCCAATCTTTTGACGAGTTGTCACTTTTTAAAGTTGTGTTGCAAGCTTTGCCTTAGATATTTACCAATGAGAAGTGTTAATTATTTTTAATTCAATCATGATTAGTTACTAAATATTATTTAATTTTCACGAATCTATTTTTTTACGATAAATATTCCCGGTACTATTTGAAAAACTCCTAATTCCATCATAGTCAGTGGAAAATGTTCTTGTGCAATGATGGAGGACTTAGCTAGCAAAGGAATTGAACCCACGACGCCTGTGTGGGGAATCGGACGCGTTTGTCCACTCAGCTACTAACCGGTCATTTATTATTGCTTACATTTTAAAATGATGTTTTAAACTTCAAAATAATCTTCTTCCTCTGGTGCCCTATCCTTCACCCCTTCAACCTGCAGGCTGCAAACTGCAAACTGCAAACTGCAAACTCTGAGGAACTGCACTCTAAATTTTAAAATATTGTATGAGTTGTTTCAAATAAAACCCAAGCTCAAGTATTTATTCTGTACTGATATTTTCAATATATAGATTGGCGACATCACTGACTGCAAAGTTAAGTGTGTCGGCGAATTTACGATCCCGCTCAAAATTCAAGACAGCCGCCGCTCCAAGGCTCACCAATATTATTATATTACTAAATTCCTCCTCCATAAATCTGTCCTCGCACGGCACAAGTGGCTTCGTCACATAGCCATAAATAATATTGCTAGCCCGATTAGACTCAAAGTCAACAAATAATATATGGCCATTTTTGAGCGGCTGAACTTCGCCATAACTCCTCGCTCAATTCGTGAACGCGCAGATTACTTACACTACCGGAATAATGTCTTCGCAGAATGTCCAGCCATTTATATTCAGTGGCGTGTCGAGATTTTACCATCCCCGCGAAATTTCAGTTTTTCGCGAATAAAGGCGTTTTATTTAAACTACCAAATTTCTGTAATAACATCAGCGGTGTCCGAGATTGACACCAACTCTAAACGCGTCAACGCGGGTGCGCTCCTTACCTTATTGAAAGCATTGGTCAGAAGAATTATTCCTCCAATTACATAATTGAATGTAGTAAATGACATATCACACTCTTTAAATAACCATACCATATCGACTGTGTTTTGGACAAAGACATTATTCAACAACAAAAAAATATTTGAGCTTATTATTGTTAGGTTAAAAAAACGCCTTCTTTCACTTACAAAATCTATGATTATGGCTCATGTTTTTGCGAAAACGAGTAGTGTCCCAATTTTTAAAAGAATATAGAAATATTTACAGTTATTTATTTAAAGCATCCATAAAGTATTTTTGCCAAATAGTGTGGAAAAACACAATTGACCAAAACACAGCGATATGATTATTTAAATTGCTAAAAACATTTTTCGCTAAATTCAATTATATGATAGTGTTTTGGAGAAATAAGTCTTCAGCCCAATGTTTCAAATAGGGTGAGGAGTGAAGACCGCTTGAATTCGACTGAAACTATTTTAGTTTTATTGTGCTTTTCTCTCGTCTCGATCACACCCGAGTTGGCGAGTTTAGGGTTGGTGTCAATCTTGCCCACCATCCCTCTTGCGGTAGGTACTCGAGGGTGGTTATCTATAAAGCACTCTATAGGCATTATGGAAGCATGATTTTTGCCCATTTACTTTTTTATCTACATAGGTTTGGTTGGGTTGTAAAGGATTCAATATTTTTGGGGGGTTGTCAAATGGTTGACATGATTGTGAATTATTGTTATTTTTTTAATCTCTTGAAACATATTACACCTCAGTTTTTTTTTTGTTCAATTCCGCTTAGTCTAAGAAAGATTTGTATTTTAAATTATCTTTATCTTTCTTCGGGGCCCGGGGCCCGGGCCTAAAAGCTGTTTCGTATATTTGCTAATGGACGGGAATAAAACAAACTAAACTCCAAACTCTAATTAAGGCGTGTAAAGAGGGCAGAAAAACGTTTCTATAACTGCGGACAATTCCAACATAAATCTGCTCGAGTTTTGTTACGCCTCTGTTAAATGTAACGAGAAATGACACACAGTTCTTCTATCGTGGTATGAACACCGATCGTATTTTTATAGATCATTCTTGGATCGTGTTTTAATTATTTCAGAGAATGCTGTTAGACGCAGTTAGACGTGTGCGATAGCTTGCAAGAAGTGTCAATATCGCACAACGTTCTACGTTTATCTAATTATGTTTTTTTTTATAATGCCTTTGTGCATTCCAGTCCCTGATTGCTAGGGATTGCGTTTCACTATGTAGACAACATCAAACCCCAATCGAGAGACTCAAATTATGCTGATCAATAAAATAAAACTCAATACTTAGTTGTTCGAATAAGTACGATCTGGCTCTCAGAATTAATCACTACTGTCCACAATTACGTGTCACACAAACTAATCAAGCACTTAAAATCAAGATTTAACACTAACGGCTTTTCTTTGTGATAACGGCATAGTGATGGGCAATGGGCACAGTTGTTTTATAAATTCACTCGAATGAATTTGTTTTTTATGATGAAACTTGGAATAACGGATTATGGAACACCTCGTTAGTATCTTAGCGATTTTAAAAAAAATAATCTTTTTCTAAAAAACATTTATTTGACAAATTTAATTCTCTTTATATTAAAATCGATTTAAACTGTACACAAGTTCATTACTTTAAACATTAAAAAATATTGTTGCTATGAAAACCTCTCTACTGGTCTTCTTTGAATAAGATAATAATTATCAACATTGTAGTTTAAAATATGTTGATATCTAATTCTACTTTATTAGAATAATAAATTACGTGCAATCTTTTTATCTTTCTCATTATATACCTGATTATTGATTGCACGAGTGTACTTGTACAGTAAATATGTTCGGCTTAAAATATATATTAATGCAATCGAACTTCTAAGAAGTCAAATAATTCATATAATTCACTTAAAAATAAATATTTGAATTCTGCATCATCAGCTAAAAACCGTTTAAGAACTTCCACCCAAATCCGAGAATAACTCTTTTTGATGAAAAGAACGAATGATTTTCGTTTGACTACAAAATATGTATAAAAGTTCATAGATCAAAATAATTTGAAAATCATGACTCTTGTCAATGTGTACCAAAATATAAACTCAACGCGCATCGTTGATGAGAAAAATATTCATACTTTATTCCATATAAACATTTTAATACTTCTACTTGGCTTTCCAAAATGCCATGTAACTATTATTTTAACTGATAAAATTACCCTCAAATTAGAGGTTTTTTCATTTTTTTATAGGAAGGGTGATTTATCAAACTTGTAAATTTGTTCTTATAAACCAATAGTATTTATTAATCGGCTAACAGTTACTTCCGAGTGTTATCACAATATTTTATTTTTCTCATTAAACAAATTAATATTGAAGATCTGAAAAATAGTACGGCAAATTGTCTTATTTTTTGACGCTTAAATTGTTATTTAAAAGCTTGATAGCCCATGATGAAAATGGCGTTTCGAAATATAAATTTCAGACAGAAAAATCAGTGCAAAATTTATGACACTTATACAAACATGTTTTCAGCCTTAAAGTAGTTAATGATAGCATCATCAAAAAATATTGTGTTTCATATAATTTGGGTAGTTAGGTACTTACATAAGATAAAACATTTTTTTGCAACCCAAAAATTATTCAAAGAAAAAATAATTACAATATTCACCGGTTAGTGCGTGAACAAACTCTTCGGATTCCCACCCGGGCATCATGGGCTCAATTCCTTTGCTCGCTTATAATACTTGACTAATTAAAAAAATCCTCTATCATTGCATAAGCAAAATTTTCCGCTTATTATGATGGGAGTAGAAGTTTTTCAAATATTTTCAGGTTATTCGCAGCCCAGAAATGTTTGTTTTTCTTTTAAAAATAACTTCTTACATAATTTGACAAAAAAAAAACCTTGACGTATATATTTTTTTTTAAAACTTCCATAAAGTTTAGCTAATAATTTGTATACGTCAACCAACAATTAATATATGCTTTTTTCTTTCACAGTGATATATATGCAACCATGGCAGACACAGCGGACACCCAGCACTTCTGCCTGCGCTGGAACAATTACCAGAGCAGCATCACGTCCGCCTTCGAAAATCTCCGCGACGACGAGGACTTCGTCGACGTCACCTTGGCCTGCGACGGCAAGAGCCTGAAGGCGCACAGGGTGGTGCTGTCGGCGTGTAGTCCGTTCTTCAGGGAACTTCTGAAGGTAACTTGCCTAACCTAACCTAACTTTTCTGAAAGAGTGCCAAAATACAAAAAAAGGGGGAGTCTTTTAATAACAGAGTTTGTGCTTTATAAGGCATAAAACGAGCTTTTTTATAAGTTTTAAGGTTGTAGATTTTTTTAACCTAACCTAACTTAACCTAACCTAACCTAACATAACCTAACCTAACATAACCTAACCTAACCTAACTTTTCTGAAAGAGTGCCAAAATACAAAAAAGGGGGAGTCTTTTAATAACAGAGTTTGTGCTTTATAAGGCATAAAACGAGCTTTTTTATAAGTTTTAAGGTTGTAGATTTTTTTTAACAAAGCTGTTTGACTAACAATTAATTATTTAGCTGACAAATAAGTAATTGTTTAATTTTTTTTTTTCTATTTCACGTTTAATGAATAAAAAATAATACAGTATTTTTGCAACACGTTCCAGAATGGTAGAAACTCTTTACAAATAGCTTTGGCAGTTTTTTGTGACCATATCCGAAGAGTCAGGTACTTTTTAACCTTCATCTTTCCCATCTCCTTTCACATTCAGAGAAAGAGTCACAGAATCAAATAAATAAGTATTTATTTGAGTAAAACCTAACATTTTGTATAAAATTATCAAAATGTATTATTTATTAAAATGCCTTTAATTATTTCAAAGCAGACAAATGATTAATTATCATTTATAAAAATAGTAAGGAAATTCCTAATTGAAAAACATTAAATCGCCTTTTTTCGTTTTTACCGCAAATCAGTTATGTGTTTACAGTTTTGTGCAATCGCTACAATCTTTTCATATACCATCATTATTATGTCTTATTGGAAAACTCTATGAGTAAGCTCCTGCTCAGCAGCATCTTGTGGCATTTTACAAAACATCTGCGTGATTTACATCCCTAGTATCACTGCCATCTTTATCTCACAAGATGGCAGTGCTAGTATCCAACGCTTCATCTTTAGCAAGGGCACCAACCTCTCGATAAATTGCATTTCACGTTGTTTGCAGTATTTTGAGATTTTGACAGAAAGTAATCATAGATATTTTTTACGAAAGGTCTCATTTTCACAAAAAAAAAATATTATTATCTTAAATACAGTGATTTTTTTCTGTGAGTATAGCCCGGATTTAGCGATTTGCTATCAAAAAGTATTTGTTATTTTCAAATCATTCGAAACAGAGCCCTACGAAATATGCTTTATTCGTCGTGGGATACACATTATACCTATCAAAATCAAAGATCGTAAAGTAATACAAGTTTTTTTTTTAATTCATAAATGCAAATGCTTACCTTAAAAATGATTCCAACTTTTTAAATGACATTATTTTACGCATAATTCAACATTCGGCACATTCAAATGTCAATCTTGATTTTAAATACGACGTCCATCAACACAAACGAAATCATTAGATTTTTTAAATAAAAATCTTCTGCTATATAGATCGTTTCGCTTCCGAACGAAGTTCGTTTGTCAGTGGATTCGCAGAAAGATTAAAATCTGTCGATGTAAGAAATCAATTACTATTTCCATTAATTTGTGGTTGAATTCCATTGAAGTATTATGATTTAAATTGTAGCTTTATTACACTTATTTATTTGGGACTGTACTGTTTTCATCCTGTTACAAATATCTTTAGACTGGTACCTTTTGAACCTGTCCCTGAGCCTAGTAGTGAGAATAGTCTGAAGATGCCCATTTAAGATGAAACTGCTTCAATTCCAAATAAATTAAATATTTTTGTAAAATCATGATATCTGTTGCTTCATTAATTGAAATCCATCATTGTCTATCTCTCAATCTCTTGCCCATCTGCCAGCGCACCTAGACTGTGCTACACCCTTCACAGCAAAATTTGAGGTACTTATCATATAAAAGACAATGACCTAAGAAACATTGTGAAACAAGGAAAGTCCATTAGAGGAACCCTTTTATCATCCAACTAAATTCATTTGTGGAACATGTAAATGTTTGGCTAAAAAATGGCGGAGTTCAAAAAGGATTGTGTCCTAAAATTCTTCTTTCTTCCAGTCAACACCATGCAAGCACCCCGTGATAGTCCTGCAGGACGTGGCGTTCACAGACCTGCACGCGCTGGTGGAGTTCATCTACCACGGGGAGGTCAACGTGCACCAGAGGTCGCTGAGCAGCTTCCTGAAGACTGCCGAGGCACTGCGAGTGTCGGGGCTGACACAGCACGATGACGCTCAAGGGGTGAGGATATACCTATGTTGATTTTTTTTAATTATGAAAGACCTGCATTGATTGAGGCTACTGAAGTAGCGCAAGATTGGAACAACTGGAGGTGACTTGTTGAAGGCGCAGGAAAGATGGCCTTTTTATGTGAATACCGCACAAGAGTTCCAACTGCTCCCAACCATCTGACGCCAGTGGAACTGGCATCTCCAATCCGGTATGTTGTAAGGCTGAAGGTAGTGGGAAGGGGAAGGAGTTGGGGAAGAGGAGGGTGAGGAAGTACCTGGCTATTCAGATCTGATCACCAAACAGGGCTAAAGCCATTTCAAGCAACATATCGATTCTAAATGTTGATCTTTCACCAGGGCGATACTCCGAGTATTTTCCACTCTGGAACATGCAAATATACTATAAATTATTTTTAATTAATTAATTGTGAAATAACACAAATTAATTAAATAAAATTGATTTGCGCACACCAGTATTTGAACCTGTGAGCTCTGGTGTGGTTTATTATGAATACGATAAAAATGTATTCATTATGTATTGTAAAAGAACTACAAGTGCGGAAATCGGTTTTAGATTGAATCTAAAAGCAGAAATATCCGCTTGGATCACACCTTTCCTGAGTAAAACACAATATGTTCTAAAAATCCACATTATTTTAAAGAAGTTATTTTATAAAATAAAAAAGTAACATGCTATAGCATGTTACTTTTTCCATATATCTTATGAACGGTTTTTTTATTGCAACCACAAAAAATTACTTTTGACTGAAAAGATTTTTTTTGCAAATTCTGTGCTGAATGTTTAAATGTTCTGGATTTAATTGACAAACAAATTTTTGTAAGGTATATCAAATTTTACAACAGACAATCGATAAATTTAATAAGTGCAATGCATAAAGCATTTCAGCATGGAAGCCATCTCACAATGTACCAACAATAAAATACAAAATCAAAAAACCCTGATGACATTAAAATTAAAAAACCTGTATCTAATATAATTTGATGTATTGTTTAGTTGGCGCAGGTGCACAACATGGCAGCACGCATGGCGGCGCAAGGGGCCCAGGCCTCCCCGCCGCCCCCTCCCCCGCTGCCCCTGCCGCCCCCGTCGCACGTGGCCCCCTCCTACTGCGACAAACTCGAGGAGGCCCTGCTATCTCACGGAGGAGGCACGCCCACTGTGCAGCAGTTGTTCAGACGGTAACTGCTATTTTTTTCAATCTAAGTCTGATCTCAAAATCCATTTCAAGCAAAAAGTAACCATTTCATTCTACAGAAAACTCATTCTCAGGAAATTAAAATTGTATATATTTATCTACAGGGTGAACCACCATCCGCGCCGCATCTCTCGCAGCTACGACAACTCGCCCGACGCACACAAGCGGCCGCGCCATGACAATAACAACACGGAGCAGCTGTCGCACATGCCGCCCCAAGGCAACCTTCCGCATGACTTCTCCACCAAACACCACCAGCACTCCATTATGAACAACCAGTCTCTGAACAGCTCCATCATGAGCAACTCCATCATGAACAACCAGCACTCCACGGACGGCGGCAACAACGGCAACAACAACGGGGTGTCCAACTCCAGCGGAAGTCCGTCTCCCGGTCTGATGGATGATGTTAAGAACGAACCGATGGAACTTTTGCGCGGAGTCGCGACGGATTTAGATCGGAGTGACGATTCCCCCCCCTCGCATCAAAGACCTCACGTAAGGTTCAGAAATGTAATTATGCCCTTTTTATTTTTTTAGTTTTATGTTTTTAAACCTTTTTATGTTTTTAATTCTGTTTTAATCCTATCATGCACATCATAATTTTACTGTCAGTTTTTTTCCCTGAAAAATGAAGAAAATCTTTTTGGATCTCATATCCAAAGCAATGCTGCTCAATCTACTGTAGTCCCATTGCTGAAAACTCCGTTGTTACATTTCTTTCTGTTACGTATATGTGTCGTTTTTGAGACACAAGAAGAGGTTACATCGGAGTGGCACGCTTCTACCTACACTTAGCAAAACGTGAATATTTGAGAATGTAGCAAAATGTTCACAGTACCAATCCAAAAACTAAATATTTATTTACAAAAGGTATTTTATTTGTATTTATACAAACATAATAATAGCCACAGAGATAGTATATGTAGGATTTGTACAATGTTATACTACAGAAGAAACTCGGATTCCGAGTAATTTGGTTAGTGGACATTTCTCAAGACGAGCAAAATTTAAAAAAATTATTATTCTTAATAAACAAGCAATATCTTGCAATACAATCAATTAATCTTTAAAATATGGGAAACAGTGAAAAAATCGTAGTAAAGTACCATCTGAGTGAGTACATAGCACTGCGAGTGATGAACAACAATGTATTATCACATTTCTACATAATCCAAAATAAAGTGAATAATTAATAAAAATTTGATTACGTATATATTGTACTTTATAATAAATTGAAACAATGAAAATTATAAAAAAGTACATTACACATATTTTGTGTAAATCATTTTTATATAAATATTTTAAAGTTTTGGAATGAATCATGCCAGTTTCCACTATTTCTTGAAAATTTGCTTTGATCTACGAGTGTTTTGGATTACAAACACGTTTCCGGAACGAATTATGCTCATATCTGTGTAACCACTGTATATACTTTTTATATCTTTATTTAAATTCTAAAGATGTACCCTCATAAAAAAGTTGTGATTGTGTATATGGGGAGGGGTTGTTATTTATTATGTTACTAAATATTAAAGTATTTTATTCCCAGATATTTGTAACCTTACTGACCCATTGTTTTATTTACATATCGGAAACGGTAAACTGCATTTTTGCCGAAGTTTTTTGTGTTTCTGAATGGTGCGGTTTTATTTTAAATATATTTGAAAAATTGCGTGGTACAAGAACAGGGTATTTAATTTTCTGACTTCAAATATGAGTTCTGTCGGAGGTAAAAATTATTTTAATAATAATTTTCCGAGCGATGCAAACGGATTGTGTATGAGTTACGTTGAAGTACAACAGATTTAATTTATGGATGCAACAAATCACAATCATTGGTCTAATCTGAATAACAGTTTTTTTTTTCTAATATCTACTGCCGCTTTTTGGAAGAGAACATTTTTGATCATAAAAATATATCAATTTATTTTTTTTACCAGATGGGACCCCCTTCCCGTGGCTCCTCCGCCGAGGCAGATGTGCGCACCACGCCCCCCATCCACCAGCCCCCCCCGCCGGCCTTTCTGTCCCCCAGCGACGCCAAGATATTCGTCCCCAGCAGCTTCAACTTCAGCTCCATGGCAGCGCTAGCCGACCACTCGCCGCTCTCGGGTAATTATTATAGTTGCGTATCCTAAACTTTAGTATATGAAGTGTATACCCCTAGTTAATAAATAAACGCTTTTAAATAGTGAATGGAAGGTGGGTGTGGTGTTGTCTGTCCTGCCAGAATAAGCGATAAGTGTGTTAATAACTAAGCATATTTTTGCTGTTCTGACAGAAATCGCTAACTTTTTACAGTTTACGTTTACTGCCACAATGGGCAATAAGTGTGTTAATAACTTAGCATGTTCAAACAAGGAATAGAATACAATGGTCGTCAAAGTGTAATATTGGTCAACACACCGGAGAAGATACTATTTTTTTTTAAGTCACATTTACTCCTGCTGCTGAGGGCTCTATTGTAATCTTATGTGCATCATTTGCGAAAAAGACAGTTTACAAAAAAATATCAGTAGTGAGTCTTTAGTCATAATTATCAAAACCACAGATAATTTGTCAAGATAAAAATCAAGCCAGTATTGTATTTAACGTAATTTACAGTAGGTGTAACATTTTTTTTTTAAATTAAATGTTCACTCAAAAAAAAGATGTACATATTGAATTTCGTGAGATAGAATAGACCAACGTTCCATATAACTAAAACTAACAATTTCTATTGTTAGTATGTTTTTTTACCATAACATTTTTTATTTACACTTATTTTAGTGTCCTAATTAAGTATCATATTATGGCCTGAATACAAGATTATCGATATAAAATAATGAAAAATAGGCAATATTTATAAAGAATTAGTTGGTAACTTGTACTGTTTTGTCCACAGGCCTGGGCAGTCCAGCCCTCACACCCGACGGCCTTGCAGGGACTTCTCAAGGTGAGTGATGTCGACTGTGCACTCGCTTTTTCACAATTACCTTCTATTATTGGAATATTCTCTACGATAGGACACATTACATAGCGCCTCATACCATCATGTCACGCAAGTCCTCTCCTCGCTGTCAATTCTTATCACTGTGTCATACGCTAACTCCTTTTTCTTTGATTGCCATAAAATTATATTAAAAAATATAGCCACATATTTTCAAAAGATCAGTACCTACTTCTCATCCCTGTTGACAGTTTTTGAAACTAAACATGACACGAATACCAACATTAGAAAGTTGAATTATGGAATAATTTTTTTAATTCAATAAATGATTCCATCGTTTTTTGTTTAATGGAGGAACATTTTAAACATAATTAATATTGTCATTTAGTAAATAGCATCAATATGGCAGTCAAAGAAAATTGAATGCATGCTTCTTCGCATACTGTTGTTGTGATTGCTAACTTTATTATTTGTTAAGTTGCCAGATTTTTTTCACTAATTTGCTTTTGCATTATGCAGCAATAATTATACGAGGCTTAATAAAATACAATTATGCAAAGTTCATATTTGTAATAAAAACTTTTTTTTATATTTACAAGCGCCCTTGAGGTGATATTTCTTTGACGAAAACGGCGCTATAGAAATTAGCCAATTATTATTATTACCTAAGTCTGGCAACGTTAACATTAAAAAATGCACCTTTTCAAATTTTATTGTGTATGTACATATTTATTAAATAGAACTTTGTATATTATTATTTTGCAACTAACTAATTTCCAAGTGTGGTGATTGAAGTTTTAACCCTATTTGACTACTGCATGCATTCACAGTATTGTCTATCTAATGCTTTTTATTTCTTTTCTCTTGCGAGACTGGAAGATATTAAAACTTGTACATAAACATTTATTTTTATTTGTGTACATACTTGCAAAACTGAAATTTTATTTTTTCTCCAACAGCATTTAGATTTTATTATTTTGTAAATACATACTTTACTTTTATTTAGTTTTAATTTATTTTTCTGCTCCTGAATTAATTAAGAATTTAGAACTATGTACAAATTGTATTCTTATGTTTAAGAACTGTATGATGGTATTGTGACTTTTTCGTATTGAAGATTTAATTAAATCAAGATGTTTCAAATTTTTTTTTTAATTTCTTAACAAAACTTTTTTTATTCTTTCTTTGCATTTGTAGAAATTAACTAAGTACTCGAAATAATAAATTCAACGTACAGTCTAAAGAAATTATAAACATTTAAGTTGTCAATAAATAATAATTAACTGAAACGAAAAATACTGTTAATTTCTTGTTTTACTTACTTAATAAGGCAAAATAAATATATCTTGCAAACTTTAAATTAATTTGGAATAGCTTTAAGTTAAATCTTCTTAGGGTTAGGTAAATTAATTAATGTCTAATAACTGTTCAAAATCTTGAATTAAATAATTGAATTCGTTTTCTGCTTTGAATTGTAAAAGAAACCTTTTTTTATTTCACAATAGAGGTTTTTTTTTCAAAACTTTGCTTACTTATACTTTTTTAAGTCTATTGTTTTCTATCTAATTCTCTTTTTCGCTTATATACTTTTAAAGCACAGATTAAACAAAATGTGTGGTTAAATTTCAAGTGTTAAAATATCATTTAAAAACTTTTTTTCTAAAAAAATACACAAGTATCGTAACAAGCTTAGAAAATAGAGAGAAGCCACCATTGGAGATCATTTGTGAAGCAAAACACTAAATGGAAAAGGAAAAACTTCATCAAAAATTTAAATGTCTGCTCTCCAAATATGAAAGAGATTCATCAAAGACAAAACAAAAACATGGCTGCAAAAATGATGGCACAATGAAAACTTATTTGTTGATGGATTCGAAAAGAGAAATTGGACAACACTCGAACATCTTAAGAACATCCAGAAACCCCAAAAGAAAGTTCTGCACATCCAAAATCGATAAAAAGCTACCACATCAAGAATTTTCCCATGTTGAAATTTGGTATAGATTCTTCTAAATAAATTATATTTCTAAAGTATGTTTATTAAATCTATAATCATCTCTTAGTGATCATGTCATTCTATGGCTGTTCTAAAAGAAGCTGTTATTATTTTTAGTTGGAATTTATTGTTACTGTCATTTGAACATATCTGTTGTAACATACATAGTCTTTAAAAGGTGTCGGTTAAAGTTTTGTTCAATCGGAGATATAATTAATATTAGAAGTAACATTTAGTTTAACAGAAAGATTGTAATGAAAGCATGACATGAATTTCAACACCACACGCTAATGCTAAAACCAAACCAATAATCATAACACGACTGAAAGCTGGTCCAGGGATGCGCTATGGCTAGAATATTTAAGTTGGATATCTTGTGCAGAGAGAGGGATAAGATAAGATAAAGGGGGGGTGGCGGTGCTTTATGTATTAAGGAGGAGGGCGGACTGAATGAAGACAGAAGCGCGCGCACGCGGGAAGGGGAAGAGAGAGAGCTAAGCTATGGTTGTGTGCCCGCCAGGTGCAGCCGCCACGCAGGATGAATACCGCTGCGAGCCCTGCAACAAGTCCCTGTCCTCTCTCACACGCCTCAAGCGGCACATCCAGAATGTCCACATGCGGCCGTCGCGGGAGCCGGTGTGCAATATCTGCCGGCGCGTGTACTCGAGCCTCAACAGCCTGCGCAACCACAAGAGCATCTACCACCGGAAGCAGCCCCCGCCCCCCCTGCCCGCCCTGCCCGCCCTCACCCCACCCACCACCTACTTCCCCATCAACTGAAGCATGCCTCCCTAGATGCTAGTGGCTTCTGTATACAACTATTATTATTTCAGCCTGCGAATCTGCTTTGACATGTCGTGTCCTTGACGTATTCTTGTCTATATATGTATCATGTGTCGGAACCAATTGGGGCACTCGAACAAGGCCCGTTGTTAAATCACGAACCAACCACAAAGCGCGCACTAGTCGAACCTAAAGGTCAATCAATCACTATCTAAATTAGAGAGAAAATTATTTGAAAACACTTCCCTCCTCCCAGGTTGTACATTTTATTATTTGGCATCCATTGTGCCAATTGGTTCCGCTTTCTTGGGACCTGTTGGATATCTAGCATTGCTTACTGTCTCCATTTACCTCTACTAGTTGTTATGTCGGGCATCACCCTGATTTATCTGGTGTTGGACTTTCATTACAGTTGCTCTGAAACATACTACCTGTCTCCCGCCGCCACCTCACGGCCATGTAATAAATACCTGGGATATGGATAAATAATACTTTCAATGGTTTTCTCTACTATCCCTTGAAAAAGGTCATAATTATCTTATGATTAAATTAGTATCATTCCTTTTTAATTTGCTTATCGATCTACATTTCATTACACACAAGTAAATCAAACAAGCGAGACTTTCAACAACGCCGCTCATTAAAAGTTGATTTTAAGATATTTATAATTTTAATCCAGAATTATAATTGAATAACTTTTTTCAATTCAAATTGCATCATTTCATAAAGTTATATTTTTACTTTGCAATTTATCAGCATAACTTTCTATCAAGAAGTAATTTAGATTATCGCTTTGTATTATTTGCCAAATATTAGTTATGTTAGCTAAATATTCCATGTTTACCACACACATTGAACTCGGCTATCATAAATAACTTCCTACTTGATTATTATCAAACATACAATTATTTTATATCTGCCTAATATGCAAAAAAGCAAATATATCTTAACATTTCAAATGATAATATAAAAATCAATTGAAATGACATAAGATAGAAAGATACTAAATTCAAATCACTAAAGAGTTACAAAATATCTGATAGTTCTTTTGAGCTAAAATTATTACACAGTAAATTAACGATGAAATGAATTAAACTCGTGATGAAATGAAATAAAGTCGCAATGAAATTAAATAAAGCCGTGATGAAATGAAATGTAGACCAATGGTAGTTAAGAAAGTAAAAAGAGATTGACTGGTAAACTAATGCGAGGCTTTGTGGTTGGTTAGTGGGACCGCTGGGCCCGGGGCACCGCTGCGACGTGTGCGGCAAGCTGCTGAGCACGCGGCTGACGCTGAAGAGGCACACTGAGCAACAGCACCTACAGCCGCTGCATTCCGCCCGTTGCGGCCTCTGCCACAAGGTCTTCCGCACGCTCAACTCGCTCAACAACCACAAGAGTATCTATCATCGCCGCCAGAAGGGGCCCCAGCTTCTCGGCCTGTCGCCGCCTGACGTCAAGATGCCGCCACCGCACCACCTCGACCAAGTCTTCTTCAAGTTCAAAGACCAGTTTAATGTCTGATCCAACACGGCACTCTGAGTCAACACGACACACTGATCAGTTCATTAGACATCATCGTCTTACAACCTACTATGTCTATGATTTTCACAGCATATTATTGGCTGGGTTTTTTTGTTATTCAGCCGTATTTTACTGCCTCCTTCTTCTATAGCCAGCGTTTCAGACAGCATTGCCTTGCAGTGGCCACTCAACACTTCTGCTTCATGTTAGCCACAGACTTGCAGTGTTCACGCAACACTTCTACCTCATGTCAGCCATAATCTTGCAGTATCTAAAATCAGGCAGAAGACACATAATCTGCAAAACTGTTACCTAACATTAGACGTAAGTGTTGAGAGGAAACTGCATCTTGCATGGCTATCAAAACGTTTGCTTAAAGAAGATATAACGTAACACAGCTGAACAACTCAAATTAACAACCAATATGTATGTTATTATTTTATGTATTTATTATATTTTTATTGTATGTTTGCCATTCCCCTATAAGTATTGGCATTAACTAATGATTTCTATAATTACTTTAGTTATAGTATTGGTTGTCTTTGTTTCGTGCTGTGACCAGTAGCGGCTAATAACTTTTCAGTATGCTATAGTGCCATGTTTGAAAAATACGTCATTAATCTTGTTGAAAAACTTTTTTTTTTCCAAAAATTCCATCTAAACAGATATGAAGATTTTGTTGGGGCGCTGCCCCACATTACTGAATGATCTTCATACAAAAAATTGAATTTTTGATAAAAGATAAAAATCGTTTTTGGCTGTAATGTCGACTTTTTCAATCTTAGCATTCTATCATATTCAAAAATCACGAGCCGCCACTGGCCGTGACAAAGAATGTAGGAGGCTTTTGCGTGGTGGAATTTGAATGTGTATGTAACTTATGAAACAAATGTGAAGTTATGATTTGATTACATCAAAAGGGCCCCCGTTTTTAATAAACACTCTCCATTATTGTACAAAGTACCTACTTCTAATAATTATTGTCCTGCTTATACACAGATATAATAAACTATATACTTTTAAAATGAATATAATTCATCCATAGAATCTGTTTAAGGAGAGAATATTTACTTCAGAGTACCCTTTAAACTTCATTTGCAGTCTACATGCAAACCAACATTGGACTTGCAAATTAACATTAAATTAATATAATGTACACACATATATTAATTAACAGTTTTTATTTTTTCTATCTTTCGTGTGAAAGAAAAACTCAATTAATTAATACAATATCCAGAATCATTAAATTCTTCACTTCACTTTTTATTTATTTAATGATCACGAAATGAAACAAAACTTTTGCCACGGAAACGTTTGTCGTTAAATATGATTGTAGATTATATTTGAATGAACTATTATTTGGAAAATAGTTCCGATTGACGATTACTTACTTTTGTAATTTTCGGATAGTAAGTGTTTGAGTAACGAATAATGACGGTATGTTAGACAACCATTTGAAAGACTGATCGTGAATGTACATTGAAATAACGGTTTGCTGAGGTTCAACATTATTATATTTGAAGCTGCAGGTTTGAAGTATGTTTAAAGACTCGTGTACATGAAAACTTTGAGGCTAAATAAATAGGGTTAGGTTTTTTCTTGTTATTAGTTGGTATCCTAAAACGAAAATGTTTGTTACACGGCCGCATCAGTGGACAACTAGGACTAATGCATTTATTTCTTTGTTCTTTTATCAAAACATTTTATTTCAATTGGTTCAAGTCATTCAGTATGCCTCGTAGACATGTTTTCTTTGTGATTTGAGGAATCTTTACTCATTATTCCATGTTTTAAACAGGAACTCTACTTATCTTGTATTGAAATAGCAAATACTATTGAGGTGTCAGCCATAGTTTTACTCGCAAGCCAGTTTCACAAAGTTCCTACGGGGCACATTCCTAGGGGGCTTCACAATAGTCACAATATGATATAGTGCGTCCGTTAGTTGAGATACGTAATGGAAGTTACTCTCTCGGGGATGTTCGTGTTTCTGTTACTATTTCTACCCAGCTAAGTTATCTGCCATATAATATAGCGACTAGATGTATTCCCCGCAGTTGTTGTGCATTAAAGAAGGATATTATATTTTGTCTTGTCGAAATATACAAATATATTCAAAGCGTTGAGTACAAGCCTTTAGAGTGTGTAAGTATACATATTTTGTATAATATACATACATATTATATCGATCAAGTGAAATTGTGATGGGAACTTTTTATCAATTATTTCTTATGAAAATATATGCTTAATAGAAGTAGGCATTTATCCTTCGTGGATTTACATTCCGCCTAATAATGATAAAGAAATACTTTAAGTTTATGTAGTTTTAAACATAAAATAAACATATTTTATTAGAGTTTCGTGTAAGCTAGTTTTAAACAATTGGTTATGGGATATTAATTTATAATTTTAATCAGCTTATTCTTTGAATATTTTATTGATTTAATACTCCTTAAGACTGTTTCTGTGACCTGTTTTTTTAATCTTTTTTTATAAAATTTATATAAAATTGTTTATTGCATTATCTAATATATTTTATCGTTCTTTGATTATTATTCTTGTTCTATGTCTCTTGTTATTATTTTATTTTTGAAATTCTACGTTACTTTAAAACTCTAAATTCTATTTTATTATTATTACGTTCATGAATATAATTCATCATCTACAATATAATTTAAGGTGTCGACATAAAGAAATAGCGTTAACTTTTATGTGCAGAAAACAACACAGACTTGGAATACAAGCTCGCAGAGTTAGATTTACATTCACATTACATACAATAGTCTTATGTTATATATATATAACTTAATATTAACCTTAACTACTTAAATTAACTTTACTATTGGACCAGTTGTTTTGAGGCGTTGGCTCGATGGAAGAAAATGGAATAATAAAGCAAGCCAAGTGTTCTTTAATTTTTTAAGATTTGATTTAATTAAATACTTTGGCCCTTGCCATGTAATATAGAATATTATAAATACATATTTAAGATATCCCAGTTATATAATACAATACATATGTGATTCTTTTTAAAGGAATCTATAATAATTTTTTTATTTAATTGCAACATTAAAAGTTTCCTTTCATTTAAAAGTGTTATTTTTTTATAAGTACCTACCTACTACCTATTTTTTGTGGGTGTATTTATTGCATTATTTTCTTGAGATAATTTCTAGTGTTTTCCATTCTCTATATATTATATGATATTTCATGAATTAGCTCTACATATTAGATGTTTACATTGTGCTAAAAATGCCTTTTTAAATGTATGAAAAATCTTTCGACAATAATAATTTGTCTCGTTCTTCAGGACCTATGGCTATCCTAAGGTATCTAATAAATAATTGAATGTGAATAATAACAATTATAAAGTTGCGCAAGCAGGTTAAACATAATTGGTGATACTCGTTTTGATTGATAAACTGTTGGTAAACAAAACAGTATTCATTTTACTCTTTTCAAATATGTATTTACTTTCGTGTTATATTTCTAACCATTCGGATATGCCGATCCAACGGTAAAAAATATATTTTTTTAATTTTAATTAGCCTCTTTTTAAAGTAATATCAAACTTTTATTGAATTCCTACATAGTTTTTGTTTCTTACATTCTCTTAAAAACTCTTCACCCATCTATTTTAAAAGTCTGCAGAACTGAATTTATGGTACCTACCTGTATAGTCTCTCTGAATTTACTTTTTTTATCAATTTTAATTGTTTGCCCTGAAATTTTGTTTTAATTGTTATCAACAACTCAAATTGTAAATATATAACTTATATAATACTTAATGCCATAACTTGGTTTAATATTTAAAATGTATTATTTATCATTAAAAAACGATACTCAAGTGTTCAATTTATTTTCCTGTATAACATTGTTTTGATTTGGCACTTCTAGTGTTTCAACGATGAAAACCTTTTTTTTTATATGATGTTTCAAATTATATTTTAAACTTTAAGCTAATGGATTTGTTTGTTTTTGCAATAAAGCATATCTAACAGTTACAAACTTTATGTATTCCAAAAATTGTGCTTTTTTCAAATAATTTGTGAAATTTTCTTCAGAGTTTTTTATGAAATATGTACCTTATTTTAATAATTATAATATCAGTGTAAGTCAGCACTTAAAATTAAATTATTATGTTTAAAATATATATATATAATATTATTTTACATATTTAAATAGAATGAATTTAGCTGTAGATTTTCTATTTTAAACCCAAAGTAATGAAATTGAAATTATACTAATTTTAATTGGCTAAAAGCATAATATTGGAGAGTTTCATGTCTTTATAAATATATTTTTATTATTTACTTATTAGTTTTTTCTAACATAATATTTTAAACGACTGATATAGTAAAATTATGTTAGAGAAAACTTGTTCTCTGAGTAGTTAAAGAAAACAAAACATTTGCTATTTTATTAATAAGGGAAGAATTATAATATATTCATTACAATGAAAAAAATTGATTAAAAGAATTCAATGAAATTAATTGAATTATCAAGTGATCGTTATTGTTAACATTTTTTATTTATTTTTATATTATACAACTATTGGAGGTACTGACTTATGATCAAAACATTTATTTTTCCCATAAAAACTATATAGTTCTTCGTTATATTTGTTATGGTCTATTTTCTACTTATTTGTTATTACAGCTGAGTGTAAAAACATTTAATGCGATTTAATTTATATGGTTTTCTTAATTTCTATTAAAAATTTCACTTTTGCAATTGAATCTGTTTTATTTATCTTCAATCAGTTTTACCAGTTAACACAAGCTTTTTCAGTTCACATAAACGTAAACCATTGCGTCAATCTGACGGCAATGGGGCTTCAAGGTAATATATTATGCTTCTTATTATACGTAGACCTTAGCACAATAATGCCTGTACGCTTTTCTTCTCCGCTTCCTTCAATGTGACACCGGACTTTGCAGACCTCACGTCGCTTGTCTTTACTACCGCCTAACTGCTGTCAATACTGTCGTGTTGTCACACTGTCATGTCGCCATGTCCATGGCCGTCTTTGTTGTTACTGACCGATGCATGCTAAATGGCTTTTCATCCTCAGGGCGTACTTCACCTATACGGAGCATGTTCTGTCACCAGTCAATGTTGTTTGAGTGATGTATAGTGGATTCCAATCTTTCCTTTTCGTGTATGTTGGGTAATATTGTTTTCCATATATGTTTTGAATTTTTGGTTAGCATTTGTATTATTTTTACATTACATCCTACGCTTTTTTATAGACTATAATTTTTTACATTTTGTTTTTATTATTCCATTTTTACTCCTTTTTACCATATGCATTGATTTATACACAATTCACTGTTATGTATAATAATTTCTTAGTCCTGGGTGTAAATTAGTTTACATAGTGCTCAAGTGCATTATGGTTCCAATTCATCATCGCTTTCATAATGCCATTTCATCTTCCTCTTACCTCCTAGCTACAACCTGCTAGCTACTAGCTACTAGCTACTAGTCATTCTCGCCGCTTCTCCACACTCATCAGTAGCTCGACACACTTGCAAACCAAGGGGAATGTTCACCTCTACTACCTTCGTCTCACATGTACTCATTTTAACATACATACATACATGATCTCTCTGTCTTACCATATGATTTGATCGAACAACTCTTCAAGTTGGGGAGTCTAGTCTAGACTATTCCCGAGAGGAAACCAAACCAACCAACCAACCAACCAACCAACCTACCAACCTACTGTTCTGTTACTCATTGTGTTCCACAGTTCAATGCAATATACATGTAGTACTTCTGATGAAACTTTTAGAGAAGTTTAATATGCCTTCTTGAAGACTGACTGACTTGAGATGGTTTTGTTGTTTGTTTGTTTGTTGCAATACATAGTGTAATTAAGCTGATTGTAATTGTGTAACTGAGGACAGCGGTGTCTCGATGACGCATACTACGCTTCGCGATAAAAGTTACTTCAGAAGTGCGTGCACAGCCCGAGGGAGCCAGAGAGGGGCGGCTAGAGAGCCACCTGGTGCGCCGCCTGGAGCGCCACCTGGTGAGCCACCTAGCGAGCACCTCTAGTAGTCTAGTGTTGTCTAAGACGCCAGGGGCATTGTCGGGGTGTTTTCCGTTGTCTGGTTGCAGGCAAGAAATTGTTTTCGTGTCACCTGTGCGGCAAAGTGCTCTGCTCCAAGGCGTCGCTCAAGAGGCACATTGCGGACAAGCACGCGGAGAGGCAAGAGGAGTACCGGTGCGGCATATGTGAGCGCGTCTACTGCTCGCGCAACTCGCTAATGACGCACATCTATACATACCACAAGTCCAGGCCCGGAGATTTGGACATCAAGTATTTTTCGTGATTACCCCGATGACAATGGTGCGACATTAACAGACAGCTGACTTTAGTACCAACCTACAGCCAATATTTGCAGCAATGAAGGTTAGCCACGTTTCCTTAGAGCTTATTTATATAGGTTATTTCTAACTGACCCCAGGTGTTACTTCCCTGTTTCACTCTGTACTCTTTATATTCAGGGTGTTCATTCTGTTCTCTGGTATTTACTGTTTATTCGAGAACAAATATATAACTGGCCTTCAAATCGTTATTAAGAAAATATGTTAAACACTCAGGACTCCGTTCTTTTTAATGATTTTTTCCTTTATTTTGCCCTTGCTTTAATAAGATTATTTTCAACAATTTTTTATTTCAAATATTATTTCTGTGCACCTCCAAAGCAGACATTTTCTTTGTTTTTTTTTACATTTTTAGTTTGATTTTGATTTAAACATGTATCTTTTTAAAATGATTAATTTGACATAGGTTCTTTTTATCTATGTGCTTCTCCATCCCGAGTCCTTTCCATACAAGATTACTGTTGAATGTTGCTTGCCGCATGCTTCTTTCATTTGTAAACATGTCACTGTCGTTCCCTCTACGTGAAAGTGCTGGTTGTGTAGTTTAATGACATTTTATCATATCGGCTTAATGTCTAGTTATTGTTTAATGTCATTTTCGATAATATATACATTATGAATAATCTTAGCTTGAAATGTTCTGTTGTTTTTACAAAAGTACCTACTTCATAAATAAACCTCTCGACATTCATTTGACCAGAGATAATATACACAACATACAAACTGTTGTTACTTTGACCATGAACAAGCATAATGTATATCCAAGTCCCGCAGCCTTACTGATTGGTGTATTTGGCGGGGTGTTCACAGGTGGCGTCCTCCGCATGCCTCCGCCCACATCAGGAGGCATCAACGAGCCACAGGAGTGCCCCTACTGCCGGCGCACCTTCTCTTGCTACTACTCCCTTAAGCGCCACTTCCAGGACAAGCACGAGCAGTCGGACACGCTGTACGTATGCGAATTCTGCCACCGCCGCTACCGCACCAAGAACTCGCTGACCACGCATAAGAGCCTGCAGCACCGCTGCTCCAGTGGCATGCTCAAGCGCCTGCTCAAGACCTCGGCGCTGTAGAGTGCCTTGGCGCCCCCGCCGCACTACCTGTTCGACCTGACGGCTGCCGAGCACCCCTCGCATCCCGGTGTCCAATGACTGCAGCTGACATAACGCCAATGGGTCGCCGCCTATACGTGGATCGCTCCCTACTACAAATAACAACCCCCCCCATTACCCCTCCCGGCGAGGTGTGTCAAGATAATGAACCATCGCCGGGGATGTAAATCAATGTTTCGAAAGTTAGCTGGAACTTCTGACAGTGCAACGGTCTTTAGCTGGTTTTATCAATGGTGTGGACTTGCTACGACGCACATGTACAGTATTATCTACTATGTTACACAAACAATTATTGTCACAGGGAAAATTGTAAATTTGCAGCTAGTATAATGTTCTTTAAATACTTTATAGTGGTGATCGCGTATAAGAGATATTCGTCTTTTTAAATTAGATTAAGGTCTCATTGACCCGCGTGTCTTCTTAAACGTAAGGCAGAGAGGGACAGTTTACACATGTTACTAGTCATGATTATAGTGCCCGTTGATCCTTGACTTTCAATAAACTTTCCATATTGCCATAGCATAGTATCATTTACCCAATGAAGAAAGCATTTGAAAAGATGACAATATATATATTGCATTTAACATATGTAGCGTACAAATATTCCTATGGCTGTCCCTCAGTATATAAAATCTTGCCTCTATTGATTTCCATAGGTAAATGAAACTATTTATTCAATATTACAATATGATGGATTTCCTCTAAATGTTTTAACTCCTTAAGTTTTGAATTAACCAACCCTCATTAGTATAATAAATGATTCACAGGATACCGATAAAAGACCTTGTCTTTTTTTATTTGAAGTAAAATCACTGCCAACTTAGTGCTTTAAAACTCATGTGGAACATTCAATGTTGGAAAAGGCAACATCCAAAATATCATTTTTTACCTTTACAATTTTGAATATCAAATATCTTGTAAAATAATCTCTTGTTAACAAGTTCAGGATTAACTAGTTGTTCGAAAAATGGTCTTATCAATAAACAGTACAAATTTTTAATCCTGTTGAAAAGATATTTTTGAACCATTTATTACATATTGTGTAAATTGTAAGTGTTACTTCATCTTTTATCGTTCTACATCATTTTAATGTCAGTAATAATAAAATCATTATTATATCATGGACAAACTTACATAGGTTTTAGGAATACGATATCTTATAGTTTTTAAAATACAATTTAACATTCATACATATCGCCTTAAAAAGTATTTTCAAAGAACTCTACTTCAGTCATTATTTAAGAGAAGTTATTTATATGCTGTGTTAATATACAGCCGACATAGATTCAATATTTACAGTTAAACAGTATTAAAGCCAATTCATACCTTTTCCCAGAAACACGTCTCACATCCATGTATAATAATATATCGGAAGCATTTAAACATAAATAAGTACTTAAAGAAACTAATGTTACACTTACATTGATTCGATCCATTGAAGTCTTGAGAGCAGCGATTGGACGCGAGCTCTACTTTATGTAATTTTAATAATTTATGTGTAAATTATTTGTATAAAATAACTTGTTTCCATACGGTTAACATTTGCTGCATTTAAGATTTAAAGGATTAGTCTAGTTAAAGTTATGTTCTAATATGTTCTTTTGGATGTCTCTGAATACATATGACCTATCCATTCAATGTTAAATGTTCTGTGATGTGGAGTGGGAGGAGTATACGCTAGGTATAACATAGTTAGCATTAACTGGAGGCGAGGCAGGTATATACGAGAGAGTCTAGACCCAGCTCGCTCTGAGACCGGGACATTGAGACCAATATGAACCTCAGTAAATGTATTGCGTAGCGTTAGGCTTACATATTACCATTAACTAATTTAATATATCATTAATATAACCTTAATGTAAATGTCGACCAAAACTCTTTAAATGTGGGTGTATTCACTATCGGAATTATATACCTTAAGAAATCAGATGTTTAATCTAAATATATTAGGATATCATCTGTTCAACATTTTGATGATCAGTACATTCAGAGACTTTGATATTTTTAAATTCCCATAAATAAATTAATGATTGTAGTGGATTCATTATCGGATTTTGAAAACGGTTTTCGAAATTTAAAACATATCTTTCCAGGGTTTTTAGTAAACGGTATATTTAGTAAATCAATCACTTGTGTAAATATTTACCTGTTATATACATTATTAAAATTATATCAAAAGTATTGGAAATTTGTGCCAATGTTTATATCATATTAAACAAATCTTTAGACTAATAATTTAACAAAATATCAAAACATGCAAATGTTTGCACAATATCAATTTTCTTTTTTGTTTAATTGTTTCTTTACGCAAATTCCAAACCATTATTGCCATTACCACCAAAGCTGCTGGGATTCAGTATTTTACTTTCCGCTAGTTTTGAGTCTTTTCTGAAGAATCCCAGACACAAAAGGAAAGAAAAAGGTTCCTCGCTTGAACATTTCCAACCCTCGTTTGATCTAAAACCGTTCAGGTTTGTTTTTTTAAATGCACACATATTTTAGTCTATTATCCTAAAATAAGTAATGTACATGTATGTATATTTCAATTAATGTAATCTTTAGCGTTAAATTAAACCTTTTAAGTTTGAAATCCTTCTAATGTTGGTATCCAAAAATAATGTTAATTTATTGAGTTGAATATTGAATTACGTAGTTGAATTATTGGTGAATTGAAAATGCATTATGCATAAAGTGTTAATTTTTTTGGGAAACGTGCTGTGAAATTTTTAATTAAGTCAAAAATATTTGGAGGATACTTTAAAATTTAAAAATAAAATATAATTTGAACAGCTCATGCAAATTAGATTAATTTGTATTTTTTCAGATTTTCGTGATTTCTTTTAGTGATAATTGTATAAAACCAAAGAAAATTTTACTCTTATATAAATATACATTAGGTAAAACTCTTAACTTTTCAAAATTTTAAGTTGATACAGCGTATGCCTTAGTTACATTTTATACATTTAAGTTTAACCTAATATGTCTTTTCATGTGCCATATATTTAACCCTTTAGTTTAATCCATGTTTTGGTAACAAAATTTAAAACAATGTGTAATAATAATTTGTATTTGTACTATCCCTATTGATGAATTATTTTTGACAGTATTATATGACTAATTAAATACTAACATACATATTATGTACTTCCATTATTTTACTGCCATTAAATAGATTGGATTACATACTAGGTTCATATCAGATCAAGACGTTAGTAAATGTTTGAAAATAATATATATACTTATCTCTTTGGTCCAGGTTCTGTGACACAGAGTGCACATCCACCTCGAGACTTATCAAACTGGATGATATATATTTGTAAATGAACAAACCAACTAAACTAGCATTCTTAGAAATAGCATCCACTCTGGTGAGGTGGTTGGCACAATAAATCCATGTTGATTCATTATTAGAATAATTTATCGCTTTCACATAACATCTTTGCGTAAACCTCAGACACTTTTGTAATATTATTTCATTGAATATGTTTAATTTTAGCGCATTAGCACTTCAAGTATTTGTAGGGAGGAGAAAACTTGTACTATCTCGTTGCTAACGGTCAAGCCAAGCTTCGCTCAAATGAAATGGAAATGTGTATGGATATGTGGGGTTTTAAACCAGTTGTGGGGATATGGCCGATGTCAGTTTATAATAACTTTAGGTTAACCTTTGATTATCGTACTTTGTAGATTATAAGCATCGCACATTGTGTTTCTATACATGTTCAATCTTTTATTACTAATCATAAGTAGACATAACTTTTGTGTTATAAACAGTTCAAATTCAAAGATATATTGAACTGGTGGTACTCAATTGAACATAAAGGTTTTAGTTAGAAGAACCGGTGCAATCAAGAACTTGGATAATTATTTGAAGATTTTTTTTAGCTTATGTTTTGTTTACAAAGTAACTTTGTTTGCGGTATTGCTTAAAGCAGATTTATCAGTTGTCGCTTGATTATTATTTGTAACGTACAAGGCAGCTTCACGTGTGTTTTAGTTTGTTACGATTGACATTTGTTTCTGCGATCGACGTGGAACCAACAATTGCATACTTGTAGTAATAAACATTACTTCAAGTGACGTGTACATATTGTAGTTAGCTGTACTACGAAAATGTGTAGAGTGCATTTTCTCCAAAGTTTTACTGCAGAAAATGTATTGATTATAATAATATGAACGAGATGCCTTCAACCAGTACAACATTTGAACAGAGTAGCGTAACATGTCTACACATCCCAACCAATTCTTAACATTATGAACTGCCTACTTATTATAGGTGTTAGTAATGTAGTGATTGCTGGTGCGCTCCACACGGAGTTATACACGGAGCGCATGAGCAGACAAACTATACAGACCTCAATTACCGGAGTACCTCATTTTCTAAGAATACACTCAATAGCTTAGTAATTTATACTAATGTGTATACATTCTACAGAGATTACAAATACATATATTTTTTTAAATAACCTTCCATATTAAAATGCAATAGCCAAATGTTATATTTATATAGCATCTATACCCTCGCAATAGTTCTATCAGAATGTTGATACTTAGAGAATGAATGCATCTGATAGTTTCCTGCATTTCACGTTTACATTATATACTAAATGTGACTACAGTAAGAACTGAAGTCTATATATTTTTTGTATTAACAAATATAAATCATTTCGGAGATATGCATATTCTAATCAAAAATTGTTATTTACGTTTAGTTTTAATTTCTTTCAAATCCTTTTTAATATTTTGGTAAAGACTTCTCGTTTGACTTTACCGTTTCCATTTGACCGTTTTTACTTTATCAAACCAAACAAAATGTTCTTGTTTGTTAATAGTTATTTAATCGCGTACAACTAACGATAAAATACTGAAAAGGATTTGATATTTCGTATTTTCTACAACATTATTTTATCAATACTGTTTCCTTTTCTCTATAATTATCTATATTATTTATATTTAAATATTATAACATTATTTTTAAATGTTAATGGCATTTAAATGCAATTAGTTAACATAATTATTCAATGCTTTATAGTTGTTCAATATATTGTTGTTTTTTCTTAAATTGATAATTGGATAAACAGATCTCCTATGACAAACAAAAATAAAATCACAACACTCGACTGAATGTTCTAATGTAATGTTGCGGTTGAAAGTGTCTGCAACTGTCTCTAAATGTCAATTGTTCCCATAAGGCAGTTCGACTGTTGTGGTTTTAGTTGTGTTATGGTATTTAACATAATGTCTTTGAACATATTAGACTTGTTCCATTTTATTGTTTATATTGTCTCCTTTATATTATTGATTTAATCTTTCACAAATTAATTATAATCAATAAAAAAACAATGTTGGTGTAATTAATTAAACAATATTAAAAACTCGAGATGATTCCATTGAAGATCATTGTTTTATTTCTATCCCTCGGAGAGCCTACCCGCTTATCCTAAAATAAGTTCTTAGGATCGGAAAAGCACAAGGAGATTGTCAGCCCCTTGAACATACCAAGACAAGACCATATTGGATACCTTAATGTTATCAGCGCTCAGAGATAGAGTAGTGTGCCAGTCAGTGGTGCCACCTATTCAGTCATGGCTTCTGTAGTATAGTGGTCTGCACATTTGAAACAGCCGCCGCCCGGAGCAGCCTACTCACTCTGAAGACTGAGCCTGAGTTTCTCATACAAATGGCTTACTGTGTTACTGCGCTATATATGAACCGGGTGCCAAAACAATAATATTTTGTCAATTTTAGTTCACAACAAAAAACTGAAATAATTGAGGTATTTTTCATGTTGAAATTAAATTAAACAATAGCTATTTTTATTTTGGAATAATTTAGGATACTACTAATAGGTATTATCCCTAAACACAAAACGTAATATAATAAGTAGGACCCGGATTCGCCGTGGCAAAGCAGGGTCACACTGTAAAGATTTTTTTTTATATTAGGTTCATTAAATCCTCTAATAAGTTAAGTCTTTCCAAAATGATTTACTAGTGTAAATGAGAGTTTTATGTGAATTTTTGTAAAAAAAAAATATGTATTTTATTTAATGGATCGACCCTGATTTTTAAATCGCGAATCCAAGTCCGAATATTATAAACAAATAACGTTATATTAGTTAAGAAACATTAGGTTCTAATGTTATACGACTTTGTGCGTTTGTATTTTTTTAATGGGTACCTACATAATATGCAATTATAAAACAGTAAGGTAAAAGATAAAACTCTCGCTTGAAGCAAAAAATTGCAAATTTCTGGTAGAAAATAATTAAACATTGGAAACATGTTTTTAAATACACTATTAGAGTGAAGGTCAATATTTTTAGGAACAGGAGGTAAAAATAAAGAATGTAGAAAAACTGAATAGCTGTACATTGTTTTTTTTACTTTAAAAAAAAAAAGACATAACTTTTGTGGTACATAAATCCTATGATGCTTTAAAAATATCTGTTTGATATATTTTAAATTTAAACAAAATAAAAAGGTGTTCAGACATGCCCCATTATTACGAGTCTAACTTGATTGGTCATCCTAGACATAAATGGTGATAAAGTAGATGGTTAGTTTAATACAATATAATATTTTAAAGTATTCGTTCCTAGATATGGTCAATATTCCTGTCCCGATGAAAAGAAATCGGTTCCAAGCCGGTCACTGGAACCGTCGATATTATTTTTTCGATGAACCGGTTCCTAATTTTCGCAAATAAAAATGGCTCACTACTGATTGTTGATTTCCATTGACTGCGTAAGGACCTACCTTTCGAAGATATTGTGTAGAACTGACAATCCAAAAAATAATTCACTTCGTTGCACTATAATCAGATACAATATTACAGAAGTGTATCTTCTAATTATTAAAATAAACTACCACACTTTGACAATATTTTTCTTTATAAAACTATATGTTTAATGGACAGTTTTCGATTTAAATTAAAAGACTTGTAACAGAACATGAAATCGCCGAACTTTGAGATAGTGGACGTTCATTATAATTGAATGAAAATATTAATAATAACTAGGAGCCGCGAACGCGGTGCATGTTGAAGAATTCTAGAGCCGCTCATATTTAAAGGGAAATCAGTTAAAATATCGTTATTTGATGAGTTAAATTCGTTTCAACCACCCGGTAGTAGACGCAGATGTATTATGTAAACTACCAGAGGCCTGGTCTGAACAATTTCTCAATTTTGTATTATATTTAATGAAATTAGTTTTCATTACAGAGAATACCTAAATTAACCTTTTTTGTGCATAAAAATATATCGGCCTTTCCGTCTGGACGTTATGAGATATCAATTGCATTTTTTTATGAAATGGGTTTTGGAAACATACTTCGTTAAACTAATGCGAGCAGTACAGTTCTTTATGCGGTAAAACTCTGCACGTTCTTGGTCCGGCTACTGTGATGTTGTTAGTGTAAACTATGACATACAAACGTTGAGTTTGAATGGATAGGCTTAAATCAATCTTACTAAAACAAACGTACTTCGCATACTCTTCTTTGCCCTTTTTGGGCTAAAATACTTGAATTGATTTGCCAGCTGCGGATGACTTGCGGCCGGACGTGATGTTATATAATACCTTTGTTTACTTTATTTTTAACAAATTCTATCGTGCTATTTTTGTCCTTTTCCATCAAATTGACAATATATGGAACAAAAACGAGACACGTTATTCGGCTGTCTTTTTTGTAAACAATCTTGAAACAATTCATTCCAGAGTACAAGGATGTTGAGAAATTTTCGTTTTTTAATTATTAAAGTAAATTATTAAGTTAAATTATAAAAAGATATTTCTTTAACACAATTAGAATAATATACATTTCTTAAGCACGTTTCTGGCATAAATCATTTAATAAATAAGTCAAATGGAAAAGAGTTTTGACGGCCTCCGTGGTAAGACGCTCGACTATGAACCCAGAGATCGCGGGTTCAAACCCGGCGTGCCCAAATATTTTTTGTTTAATTAATATATTTCATCACATATTTGATTCATATATACTGATACATATTTGCGGCACGTTCCAGAGTGTTAGATACTCTAAGCATCGCCCTGGTAAAAGACCACCATTCAGAATCGCAACGTTGCTTGAAATGGCTTTAGTCGTGTTTAGTGACCAGATCTGAATAGCCAGGCACTTCCCAACCTTCATCCGCCCTATCTCCTGCCCCTCTCCACTACCTTCAGCTTCGCAGCATACCCCAATTGGAGCTACCATAATCTCACTGGCTCTAGACAGTTGGGAGCAGTTGGGACTCTTGTGCGGTATTTACTATTAGAAAAAAATAATGCAACAAAAAAGATTTCTCTTTCGATTAAGCTATGTTTTTAATTTGCTGTAATAAGAGCACCATTCAGAATCGAAACGTTGCTTGAAATGTCTTTAGCCGTGTTTGGTGACCAGATCTAAGTAGCCATGTATTTCACAACTTTCATTTTCCTCATCTCCTTCCCCTCCCCACTACCTTCAACATCACAACCTACCCCGATGGGGATGATATAGTCCCATTGGCTCTTGATAGTTGGGAGCAGTTAGGATTCTTGTGCGGTATTCACAGTAAAAAAATATATACAAAACTTAACAGCTTAAAAAAAAATAATCATCTTAATATTTGAATACTGGAATTAATTAAGGCTCTAAGTGCCAAAAAAATTAACAACTTTTTTTTTTACAGAATCGTATTTTATGATGTAAATAAAATACGATTCTTTAAAAAAAAAACAGTTTTTATTTTTTTGGTACTTAGAGCCTTAATTAATTCCAGTATTCATTTGTATAGTAATTGTTCTACAAGTGAATATACTTTTTCAAGAGTGTATTAAAATAATGTGTTTTGTACGAAAATTAACTAGAAAAATCAAAAATGTAGTTTCTATTTTAATGAACGCCTTAGCAAAAAGCGAAAGCGTAATTTTTATTTGAAGATACGAGTATTAAGGATAAACCAATTTTTATAACGGAATATTTCTAATATACTGCAGGAATCCTTTGATCAACTTTAAACCGAAAAGTTGATTTTGGACACATGCAATTTGCTACCGGTCTAAGTAAAGACACGTCAAAAAATATTAATTTCTTGGGATCGCTGCGCGTTCATAATTTACGCAGGTTTTTACGCATGCGTAAAATTACGATGGATATCTGTATTTTTTTAAATAACATTTTTTTTTCGAAAATTTGAGAAATCAGATCTTTTAAAACTTAAACGTTTTTAGATTAACTTATTTAATTTATGTTACGAATTTGCGTTGATTATTGATTAAAGAACTAAAATAAAGTTAGGTTTTCAAATTGTATTAACAACACGCCAAAATTTAAGGATGTTTGATATCTAAGATCGGCGAGAAACCGGCTATTTATCCAGTTAATTTTAAAACCGATTCCCAATGTCAGGAAAATTCATCGGTACGACGAAAAAATAGAAATTGGTTCTTCTAAATATTATTTTAGGGGAAGGTTGCTAGTGAATATTTTGACGGAAAAATTTGAAAACGGTTTCCACCTCTCACTGATTGTAAAATGCCGGTTCTTCTCCAAATATTATGAATTCATGTGAGGATGTGGGCGGTAGTAGGTTATTAGAGTAATACTTGTGAAAAGGAACCGGAGTCGGCTTTGTTTCATCATGCCATTCCAACGAAAAACTACCGATTACTAACAAATATTTTCAATTTTATTTTTAATTTACAAAAATAGGAACCGTTTCTAAAAATAATCTATTCCTCGAAGAAAAAATATCGGCGGTTCCAGTGACCATCAAGTCACTGGGACCGCAATACCGAACATCTCTAATACTCAGAAAGATAAACGTCACATTCATGTGCGTCTGAATTGTCAAATTTTACCAGCATGTTCTAATTTAACCAAAATTACGTTTTGTTGCTGATTAATCATGGCAAAGAATAATTTGGGTAGTGGTGTGGAGGTTATTATGGAAGATCTCTCTGGCCATCCTTCGTGTCCTCATGGACCCGCTCTTTTATTTCGTCGTCAAAACACTCGATTCTATGCATGCTCAGCCTGCCGGAATCGAAAGGATTATCAGTTCTTCATGCACGAAGATGAATGGACACGCAAGAAGAAGAGTACCAGTGCAGCCGAAGATCTTTCCAGACCCAACAGATATACGTTCACAATTCCACAAGAGGATTTGATACTATCAGCGCAAACGGTTGGAAAGGTATGATTAAGTTCTTCATTTAGATTTATATTTTTTTCAATCTTAATTCTAATAACTCGTCCGGCATAACACAGGGACATCCTAGCATGGCAGGCAATAAAATAATCAATCAATATTGTAACAACTTTATTTTTGCGCCCTTGAGGTGATTTTTCACGGCGCTATTATCCAAATATTATTTGTTTAATAAATTAAAAAATATATAATATTTATTTATAACAACACCACATATATTAATTTACTTCACTATTTGAGAGGTTTCATGTAAATAGTTAGTAAACCACAACGAAACTGTTTAAAGATAATTGCTTTACAACTTTACGCCATACCTAACCTGACCAAAAATTTTGGCCCTAAAAAGGACATTGGTGGAGATGGCTTTCTGGATTTTCCATTTTTTGCAAAACAAAACTCTGAGTTTGTCAGCATCTGATTTCATATTTTGCTCTCAATTTGATGTTGTGAGTGGCACGCTTTAAGAAAACGGAACGGGTTCCTGAAAAATGAGATGGTCCCGTTCGAAGCGGGACATATGATTGTGTTGACTACAACCGTAATTTCACCCTTTTCCTTATAATAAAGGGTCCATGGCTTTGATGCAAGTACCTTTGGGTGAGGTTAACATGCCTGATTCGGATAATAAAAATTTCTGTTATTTTTTTTTAATAAAAATTCGTATTCAAGACTGATTCAAATTTATTTATGAACAGGTGAAGCTTGCGCCACAACTCGACAGGGCGTACTGCCACACTTGCTCCGCACTGTTTCTGATATCAGAGGCTAGTGAAAAGCATCACAAACATGACGTCAAGCCGAACATCGATTCAAACTTGCTTTCAAAGCCGTCCAGGATACTCAAGGCTCTGGAAAATGATAAGAAGGAAGCACAGTACCTATTCTCCCCTCAAGCCATCAGCACCATGATTGACGTGCTGACGTACAATAAACTCATGTGAGTTGTTACAGTTAACTTTTTTAAATTTTCCTACGGGAAAGAATAATTACTCATTGAGAAAGTTAGTTAGACTACTAACAGGTCACCACCACAGGCATTTCTAGTTTCTAATTGAAAATACTAGCTATAAACCGAAGATTAATTCTTCTTATTGAGTCATTGCTGAGGAGTGTGACCCCCACTCCAATTGCCCTGGTGTAGCAGGCTCCTCCACTTCTCACGCTCCTGGGATGCACGGAGAGCCGCAGGGCGCCTGTGATACTTGATCAGATAAACTCTATAGTTCACACCTTTTCACCGAGCATAACACTGAGTATCGAACTCAGTCAGACCAACTGCTAGTCGAATGTCCCATCCACCAGGCCACATGGCTTCTATCATGATCGTTTCTATTCATATAATCTACAAATTCAACCAAATACGTACTATCTAACTGAATTAAATACAAACCATGCCATTAATGTATATCTGACAAAAGTGGATCAACTTCTTTCAAAAAAGTATATTTAAAAAAGTGATTAATTTATTTTTCTTTTAGAAATGTTGTATGTCTTGGAACCCCAAGCATTCATGAGCACATTCAGGAGAATTGTCTAGGAGATGGAATGACATCCATATTGCTGGATATTGACAGTCGCCACGGAGCTTTCTACAAAGCCAATAAGTTTTGCCATTACAATATTTTCAACAACTACTTTTTCAATGGTGAACAGGCCACAACAATTTTTGATGAGTTTCTACAGCAAAATAGGTGAGCTAAAACATTTTCTTCAGTGCATAAAGTATTGCCCATCCAGAATATTACCGCTAGCCTATCGAGCAAATCTGCCCTTAATGGTATAAGTTTATAATTAAACAATCAATGTTTTTTTTTTGTTTAGCGGGAAAAACATGGTTCTTATCATGGACCCTCCGTTTGGCGGACGCATTGAGCCGTTGGCCCAGACACTGCGTGAGATTTCCAAGCGACACAGGGAAGTAAATAAAATTAAAAACGGTGGAAAAGATGATGCACTCATCCCAATTATGTTGGTGTTGCCGTACTTCATGGAGCCACAGATAAAAAATCACGCTCCATTCCTAGAGATGTGCGACTATCAGGTAGCTAATCAAATAAATTTATAGTTTTGACAAAATATGGATATTAATTGTCTATGCAAGATAACTATATATAATTAACCCTGTCACGTCAAAGAGTTTGTTTTTTTAAACAGGGCTTACATCTTCGTTTGTGAATATGAAAATCAATAACTTCTTCAAAAGCCTTCCGCTTTGCGTCCAGCTTTGAACATAAGCCTCTCAAATTTCTCCAGCTTTGCCGGCTCTCATCTTATAACCAATATAATATTTTAGATCACCTACGACAACCACTTCAACTTCAAAGAGCAAAAAGCGTCAAAGCACGGCTCACCTGTGAGGCTGTTCACCAACATCCCCCTGAAGAACTTCAAGCTGCCTACTGAAGACGGCTATACATTCTGCAGACCCTGTCTGAAATGGATCGGAGACTGGAACAACCACTGCAATAAGTGTAAGAGCTGCACCAGCAAGAATGGGAGTACCTATGTCCACTGCAACACTTGTCAGCGATGCGTGAAACCTTCGTGGGAACATTGCCAATACTGCAACAGATGCACTTTGAAAGCACATTATTGTGGAGTTGTGTTGAAGGAACAGGTATGTTATTTTGTCTGGATTTTTTCATGTCCCTAGTGTACATAGCACTCAACATATTGAGTTTTAATTCACGGACAATCCTCTCCATAGGAATTTTGACATTGCCCTACCTAATTTATAATTTTTTTGATTTATTTTTTTCTTGGTCCAAGTATATATATTTTTATAATGAAGAATACAATTTGCTGTACACACATGTCTGTAAGAAAAACGTTTCAAAAAGATATATTTTTCAGGTGAGATGATAGAAGTTTTCTCAAAAGTTGAAATTAAAAAACTAAAACCACGAAACTCTTCAGATCTTAAACTAAATTTATTTTATTTTTTCTGGCAAATAACTTTTTTTTCCATAAAGTTTAAAAATCCATGACTTAAAATCGTATTTTTGATTTGCGACATTTTTCTTCTGGACCAACGATATGTCATTTGCACTTTACAGTTCGATTTTCGCAGAAGTTGAAGTTGAAATTTATATTATAACCTAGTGCATTTAATATTTACAATGTGGGTCTGGGTGTTGTGATGTTGATTGTTAGTTTGGTAAAATGTACATGATAGCTATACAGCTTTGGTAATGAATATTTATAACATTAAATAACCACCCTCTTATAGCTGATTTCAATCAAATTTTCTGAACTAAATAACTGTTGAAAGCTAATTTCTCACCATCATAAATATGTTTTGTTTTAGACGTGTTTCAACTGCAATGAAGTTGGACACAAGAAGTCGGATTGTCCCAAAGCGGAGGTGGCACAACCGAAGAAGAGAAAGCATGAAAAAGAAATAGAAGGGGAGAGTCCCAAAAAAATGGCACGCCCAGAAAAAAATAAACCAGTTGATTTCCAAAAGGATACTGGCAAACCAGAACCAGCCAAGCCCAAAAGGAATAAGAAGAAGGAGAGAAAAGCCAGGTTGAAGCTGAACAGGAAAACTACAAGCTCAGTAAATACCTAAATAATCATGTATTGAAATGCTACATGGAACATTAAAGAATATAAAAGTTGTATAAATAGAAGTTACTATTTCCTACAGTAAATATGAGTATTTAGTAAAAGCAGCACCTGAATATCCCAAGTCATTTCAATATTCATGCAGATCTCTTAAATAAACTCAAAATCCATGCAGGTAAAAACTCATGCTAGTCTCTTATGTAAAGAAAAAATATACAATAAAAAATATCTTCTTAATAACAACAATAAATTAGATTGGTATATATTTTAATAATATATTCTCACATAATTGTACAGACAAATTCAGAACAAATACAAATTATCTATCTGGACTTCACAAAAAGGACAGTATAAAATACAATATGAAAAATTGAACATGATTGCGATTATTGAAAGTGATTTAATTGTACGCTTATGAAATAAATTATAACATACATAAACAGTAAAACATCCAAAATAAATCTTTATAGATAAAATTAAAAATAAAATGTATTGAAGACTTATAAAAAATAATTTTGAATATGAAAAACAATTAATGTATGTTTTTTTTATCGAGTGTAACACTTAAGACTTTTTTTAAAGATGATTTTAGAAAAATAACAAAATGATTTTCAAAAAAAATTCTGGATTTAGTATATACACATGATACATTTCCTTGATTTTTTGATTACATATTGCAAATAACAAAGAATTACGTGGTAAAATATTATAGATTCCTTATTGAAAATAATACAATTCGTTTCCAGTATTGAAAGTTGACGGATAATAGTTTTTTTTCTCATTGCTATTTGCCCTGCTTCTAAGTACAATGGTTTTCACCTAGTGTTGAAATAGTTTTGACATTAAATCGTCAATTATTGTAATGATTCAAGGTCTACATATGAAGATGTTAGATAGACTTCATGAGGTAAAACTATATTGAGTTCAGAAAAAATAAGAATCCACCTCTAACTATAATTATTTCACTTAAATATATAATTAAAAAACGAATGTAAATTAATGATTTCGCACTTTTTACCACCACTCAGCTCTCAGGAACTGAAAAATAATATAAAGAATAGTCAAAATAATGAAGATAAAAATAAAATTATGGCAAAACGTAAGCAAATAATATCAAAGGCAGAAAACAAAATACTGTTTTTGTACTTTTTTCTATAGTTACTACATGGCCTTACCCGAGTTTCAACACTTATTTTCAAAATATTTCTTATTGAACGTCTTGTATTTTTGACAGTTAAATGGATATTTCAAAGCATCATGAAAATAACATTGCAAATTGAAAATAGTTACATTGGCCTAGAAAATCTAGACAGAAAAAGCTATGTAAATTTCATGACACCAGGAGCTCACTGTTCAGAGTTTTTGTGTCTTCAGAAAACAGATTTCTGCTTTACAGTGAGATTCTTGAATAACCGAGGCAATTTGAGTGAAAATTTTGAGAAGAAAAAAAAAAAAATTATGTAAACTACATTGAAACCAAGATAAAAAAATGTAATTAATGATTTCAATATTGAGTTGTTATTGTAAGTCTGCATTATTGAATTCCTCTTCTAGTGTGTTTGCTGCTTCAAATATTACACAAACAGATTTACTGCTTTAGATATCTTTGACTTTTAATAGTTTTAATATGTATTAATGATAGCATTATTGTCATTGGATTCACTCTAAATGATTCATTAACTCACTTGGTGTCCATTTCTTTGAGCATCTCCTGGGTGTCGGCATACCTCCCCTCGTATTTCACAGACTGTTCGAACCAGTTCTTTCTGATGGCCGACCAGCGGGTCTTGTGCATGTTGAGTAACACATCAATGGATGGCGGAGTCATTTCATTCTAGAATGTACACATTTCAAATGTTATTATTTAAATTGATTCTGAAATAGAAACGATAACAGCATTATTATAATAAATGGACTTAGATTGGGATGTTTCAACCTGCTAGAGAGATGGTTGTTTCCTTAATTGGGCTGTCACTGCGGTTCCAGTTACCGGAGATTGATATGGAACTGGTTCTTTATTCAGTTACTTTTGGAACTGGTTCCCGATGGCTGGAAGGTACATCTAATGCATAGGTTTTCAACGTGGGAGACAACGCCCCCTTGTGGGCCTTTGAGACTTTCAGGGGGGCAGTAGAAGACCCAGAGAAAATTAGGGGGCGTTGGAAAAATTAGCCGGTCACTGGAACGGTCGATATCCTTTGTTTGTGTGTTTTTTTGAGCGAGGAACCGGTTCCAGTTCTTTTTACTTTCAAATCTCTACCGACTAGTACTTTTTTTTGGTGAGGAACTTTTGTTGATTTGCTAGTACTTTTCGAAAAAACACCAGGAATCGGTTCCAAAAATAACTGGATAAATAACCGGTTCCTCGGTGGTCACCGGTAACTGGAACTACGAATGCGATAGATGATAAGTAAAAAAAATTGGGAGGGGGCCCTAGAAAAAAAGATATTCTCAAAGTGGGCGGTGGGCAAAAGAAGGTTGAGAATCTATGATCTAATGTAATATGTTCGAATTTTCTCCAAAGGGGTGGCCAACAATTCTCTGGATGAGCAACCGGTTCATCGAACATTTTACGATCGGTAGAATATTTTCATGGTGGCTAGCGAATTTCTGAGAACCAGTTTCTCTAAATATTTTTGTTCATAGGTAGAGTTTAGAAGTTTTGTTTGGCTTAACGGGTTTCTCAGAAAAATTATCAGGAATATTGACCATCTCTTCAACCTACGTCACATTTGATTGATGGTCAGCGCCACTTTGATTCTCGACTTTTTCAGTTTCTGAAGTCGAAAATTCAAAAACTGGCACTGCTTCTTTGCCCAGTGAAAAATTGACCGAATGTCTCAGCAATACGATTCCACAAGAGTGGGGGAGCAGTATTATGCCAGGAACAAAACAAAGCACTAACTCTTAAAAGCGAATCAAACTTCTTTTTTTATTCATGTATCACATAAGAGTCCCGACTGCTCGGAGCCAGTAGGACTATTACATCCCCAATCAGTTTCAATTTTGTATGTAATTACGGCATAAGAGTTCCAAATGTCTAATCAGTTTATGTTGTTTTATGTTGTGAGGCTAAAGGGAGTGGGGAAGGGAAGATGGGGGAAGGTTAAACAAATAAGATAAAAATTATTTGCGCAAGCCGGGATTTGAACCCGTAAGCTCTGGATTCATAGCCGAGGATCTTAACCACCCGGTCACGGAGGTTGTCAAATTCTTATAGCACTACAACACGTTTTAGAGAAGCTTGAGAAAAAAATGCATCCTACCAAAACCAACTACAACTAATAATATTTTGTGGTAACTAGTTTCGGTTAAAACACAACCTTATTTTCCAGAACAATATATTATATTAAAAAGTTTATATTATATTGTCCTAAAGAAGATTAGTGTTCCAAACTAGTCGCTGGAAAGGCAAAAGGGCTTAATTTATTTATTTATTTATTTTATTTTATTAGGAACACAAACAAAATATTTACAGAAACATGTTTAAAGTATTATCAAATAAAAAGATGAGTGTAAATATTTCAAATTAATGTGATCACAGAATACATTATAATATTGTAATTAATAAAGTATAATACACAAAGGCTGCACTACGCGCAACATTGTGCCTAGGTAATTGACACCTGATGCACACAACAATAATGACATGGTGGCCAAACAAATAAAATATTATTGTCCAAAACACTGTTGCAGGCAAATGACACAAAATTATTTTTAATTATGTTATATTTTTTAAGTTAATCAATTTTATTATGCATATTATATTTATTTAAAAAGGTCATCTGATATAGCTGTTTGTATCATATTTTTAAAGGAATTGAGTGAATTTGAGAAGATATCGATGTTGGGAAATTTGCCAGTAACATTGTTTAAACGAGACGTTCTTGACACAAAATTAAAGTATCCCGTATTATTTACGTGAACATCTGTCCAAAATATATCGAAATTTCTTGTGCATCTGGGTCTGATGTGAAACATAAATTTACTCACTAAATCGCTATCAACAAGGTTATTAACAATTTTAAAGGACATAGTTAAGTCTATTATTTTTCTTCTTTTGTGCAAGCTATCAAATTGAAAAAAAATTGAGTCTCTGCTGATAGCTATTCAATAAAAGATGAACACCAGATCGATGGGACAAGATACGTAAGAATTTTTTCTGAATTGATTCAACTCTTGTTATATATGTCGTGTAATGCGGGTTCCAGACAATTACTCCATATTCTAAGACACTGCGAACAAGTGATTTATACAAAATAACAAGGCTACTTGGATTTTTGAAAAGCTTTGTTGCGCGTGTTATGAAACCTAGCATCTTGTTTGCCTTACTAACTGTTTTTTTCAATGTGTTGGTTGAATGTTAATTTAAGCGATACTTGGGTCAAAAATGTGTTAAATATGCAGTTTTGATCAGTTTTTTTTCTGCATCGGAAGCTCTGACTCTCGTTTGATTCCAAAGAGTTTTGTGGCCTTTCAGCCATTTAAAATATATTTACCATTTGAGAGAAGGCTTGACAGAAGTTTTGGACTTTTTGTCACTTTAGGTAACTCAGTGAGAGCATTGAGTTACCCGAGTCAACTTTTTTTTTCAAAATCCAGCCAGATACTGAAGACTTATGAATTTTATTGTAAAACAAAAAAAACTTTAAATGCTAGTGTATACTTGTCAAAATGGCGCTCAGCCCTTTTGCCTTCCCGGCGATGATATGTATGATAATAAAGTGGTTTAAAACAAAATATACTATTACTTATATCATAATGTCAGGCCACAACGTGTTTGCTTCCTTTGAAAATTAATAATATTGAAATGTGTTGAATAAGCTTACATAATTGAAGTTGATGTTAAGCTTTCCGCAGTGGAGTTGTTCAGGAAGGGGGAGTGGCACTCGGGGGACGAGGGGGCCCTCCGGAGGGGGGAGGTCGATTTTACAGAAAGAGTTGTCGTCGGACTCGGGTTCCGGAGATTTTGGCCTGAAAAATTAGAAATATTACTATTGTCCTTGGTTGGAAAGAGGAATAAAGGTTGCCCACATATTGAAGAGAACTGCAGGCTTCTGATGGATGAGATCCGCCCAGGATAGGCAAACCAGGAAAAATTTAAAGGAGGCCTATGTTCAAAGCTGGATGCCACCAGTCTCTTGAAGAACAAGATTATGTTATAACTAAAAAAACGTAAAATCCCATTGATTTTGTAAATGGTTCAAGAACGTTTTTTGTGGATATGAGTGAAATACTTAATTTAAGCATACACAGTATATTCGTAATAATAATTTAATAGTAATTGTTTATAATATGCTAGTATGCAAAGCTAACAAATACATAAACCATTTTCTGGTTCCACAAGTTGATTTTGTAAAAGTTTATTAAAAACAAAGTATGATTTATAATACACATTGCTACTAAGCTTAGCTTGTCATGAAAAAGGAGAAAGTCAGTATCAACTTTAAGTATTGAGTTCGATCCACCCGACTGCTACCCGAGTGTTCTACTCACCGTGTCATTGACCACCTCACAAGCTATATTTATTTCATTCTTGTAAATATGAACTACTTTTTTTTTATTATGAAAATATGTTTCTTATTAATTTCATATCTGCCATTTATTGACCGTTGCACACATGCACAGAACTGTTTACCTGCACGAAAAAATATCATTATAATAAACTACCTACCAACTACTGCCTTTTTATTGACATCAAAACTTTTAGATAGTGTAGCCATTTTAGTTCATTGCAACACGCAGGCTGGGCTTGGTAAAAATGTAATGAATAAGCATTGTTATATTTCAGAATAAAACACTAGTTGGTTACAGACCTAAAAGAATTCCTGGGTTGATTAGCCATCCAAGCTCGGCAGATAGGATACAGGGGGGTGTCTTCCTTGAACTGAGCAAGATCCACACTTCGGTCAAACAATTTCATCACATAAGAATTTGATCTGTTTGGAGATAATAGCCTTTTCCTGCACGAAACTTTTTTGTCACTCTTATCAGATACATCATCATCGTTGTCTCCGGAAAATTCACTAAAATCTTTCCTGGCACTCAAAGGTAGTTTTCCATCTCTTAAATCCGTATTCCTGGTCAGAAACATAAATGATTAGTAAAAAAAATTACAAAAGCAACCAAGATTATGGAAAATTACGAGATAAAGCTAAAGAAATTTCATTGGTAATAAACAAACATACTTCTCTATTTTTACTGGAATGTTTTCATTCGAAGAGTCTGCATCTAGGTTGGGATCCAGTGCATCCTGTAGGGCTCCTTTGAGCCTTCCCCGTGCCATCCAGACCACATCATCTAAACATTAAATCCTGTATTAACATTAAAATTATCTCAAAAGATATTTCCGTTAATCCAAAATAACAGTCACTCACTGTCTTTGACATTGTCTTTATTCTTTTTATCGGGGCTGTAATACATATCAGAGCTTGTGTTTAGATTTCTTCGTTTTTTGGGCATTCTGTTGATTCAATGAATCTGAAGGCTGATAATCTGTTTGTTTAGGGATCGTGGCCAATATCAACAATTATTATTTTGATTCATGTTTATTAAATTCAAATACACTACATGTTATAATTTCATACTTGATAACTTGACTGAAGTTTGTCAGAGATAAAATGTAATCACATAATGTTTGAGTCAAAAATTTCATCACCAACCTGACGAATCCCAGCTGAGAATAAATTAATGACGATTTCTAAACTATTTCAATATCTAGAATACAGATAAAAATTGACTGTTTGACGCAACAGTCAGAATTTGTAATAATTTCAATATTACATTAAAATTACGTAAACAAAGTACGGAAATATTTTGAAAAAATGTCAAAAATACATCATAATGCACTGAAAAAATAACCGCTTTCAAGAAAACGAAAACAACCTAACTTTTAATGAATTGTTGCTTTAAAGTTTTTGCGTTTTAGAGTTTTTTCTTTACTGTTTTTGTAATATTTCAGTACTTGTAGACTTATGTTAGCCCAAATTTTATTTATTTACTTACACTCATTAAAGGCTTTTACACAAATATTATCATTAAAACAAAAACAATAAACTTATAAGCAGTGCAAAAAATATAGTAAAATAAAATAAAATAAAATAATATTGAATGACAGATACACAAATATTTTAAATGAAAATAACAAATAATATTGAATAAATAACAGTTTCAAAAATATTGTAAAAGAAAAGAAAAAATAATATTCAATGACAGGTCCAGAGTTAAATAGTTTCGATAATTAGTTTAGCTCTACCAGATGAAAATAATAATATTATTATTTCAAGTGAAAAACAAAAATCAATTGTTAGAAACCAACCAAATCGGTACTTTTCTTATGCGATTATTGTGATTTGACAGCTTATAATCTCGGCAGGTTTTTAATAAATTACCCCAACTATCAAACAGGTTGTGCGTCCGTGATGTATGATTTTTTTAAAGTTGTAATACTTTGTTAAAAGTTCTTACTTCCACGGCTGACACATAATGAATGCAACATACTTTTTTTGGATAATGAAAACACATTGCAGGATGTACAACAAAACGATAGTATTGAGCCCGCCATTTCGAAATCTCTTGTTTCTTTAAAAATTCTTATCGTCATGGACTGCAATGTGGATGAGCAAAATGAAGCTCAAGTATTAAATACTATTTCAGAGGAGATAAACGCATCCAAACAAGAAATAATCTTCAAGAAAGCTTCTATCAAAGGTGAATAAATAACTATTTAAACTTATAATGATTTCTTGACAAGAATTTTAATAAAAAAATATGTTTTTTTTAGTTAAAATCAAATTGATCCACCATTACCAATATAAATGCAAACAGAAACAACAAGCAAATATTATGGCCCGAGAAGCAATCGCGAACCGAATAGAAAAGCGAATTCAACTAATGAGTCACTTGGAAGGGTAAATTATTAAAATTATCAAAAACTACTTTCAAATTGTGTATAAATACTTTTTTATTTTATTTCAAGTACCAATAAAAATAATTGAATGTTTTTTTCTCTATTTTAAGACTGCGTTCTATTAATCAGTCTATGGAGAATTATAAAACTGAATTGAATAGATCTGTTAATGAAAAAAAAGAGAAGAACAGGCGATATCAAGACGATGCTGAAATAATTATCAAGAAATATAAAGATAAATGGAGTCAGCGAAAATTTGAGTATGACTCTTCAAAACTTGCCATCGAAAGAACAAAGGTGAAAGCCGAATTGATTGCCTTGAAATTTAAAGTAATGCGAGAGACTCATACTCTTAACCACCTCAAAATGGCTGCAGAACAATACAACGTTATAAAAATTCAAAGACAAAAAAATATTATTGTCGGTTTTGCAAAGTTCATGGTTGATTCCGTGAAAAAACAGAAAATAATTGATTCTCTACGGAAGAGCATAGAGGAAAATAAATTTCAGTACAAAGTTTTGTCAGAAAGGCTTAAAAGAAAATTGTTAAATGACGAAAAAAGCAATTCATCTCAAAAGGAAAAAATACCAGACTGTAACTTACCAGTCAAATTGAAATTTACAGAATATAATCTCTCCGGCCCAGGGGTAAAACCACATAATTTATTTTATTTTATTAAGATGTATTCTTTCTTACTTCCTTTTTAATAATCTGTTCCAATACATTCTATGTATACACAGTGGAACCTCGGATTGCGAGTAACATGGGTAACGAGTGTTTCACAAGACGCAAAAATGTTTAGTAATTTAGATAAACGAGCGATGCTGTGCTATGCAAGCAATTTATCTGTAAAATGTGCGAAACAGTTAAAATTTCATAGAAAAGCACCACCGGAGTAAAACTGTAGCAGTTCAAGCGATGAATCTGTTTAGTGACAATCTATTGTCACATTTCTGCGAAATCATCGAAAGGAGGCCAAAGTGATTACTCAAGTGAATAATTAGTAAATTCGATTATAGTATGTACTTAATAATAAATTTAAATAATAAAAAAATGTTAATAGGCATATACATATTATACAGAATATTTAAAGTTTTTGAATGAAACGTCCAATTTTCCTTTATTTCTTATGGACAAAATTGTTTTGATATACAAATGTTTTTGAATAGGAATATGTTTCCAAAACGAACTATGCTTGTAAACCGAGGTTCTACAGTATTTTAAAAATTACATCTGTAAATGGCATAACATGTTTGAAATTAATTACTTTATAGAAATCTCAGATGCCTCTAGAAGTTCAAGGAAGTCCGATGCAGAATTTGAGATCAAATACTACATATACAGATATTAAGCTCAAGCTGCAGCCACCAAACATCTCTACAGAGCAATCTGCATCTCATAATAATAAAGAGAGTCACCTTGATAAACCAGAATCCAGCCATTCTCCTATACCTTTGTTTGGCACTGAAAATATAATGAAAACCATTCACGAGAGAGATTCATTTCTGCCACAACTAAAACTATCTAGTGGTGGTAAAAAGCTGAAGAAACTTACCCAGTCAAAAGAAACTGGCATTAGTTGCGAAAAAAAAATAAACGTTTTGAAAACTGTTATTCTTAAGCCTGAGGAAACTTTCACAATTTTGCAAAGTATGCAAACGAATCAGAAATTTGATAGAAATACTGTGAAGACAGGCAATACAAATAATGCAGAAGCATCTTCTGTCGTCATCGCTCAGCAAGTGTCTGGTTCTTCAATGGTAAGTCCTCAGTAAACTTTTTTTGTTTATGAGTGCCGCCACTGTGAGTCTTGACCATGGCTGATTTTAATGTTTTCTCTCGTGTAGTCCTACATTATTTCGTCATTATCACAGCGTTATATCCCAACGTAGTATTTGGCTTCCTCAACAAATGCTCTTAACTGGCTGCGGTGACTCACCATTCGCCTTCATTCCTCATGCCTTCCCATCCTGTTCCAATAATCATTCATGCAGTCTATCCACCTCTTCCACTGGGGCACCCGCTCGGTCAAGATTTTTGGTGTCTTGTCATCTGGCATTCTTTTTACATGTTCAGCCGATTGCAGTCTTTGGAACCTTCAGAATCTTATAATGGTCCTACAATATTTACTTTTCAAAAAATAATTAATTAAATATAAGTCCTTTGATGATGGTCTAAATTAACCTAAATTGTTTTTTTTTACAATTTTATTTCAGGTTCAATCCAAAGTTGGTGAAGGTAAATATACAAATGTTCCTTTGATATTGGAAAACATCCCAGTGGAGGATAAAGGCATCAGTCAAGTTGAAGAAATACAAGAAGATTTTCAACAAAAAGTAAAGGTATTGTTAACTACACAACTAAGTAAATTTTACAAAACGTATTTAAATAATATTCATTCATGAAAAATTGTTAAACTAATGTAAACATTTAATTGAAATAAATCATTATTTTCAGACGACTAAACTAGACAGCGATCTTATCATAAAAAATAATGAAAATCCAACTAGTAGCATGCAAAAAACTATTAAGAGGGAAGAGATTACTGCATTCCAAATGCTACCAACTAAGCTTTTCCCTGATAAGCTTGATAGGTCAGAAAATACTACAATTGAAGCCACAAAGAGAACTAAATACTCACAAGAAACAAGTACACAGGTAAGAGGCATTTGGGTATTCAGATCTACTCAAATACTACTATCTCAAATACAATTTTTTTAAGGAACAATTTTTTTTTTTTGTTTTCAGAAAACCTTCCAAAGCGAGAATACATCAGTATCCAAGTTTTTTCAAAACGTTGAAACCGGCCAGGGTGACAATATTTGTGCAGGGTTAATCAAGGATCCAACTATTAAAGAGACTGATAACACGACACCGGAACCAGCAGATGCTCTGACAAAACAATCTCAAGGTTTTCGAACACAAATCGATAATGTAAGGTCAATTCAAATTTATTGAGAAACCGTTGTTTACCATATCGTCTCCGTTCAGGCAAGTTGTATCTCAAAAGCATGTGTTGTGGTTTGGTGAATTTCGCCTGAACGGAGACGATTTTATATGATCACACTTGGAAATAGCTGTGAGAAATGAAACAAAGAAATTGTCAGCATCATGTTACTTTCTTCTAATAATTATGGCCAAATTTGAATCCCTGATAATTTTAAAGTACATACATTACATACTATGTATAAATAATTATGAATATCTTATATAATGTTAGTTATGATAATTCGTAAAAATTAATCTTAAATTAATTGTAAATTGTTTCTCTGTCATTGTCCTCGTGGCTGAGAAACATCATCATTAAATGTCAGCATCATTTTATGTATGGCAGATTAAAAAGTTTTATATACATATGTACTTATATAGTAATATAATAATGTACACGTTACCATATAACTAATGAGGTATACAATCCATACCTAACTAACCATCGCGCCATTTCTCTGGGGGTAGGCAGAGAGGATGCCGCCACACAACTTCATATTGGTACATATTCCTTGCTTCATTCCCATTCATGCATCGTCTCACACATACTCTTCTGTTATTCTGACTCTTGACATGACCTGACTCAAGTATTCGATTTACTTGGTTATGTCATGTCTTTGTCAGACGTCCCGACTTCTTCTACAATTCACTTTCGCAGTTATACAGTTTATAGAAGTTGTAAAACTATGGATGACCCTGGAAAAGATGAAGGAAACTATTTTTGAAAATTGGAAATTTATGTAAATTTATGCCGTCAAATGGCACTTTGGGGTGACTAATGTGGTGAAGGATTCACAGCAGTGATATTGTCAACTAACTTGTAAAACTTTCCAGAAAATAAAAAAAGTTTGAGAGGCAATTAAAACGCTTGAAAACTTTTAATATTTCTCAAAAAAATAATTGTTCCAAATGTGTTATTCATCAAAATATCTGACCATCAACTGCAATTTTTTTTCTGGCATCTTGTTTTGCAGATTCCAATTTTTGTGATATTAAATCGTTTTGATTCGGTTCTCTGAAAACGGTCTGAATCTCAGAAGATTTTACATGTAATCTAATCTTATATAAGAAGCCTATAAGAATTTGGATAATATTTCTAATTTTGTTTATTTCTTGCTTTGCTTGGTATATTTAAGAAGTATGGCAATTCTGGCCAACATAAGATGGAAACGGCAACTAAACATTATGTTACCCAAAACACATTTATCGGTGATTACCCTTCCTCAATGTTGAGATATTCCGACTTGCAGTCTGAAGATGATAGCAGCACGTTGAGTAAGAATTGATTTTATTGATTATTATTTTAAAAAAACTAAGCTTTATTTCATAAAAGATTTTTTTCAACTATTAATTGCACTATCTATAAATCAAATAACCTAAAATATCGTATGCATTCATTCTTATAATTAAGATACAGGAATGGATTTCCCAACGTTGACCATAGAGATGAATAATTTAGGGGAAGGCCTCCATATTGAGAAACAATTCCAGTCCCCCGACGCTTTTGGTGAGTTTAATAAATCCATAACATGACAATGTATTCATATTTTACTCATCGACCTGTGGAAGTTAATGCAGTCATAGAAATGATCAAGTGACAGTAGAAATTTTATCTCTCAGACACAGATGACATTGTTTTCAATAGGTACTTAAAAAACCAGGAATTTGGAGTGGATTAATTTTTTCACAGCTCTGTTCTAATATCAAAGTATTTGCTTTGGCTTCACTCCATGCTCAAATTTAAATACTAGCTGAATTTTTATTCTAAGTGTGGTAAAGGAGAGCTGGCAGAGGTCAAAGTGGGATGGTGAGGTTGTTCAGCCAGTCGGCGGTATTGGGAGTCACTTGGTGCAGCACAAGTGTGCCTCCGGGAAACTAGTGAAGGGGACATTCTTCTACAGGGTGTTCTGTATTTTGTATCTGTCCACATTCACACAATTCAGAATCCTTGCGTATTGTGTCCATGTATGCACAGCGATTAGTTAGGACCACCTCTTCTGAGGAACAGTGAACCCTGGCCGTTCAATAGTTGGGTCCACAACAAGGTGCTTATTTTTTAAATTTGAGGTCTGCCACTAAGTACACCACTACTCTTCAGGAGTGTCCTGACTGAAACAGACTTTCACCAAAGGGTTTTCTGGATGTGAGGCGTTTGGGCGGGGAGCTTTGCAACATTACATTGAAATGGAATGTTGCCATTCGGGGCATTTTATATTTCTTGAGGGTTGCTGTCTCTCGTCTTACAATGGGTGGTGCGATATTCCAGAGAGCACTGCTCCAGTTCTGGACCAAAACCGAATCGTTCCATGCTCCATCTCCAAAGCCCTGAGTAGATAGGTTATAGAAATCGTTGTTTTTTTTTTTTTGTAGACATTACGTTTTTTCCCAACTTTGATGTAATACCAAAAAAAAATCTCAGTTGAATAACCAGAACAGTGAATTTTAAACATCATTCGATTGTTAGAATGTTTCTATTTTTTCCAAAAGTGGTTTTATTTAATAATATTGAATCACAAAGTTACTACTTTCGAAAATTATAATTATTGAACTTATCATTCATTCATATCACTAATTAGTGTGAATAAACACAATTATTTGGAAATGGATTTCTCTACTATGCGTATCGCCAGTATAAAGCTGCTATTATGGCTTCCTACTTTTTGCTGCAAGTTATATTCTATGATTACAAAAAAATTATGTATTTTTGCTTGCAGGGGCAGGCGATTCTACAAATAAGGCTTTTAATCTATTTGGTGATAGAAAAAGCACAGAAAAAGATGAAACCCTAACTGAAGAAAAACCCCAAGGAAGTGGTTTTAATTTCTTGTTTGGAAGGAAATCTGACAAAAATAATAAAGGCAGCTTCTTCAATTTATTTGACTGAATGGCGCCATCTTATTATTACTATTAAGTACAAAATTATCCCATAACTGAATAATTACTACTATTGTAGTTCAACTTTAAGTAACAGTTATTATGTACAAAACTATGAATTTTGTCCATTTGTGTATTTTAGACCTGACAGTTTCACACATCTTTACAGGGATCTTCAGACTCTTGACCAGTCTGAAGATGTCTGTAGCAGGGCGAAACTCCGATCTGGTCGTAAAATGAACCAGTTGAAAGAGTTGTTTAGATTTATAATCATAATATTACAGTGGAATCAAAATTTCCAATAGTGGAAATATTAATCTTTAAGGATACCTACTTAAACATTATAAGTTCAAATTGGTAACAAGAATAATTTTATTTTGAATACATGAAAGTTATCATGATATGTATTACCATTCTAATTAAAAGGAATTATGTTGCCCACAATAATGATTTAACTGTATAACCCATCTCTACTACATTTTCCCAATTAATATTATTGAATCATCAACACCTACTTCTATAAATACACAATTTAATTAGTTACATTAATTACATAAAGTCTAAATATTAAATAATACATTCGTTTTATACAGGAAAAAGTCGCTTGTATACTTCAACATTTTCATTTAATTTCATACAAAAAATATAGGATTTGTAACTAACAGAGCAGAAAAAAATAGAGTTATGTATTTCACTATCATTTAAACACTTCCAGAAATCATCACTGGTGCAGTTGGCAAGCCCGGACAGCGATTAATTGTAGCAGTATAAACAGGGGGGCAAACACTTCACTGTATTCTATCAAAGATTGTCCAGTCAATTTCTTACACAGGAGGAATTTAAAAACAAACGTTAATCCTAAGAATATTGCACTCCAGGAAGCTCGATAAAGAGATGTTTTTAAAGTTGTATAAAGATTCAAACGAATGAAAATAATTACGCAGAAATATGCATTTAAACCGTCACTGATGAAAAGCGGTGAAAATATTATCCACCACGATTCCGACAGAACTCCGTCCACTTTTAAAGCGAATAAAACTGAGAAAATTGTTATGGAAAACAAATTTATCCATATTTCAAACACGGTCAGTCCAATCCATGAAACAATCTCTTTTAATGTAAAAAACATTTCGATGTTGAAGCCGCTTATTCCGTGAGTTCTATTGGGTTTCTAAGCAGGCCGTTCGATAAACCCTTATGTGAACAGCAGAGTTTTGTCTTATTTGAGATCCAAAGTCTCCTTCATCTGTATTTGGTTCCAAATCATCTGAAATAATAAAAAGAAATTACAAATAGTAGAAAAATTAATATTTCAACAAGAGAACACGAAAAAATACACAAAGTTGTAAAATTGCTAAAGACTTGTGCATTCGTTTTCACTAAAGCAATATATTAACAGTAGAAAGCAATGTTCTGTTTTTGAAACTTTATTAAAAATAGGGGAAAATACAAGAGATAATACATGCCTGATGCATAGTAGATATTAAAATAGATTAATCTCCATGTGGTGTATGTGGTGGGGGGAATCTCGTATTCAACAGTTGAACGATAGTCACGAGCCATGCCGAAATTAGCCAAACGTTTAGTAATGGTAACCTAATCAATGTGTGTCGTGTTTTGCATACTTCAAATTTGAGTAAAAAAACTTATTCTTGCTTAATTAGCAGATATTTTAATGAAATTAAAACACACAAGTTACTTCTTCGGCTTTTTCAAACATTATGGGTATGTCTTTGCCTTAGTTTTTGCCATTAATCAGCATTTTAGAGCAGGCGTTCGGCTAGCAATATGACATGCGTCACGCCATTGGTCTGACTGGGCTGTGGCTACAGCTGACTCCAATTTGGCGGAGCCACTTCGAGCGTCTAGTGTCATATATAATTATACGGCCTGATGTAGTATTAGATTATTAAAAAATGACTCACTCATCGTCTAAATGAAATTATTATATGGCCTGATGTAGTATTAGATTATTAAAAAATGGCTCACTCATCGTCTAAATGAAATGGGTATTTCTGTAGTACTTCAACAAACTATAAAGATGTCTTTGGGAAAAAATGAACAATGTTGGTTATAGGAAACATTATTTACCTATAAGATCTACAGTAGATGTGTTAACTTCTATTTGGCAAGTTCCGTGAAACGCTGTTTGTAATTGCAATGCCAAATTAATACACCGGCATATTGCAGCACCCAAACCATGAAGTATTATTTCTTTCTCCCCTGCCAGCAGGAGGCTTGAGCATTTTTCTAACTGGGCCTATAAATTGAAAAAAATAATAAAGATAAGTTGCAGGTACATACTTCACATGTGACAAAAAAGGTATGAAGGATAAAAGTCTTACCTTAAAACTGGTTTTCTTGGTAATGTATATATCATTTTCTCTATTAATTAGTTTAGGCGGTACTCTCTTTTTTAAGGAGTAATCTCTAGGAGGTGATTTTGTATTCCTCTTGGTAACAGTATCTCGTTTGTCAACAGGAGAGTTTTCGTCTGCCATAGTGACATATAATATAATGTTGCTGTAATACAAATACAATTTGCCAAATGTCCACACGTGCCTACTTACAAAGAGGTATCTAGTTCTTACTTTTACTTCAACCAATAGTAATGGTTTATTTACATGTATTGTTGTTAGGTTGCTGCAACTGAAGTTTGACATATACAAAAGGTTGTTGTCATCAGCCATCCATTGTTAACTTTGTTGTTTTGTACGGTTGCCTGAGAAAATATAAAATATACCGAAATGGAACCTAACGTAACTGATAAAATTAACGTTGTGGTGAAATGGAGTGGGAAGGAGTACGAAATCCAAGAGTTGAGCACTAATGACACTGTCATCAAGCTCAAGGAATTAATAGAAGTCCAGACTGGCGTCCGGTGTGCCAGGCAGAAATTACTAAATCTTAAATTTAAAGGTAAATACACATCAATTTCATGTTCCATATATCTCAAGAGCTGTAATCCAGTTATTTTATCGGGGGAAATGACACTAGAGGAACGTTATATCGTATGTCCATTTTTTTGTTTGCTTTCAAATTAGCTAGCCGCACGTGTTCTTCGTGCCAAGAAAAAAACAAACCCCAACTAACACGTGTATTATAACATCGATTCGTACTGAATATTATCGGAATTTATCTTAAATTAAATCCAGAAATAATTATTTTGCAATTTTGATTTTTTATCTCTTTTAGGTAAATCTGCCGAGGACAATTGCACTCTCGGAGATATAAATTTGAAGCCTAACTTTAAGATAATGATGATGGGCTCGCTGGAAGAGGCTATTCAAGACGCCTGCAGTAAGCCAACAGGATCTGAGGATGTTATCAACGATCTGGATATTGAAGACGAAGAAATAGCCATTGAGAATGCCCACGTAATAAAAACACTTGTGAACACATTTTAACATTTGTCATAAGCAATTTGTTTCTATTAGCTTGGTCGATTCATTATGTTGGCCACCTGCATATTTACATTAAAACTTCAACCAACTGTTGTATAATATTGTGTTTTCACATGTGGCTTGGGATTTGTAATTGCCTAGCTATTCAGAACACACTTTTTAAATCCTAGCAATATTTTATACAAAAATGACTATGTTTTTCAACATACACCTTCATTGTTGGTACTGTTGTGTTATTGTTTTTCTTCCCCTCAAAATGATTAGATCATATGTTATTCTGATGAATTTTTCATCTTGGTTATGGCGCAGAAAACACAAATTCTAAACGTCTAATGTTTTAGAACTTAATAATAAAAAATAAGGTTTTACGGGTTTCATGGCATTATGTGGCATTATGTTGTTGGGAATTGTACTTTTGGGATATCGAGTATAACAATAACAATATTTTATTTGTCTCGAACACAAGATAATGATTGTTTTGTGTGTTTATAGGTATACCTCCAAAAGATTGAGAAGAGAATAAAGGAATATAAAATTAATATGTTGAATGAACCAAGACATAACAAGCACCTTCTAGTCCTGGATATTGACTACACTCTCTTTGATCACCGGTCAGCCGCAGAGACTGGTGAGAACCCACACCCCTCTTTGTTCTACCCTTCTTCAATGCAAGAAGAGCTTTTCATTCTGCTTACTTGAGAACTAATAGAAAAAATAAGTATTTAATACTAAAACGGTTCAATTTATTTTTTATTCCAGGATATGAACTGATGCGCCCCTTTCTCCACGAATTCCTGACATCAGCCTACAGAGACTACGACATCGTCATCTGGTCCGCCACCGGCATGAAGTGGATAGAGGAGAAGATGAAGTTACTAGGAATATCCACACACGAAGACTATAAGATAATGTTTTACCTGGACAACCTGGCCATGATCACTGTTCACACTCCCAAATATGGCATTATTGATGTAAGTCAACTTTATTTATATGAATAAATGTTATCGGAAGGCGTAATTGTTATATCCATGGTCGAGTTGTAAGACGCTTGACTAGGAATCCAAACGTCGCAGGTTCAAACCCGGCGTGCGCAACTAACTTTTATTTAATTAAAATGTGTCATATGACACATTTAATTCATATAAAATAATATAAAGTAGATTTGCACCACGTTCCAGAGTGGTAGATACTCTATGTATCACCCTAGTGAAAGACCACTATTCAGAATTGAAATGTTGCTTGACATTTGCTTTAGCCGTTTTGGTGACCAGATCTGAATAGCCAGGTACTTCCCAACCTTCCTCTTCCCATCTCCTTCCCCTCCCTACTACCTTCAGTCTCACAACATACCCCAATTGGGGATGCCATAGTCTCACTGGCTCTAGACGGTTGGGAGCAGTTGGGACTCTTGTGCGGTATTCACTATAATTTAAAAATATATACATATATATATCCTTGAGTGAATTGAATAATCTTCATGTCGTTTTAATGATGATGCTATGTGATAATGATATAAGTCCTCTGTCATAGCACAAGCTACAATTTCACAAGAGAATTCAAGTATTGTCAGGTTATTCCCAACTTGCAGAAGTTTGCCTTTCTTTTAAGTAATATCTATCTTCTTTGTTTTTATTTCAGGTTAAACCTTTAGGCGTAATCTGGGGTAAATTCGACCAGTACAGTCCCAGCAACACCATCATGTTCGACGACATCCGACGCAACTTCATCATGAACCCCAAGACCGGCCTGAAGATCAGGCCTTTCCGCCAGGCCCACCTCAACAGGGACAAGGACCGAGAGCTGCTCTACCTGGCCACCTACCTCCGGGACATCGCCCGCCACTGCCAAGACTTTGACGAGCTCAACCACAAGAAGTGGGAAAAGTACCTGCCGCCCTGCTCCCACGGCGAGAAAAGGCACGGTGCCAGTAAACGGAAGGCTGACGAAGATGAAGACGATTCGCTTTAATCATCTCGAAAACCAAATCATTTTATGTATTGAAGAATTCATAGATCAGCCCTCGCTAACAAAAACACTTAGATTTCATAAGATGTGTTAGGTTGAAGGACTATTCGGATTTAATCACTACTCACAACCCGAATGCAACCACTTATTACTATACTAAAACCGGCACATAAGGTTAGGTGTGGGAACACAAGAATTTCTCACTCTTAAGAAGTTTTAAAATGGCCTAATACGGAAAACACAAATAAGGTTTTCCCACATGAGAAGTTTTTTTTCCTGATTCCTTGGCAAACCTTATAACATAGTTTCACTCTCTGAGGTTTAAGTATCTTTGCTTTTCTTACAACTCAAGTGCAATAATTTATTGAAATTAACAATAATGTCTTCTTATTTTATTGTTTACTATTTTAAACACACCGCTATTTTTAAATCTATCTTTTAACTTTAGGAGTCAATTGCATGTACAGTTAAAATAAAATGTCTATCTTACATTGCACTGCAATGTGTAGTCCATGGAACTGCCGGTTTTTCCATATTCACTGCAATGTGTTGTACAAGAGAACTATGCCTGTCTTACAGTGCACTGCGATGCATAGTCTATGGAACTGCCAATTTTACCTGTAGTCCATGGAACTGCCTGTTTTTCCATATTCACTGCAACGTGTTGTACAAGAGAACTATGCCTGTCTTACAGTGCACTGCGATGCATAGTCTATGGAACTGCCAATTTTACCTGTAGTCCATGGAACTGCCTGTTTTTCCATATTCACTGCAACGTGTTGTACAAGAGAACTATGCCTGTCTTACAGTGCACTGTGATGCATAGTCTATGGAACTGCCAATTTTACCTGTAGTCCATGGAACTGCCTGTTTTTCCATATTCACTGCAACGTGTTGTACAAGAGAACTATGCCTGTCTTACAGTGCACTGTGATGCATAGTCTATGGAACTGCCAATTTTACCTGTAGTCCATGGAACTGCCTGTTTTTCCATATTCACTGCAACGTGTTGTACAAGAGAACTATGCCTGTCTTACAGTGCACTGTGATGCATAGTCTATGGAACTGCCAATTTTACCTGTAGTCCATGGAACTGCCTGTTTTTCCATATTCACTGCAACGTGTTGTACAAGAGAACTATGCCTGTCTTACAGTGCACTGTGATGCATAGTCTTGGAACTGCCAATTTTACCATGCACTGCAATGTGTTGTACAAGAGAACTATGTCTATCTTACAATGCACTGCGATGGATGTAGTGCTAGGATTTATTTGACAGTTTTCTAATATATATCCTTCAGGAAAATATCCTTTTAAAGATGCATGTCTTTTCTTCTGTTTTTATTACATCTATGTATTTTACAATATTTTGAAATATCTGTTTTCAAGGAGTTAAAAAAAAACAATTTGTTATATTTAAAAAAAAACTGCATTTTCCATTTTCAATACTTGCTCGAAAATCAGATTGGAATAATGCAATTGGCTTCCACTCTTTATATTATCAAGCCAATAAATAAAATAAAATACTTACCGGTGAACCTACTTTTGCTAGTCTTTCATCAGTTATTCACAGGGTTAATCTATGGATTCTGACAATATTCAGAAACTTTTGGAAGAAACAAACATTTTGGTTTACTCAATAATACTTTTATAAAGTTATGTGGATAAATCCAAAATTTGTAAGTTAAAGTTATGTGATTTATGAAAAATTAATTAAGATATGAGATTAATATTTTATTTTTGGTTAAAATGTCAAAAGTATTATGCCCAATGATTATTGTCCTTATTTTGTGTCTTTTAAATTATGTATGTTACAAAAATTAAATATTTTTAGTTAAAATAAGATTTAAACTAAAATTATATTGCATTAGGCATTTTCTAAAGCATTATACCCCCAAAGGACACCTGCCTTTTCATTCCTTTGTCATTGATTGAAGGAATCAATTATGTATACACAGAAAATTTTACTTATTACAAAAACAATTGTAAAACAATCACAGAGGTTAAGCAATATAAGATGACTTCCTTGGCCGAACAGCGACCTCATTGGTTATTGAGTTGCAGGTTGGAAACCTGTTGGTGCACATAAAAAGTATTTCAGATTTTTTTTTGGCAGAATTTAAAAATAGTTAATTTGCATCTCGTTCCTGAGTGAAACATTCTTAATACATATTGCTTTAGTGAAAAACCACTATGCAGTATCAAAAGGTTGCTTGAAATGGCTTTAACTATGTTGAGTTACCACTGGCTCTTGTATGGTATTGCATAAAAATTAAATAAACCGACTGATTCCGGTTTTGCTCTCCTCAGAAAATAGCAATATTTCTTTGATAGTGGCGGGTAAAGATTTTATGTAGGCATCAGTAAATTAACCCAATTTCAAGACTCCCACATTAATCATTTGACTCATTCCAAGTGTAGTAGGATGGATTTTTACGTTCTCCTTATAAATTGTGGAATCTTACATAAATATTTCGGGAGCAACTTTTTTTCTGGAATGAGATTGTAGTGAAATGTACTCGTAAATTGACAGTTTTACCTGCCAGTAAATTTAACCGGGATAAAAAATAGTGAGTTTTTTCACCGAAAATAACCGTGGTAGAATATTCTTTGACATTTCGATGTGGAGATTTCTCAAACCTGAAAATATCAAATATGATCAAAATGGGATCCATCTCAAGAAGTAATGGTTCGCATTGAGATGGCCAGGAGCACTTTCATTATGAAAAAGAAACTCTTCCGTAACCGTGACCCAAGTCTAAATTGAAGGCTTAGAATGTTTTTTGTTAAGTTTTCTCTATTCTTCTATACAACATAGAAGCATTAAAACCGAATCAAGTATTAACACAGAAGACTTTGAAATGTGAATATAACAGGTGCATCCTCAAAATACCCCGGAGAGATAGGGTAACCAATTTAGAAAATCTACTTTGAATTGCCAAAATGGTGAAATTATACTGGGTGTAATAGAAGAACCCCTCAATAACTTAATAATAATAAGTAATATTATGAGTAGTCACAAGTACAAGTTTATCCACTAACTGATAATCCAGGGGAAGATTAGTGGAAGATTTAGTAGAAGAAGACACCTCATTTCATTTCTTCGAAACTTATGTGACTGGTACTAGCGCAGTTTTGTTGAATTGTCCTAGACGCAGCCTACAGAGGGAAGATTGGTATGATAAGCATTAGCGTTGGGAAAAATTTCAATGTTTTGTGAATGCTTCACGAATTGCTAGTTCTTTAAAATGAACCCTTCGCAGTGAACACTTCAATTGAAGTCGAACACGCAAAAAAGAGATTTGAATTTATCCGGTTATTAGTTCAGTTCTTTTTGGAACCGGTTACCCGAAAAAGCACGCACTAGTTGATAGCGCTTTGAAAGTGAAAAGAACTGGAACCGGTTCCTTCCCAAAATAAAAAGTACTAGTCGGTAGGGATTTGAAAACGAAATGAACTGGAACTGGTTCCTCGCCAAAAAAACACATACTAGTCGGAAGCGCTTTGAAAATGAAAAGAACTGGAACTGGTTCCTCGCTATTAGATCAATACTTTGAAGTCGGACTTCAATTGAAGAACTTCTGTATAGACTTTGAAATTCACCTTCACAACTGTACTGCTGCAAATTGAAGTAGTTCTTTGTAATCTAACTTTTATTGAAGTATTTATTCAATGAAATGAACGCTAAATTGAAGTACCAACTTCATTTGAAGTATTTGTTCAATGAAACGAAGTTAATGAAATGAGTGAACGCTAAAATGAAGTACCAACTTCATTTGAAATATTTGTTCCATGAAACGAAGTTATTGAAATGAATGAACGCTAAAATGAACTATTATCTTCAATTGAAGTATTTGTTCAATGAACAATGAATGAAGTAGGAACTGTTGCCAAAAGAAGTAGTTCTTTGAAGTAGTTCTTTCAAAGCGGTCACAACGCTAATAAGTATTAATAAAAATGATAAGGTAGGAAGGAGTACCAGAATAATAAGATGCTGAAACTATGTTTTTTGGTCAAACATTCACTTAGTGAGTTATGCCTTTGTTATTTGTGAAGACATAATTATTTATTTATTTACGGTCAATGACCATTTACAAACATAATTAATATATCGTCGCCGGGAAGGGAAAAGGGCTGAAGCGCCATTTTGGGAAGTTTACACCAGAACACTTTAAAACTTTTTTGTTTTACAATAAAACTCATAAGTCTGTACGTAATAAGTAAGTACCTGGTCGGATTTGAAAAAAAAAGTCAACTCAGGTAACTCAATGCTTTCACTGAGTTACCTGAAGCGACACAAACCTAAAAAAGTCCCAAACTTGTGTCGATAGCATTCATCTCCCTAATTACTATTTGTAAAGAATGACAAAAATCATTTAGACTGATACCAAAAATTTCAAGACCATGGCTTGAGTTGACAAGTCTCGATATTCTGGATAGCGGAGAATGATACCCATTAATAGTAGAGTGATGATTGAGGAACAGCTATTGGTTGTTTTTGAGTCTACGGCAAGGAATATTGAACTGAATGAGTTGCAACAAAGAAGGTGAGACAATTATTAATTTAAAAAAATGCAAATTAAATCGTCTTTCCTATACTTTTCTAATGAAGACATTTTTAATGTTTGTTAAATTTCATCATGTGAATTAAAAAAAATATTTATTTTCCATGGTTTTTTAAATCAGTGTTCTATTTTAATAACTGGCTCAAATCATTCACATTCAGCATCTACGCCGGAAATCTATGAAATATATCTTATCTAGCCGTGGTCGTGGCCATGGCCCGTGCGGTACAATGGCGCCACTATTTGAACTAGATTTGCAAAGAGTGTAGGTATAACAATATTGATGGTTTATTTTTTTTTATCACAACCGGCTTGTGCTTCATAATATTTATAATGTGTGGAAGATAATTAGACAGAGCCAGTTTAACTAATAAGAAATTAACTAAAGAAGTGAAAAAAATATCCTTGTATAAGACCACGAATATTATTTTATTTTTTATGTCCGACCGGTTTCGCTTAGCCTAAGCATCATCAGGTAAATTTAAAAAAAAAATTTAAAGTAATTTTCTTAATAATCAGGTAAATTTGTCCAGTAGTCCAATATTAGGTATATTTCCTGTAAACTTATAAAATATATCATTATTCTCACTTGACGCTTTGTCTATTTCAATTCATATTATCTCTCTCTTTCTCTCTGTTCCAATATTCTATTGTTTTCTCATTGTTCTGTTATTTTATATTTTGTTCTCCCTCTGTATGTATATATAATCGCACACTTTATATTTATTGTTTAGTTTAATTTTTTACCCAGATGATGCTTAGGCTAAGCAAAACCGGTCGGTCATAAAAATTCAAATAATATCCTATTAATATAAAATAATTTTTCCTCTTTGAGTGTGTCTAAATTTCCATCAGAAATTAAAGCCGCTTTAACAATTTAAGTAAACTTTTAACTAACTTGAAGGATACAGAAGATAACTCAAGCCATTTAGGTATTTATAAGCTTCGTTGTAACGATTGCCCAGCCTTCTATGTAGGTGAAACTGCAAGAAATGTGAGAATACAATCTACGAATTCACTTTACATCTAATTGATACAAATCACTGTTTCCATAAATCTTCTGGAATAGATGTACTCCATAGAAATGGGATAGGTCTACGCCTGAATAATTTAAAAGCCCATGAAATAAAAAAAATCCCTAAAAATAAATAAAATGAACTTACTTAATAAGCGATTAGATTTATCCAGTAGCCCAATATTATTTTTTCCCCTTCCACTCTCCTACCCCTACTCCTACCACCCTCCCGTCCTTAATCCCCACATAAGTTGATGTGCTCATTTTATGTTTTCCCCAAGCAATGTAATTCTGTTTTAATTTAATACATCTCTATTCAAGCCTGAAGAAGGTTCATTTAGAGCCGAAACCGGTTGGTATATGTATCCAATAAAGTGGTCTTAAAACAAAGTTACTTTTATTTCTAATTTAATTATGTCTTACCACAAAGTGAGTGTTTCATGTCAAAGAAAATTATACATTTTGATAATTATGTTTTGTTCCGTCAATACCTATCATCACCGATAGTTCTATAATTCTCTAAATCTAAGATGAAAATGTGACCTTTACTATACAAATAAACATTTCTTAAGGCTACCTCGACCAATTTATATGAATTTATATAATATTAACCTAGATACTAATTTAATATTCACTGATGAGTTTTTCATTTAGTAAAACTAGATGATTTACAATCAATCTACATAATATTTATCTAAATTAAAGCAGGTTATATATGTGCAGAATGTAGCCTTGTTTTCACTTGTAAGCTTTCTGGCCAAGTAACTGATTTATTTGTTAAGTAAAAAGCCCAATTTTTGACATTTTGACGATTGCAAACTATGATTTGCCAATATGGTCCTTACGAACATTTGCATTAAGGTTCAAGCAGGTTACATATGCGCCCTGTTTATGATATTGGTCACTAGATGGAACTGATTGTCCGAAGTAAATGGTTCTCGTGTTGATGGATGACAATAATAAACAGAGGATTAAAATATTGCGTGCCATTTTCGGAAAAATGATTTTGCGCCTCGGTTCATCCGACACTGACAATGTAATGAAACCATCATTGTACCTATAGATATAAGGAGATACACCTACATATGACGAAGTTTTGCATTCCCAAAGAGAAATTATCTTTTATGTATTTTTGTCATCTTGATTTTGTTTCAATATTTAACAATAATTTTTTTTTGTCAATAGGGTTCTCTAATCGTACCTATAATAGTAAAGTACCTACCTGCCTAGATTCCTGAAGAGCAGACTCGCATAAAACTTCTGGTATATCCAAATATCATAATGCGAGTTTTCACAAACACGACTCGAAAGCGAAAAATATATTTTCGTAAAAATGATTATTTATAATCTGAAGTTATTACGAAAGGTGGGTCGGTCGTCTCAGTAATTACTTTTCAAGTAACTCTTTCATTGGAATGCACGAGTGGATGATAAAAATACCCTTCATATTTGTAACCGATATGACCACGAGTGCTAAATCTATACGAGCAATATAAGATTAAATTATATAATGTGATAATAATATTCTTTCATTTTGTTCAATTTATTGTCTCCTAGCGTATAGGCAAATTATATAGCATATTTATGCGATCAATAATCATAAATTATTACTCAGTTTCTTTTAGAAAGGTTTTAAATGACACGTGTTTGGATATTTACCTAGTCGAGAGTATTTTAATTGAATTTTTACACAAAAAATAGTAAAAAAAAAACACTACGTATTATGATATACTTATAATGAATTTGCCATGTTTGTTTCGCCAAAATCTGTTTACGTGTCCCAGCTGAAACTCTCGAACGGTAAACTATGGCGTCATGAAATCAGCCCACCTTTTTTAAATTTATAATTTGAAGATTAACGTGTTGATCTAAGGAGCATTGAAATATCTATTTTACTGTACAGAGCGAAAGGAAGGAACGTCAAATATTTGTTTTTTTTTACTCTACAATAAATATGTTTTATTATTTATAGGTGTAAATAACGTTTATTATAGGCGGGTTTCTAATAATTAAGCCCTATTGTTGATTAAAGAGATCCCGAAAACAGATTGCGGAAATTCGGAAGAAGCTAGATAGTAAATACGAGTTTTATTGTATTTCCAAAAGTCTGGAAAAGTATAGTAATGGTTTTGGAATGTGGTGCAGTTGCCAATAAAATAATATAAGTAAATAATAAACAAATGCTCACCGCCCCCCGGGTGCCGGTCACAGGTCACCGGCCGTGGTCTTTAGCGACATACAAACAAAGCAAATGACAAAATGTACGACCGGATTTAAAGTTCGTATTTTTAGCTTCGGGGACAAGACGTCCCACCCCAACGGGCGGCGTCTCGTTAGCGCGGACAACGAAACATAAATTTATTTTTAAAACGGCAAAGTGAATGATGCTGACGAGCGATTTTTAAAGAACGACCTCAAACCTGACATCGCAGTCTTCTAGTTTTTACTAAACATGGTTTTAGCCGTGTTGCGTAACTAAATGTGAATATCCAGGTACCTCTCAACCTTCCTCTTCTGTGTCTCCGCATCCTTCTGGCGAAACACCATAATTAAGAATCGGAACTTTGCTTAAAATGGTGACCATACCTCAGTAGCCACTTACTTTCCTTTTTCGTCACTAATCAGTTGTATGGACATATTAAAAATAACTGAAAAACTTTTATTTTTTATTACGTGCCCGATAAAAAATGTTTGTGTACCTACTTAGGAAGACTTACGAGGATATTAATTATTGTCGATGAAAGGGAGACTAGCAGTCTTCAACGGAGTTCTAGTACCAACCCTGGTGTAGGTATGGCATTAAGGCATTGAACTGGCGGGGAAAAGCGAGAGTGGACTAAATACAGTAGAAATGAGATGTAAGAGAAATTATTATTATGTACGAGATGAGAGAAATCAATGACACTTTTAGACATTTTATAATAGACTTCTTAAATAGACAAGACAGAGTCCCGTCTCCCGCGTCCCATGACTGCATACAGGTGGCGTCAAATGATGCCAACATAAAGCTGAACATAACTATTATAAGTTAGTTTGGACACGCGAGGTGGAAGGACGAATACCATGCACTTGGATATAATAATAAAGAAAAGATGCCCCAGGTAAATGCGTTATGATTCAACGAATCGGTTGAAACCGGTTAGCCGGTTTCTTGGATGTAAAAATAACCGATTGGAGGCCCTACCACCACCGGCTCACATAGGTTGACTATCGATGCGCTTACTTTCATCCACGATTTGGCAAATGTGGTCGGGAGAGAATGCGAGTTATATTTGGGTCCCGCGGATTGCGCCGAAACTATTTTAAACGCAATCGACTCGATGCGGCTCAATCGTCGCAACCGAATTAGCCCCAGTTCAGCGGCAGTCCTATCAATAATAGAACACAGAGGCGCGCTGCGACCTGGCCCCGGTCACATGACGAAAACAAGGAGGGACAGAGAGGAAGAAGAGGAACAATGGCGGGCCGAAAACTGTACGGACTACACTGAGTATACGAGTAGGTACCGAGCGTAAGTGCTGACTGTCCAGAGCGTACGGACTAGCGAGCCGCGTGGGAGGTGTTTCAGTGTTGTTGCCAAACACGATCTCGGCTCGCGAGTCCCCAGTCCCCGGTCCCCAGTCCCCAGTCCCCAGTCCCCAGTCCTAGCGCAGCCCCGCCTGCCGGCCACTTGCTCGCGCTTTTCGCCGCCCGTTCACGCAGTACTCCGCCTTCTGTCACGAATGATATATTCCGCGCTCTACACCAAGTTCGAAGTACGTAACGGCGATCTGTGTGCGCTTCCCTCGTTGATTACCCGGTTCAGCACGTGCGAATCGAATATGTTCTGATCTAGTGTCGGCTAGCATGTGCGTGTGCTGGTGCTTTCGTCTGTACAAGCCCAAAGTAAGGCTTTGCTTATTACCATCTTAATATCCGTAGAAGTCTAATGTAATTTCATGTATATATTTATGTAGATTTCACTTTCATCATCGCTCTACCTCTGCTGCTAACAGTAGTTATAGGCGAGTTTGTTAGCAAGAATTAATATTAATACCTAGGTACACCCGGCAAGTATCAACTCGCCGAATGAGAAGTCTACATTAATATTTATTAACGTAATACAAATATTTTATGTTTCTTTAAAAAATCAGCAATATAAAATAGAAACTAGCGGTCGATTGGATAATATTAAGAATAGGGTAAAGTTTGCGTGTTGTGAAGTGATTTCGCCATGGAGCTACATAGCAACAGGTCTTGACCTGTACTCCAAGAAAAGTGCTCGGAAAACCCTCTGCAGTTTAGAATTTAATTTAGTAAAGTTACCTTAACAGTTAGAACTTAAGCTTTCGTTGTTGTCTCAATTTACGCCCTATGCAGTGCGTAATGAAAAGTTTGAAATGATAGTAACAGTTAAGAAAAAACAAGTTATATAAATTGCCATGTAATTAAATTTATATAATCTTGTTTTGAAATGTGCAACCTAACGTGATCATTCCGGGGAAACTTGAATAATTGGGTTAATTGCATACTGCATTCATTGATTGTCGACTTTACAAAAAATAAAAACATTGTTTTAAACTCTTAAAAAAACATTGATTCCCCTTTGTTGATAAATAATTTCATTTATCATCGTGAATTTGTACAAACTCGAGATATCACCACCATCTAGCGGGGTTTTCGCAAAGCACGGCGGGAGTTTGACGCGAAAGGTACGAATCGGGGCCAATATTCGAGTTGGTTTTCGTGTTTACAAATAGAAACGGAGTAATATTAATCGTTTGAACACAATGAAACCGATTTAGATTTCACGGCGGGCAGCTAGAACATTTTCACAAATAGTTTTATTGCGCTGCATCCATCCTGAGTGACAGGATGTAAATAGACTCTGAACATGTTTTTTAGAAGCGCAATAAAGCGATGTTCACATTGGGACTCTTTCAGTGCGATGCTAAAATTATTGCCATCCTGATTTGTATTGGATTTCACAGAAGTTTTAACACTGGACTTGTAGCCCGGAAAATTTGTTTAGCAATTTTTTCAACAGTGGACTTAAAAAACACTCATCGTTGATATTAGTTACTGGTGGACTAATTTCAGCTTTAGCGACTGTCATTAATAATATAATATCAACAATCAATGGTCAATATTTAAAAATATTTAAACTTCGAACAAGTTCGGCCTGTTTGTTGTTTGAACCGCCATCACATTTGACGGTTTCATTTAATCGGCAATCAGCGCCAATTGGTTTTTTTTTTTATATTTGCCAATTCAAAAACGGTCCCCGTTAACCGCTCATTCTCGAACCGCCAGATTTGATGGCAACGTCAAATGTGATGTAGGTTTATACAGCATGGCCTTTATCGTATTTACTGCAAATGTTAGCTCATAGATGATGGCTAAAAGCTCGGTGTGAATAGTTAAGCTAGTGAAAGTCTATGGGTGCGAAGTATCAGCTGCCGGATGCGGTCTGAGTCGGCTCTTGGGTCACCCAATGTGAACAGCGCTCAACTGTTTAATTTCGTTCAATAATAAGTTAGTGTCGATTCACACCAACGTCCGGATCCGCTCAGTTACGATATTGTTCCGCATGAGAGCTTATTGATACGGTATAAATATCAATCAAGGAGTATGTGCCAAGACAAAGTTGTGTGACAGTATATACTTCTGCCCACCCTTGTGATATTTAACTACTTAGTTAGTTAAATAATTATTTTGAAGTGTAAAAATACTTACATCGCAATTTTTTTTTTTAAACCATTTTTTTGTCACTAAATAATATTTTAAATAATTAATAAAAATATTATTTAGTGGTAAAAAAATGATTTTTAATAAAAAAAAATCTGCGATGTAAGTATTTTTGCACTTCAAAATAATTATTTAACTAACCAAGTAGTTAAATATCACAAGGGTGGGCAGAAGGATATACTGCCACACAAATTTGTCTTGGTACATACTCCTTGATTGATATTCATACCATATCAATAAGCTCTCTTGCGAAACAATATTGTCACTGAGCGGATCCGGACGTTGGTGTGAATCGACACTTATGCTAGTTTTATGAGTTGATCATTCGTTTTATTTTTACTTTCTAGGTTTTCCACTTCCACTTCTACTCTCACTCTCATTCCTCTAGCATGAACTACCATGCAGTTGACGCCACGTAATCAGTCATGTCTGGCCACGCTGTAGTGGTTAGTGCGATGATGGGGGCTTTTTTCTGCTTACCCCTAACGGGAGATAGCGACATGGTAAATAAAACTATCACTTAAGTCAATAGTTTAGCGTCCCACCTTACTGTGAAAGTTTGTATTTTAATAAACTGTAGACAAAATAATCATATATTCTCCCACATTATGTACAACGTATGTAATATACAATACTTCATCCTGTCTATCCTTGCATTACTACCGTTATTGTTGTTGTTTATCTGTTTGTGTCAAGTGTTTTTGTTTGTTGCGAATTCAAAATCACAAAAAAATCAGTCCAGAAAGGCTAGAGCAATACATTTTACGTCTTCAAAAATATTATTAATCCGTGATGTTTCCGCAGTTTGTTAGTAATTACTAATTACGTTTAAAAATCCGATAAACACTCCTGCAGTTTTGACGACCTCTATGACAGAGCGGTTAAGATCCTCGGCTGCGAATCCTGCTGGTCGCGGGTTTGAAATAAATTAATTGCTCGTTATAAAAAAAGTATTGAATCTTTACAAAGCCACTAAGTGCCTAGAGGCAATTGACCTAATGCGTTTTTTGACAGAATTACGTACATTGCTTTTGTTTACGTCTAAAATAAATTGTGTCGGTTAAATTTCTTTGTAGTGAGAAAAATACACCAATTTATTGCTATCTGAAGTGTTTTTGCAGCCGTCTGATATTTTAATGACCTAGCTTCACTGATGAAAACAACCCTACGTACGCCATTAACTTCTCATTACTTTCAAATGTAACGTTTTTTAAAACACATGTGGAAAACTTTCTACTTGAGTTAATAATAATAATAATAATAACAGTGAACTTATATAGCGCAGTTTTGTGATATTTCACCTCAAGTGCGCTTCATGCTAAATTAATTATGCTAGTAAGATTGACTAACAAGGAGAAAATAATACATAATATGTATACAAATTAAAACTATCTAAAATAATGATCGTTATCATAAATCACGAGATAAAAGGTTCAGATATGGTATGTGTACATCAACAGATTAAAAAACAATTTACTAGGAGCTAAGGGTATAAAAATTTAGATGAGACAAATTAATTCATTAAAACACATTTGTCAAATCAAAGAAAAGGAAATATGATTGAGGACAGTTAATATGTTGGCACTTAAAATATTAATATTCAAGTATTGTAAGTAAACGATTCTAAAAATGCAAACAGTGTAAATATAGCAAGTAACAAAAGAAAATAAATATTTTATGACAATGAGTTATGGATTATATTCGAACTAGATTAATATACGACGACCTCGCGGTGTGTTATTTCACAATTAAAGAATATGTCGGTTGCTGCGGGTTAACTCTTAATTATCTTATAGATACGTCGAAAGGTAAACCTGGCTCCAACAGTTTCCTAATCCTAGAGAGACCGAAATTAATAAAAAAAGATATTTAAATAATATCAATAATTAACAACACAAATATGAAACAAAAAAAGCCAGAAAATAAAAAGATAATGGTCACAACCGAGACTCGAGCTCGGATTTTGTCTTGGTTGTGACCATTGTCTTTTTATTTTCTGGCTTTTTCTGTTTCATATTTGTGCTGTGGATTATTGATATTATTTAAATATTTAAAAAAAGTAGTAATGCTTTAAATTCTAATTTCAATAAATAAATGAAAATTACGTAATTTCAAAATGATTTCTGTGTACCCTAAGGTACTAACATTTGTTAGTGTTGTTTGTTGTTAAGTGAAATATTTTCAAAATGTAAACAAACTCATTTGGTATGGACGGCTGATTTTGGTTTATTCAGTCAGTTTTCAAGAACTTAAAATTCGATATATTTTTTTTAATTTGGACAAAATTTGAAATTTTGGCAGTGGTTATTTCCTTCGACCCAAGGCATGGATTATTTCTTAATTCTTATTTTTTTTTTTGGCAGAGTGTTGTGAAATGTATTCCTACATAAACAAAAATAAGCATTTCCTCAGCTCCATGATTGACATGATTGACATATTTACTGTTGACGATTATTAAATAGCATATTTGTTTTTTCATATCATCTGAGATTCTAACCGCTTCAAGGCTTTTCGGTCGGATTTTTTAGATTTTATAGATTTTAAAAAATCTCTCTCGAAATGCAATATTATTTTGGCTACTCACACAAATAATATAGAAATTTTTCAGGACTCTGTTATTTTAAAATAAAATATCAAAATACATATTACGCTCGTCATGTCAGCAGTAGAGTTGGTAAGTATCGAAGAAAACAACATAAAAACACCGAGACAATTTTTAATCAGGAAAATCCTAAAAGACTAAACTGCACGCCACTGGTATTTAGAGTGATGAGTTTTTGACGAGGGTTTCAATTTGCAATGGGTTTCCGTTTCTCAATATTCGGTGGCATGTTTAGAATTTATCGATGCTTCTTTATTGCACTAACCTAAAAATTAAAATATATATATACGAGGCCTGTTTAAAAGAAAAGGTGAATTATGAATTTTCGCGGGCTGTGTACATTCGATTATCGATTTTTTTGATTTGTTATGTTGGTACACATATGTTTATCATATGTTAGCATTATCACCCATTTTGGATTAGTGGTTTGTTTTTGACAACTGGAAAGGTAAGTCACGTTTTTGTGTGTTTTTCGATTTTTTACTTTTGAAAAAAAAATGGATCAAAGAATAAAATCCATGATTTGTTTTTCCACAACTTATCGTCAACATCTTCTCGGCCTTCTGTAAAGCGCTTGTACCACTTATAAACACTTTTTTGAGACAAAGTAGACTCGACGAATGCCACAGTCAACATTTTAAGTGCGTTGGAGCACTTTATTCCATTTTTAACGCAAAATTTAATACATATTCTTTGATTCATTTTTTCAAAAGTAAAAAATCGTAAAACACACAAAAACGTGACTAACCTTTCCAGTTGTCAAAAACAAACCACTAATCCAAAATGGCTGATAATCCTAACATATGATAAACATATGTGTACCAACATAACAAAAAAAAATCGATAATCGAATGTAGACAGCCTACGATAATTAAAATTTACCTTTTTTTTTGAACAGGCTATGTATATATATATAGACACATTACACACATATATCTGCGTGAGTTGTTAAATTTTGAGCAACGGTAGCGACAATTTGTAAATGTCACGCATTTTAAAACACATATCGTCGCCGGAAAGGCAAAAGGGCTGAAGCGCCATTTTGGGAAGTTTACACCAGAGCACTTTAAAATTTGTTTTGTTTTACAATAAAATTCATAAGTCTTTAGTACCTGGTTTGGATTTGAAAAAAAAAACTCAGGTAACTTAAAGCTTAAAAAATCCCAAATTTATGTCGCTTGAGTCAAGCCTTCTCCCAAATGTAAAATATATTTTAGATGGCTGAAGGGACACAAAACTTTTCAGAATCAAACGCTAGTCAGAACATTCGATGCAGAAATAAAAACTGATCAAAACTTCATTTTTAATTCGTTTTTGGCCAAAGTGTCGCTTAAGCCCCTTTGCCTTTCTAGCGACGATATAATAATTTGAAGTGGAAAAATTAAATGGGAGGGAGCTATATTTGAAATTACAGCAATGCATTACAAGAAACACCCTTACCTACGTGCTTTGCATTAATTATAGTATATATACGAGTACAACGGATATACCATATATGACGGTCTGAGTGGTCGAGTGGTAAGACGCTCGACTACGAATACATAGGTCGCGGGATCAAGCCTTTCGTGCACAAGTAAATTTTATTTAAATAATATGTGCCATGACACATTTAGTTCAGATACAAATAATATATATCATAGTATATTTTTAGCTCCTTCTAGAGTGGTAACACCTTGGTGAAAGACAACCATTCGGAATTGAAATGTTGCTTGAAATGGCTCTAGCCGTTTAGTGACCAGATCTGAATAGTCAGGTACTTCCCAACCTTCTTCTTCCTCATCTCCTTCCCGTTCCCACTACCTTCGACCTCACAACATACCCTAATTGGGGATGCCATGGTATTACAGGCTCTAGACGGTTGGAAGCAGTAAGGACTCTTGTGCGGTATTCACTATAAACAAAAAAGAAAAGGAAATATTTTAAAATAAAATTTGTGTATTTATATTATAACAATATCATTCAAGGCAGTTTTTCGCGTTTTCACTTTTAACAACCATATACCACTTTATGTATATATATATATATGTAGAACAATTTTCTCGGTTTACGTATATATATAAATATAGACACATTATATGTATATATAAATATGAAACACATTTATATATATAAAACACGTTATATATTTAACGTGTTTTATGCTCATACCTTCAAATAGTTTTTATGTAGTCTGTTACATCTACGCCGACCATGTTGTTTTCCAAAGCTCGTCGGGCGACGACAATTTTCTTGATTGTGACATATGCTGATTAAACAGTTTTTTTGTCACAAGTTTATTTATTTTCAGTGATTGAAACATTGCTATCAAAGCTAGCAAATGTTATTAATTCAAACACCTAGAAGTTACGATTATTTATTTGATTAATTTTCGATGTGATCTGCAGTTATTATGGTAGTATCTGTGAGACAACATTGGATTATCTCTCATCAAACACAATAAAGCCACAAGTATAGAAGTGATATTAATAAATCACCCGAAAAGATTAATTTGATACACGCGCCTTGATGCAGTGCCACCGTCTACCATTGGCACGATATTTGACAGTAATCGTGTCATAGATAAAATTACACATGATAAGTCAATTATCTGATTTAATTAATCGGTGTGCATCTGTTTAGGTACCCAATGCAGTAGAATAATCAATTTTATTTCAGTTTGATCATGTGAGATATACCACGAGTGTGCACTGTGCAATACACAGCCCTCATATCAAGATTTTTCTTACAAATAAATTATACATCTTTTTAAAATGGTCTTGTCGTGAAAAATTGCAAGAACGTGAATGACTTTATAAGTTTAAACAAATATGTATTTATTTTAAATCGTGCTGGATCGCTAAACCTAATTGGTCGTTTTTATCTAATTCTTTATAGTGAATTTAATACGAAGTAAATAAATTATAAATATTTTTAATACCATAAGCAAGATTTGTTTAGCGTAATAAAAAATATGTTTTTACTGAACATCTGGAATAATAAGACCGGTCGGTAGCTGAGTGGACAAACGCGTCGGATTCTCACCTGGGCGTTGTGCGTTCAATTCCTCCGCTGGCTAAGTCCTCCATCATTGCACAAGCAACATCTTCCGCTTCTTATGATGTCAGTAGGAGTTTTTTTTAAATATTGTCAGGTTATTCATAACCCGGAAATGTTTATCTTTCTTTAAATAAAAAAAAAAGATTTTTTGATGTCATTTCTGACCGTCTTTGCCCAGAATGAGTTAAAAAGTAAGGAAAAGTTTATTTTTCAATGAATTATATTTTCCAGCACCAAGGCTCACGAAAAAAATTCCTTCCCGCCTGAAAATATGTATGTTAACCTGGAAATACCAGATAGGAAAAGCTATGTAATTTTCCGGCGCTAAAGCTCACCGCTCGAGAGTTTTTACTACTTGATATAAACAAGTTTTCTGCATATAGTTAATGAATGCATTTTTCTCTGGCTTGTATTATATAATTCCACTTAGCCCAGCATTTATATTTTGCATAAGATAGTTTTTACGTGTATTTTCATAGATTTTATATATTAAACTTTTAAATACGAATTACGTACACGAGGTTATTAAATCGAGCCATATTCAAAATACGTCGAACGGGAGTAAAAAAGTCATGCCCCAACATGCCCCTGTTTGCTATGTCGGGAGCTTCCAGTTTTCCCCGCGCCAGGCGCAACGGTCGCTACGTGGGAAGCCCCGCAGGAAGGCGCTGGGGCTCTGCTCGAGTCACGAGTCAGTGTCAGTGCGCGGACTGCTGCCGCCGCCAGAGCGCTTTGTCGTCAGCTTCCTTAGGTAGGATCTGGCCAAGTACGTAATTCGAATTTTAAATTTCGTATCGGAAACTTTCAAGTCTTTCAGTGCGCATTGTTCGTATTTCGGTTCAGTGAATTTTGTGCGTAGTTTGAGAGTGAGTATAATTTTTTTTCACCCGATAAAGTACTTAATTTAAATCAAATATATTTTTTAATTTGTTTTTATTTTTATTAAATGACCACGTGATCATGCAAAACAGTTTTTTTGAAGCTTGTTTTCCTTGATTAGAGTTGACCATTTTAAAGGTTTTCGAAACATCTATAAAATTTATTAAAATTCAATGCAAATATAATGTGAGTGTAAAGGTTATCAACAATATTTTGGCTCAGTCACACAAATAATACGGAAAATTTTCAGGACAATGTTATTTTAAATAACAATGGAATGCTCGTCATATCAGGAGTAGAGTTATCTTTGATTTGAAAATAATTATCAAAAATAAGTTTTATTTATTGTAATATTATTTATTTATAATTAGATCAATACCCATAGTTTTTAGAATATATATAATAAATAACCATAATTAATAAATAAATATACATATTACTAGATTTGTATTTATTCACAAACAGATTATTACAAAAATTTATTAAAGAATATAATTGTGATCATGTTATATCTCGTCATTAGTTTCCCGGCCTCGTTCGAAATTTATGTTGAAGCTTAAAAATTCAATAACAACGACAAAATTTATCTTTCGATTTCTTGGCAAGACAAATTATAATAGATTGGAAAGGTCTGTTATAAATAAAAATGCGTCGTATGACAAACAAGAATTTCAAAAAAAATATCTCCATACGTTGTTCGCAAATACGCAGTAGAATTAGAAAAATTCTTACTCTCACGTAAGTTAAAAGATGTAAAATCATAAGCAGAAATAAATGTTTATCTATTTATATCTTTAGATTTTTTTGATAATTCAAAACTTCAAAAATATTTATTTTTATGGGAAACCTTTAAAGCCACCAAGTGCCTGAATATAGGCAATACGCGAAATAGGATTTCTCCCAGAATGGCATTCAAAGCTTTTGTTTACGCCTAAAATGTGAATTTATTGGAAAAATTCGCATAAAATCACATTTCTTTAATGCTACTTTGAAGTGTTTTTGCAACCATCTGAAAAATTTATAGCTTGGATTCAGTGTTGAAAACAACCCTATAATACAAAAAGAGCATTTTTTTTAAATTTAACGTTTTTAAAAACACACTTAGAAAATTGCTTACTTGCACAAATACAACTCATATTTATTATAAACGTAGCATAAAGTAATGACAAAAAATAGATTAACAATGTCGAATTCTATATTATTACGATTTTGTACCTATAATGAAGTTGTTGTTAACAATGTTTTCATTTCATTTATTATAGATTAAATATTTTAGATTATTTTTTGTTGTTTTCTTGTGATCGCATTAAAAAAATTAGCAACTTTTTATTGATTACGATAAAAAAATGCGTTGGAAAAGTTCACATACTCGTATAAATAATCTGCTCATTTACGGAGACAGATTTGAACAAAACCCTTTCATGGAAAGGCCCAACAACTGACAGCGCCCCTAGCGGTAGATACATACATATTTGAAAGTTTTTCGAATTCACCCTGTTTTTTACCTACGGATAATTCTTTTGCCGTGATTTCATTTTTGACTGCCATATTATAATAAATAATAAACATCCACCGTGTACAGATCGATATTTTTATATACGCAGACTGCTACAAGAAGAACTAACAATCGATGTGTTTTGTTTACATAGTATTTACAGTAGCGTCGCTCTCAACTGTACATCTCTGGGAAGTTATGTTTGCACAAGATAGGCGACCATCTTAACTGTCAGCGAGTAGACATTTGAACGGGAAGGTCGCGATTTGAATGAATGTATTTTCTAATTGAACTAATAAATATTCTAGTTCTATTTCAATATTTACGTCGTGTACAGTGTTCAAAATTATCTGGCGCCAATACGGAAGATATTGCTCGATTTCTGGGAATAATTTCATTCAAGGGGAGTCGCAAGGTCAAGGAAATAGAATACAACATGTTGAACATTTGGGCTCTTCCCAAGTTTTTTGTATCGAAAACCAGATTTATTACGCGACGATTTTTTTAGATGAATCACTGATAGAAACGCAACGCGGGACTCTTTATTTATATAATATGTTACATGTAAAATAGGAATTTAAGTATTTTACAAGATAAACATCTGACACAGTGGAAGGTAAACATAAATTAAAATAAGGTACTTTCTTAAATATATAATAACACAGTCTTAGAACATCGGGTAGAATGTTATCAATTCAGTTTTAATATAATTGTATTACACCAATATAATAAAATAAGTGATAGAGTTATATTTACTTCCAGGAAACCTTACCCGGAACGGTAAATATACAAATTAATTTCTAAGGAATTCATAAAAAATGTTAACGAAAGATTGCCCAAAGTTTTTTTCATAAGCAAAAATGATGTCTTTACAATAAAAGCAAAAAAATACAAGTAAAGGTTAATAATAATGCGGTTTAAATAAATGAAGATAATTCGGTAAAACTTGAACCTGCACCAAGAAACCCCAAAGCTCGCATTTTTCCCGCCAAGTGGTATTTTATTTTTAAACAAATGTACTTTTGGGTTTTTTTCATTTCATCGTCTTTAGTCCATCATTTTCAATAGAATCCTAAAGATTCCCTACATTCGGTCTCATAGAGCCTTAGAAATTAGCATCTAATATCCGACCTCAAAGCTCGCATTTTGTCCATGAAATTGATGATTTTTTCTCAAATTTTACTTTTGGTGGATTTTTTCATTGAATCTTCTGAAGTTCGTTATTCTTAGCATAAACTAATTGTTTAAGTTCACGAATGAACCAAAGTTCCATTAGAGCCTGATGAAACGTCACCCAATTTCTGAACCCAAGACTCGCGTTTTGAAAACAAAAAGACGAGGCAGCTTTTAAAATAATTAACTAATCTTACATAGACCGTGTTTCATGCTAAAATCACGAAATTTCAGGAGGTGATAATTTATTACTTTGTCTGAACAAACAGAAAAAAAAACTGTTTTAACTTTGATTTTAAGATGTATTTCGAATAGACATCATTAAACAATAAAAAAAATGTGTGGAATTCTGGGAGACAATGTTTTTAAAAAAATAATTCAGAATACTTGATGATAAATTTGAAGAAGCGCTACATTTCACATAATACGTTATTTACTTGACTTGATGCGCACAACAACAAAAATAATTCATGATGACCAAGCAAAAAAATAAAATTAATTTGTAGCCAAATATCCCATTGAAGGAATATTAAAACATTCACCAAAACACAAGAATACATAACCAGCGCCAGCGTAAATATTAAATTATAAAAGTGACGCTTTTTGAGTATAATACTCACAAGTCTACGAGGAAAATGGCGAAGATAGTACTATCATTACAAAAAAGTCATTTTATTACACGTAATAAAAGTTTTTCGGAAATGTTGGTGTTTAAATTTATGTTTTGACAAGGGGCGCCAAACACCTGCGCAAGGCACCGTTTGCCTCCGGGCCGGGCCTGTTGCCGGAAATATATAATATTTAATTTTTTAATCCAAAAATCACGGATAATATATTTATACCGCAAAGAACATGCTAAATAGAGTTTTTTTTACAAAAGTCGTTCACGTGAAAATCCAAGGGTTTTACAAAATCGATAAATAATGCATAGGAGTTAACCGCAATAACACCTTCACCTTTCCAACTCTCGCCATGTTGATCTTATCGACAAATGACAAATCGAAACACCCTCCGCGCTAATAAATTCACCCTTATCTGTCGACAGGACTATAATTGCTAATGGCGATTGAGCACCTTGCATGTATTCTAAAATGGCTTGTAAAAAACATAGCTTTTTTGTGAATACCGCACATCAGTCCTAACTGCTTGGAGTGAGTGGGATAGTGGTATTTCCAACAGGGGTATGTTGTGAAGCTTAGTGGAGTGGAGAGGGGGAGGAGATGGGGAAAATAAAGGTTTAAACGTACGTGGCTATTCAAATCTGATCACTAATCACGGCTAAAACAATTTTTAATTTTTAAGCAACCTTTCGATTCTTAATGGTGGTCTTTCACCAGGGAAATACTAAGAGTATTTACATATGTATGAAAACTTTCTGCTTAAAATACAGAAATACTACAAAAAACTGTGTTTTTTATTAAAAAACTACACAAATACGCGTTTTTAACTTGTGGCGTCACTTTATGAAAATTATTCTTTTTGTCAATTTTGTTGTTGTTGGTTTACTTTTGACATTTTAGAGCAGGCGATGAAACTTACAGGGTTAGATGGCGCGTGCTGCATTAAATTTTTTTTAGTTAATCTATTGTCATTTGATTTATTTCTACAATAATGAAATTTATAAAAAATCGTTAAATTGAGTTAAGTTAACTGAAAACTGTGAGCACGATGGCTCTCTTAACAAAATGATTATAACTGTTCAAATGAAAATTTAAAAAATCCTAGTAGTTTATTGATTTCAAATAAAAACTGTTTCTTTAGAAAATTGAATGCCTTTAAAATCTTTCTTGAAGCTTAAAAAAATTATTACCTTAGAATTCATACCTGAACCCAACTTGTATTAATTTTAATAATCATGTAAGAGGCTCATCGCTAATTGCTAATTATGTATCCGAGCTCGGTCTAAACGATCGGACTTCCGGTTCGGGTGACCTTGATTTCCGCTTCCGGCTGATTGGCGGGAAAGCGGCGCACCCGCGACTTTCTGCCCCGGAAATGACATTATGGTGTCTTGCTGTGAAACTCAAAACACGTCTAACTTTAACCATGACTCCTAACGCAAGCTCTGCTCTGGCTGCCAATATAATTACATACTGTCACGTTGTCAAAAGATTTGAACCACATATTACATAGATCTTCTTCTACTCACAATGTGATGTATTTTTTATTGACTGAAATGCTTTCAAAATATTTCATAAATATTTTCAAAATGTCCAAATCGGTTTTAAAGAATAACCAATGCGGTAAGGATCAGATTTATTTTTTCTGTGCGATGAATTAGTTACTTCCCGAGACTCTGGAAACATTTTATTTTATTGTAATGTGTTCATCAGAATTAATTAAAATGAGTACCTCGGACAGAACACCCTTCTTGGCCTGCTGCAGCAAATTCGACCGTATGCCTCTCCTACAGGTTTATACTTCGCGGCGAATACGCTTTTTCACGTAGGCCGTTTTTGGCTCAGTTGCCGCCTACGAAACGGCAGATAGAGACGTCGGATCTGCGCTTATCATCAGCTGGAATTTTTAATTTATTTTGACGAATACTCATTCAAATCTTATGTTCTTCAACATTTTGACTTCACTTACCTGTTAATAACGTGCTATTCTATTTTTTAAACTTAAATGGAAACATCTGTACCGTTTAGAGGGAGAAGTTATAGGACTGCTAACATTGCAAACGCGGCTTTTTAAGAGTTCGGTTGAGATTTTATCCTAGATACGTCCTAATGTCATAATCGTCCACAATCATTTTTTTTAAATATTAAATCGAATATACAGAACAATCGCCGTATTCTATATTTTTACAGTAAAATGAATACATATATCAAATGTCTACGGCCCATCATGAAAATTACGCTGCCAGCTGAAAATAATGTGTTTCCCATGAAATTCTAGATAAAAAAACTGTGTACATTTCCTTGATGTCAGAGTTCACCGTACTAGAGCTTTTGCTCATACAAACTGACACGTTTGCTGCTTCTTGGTAAAGATGGTATTTTTCAAAACAAACAATTATTTTTCCTTTTTATCCTACGCACTTGCAATCTAGCATTTTGCTGTTTTCTTTTATCATAACTTTTTTTACTGGTCTGAGTTTTTTTCCATTCTTGTTTGAGCTTTGAATATCAAAGTGTGTCAACTGTTTTATTTCTTTTGTCATTACAATATTCCCTCTGATTAAAAGCGCGTACCTTAAAGGTCAAATTAGCTATCTATAGAACTGTTCAACTGTACCCAGTCTAGGCTTAAAGCTCTCTGGAGCAATCTCCATCCTGTTATTCCGAAGAGATCCTTATGGTACGGATATTGGTTTCAAAGGACACTAAGAGAAAGGAAATAAGCTTGTATTTGATTCGACGCTTTTCTTTCAGGTGTGCAAATTCTGTTAAATAATTTAAATAGTGTTAACTTTTATCTCTGTAGTGGATAAAATAATAGATTTTGAACTACGGGTTAAAAAATGAAAACGGGCAAAGAGCAATAAATTCCAACCAGACTAGATTTTATTAATTTATTTAACACGTTTTCTAAATTGTTTAAATGTGAGCTTGTTTATTCTGGTCCAGATTTACAGTAGAAATAAAGTTATGCTTTGAAAGATTAAAATATTGAAAGAAAAAATCATTACAAATCCCTTCTCACAGTCCCTACCTTGACCCGCCTCACAAAGTTGCCCAGCCATGTGGAGATATAGTTTCCCTATATGCACATTGTACGGACAAATACGCTCTTGTGAGGTGTGAAATAAAAAAAATATACACAACGAAAATGAAATAATAACTTTGTTCACAGATTAAATTTTATTTTTTAAGACTGACCGGTTTCGCTTAGCCTAAGCATCATCAGGGTACAAAATTAAACTAAACCAAAAATACAAAGAGTGCGGTTATATATACATATGGAGAGAGAACACAATATATAATAAAATAAGACAACAGTGAGAAAACAATAGAATAATATTTAAATTATAACAAAGCAACGGAGGGAAAGAGACAGATAATATGAATTGAAAGAGACAAAAATAAATAAAATAATTTCCACAAAGTTATTTTTTCATTTCTTTAAATATGTCAAACCACAAAGTAATTGCTTTCTATGAAAATATAAATAATATTACATTCCGCCAGAGAAAAATCAAAACCAAACATAAATTTGCAGTCTGAGTGTTATTAAAAGTTTGTTGGCCATTATTCAATTTGCCTTGCAGCTATCAACAGTGCTTTCGACCATCAATAACCGTATTTAAAAGCTTTGTCGTGTATGCTACAAGAAAGTTAAATATCAGCGCGTTGTTTGTCGAAATTGCTCACGGTGAGAAAACACAATTACAAATCTCAACGTAAACATAAATTAGTATCGACTTTATTTGCATTTGAACCGATTCAATGACTTTGTTTATTCCGCTAACGAAGAATTAACATTTTCAATTTACTTAAATAAATGCGTCGTTAAAGGTACTTTGTGAATACGGGTTATCAGTTGATGACGGTGTTTCAACTCTCATCGCTTTCAAGTATTTGATAAGCTTATGAAGTAGGTATCGGGAATACAGTGTGTGATTGTTCTCGCGGTAAAAAGTAGTAGGTATAACGTATAACGTAAAACGTCGTAGGTATCTTAATATTGAAAAATCACAACATGTTTTTATTGTCACGTTGTTAATCAATACTATGAAGGTTTCAGTAACAATGTGGTATACGCATTAAGCTTCTGGCATCTTCTTAGCGAAACCGGTAGGTGTGCCACAAATTTTCCAATAAAATTCAGGGTGTTATACAAATTCATTGTTTTATTTCACATAAAGGGTTGTAGGATCATGCCTTTGCTTTTTTGTTTTGAATAAGTTCTTTATTTATCGCTCTAGAATATTTTAGAAATACATATCGTCGCTGGAAAAGCAAAAGGGCTTAAGCACCACTTTGGACAAAAATGAGTCAAATATGCAGTTTTGATCAGATTTTTTTTCTGCATCGAAAGCTCTGACTCTCGTTTGATTCTGAAGACTTTTGTGGCCCTTCACCCATCTAAAATATATTTACCATTTGGGAGAAGGCTTGACTCAAGCGACACAAGTTTGGGACTTTTTTAGTTTTTTGTCGCTTCAGGTAACTCAGTGAGAGAGATACCTGAAATAACTTTAGAGAGAGTTTTTTTTACAAAATCCAACCAGGTACTGAAGACTAAAAAAACTTTAAAGAGCCCTGGTGTAAACTTTCCAAGATGGTGCTTTAGCTTTTTCGCCTTCCCGGCAACGATATGTACTTAATAGAGGCTAGGTGCAGAATAATAGCAAGAAAACATATTTGAACACTTATTTTATAAAAAAAATATTTAACTCGTATTATTAGTTTTTTTTAATAAAAAAAATTAAGTTGTTTTTAAAAGAGAGACAAACATTTCCGGGTTACAAATAACCAGACAATATTTGAAAAATCCTACTACCATCATCATCGGCGGGAAATGTTGTTTCTGCAATGATGGAGAACTTAGATAGCTACGCCCACGGCGCCTGGCGCATAATGTGCCTGGGACACCTGACGCATTTATCAACTAGGTGACTGACCGGTCAGAATAACACGTTCGTCCGTGAGTCTTAAGAAAACTTCGATTTCGTGGAATGTCTCAACGCCATCCTCATTACAAGCACAAAGATTTGTCTCGGTCATCCTGCCTTTGATTCACACTACTTTTTCCGTATTAAAACTTTTAATGAAAATTGTCACGTACATTTCCTGGAACAATAATGTGTAATAGAAAGCAAGGTATTTCAACATTAGTGAATATTGGCAAATGAAAGTACTAGAGCGTCAACCTTGTTTAGTGACCGCGTCGCGACGCTTTATTGGGAATCCATAAACGAATAAAAGCATTCATTGCGTATATCTAAATTACCACAATCCTACATAAGCCCAAGGCCGCTACGAGGTATGCACTACCCTGTGCACCAGCCTGTTCGCAAATTAAAATGACAACTTCATTTCACTCACGTGTAAAAACTCTATAAAACCCAATACAATATTATTAAAACCAACAAAAATGTGAGAATTGTTCTGCGTGGGAAACAAATTTCTCGCTCACAGCCGGGCATGCTATTTGTGCGTCCGTCTTATGTCCCTACATACCGTCTTACATGCTATCTGTACGTCCGTCCTCACTCAAAATCTGTCTGTGGGACATCAATGCAGCACGAAGTACGCATGCGTATATCCACAAATTACGGGCACAGTATGTTTGCGTCCGACTATGGATGACATTCTAAACCCAAAACGTGTCAACGGATGGCGGTAATTGAATTATAAATCACGCGCCACGATGACTTTGCCGTGATAATGTGTGATTGTCGCTCAATTGTTTTTGGTAGTTTGGTATTAAATAATATAAATTACCATTAAAAAATAGGGAGAGCACGTGCCCGAGTGCAGTTAATGAATAACCGCCCTTGGGTACAACCGATACTCCCTTCTCAGAACGTTGTTAATATTGTGTGTGCGCGTGCCTCCAAGTCCATGTTAGTAAATATAGTGTTAGTGCAGAGAATAATATTGAAGGTTCGCAATAATCACTTGGATCAACCGACCCAGTGCTTCGCATACATTGGACATAACTATGCGGCGCCCCTGCCAATTATGTCCCCAGTATATTCAAAATAATTTCCCAAGTTCAGAAGTACAGCATCCACATTTCCAGGCAAAAAAGCCCGGCTGTGATATGAAGCAGACAAGTATTACAAAAGTTGTTATTGGCTCTGGGCCCAGAATAAACAATGCCTACAATAAATACTACGCCAACCGTCGCTTTTTAACATCACATCTCCACGCCAAAAGCTACTTTTAAAAGTATTATTTGGCGGTTGAAACAACTTGCTTAATGTTCGTTGTCACCTCTCTTCTCAATAATTTATCACGTGCGGGATTAAGAAATTTTTGTTGGTTATATTTATTTACAACTAGAATAACACAATCAGTTCTAATTGCTGAATTATTTTAACAATATAATCCGTTGTCTGAAAGTTTATTAAGACTTTTTCCTTCGTTGTCTTGATCGTCACAGTTATGTATACGATTTACTGCACTTAAAATGTTGTCGACATCTTTTTGAAAACTTTAAGGAATCTTAAAAGTTTGAATTAACGATTCTGACATTATTTTTGTGCCAGAATCGTGAAAATATTTATTTACATCGGAAATTTGAAGATTGGTAGAACGGATGAAAAAGTTTACAAACAAATAATGTGAAATAAATATTCAAGACATAATAATCAAGCTTAATTGTTTACAATAGATTGACTGTCACTGTTTTAACTATAAAGTAAAATCTTCTTCTAAATCTCTCTCGGCGAGATTTTGATATCGGCATAGGTTTTCCGGATTTGATCACTAGAATTTTAAGGAAAACGCAATTAATTTTGGCTCACACGTATTAATATCCTTCGTGACCTTTAAAAATTTTTGAAGTTTTTTTTTTTTTTTAATTTTGCCTTTTAAAATAAAGAAATGTTCCCGGGTTACGAATAACCTGACAACTTTTTAAAAACTCATACTGCCATCATAAGAAGCGGAAGATGCTCGTGTAATGATAGGACTTAGCTAGCAGAGGAACTCAACCCGCGACACACGCCCGGGTAGGAATCCGATGCGTATGTCCATTCTAAGAAAAGTCAGTCTAAGAAAAAATACAAAATCAACTCTAGCTTAATATTTTAAAATGCTCAGTAAAAAGGATGTAGAGAAAAGTATTTTATTCATTTCGGAAGCCGCCTGGTAACTAGGTACTATTAGTTAGTATAAATGCATAAGAGTTTTGTAATATTCTCTCCAACTATCGAATAGGAAAGATGGTGTGTATAACACTGTTAATTGTTCAATTCGTATAAAATATGCAAATGGAACCGTAAAGAAAGCCGTTTCATTAAATAAATAAATGAGTTTAGCCACGCTAAGTAACCAGAAAAAGATTTTGTGTAAAATTCAAATATTCCTCGCGAAGGGTGAACTCATTTCGAATAAAAGACTTCGTAACGGAACGAATCTCAATCAAAAATTGTGATGAGAAAATCACGAACAAAGGCAGTCCAGTTTAAGTGAATTCTTTAAAAAAACAACCTCTTATTTTAACTTTTTTAAATAAGGCTGTGAATGTCAAGTCGGTCATATTTTCGTAGAAAGGAATCACTTTGTGGTTTGGCAAATTTAATGAATTGAAACAATGACTTTGTACAAGAACAGGGAATTTCGTGGTATTTTACAAAGTTATTGTTTCACGTCGTTAGTTGGTTATTCAACTAGACGTAGTAGACTCTGCAGGCGGACAAAAGATAAAATAAACACGTATTTTTATTTTTTTTAAGCTTTCAACCAACTTTCACTAAGATTTTCAGATAGCTTTTTGTTTTTATGGTATAAAATGGTACAAACGAGAAAAACAATGAAAAATAATGCCCTAAGTATTATTCTAATGGTGATGGCATCCATAGATTTTTCAAACTAATAATAAAAAGGTTAGATAATTCCAATTTTAATAGTAACTAATTTCACCCTTTGGTACTGTATTTTAATTGACTTTTGTATTTAAATTATGATGAGGATTGAAAACATTTATCATCATAAATATTTGTTTTGATAATAATATTTTTTATAACTGTAATTCAATTAGAATGTTCAGATTATAATAGTTTCGTTCAAATAAGACCAGGTATTTATTTTGCACTGGTATAACCAATATCTACAGTGGTAACCCCACCAACTGTAAAATTAAGTGTGTCGATATGTTACTGGTTTTCTGATTGTGGTGAGGGTGCAATCACGCAAATTTTATTATCAAGGTATTAAATGATGACCGGGAATCCAATTTAGTCTGTATTTTATACTTTGTCACCGACCTTATAAAAACGTACGAAATAAAGACGATTTGATGCCCCAAACGTGATCACATTGACATTGGTATTTTTATCGCGCTCTTATTCAAATTTCATCCGATTCAGACATATTTAAGATATTCCATTACTTTATGAATCGGCATTTTTTGGCGTAGATTCTTTGTCCCCGGAGACGTGACAGAGCCAGCATATTGTGTGATAAAAGAATTATGAAGAATCTAGAAAAAAATTGAAGAATCTTCAGGACGTTCAGATGTGTGAATATTTAGCCGGCAACGTGACAAATAATTATGTGATAATTTTCAGAAAATGGCCACCACCTCCAGGAGTAGGCGGAAGGTTAGTAGTCTTCCTATAATATATCTGTGAATAAAAGGAAAAAAAGAAATTAGTCGAAACGTCTAGCTTTGATATAAGTGTTCGAAGATGCCTCTTATTTATAAAACTTCCAAGGAAAAAGTAGAGGAGATGAGAAAAAATACCAAAGAATATTTAAATACGATTTAGTTTCCGAAAACATGGCAAAGACGTTACAATTTTGATTCACCTCCTTTTTCCTTTTATACACAGATTTAAAAAATATGTATTTATATTCACGTCTTTTTTTTGTTTTCAATAATAATTATTAGGTGTTTGAAACAAAGTTGTTTTACAAAGATGGCAGCCAAATCGGAAGAAAATTGAAAAAAAAAAAATTAATTATTTTCAATGAAGTATAAGATCGATTAAAAATGCCGGTTTCTTATGAGGTGTCGGTGGCAGAAGCGATACTCCCGGATAGAGTAGAGGTTTCTAGTTCGAGTCTCGTTATTTTTTTCTGTTTAATATTTACGTTGAAGTTTATTGACATCATTTCAATAATTAATATAAAATAATAAACATAAGAGCCGTAAAGTTAATTCTAATTTAAAAATTATTATTACTATCACAAAACAAAGTTTGAATTGAGTTCTACAAAATAAACATTAAAACAATACATTTTATTATTTCTTACTATCTAAAAATGTATATTTTATTTTGGAAAACATACAGTTGTGTGAACATTTGAACATATTACTCGATTACTTTGTTGCATTAGCCAGTGAAGTTTCCGCTTGTAATATAATATTAGTGAATGCCACAAACCTACCGTGAAATAATGTAAAAATATTAAATAATATGGCATTTAATTAAAGAAAATTACTTCAATATAATATGAGGATTCTGTATTTGAAGCATATGGCAAGGAGAAATTGTTAAGTGAACTTATTTTTTAGAGCTAAAATTGACTCATCTCCGTTTTCCATTTGCATTAATGTTTTTTCAACTTTTTTTTTAATCTCCCCAAAGATATTATTTACTTTCGCAAAATATTGCGAATCCGCTCTTTTAAGATTTGGGACGTAAATGATGTAAAAAGAAATTCTAAAATCTATTTCATACTCAATGTGATACGAGTGCCAAAAAGAAATTCATTACGGCGATTCCTCGTTTATTAAGCCGTTTTTTTTAAATTACTCGTCGACAGTCGATAAATCAATTTCAAAACGTTTCTTGAATCTTTGTTGATAATAAACGCCATGAAATATTGTTATTTGAATATTGCTCTTCGAGTCTTTCGCAGAAATAAAACTCATACTTTAACACGGTGTCTTATGTATAAATGTTTTATGAATGCCAACTTAAATTTGTTGAATCCTGCAAACATCATCGTAAATATCTCTAAATAATTATTACATCCGACTGTTTTTACAAGTATAAATCTTAGGTAATTTGTACAAAATAAACTTTGTGATAAATATGGCTGCCGGGGTCGTTTATTAGAACATAAATACTTGAAAAACTCCAACACATCGACCTCCGTGACTGAACAGTTAAGATCCTCGGCAACGAATCCATCCGGAGGTCGAGGGTTCACATCCCGGTGTACTTAAATAAATTTCATTCAATCAATATATAGTGTATCAATAATATATAGTTTCGGCACGTTCCACACTGGTAAATTCTCTCAGTGTCGCCTTGGTGAAAGACCGCCATTACGAATCGAAAAGTTGCTTTCAGTGACTTTAGCCGTGTTTGGTAACCAGATTTGAATAGGCAAGTACTTCTAAACCTTCCTCTTTCACGTCTTCTTCCCTTTCCCACACCCTCTAGTCTCACAAAATACCCCAATTGGGGATGCAATAGTCCCACTGGATCCAGGCGGCAGGGAGCAGTTGGAACTCTTCTGCGGTATTCACTTAAAAAATAGTGATTTTACAAAGAAATATGAAATTTTGCCAACTGGTTTTAAAAATAAGTGTTGGCAAGGTGGATTTTTTTTTCAAATAAAAAAAAATAACCATTGATACATGATGTAGGTATTATCAAAAAATGCTTAAATTAACCCAAATAATCAAATTATGTTGTTAAAAACCAGTTACATGCATTGAAAAAGTTTTGTATGCTAAACTTTGACATGAAGCACTCACTTTGTGGAAAGACATAATTAAATTTTAAATAAAAGTAACTTAGTTTTAACACCACTTTATTGGATACATAAACCAACCGGTTTCGGCTCTACCTGAACCTTCTTCAGGGCTGAACAAATATGTATTAATACATATTTGTTATTATCATATTTGTTATCGATACATATTTGTTCAGCCCTTAAGAAGGTTCAGGTAGAGCCGAAACCGGTTGGTTTATGTATATATGTATCCAATAAAGTGGTGTTAAAACTAAGTTACTTTTATTTAAAATTTGATTTTGTATGCTACATTCTAATATTAATGGTTTTATGAAATAATAATAATGTGGTTTTGAAAAATCATTGAATTGATTTGCATGCAACGCTGAATCGATTCGCTATTTATTTATTTTTTGTGTATTGTGTATTATAATATTTTTGTTTAGGTTGACGATACAACACATTCTTTGAGAATTAAAATTCAAAGAGTAAGTAAGTAAAGTTTTTATCATACAAATTTACTTTCGTATTACAAATTAATATTTAAAAAATACAGATATACTCATAAATCAAAAGAAGCGTCGCCTCAGAACTAAATTTTCGATAAAGATGTATCCACGTATCTCGTCGTACTCTAGGTATTAGCAACCCTTTGTTATCTTTCTTTCACGCTTACTTAAATGCTCGAGAAGAAAGAGTTAAATAACTTTGAATCAATTGCTATTGATGTAACGTCCGGCGTACCTCAAGGACACCAATCGCCTCCATTTATTTTTAACATATTTATAAACGATATTATTAGAGTGTTTTCTCACACGCGCTTTTGGTTTTCGCTGACAATAGTAAGACCTTTAAAATAAATAAATCCCGCTTTGACTTTTTCTTTTCAATCGATAATGATTGATGCAAAATTAACTAAGGACCTTGGTATCACTTTAGATTTCAAGATTTTTTTTCAGGACCACATTAATAGTGTCGCTAATAAATCACATAAACTACTTGGATTCATACATAGAATTATCCCTGACTTATTTATTTACATAAGTTCCTTAAAAGCTCTTTACTGCTCGTTGGTTTTCCGTCAACTTAAATATGCGGAATGTGTCATTTGGTCTCCTTTCTATGTTGTTCACATTCACTATATCAAATTCGTATAACATCGCTTTTTTCAAGGAATTGCTTGGAGGTTAGGTCTTGATCATAGGTTCTCAACGTGGGCGATAACGCCCCCTTATGGGCGTCTGAGACTTTCAGGGGGGCAGTAGAAGACCCAGAGAAAATTAGGGGGCGTTGGAAATAGCCGGTCACTGGAACGGTCGATATCCTTTGTTCGTTCCTTTCGTGTTTTGTCGATTTACTAGTACTTTTAGAAAAAACACCAGGAACCGGTTCCGAAAGGAACTGGATAAATAACCGGTTCCTCGGTGGTCACCAGTAACTGGAATCGCGACAGATGGTAGATGGGCTCTAAAAAAAAAAAATTCTCAAAGTGGGCGGTGGGCAAAAGAAGGTTGAGAATCTATGGTCTAGATAGAGGCGATTACTCGTATGATGAAATTAAACAATTTTTGTACCCGTTCTTCTTACAAAAAACGTAGGAAAGACTTTGATAAAATTTGCATTTTCAAAATGATTAATTGTATTATTGTGTCACCTTCAGAATAGAACAGAAACCCCAGAAGTCGATACTAAATGGTGTGGAGGGAGGAGGAAGTAAAGTAAAGGGATGTTTGATTATGGGTGGCTAGGGGGAGATGTGAGAAGATTTAGGAAATGAAGGAAACCACCATCTTAAAATCATTTCCTCCCACTGAAAAAAGAGGAATTTTTCGCTTCATTTTAATAAAAACAATTTGAAATACGACACAGCATTCGTGCATTAAGCAAACTAAATGCTTCAGTATTTAATGGATTTGATTTTGGTGAAAATCTTAATTAAATCCGCTGATTTAGTTGGTTAGAATGGAGTCGTTGGTGATTCATTTTTAGATTTTTTTTATTCATTTAGGAATGATTTTTTATCAGACGCAACAGTTTTTGTAGAACGTCAAATTATTTCCATAATTTTAGTAATAATTTTATTCTCCTACGTTTACATGCAATAAAATCCTTTAAAGGGTAAAATGACTCTTAAGAATAACATTTTAATTATGACACATGTTGTTATTTGAATATCAATTTGCGTAATTTCGTAAGATCCATTTAAAATTTAAACATAATTTCAGCTACCGTTTATTTTCCTGTCTTGTTAAGCGCCTTTAATGTGATATTTAAAAAAAAAACAAATTGCGCTATGTAAATTAACAAAACATTGTTATGTGAGATAGTACTAAACTTAAAAAACACATTTGCACCAAAATACTTTTATGCTTGAAGTTATATTACGAATGTATAGTTCATTTGAGCGACTAAATTAGGGATCTACCTACATCAAACAATTATACTAAATCTTTGTTTACACTAGTTACGTTGACAAAAATACAAAGCAAATTTGTTAAGTTGTTTGTGCATAATAAATATGTCACGTGCGGCGCATAATTTTAATGCATAAAATAAAAAAGCGCTCAGTTCCTTGCTAGTAGTAATGTTAAGTTAGACTAAATAACGTAAGTACCCATAAAAGTTACACATTATCACATAACATACCCCAGTATGTTATGTGATAATGTGTAACATTTAATGCGTTTAGCACTCGATGTTAGCTTTTCAAGTGCAATTCCAACAAGCATGTTTCTACCCTGTACACGTGTGGGTACTTTGAATCATACTGTTGTTTTATTACTCTCCCGTAAAAGTTATCCTTTTATAAAGTTTTCCATAAATCTATGCTGCAGTCTCAATATTTGCAATCATTTCTCACAACCAATAAAAATCTAAGTGAAAACTGCTCCAAAAGCACCCGGGCCACATACCTAACTAAAAAGGTTTTATAAAACGTGGTTCGCGCATAAGTATTGAAGTATTTTAAAGAAGTTGTTTACTTGTTTAGGATTGTTTGCTACGACGGGGTTACAGGCACATGTCGACATTTAATTGGATGTAATGAGCGGCCCGAGCGGTCAGATCGCCATAACGTATCACGTTGCGGGCGAGTTACGCCATGGAAAGTTTGCCAACGGGTTGCGGGGATACAGATAATAGATGTTTTATATTTACGTTCTGCCATGGATCGGGGAAGGACTAGATTGGTTCTCTATTAGTGAGAAATCGACGTACTGACGGGATAGGTATGGAATTTTTATTCATGAATCTTCCTACGTAGAGTTTTGGTCATAGTAGTGGATACTCTCGTATAATACCATTATTTAGAACCCAAACGTTGCTTTCAAATGGTTGCAACCGAGCGAATAGTCAGGTAGCTAGTTCCTAAATGTTCTCTTTCTCCTCCCACTCCTTTCAGCCTCTTAATATTTTACCAAATCAGTATATCGTCGCCAGAAAGGCAAAAGGGCCATTTTGGGAAGTTTACACCAGAACAATTAAAATTATTTTTGGTTTTAAAATAATATTCATAAGTCTTCGGTACATGGTTGGAATTGAAAAAAAAGTTAATTCGGGCAACTCAATGATCTCACTGAGTTACCTGAAGCGAAAAAAGCTAAAAATGTCCCGGACGTTTGTCGCTTGAGACAAGTCTTCTCCCAAATGGTAAATATATTTTAGATGGCTGAAGGCCCACAAAAGTCTTAAGAATTAAACGAGAGTCAGAGCATTCGATGCAGAAAAAAATGATCGAAATTGCATGTTCAACTCATTTTTGACCAATGTGTCGCTCAAAGCCCTTTTGCCTTTCCAGCGACGACATCATGATTTCACTGACTTCGAGCAGTGGAAATTCATGTGGTATTCACATTGAAAAAAAAGTTTTAGCAATAATTTAACTTTGCATGTCCATAAAAAATCACACGCATCAGCCTAACAAAACTCATGGGAACAATGGCGATAAAATTTATTTAATTTTTTTTAGCAGACATGCTGAAAACGATTTTCCCAGTTTTTTTTTTAATTTCCCCCGAAATGACCACAACTCCACGTGATTTTTATTGTTTGATGAAATGTCCGTTCGTAGAACATGTTAAAATTAAAGTAAAATTGTTTTTTTTCTGTTTGTTCAGACAAAGCAATGAATGATCACCCCCTGAAAATTCGCGGTTTGAGCATGAAACATGGTGAATGTAAGATTAATTAATCGTTCTAAAAGCTCCCTCGTCTTTCTGACCTCCTTTGGCTAAAATATTAATTTGGCATTTTTTTTTCCATCTTCACCAAATTCTTATAGTCACATTTTAAACTTTTTTTTCTGTTTTTATAACGCGAGCCCAGAAACAAAGTGCCGTGTTTTCAAGCTCTTATGAATTTTAATGAACTTATACTTTGGGTTTATCTAAGAATGATGAACTAGAGAAGATTAAAAAAAAAAATCACCATAAGTAAAATTTGTCTAAAAATCATCAATTTTATGGGCGAAATGCGAGCTTTGGGGTTGGATATTAGATGCCATTTTCTCAGGTTCTATAGGACCGAATGAAGTCAACCTTTGGAAATTTGTTAAAAATGATGAACATAAGAAGACTGAATGAAAAAAATCCTCCAAAATTAAAATTTGTTAAAAAAATATCACTTTGTAAAAAAAATGCGAGCCTTGGGGTCGGAAATTATTTGTCGTTTTCTTAGGCTCTATGGGATCGAATGAATTGAACCTTTGGAATTCTGTTAAAAATGATAGACTTAAAAAGATTGAATGAAAAAATCCTACAAAATTAAAATTTGTTTAAAAAAAACCACTTTGTGGGCAAAATGCAAGCCTTGGGGTCGGAAATTTGTTGCCGTTTTTTTCAGACTCTATGGGAACGAATGAAGTGAACCTTTGAAATTCTGTCAAGAATTATAAATTTAAGAAGATTGAATGAAAAAATCCACTTTGTGGACAAAATGCGAGCCTTGGGGTTAGAAATTAGATGCTGTTTTCTTCGAAAAAATAATATCGTCGACGCGCGTCACAAATTCAAAAATTATTTACAAGCTAGATGTTTTCGTTGGATTTTTTTCTACATCCTAACTTGAAAATCATATCAGTATGTAAAAATAATATTTATGCTGCTTTTTAAATACGTTTCAAATTCATGCGCATTCACACTGGGAGAAAAAAGTGGTTAGTATTACTGACAGAATGCGACAGCACTATAAATGCGTTTAGCACTGTCTCATCTTTCATTTGACGAAATTCGGGCCAATTTTTTTCTCATTTGCTCTGCTTGTTTCTGCATAATTTTGTATTTTTTTAACACGTAGTGTGAATTTTTTGTTCAAACAGAAGAAACGTACTAACTCGTATAAAATATGAAACGTTTGGCCGGGAAATCGCGGGTTCGATTACCGTCCATTAATAGAATGTTTTTTTCATTGAAGGCTGTAGCTATTCTTTTGTACTAAGAACGCCTTGCAATGGAATTCCAACAATATTCTGTCAGGTCGTACTTATATTAGTCCCACCTGCGTGTGGAGATTGCGACGATTATATCAGCTACGTACTATTTGTATTGATCTATTAATCTGGTCTACTCTAGATTTATCTATCTGACAAGACTCTCGCGTAATGGCCATTTTAGTCACAACGTTATTGGAGAGAGTCCATAATATGCGCGCTCCAAACGTGAATACCTTCAGGGAACTGGGATAATGTATATTTCAAACGTGTTATACGTGTATATGTTTGGAGTTTTTGATGTGTCCCCTTGAACCTACTCGTATATTAAGATATGACGATATTTTAAGCACATTCAAGTCATGTGTATATCTGCAAAAACATATTGTTTGGAGGTTGATGGATGAAATTAATTAGATTGTCTAAAATGACCAAACCAAGAACATGAGTTAGAACGTAAATATGTTTTATGACGTTATAACACAGCTTTTTTATTCATGTTAATTTTCAAATATATTGGCCTATTAATTTTAGCACTGTTGACTAAAATTAGCAAAAAGTATTTGAATATATTTAGTAGAAACAAAGATTTCCATCGTCGCGAAACTGCGAAATCAACTCACGTTACATCTCATCTCGCATGCATCGAAGGTCAGCGAGTGAACAACGCAGCTTTTCGTCCTGTGTAGTTGGCTAAGTAGAGTGAATTGTTAGAAAACCTTTACCAGGTTTTCATACAAATCGGGCGTATCTCGTATCTTGTATGTTTATTGGGTCGTTTTGAGACCACAATTTCCAATTTCCAATTTTGGGTTTGTATGTCAACATGTTCAGTCTACCGCAACCGCTTATTAAGGATACTTAATTACCTGCATTATGACGCGTGAGTAATTCTGAATTGAAAATAGCTTTACTTCGTTAAAAACGGTATAGGTACACATTAAAATCGCAATAAATTTTACGAATCACGACTTTTTACAATACAGAATTCATGATGTTTTAACGGTTATTTTGTGTTTATTGTTGTGTAAATTATTTCAGACGCTATCCTTATCGCCGGAATTAAAAAAAATTGTTTATGCAAATAAATGTAAATGCTGCATAGGTGATTATAAAATTGATAGTCTACGAATAAAATAAAACACGTTCTGATATTTTGTAGTTATATAATTTTTCACAATTTTATTATTAGCCGTGGATAAGTGACTGATCGACCGATAAGTTATTTCGAGATTGTCGTCACGGGAAATTTCAAAAGTTACATGAATTTCAAATGGAAAGTGGAAAAGAGAATCAACATTAAATAACAGCAGACAGGCCCAGGCAGAGATGAAAACGACTTTCGGCTACTGGCTCCTTCAGCTATCGGCAGTGTGGCGCATGTGCCGAGATGGATTTTCGCGCATTATCATGAGCTTGAACAATATATTTTTTAAGTCTAAAATCTCACACTTGTTAACAATGAAAAAAGCACTTGTGCTCCCTTTCGGAAAAAATAATATTTATAAGATTTACTTTCAGAAAATGTTTTCGTCTATTGGAATTAATTAATGGAAAAAATACTGTTCGGAACCGAAGCTTTACTATAAGCTTAAACATTTCAAAGTTGATCTGAATACCTCTTTTCCTAAGCAACATCTTCCCTCTTTTTTTTACCTCACAATTTGAGCTGGCATAGTTCCACTGGCTCCGATAAGTGTGGCTTTTGTGTGGTGTTCGCAAAATAAACATAATACGTTTTGAATTCATATTCCTCATACTCGTAGATATATTGATTTTCTTGGCCTCAAAATCTCACTCGGACGAAAAACGTATAATAACGTTAAAACAAAGCCATAACCCCTCTCGATCCGTGACTCTTGTATAATACAACATACTTTGTATTTGTAGCACGTGGTTGGGAAAGTTCTCCCCTTCAGCCTTTTTAAACTTCTTCAATCACGATCAAAGTGTAAACAATTGAATTCCAGCCACGCAATGCTTGGATTTTGAAAATGTGAGGATGTTGGACTGAACGATGAAAGGATGTTAACGTACAAAGTCGCACGTAGTTTTGTCGGTTGTTCAGACCGGCAATATTATTGTTTTACAACTAATGTGACAATGTAAACATTGTTGATGGTACCTACGTTCTTATTGACTTACTAGATGGGTATTAGGGTCTTTAGATAAAAAACACAAGCTTGAAAAATAGGCAGTAAAACAATAAAATATGCCGTTTATCCTACTTATAGTTTGTGTAGTATATTCATTGGTTTGAGTAAAAGCTTTACTTTTGTTTAACACTGTTACTGCAGCAAAAGGTAAGCTGGGAATGAGAATCCCGAATCATGCTCCGATCTCCCATGGATGTAACGTGGCGGATTTCTGAACGTTGAACATTTTATAGTATTTGCGCTGGTTACATTATACCTATTTTAATTCATGATTATAGTGATTAACTTTGGTTAAATTAAGTTTCAAATATTATTAAAAAGATTGACATTAATAATTGTATGAGAAAACTTAATTAACTATCTAACGCTATTACTGGAGCAAACGATAGGCCGGAAATGAGGTTTTCAATTTAGCCTGTGATCTTTCTTGGCGCCGTGACGTATTTCCACACGGTGGGCTAGAACAGCTTTTCAGTTGTGTAACACTGATGAAGTGTGGTAGATTCACCCCCTACGTCTAAATAAATTTAACAGTGACACACTAAACTCAGTTAGGGCTACGATAAACAACATGTGTGTCTCATCAAAGCGACGAAACTCCAATCCTTAAATTCAACAAAATAGGATAGTGAAAATAACGTCGAGAGAAACAGTTTTCTTCGGAAAATTTCCCTGCTATTTGGCAATTTTCTAACGCCTTATAATCTAAGCTAAGGGCTGTTTCCATGGTTACTTTTGTAATTCGCCTGCTTTATTCTGCTCTTTCATCAATTGCCGTTCGGGGGACGGTGGAATCAGAACCGAATTTACCGCTAAACTAGGGGAGACGTATATTTTACTTTTTTCTAATTCGAACATTGTCTATGGAAAAAGATTTTCTTTTTGCAGATAATTTTTACATACATATTTTTTTCCGCCCAAGAATCGGTGAAATTATAGCATCTCCATTTGAGAAATGTTTTGCGGTTAAAATAAGGGAGGGGGGAGATATCTAAATGGGACGATTTGGAACTACCTGGCTATTCAGATCTAGTTACTTAACATACAAATTAAAAAAATAGTAAAAACTAAATTATTTAAAAACCTGTTTTATTTTTTACCAATAGCAAAACAAAATCACTGACTAATTATAACTTCGGAGATTCGCCGCCATATAATTCTGTCCTAACCAGGGGCTACTCGTGACTTTTTAGTCTAGTGAATTTAGAGATTGAAAAATAAGACATTATTGATGTTAAAATTGTACAAATAAAATAATGCATGAAGATTTTTCAGTTTTGGAAGGTCATGGACCCACCGAAACTGTAAATTCTTGAAAATCTTCATTCAAAATAAATGATAAAAAATAATAAACGTTTTCGGCTACAACAACATCAATCATGACGTTTTTTTTCAATCTTAGCACTCTGGCACACTAAAAAGTCACGAACCGCTCTTGCTCCTGATTAATGTATTTTATTTACTAGATCTTCAAAGATCGTCCGTGATTTTGTCATTCATTCTCGTAAGCGTCAACTACTCTCCCGACCGATTCACATGTTCATCTAAGCGTCTCTTAAGGTAAAAAACATTTTAAATGCTTCCAGTCTCATGAAACGTAAAAAACATGTGAAATACCAACCAGTCTCGTGAGAGATGAAAACATCATGAATAGCTTCCAGACCCAATGAAGGGTAAATCCGACTCTGGCGGAAGTTGACCACAGCTATTCCCTCCGGTCCCAACCCTCCGGGGGGGCTTATTTACCGTTCAACCTCGAACAACCCACTTAATGCTGTAATCGAAATCATACGAGAATATTCAACATGCTGTTATTTACCTACTTATTATTCTACGCCATTCGTGTCCAGTAGGTTATCAGGTCTTTGATTTTGGATTCCAAGATTGCGCATTGGATTCGTAGATTTTTGATATTATTTTTTTAATTTAATCAATGCTTAAATTGATGTAAATTTTATTCTCCTCCCGCTTTGATAGGGATTTTACTGTGTAAAGGCTATCTAGGTATTTTGTCAGCGTGATGTTGATCGATAGATAAAACTGTGAAAATAATTGTGTATCTAATAGCCGGCTTCCCCCGAGTATCAATGCGCATGTTTTGAAATATTACTAAATAATTTATTAAACTTGCGTCAACCTTTATGGTGTTTTATCTTATATTTGGAAATGGATATGAACTGAAATGGTTTCGTTAAACTATAAATCTTAATCGGAAAAGCTGTACAAATTTTATAGCACCAGAATTCACCGATCGCGAGCTTTTCATCTTGCTTTACCTCCACAATTTATTTTAATCATAATTTCCATTGCAATTTTATTTAAACCATAGTGTTTTCTTTTTTCAGTTAGCTTTAAAAAAATCTTGACCAAGTGAGGCAATCTCAGTTATAGAACATGGATAAAATATATCGTGTGAACTTTATTTAAAGCATGATACAAACATCATTATATAATAATTAGAAAATTATTCCAAATATTTGCTAATTTCTTTTAATTCTACGTAATTTTGATTGTAAGTCGTTGTTCTTGGAATATTTTACTGTTACTCAGTCAAAATATTTGACAAACATTTCCAAACTTTTGTGCATTTTTTAATCAGTGGCCTGTTCTGTTATTTAACTACAAGAAGTTTATTTAACTTTTAATACGTAGCCTTTTTTTAGGTAAAAACTTTAGTAGTATTTTAGCTCTACAATTCGAATCACACGTTTTAAAAATATTATTGAATTACTTAATTAGGTTCGTTAAAATTCAAAGATATAAACAAACATCGAATAAAAACTACACTTAACAATTCTTGCGAAGCTAATACGTATTATTTTTGTCTTGTTGCCAATACGACGAAGGAAAAGGAAACTTAAGAAAACAATTTCTACCAAATGGTGATTTTAGATAATATTATATTACAGAATGTCTGTATTTTTAACAGAAAACTATTGCACTGAGGAATAATGGTATAAGAAAATAAAGCGTGTTAAATTTTGGCATTGCAAAGTGCTGGGTGAGTGACAAAAATACTCAGGTGCTTGGTTTAAAAGGTCAAAAGGTATTACAGGTCAAAACTCTTATTTTTCAGTAAAGGTTAACCAAAATAATATATTTTTAAATAGTGCAAATCAAGTTTTAGAGCTTTAATTAAGATGATTCTAATGCGATACAATTTGTACAAATCCTTGAAACTAAAATAAAATCATGTGTTCCTTACGCTGTTATACTTTTCAATGAAACTGTGGTTTTCTGATACAGCACACCCCACACCCCACACCTCACACCGCACACCGCACACCCCATACCCCAGACCACACTTACATGTCCTTGATTCTTGCGTTTGGGAAATATTTTATTTAATAAAATCGTATTATTTTTTGCTGTTTTTTAAATCTTAAACACAGTAATTGTGGTTTTCCTCTTGTTTTGTTTTCTCTGTTGAAGAGTGTTTAAGACAAAAAAAAACAATTCCTCCATTTACTACATCGGTCAGCAGTGGAATGGACAAACGCATCGGATTTTCATCTGGGCGCGTGGGTTCAATTCCTCTGCTGGCTAAGCCCTCCATCACATTGCATAAGCAACATTTTCCACTTATTATGATGGTGGTAGGAGTTTTTTAAAATATATATTTATAAATACTTCTTTTAAACTTTTTTTAAATAATGTTAACAACAATTTTTGAGTTACAAATAACCTGACAATATTTGAAAAACTCCTACTACCATCATAATAAGCGGAAAATGTTGCTTATGCAATGTGATGGAGACATATATATATATATATATATATATATATATATATATATATATATATATATATATATTTATATTTGAGGAGAAATAATGATTTACAATTATGTCACAACACGAAAAAAATATTTATTAACTAACAATGAGATTTAAACTAAGTACGACTTTGCCGTAGGTATTTGAAGCAAAACGATTTTTTCTTTGTGAAATATCTCTGCGCTAAAAACATCTGAGCTATGCAAGAATTCTGAAAATGTTTCTAACGTTTCCCCTGCTGCATGGAAAATTGCTTACCTGATATTATAGGAAAGCTTGGCTACGTACCATATATGAAATAATTTAAAATTTACCATGCTGGTAGAAAATACACGACTTTCTGGAGTCTCAGCACCGTTTCTTTGAAGATTTTTGTCTCATTGAAGAATTTAAAATATGGATCAAACATTATAACGTCTTCCTTCTTGTATTTTTAAAGATAAACGCATTTTGAAAAGCGCCAAAGCTTATAGGTAGAGTGACGTTAGGAGCTGGCAGTTGTTGACCTAAAAATTACACAGATAAATAACTGTCCAAAAATAATATAGCATCTTGTCTTATTTTGTTAAAAGTTTATGACTATTTTGAAGTTCCATAGTTGATGATGTAAATTGCTAAAAAAATTGAATTTATCTTAACATTTCAAAATTTCGTGATGTCAGTTCTTACCTATTAAGAGTTTTTGACGTTTTTTACAAGCAGAATTTCTGCATATTAGTCACACTTACAATTTTTTAAAGATTTTGTTTTTTAAACCCAATAGTTAGTCAATATGGTCATATTTTCTATCTGTTAACTTTGAAGTGATGCTTTCTTGTATGAGAATGAAGAACGAATCGATATAGTTATTTAACTTCCGGTTTCCCAGGTTGGACGTACTATTTGAAACGAAAAAAATAATGCACGTAGGTACTCTGTATCTAGGCATCTTTATGTTTATTTAATTGATAATGTTTTTCAGTTGTTCTGGGAATTACTATTTTTGTCAGAGAGATTCACTATGTTTTCTTTAAGAAAATTCGGTCGTTGGCAATTATCATTGAGCCTTTTGCCAAAAAAAAAAACGATTTCGAAGAATAACAGGAGTCAGCAGTTAACTTTATTGACTCATAAATATTAAAAAAAAATACTTTTTATGTTCCCAGACAACAAAGTTACAAAGGAAACAGTATTTCTGATTGTGAAATCACAAATAGATTATTGTGTAATGAGTACTATACTAGGTGAGCGTACTGTTGAATTGCAGAAAAGGTTAATCGAAAATTAAGTTGTTTTGAATCACAAAAATGGAAAAGATCTTGCCTTTCTAGTGGAATACTTTCTAATTTGGGGAAAGTTGCTGTCGACCACCGGCTTTGTCCGAGCTTCAACATCGTTTTATTGATATTTATTATTTTTTTATGGCCTCCGTGGTCGAGTGGTAAGACACTCGGTTACGAATCCAGAGATCGTGGGTTCAAACCTGACGTGCAAAAATAAATGATTCGCTAATAAAATAATATGTTCCATAAAACATTTAATTCATACAATAATTGTATATACTATATTTGCGGCACGTTCCAGAGTGGTAGATACTCTAAGAATCGCCCTGGTGAAAGACCACCATTCAGAATCGAAACGTTGCTTGAAATGGATTTTAGGCGTATTTGGTGACCAGGTCTGAATAGCTAGGTACTTCTTAACCTTCCTCTTCTTCATCTCCTTCCCTTCTCCATCGCCTTTAGCTTCATCACATACCCCGATTGGGTACGCCATAGTCTCACTGGTTTCAGACGATTGGGAGCAGTTGAGACTTTTGTGCGTTATTAACTGTAAAAAATAAAAAATCATATTGAACAATGGAAAAACTGTATTATGTCTTATTTTTTAATAGCTGGATGAATACTTCAAAATGCTATATCTCGAGATGCAATTGGCGCGGCGAACTGAAATACTTGGGTTGACCTTAAAATAATAATAGACGAAAAAAATTAAGCATTTAATACATTTTATGTACTGTCCGATTTCGATAAAGTTCTTATTTTCCCTACTTCTATCGGAGGTTGGCTATCATTAGGGAAACATTCACCCTACAAAGATCCCCCTAGGGTAATGGACAATTCATTTGGCTTTTTATTTGTCCGTCGCGGGCTCGATTCGTCCAGCGTGATAGTATATTGACATCAATTGCTACGATGCAAAGTATGGGTGTTGTAGTAAAAAAAAATGAACCAAACAAAGATGGCTTTATAAATAGCTCTCGTTAAGAAAATTATTAAAGCAATATTTCTCCATATTATTTGTAAACAAAATGATTACGAGGCCAACAGGTGATCAATTCATTTGAATATTAAACCATTAAGCTTTCAATAGAGTTCCCGACGCTCGAGTTAACAAATTAATTTGTCAACATTCTATTCGAGAAAATACATAATGACACATGTAGGAGATTCGTAAAGTGTAGTAGAAACATAATAAAATATTTATACATTTCCGGGTCACTAGAATTTTTTTCGGTGTAGCGCTGCTTGCAAACATTAAATCAAGTTTTAAATTCATTAAGGTGGTCCTGCCATTAAAAGAGGTAGCAACATAAGAGCAATAATATACCAGGAGGGATAGCTTTGCGAAACAGTGTAGTCAGGACTATTGATTTTTCCTGACTCGGGCGTGTCTAGGGTTTTCATGGACACACCTTTTTACATCCATTCATAGCACATGTCGACATAATGTTTTGTTTATTTGTATAACCACTTTTTCACAGTATTGCTATCAACAAAAATGTAGGATATAACCTCAAAAACCGCTGAGTTACGTCGCATAACAAAACGTAGTGGGCGGAGTCGCCGGAGACGCGGGAGACGTAAAACATTTTTTTTTTTAAATTAAGACTAACATTCCCGGGTTACGAATAACCTGACAATATTTGAAAAAACTCCTATTGCCATCATAAAAAGCGGAAGATGTTGCTTGTGCAATGATGGAGGACTTAGCCAGCAGAGGAATTGAACGCACGACGCCCGGGTGGGAATCCGACGCGTTCTCCACTCAGCTGCCGACCGGTCATATGCTTACATACCGTTAAGTGGTGCGTTATTATGTGGCAACTTGGCTAAACATATTTGTCTATCTCTGCATATATATTCTTACTCCTAGGTTGCAACCTTTCTTTATTTAACATGTATCTTTTATGGGAAAAGGGAAGAGATTATAGCGAATCTGTCAGCTGTAAATCTATATCTTAACTATTTTTTTTGAGATTATATAGTTTATATTGTGCATACAGGGAAAACAAAATATAAAATAAAATAAGAGAACAGTGAGAAAACGATGGAATAACATTTAAATTATAACAAAGGAACAAAAAGAGAGAGAGTGACATATAATATAAAATGAAAGAGGCAAAACGTCAACTGAGAAGTACTGGACAAATTGTTTTATTAATTTAATTAGTAAAGATTTCATGTTTCGAAAATTTGTGATTATTTTAGAAGAAGATAAGATAATTCTGGTTTGGTTCTAATTATAGCTTTATCTTAAAGTTTCTATGAACTTAAGAAAGTCTTACAGTAAAATTATAATTACAAATTTTATTCATTATTTACAATATAGACAGAATGAGATGATAAGGTAAATTAATATTATGATGACATGATGATAAATAAGTTATTACAGCAGATTTCTATTTGATGTAGTCAAGCGAACGATTACAAATGGAGTAATTTTATATTTAGGGTTATTATGAGTTATTAATACAACGGAAAATGCGATTTGACAAATGTTTTAATTGCTTCAAATATAAATATTCCGTTAAAGCGACGCTGGGCGATCAGATTTCAGCATTTTAAGACATAATTGGGAGGATATAAAATATAAAGAGTGGTGTTATCTTTTCGAGTTAACTTTCATATCAGTTAATTATGCTAATTTTAGAGTTAATACCAAACAAATTCAGGAAGATTTCGACAAAAAAAAACATTGAAATGAGTACTGTGGTTGCAAACAACATTTTAGTTTCTTCGTAAAATATTCAAGACGACACCAATTTATTTAATATCGTAATATCTGGAAAGACAAAAAGGTTTGAGCAACACTTTGGTCAAAAATGAGTTGAACATGCAGTTTTGATTAGTTTTTATTTCTGCATCGAATGCTCTGACTCTTGTTTTATTCTGAAGACGTTGGTGGCCCTTAAGTCATCTAAAATATATTTACCATTTGGAAGAAGGCTTGACTCAAGCGACACAAGTTTGAGTATTGAGTTACCTGAGTTAACTTTTTTTTAAATCCAACCAGGTACTGAAGACTTATGAATTTTACTGTTAAACAAACAAAGAAACTTCAAAGTGCTCCGATCTAAGCTTCCCAAAATGGCGCTTCAGCCATTTTGCCTTTCCGACGACGATATGTTCGATGGGGTTCTCATCGAGTTCAAAATATTTTTAAATTATCTTTTATTAATATGATTATTTATTATGCCATAGCATTATTTTTTTCTGGGGTAATTAATACATGAACGAGTCAAAATTCACGATTTAGATTCCCATTGAGATTCATGAGCACACTGCTATTTAACGTAAAATATGTAACTAAAAAAATTTGGACAACGTCTAAAAAAGGTTAAATTTTTGATGAAGAGAAAAAACAAATATGGTTTTTTTTTTTACAAATTTACGCCATTTAGCACGAAAGTTTGTCAACACCCACCCCTGTTTTTGCAAGCCTTTCTTTTCTGTTTAATTTGAAAATATTATCATTTAAAGTAGCGTACGATATATATATTTTTTTTACATGAATACCGCACAAGAGTCTCAACTGCTCCCAACCGTCTAGAGCCAGTGAGACTATGGCATCCCCAAATTGGGCATGTTGTGAGGCTGAAGGTAGTGGAGAGGGGAAGGAGATCGGGAAGAGGAAGGTTGGGAAGTACCTGGCTATTCAGATCTGGTCACCAAACACGGCTTAAGCCATTTCAAGCAACGTTTCGATTCTGAATGGTGGTCTTTCACCAGGGCGATACTTAGAGTATCTACCACTCTGGAACGTGCCGCAAATATACTTGTTATTATTTTTATATGAATTAAATGCGTTATGACACATATTATTTAAATAAAAGTTATTGGCGCACGCCGGGTTCGAACCCGCGACCTTTGGATTCGTAGTCGAGCGTCTTACCACTCGACCATGGAGGCCGTCAAAATTTCATTGCATTAAACTGTCATCTATATTAAAATATACATGAAACGTTTATGCGTCTACGTAAATTTTACATATGTTAGCTATCTACCATATCACGAAATGCGCAGATCGCCAATTACGTGTTGATTCAGAACACGAGTAAATTCACCACATAAATCTAAATAGTAAGAGAAATGTGCAAATTTAACTGCGCTGCATCAGTCACCCAGTTTCGCAGATGTAAATGAATATTATTATCGACAAAGTTATGAATATAACATTATATGGGCGTCTCAAACGTCGTACCTCAATGTTATAGCCGACATTCGCGACACTTTGAATATATTTGGAATGGTTTCTTCGCAGCCGTTTATGATCTAATTGCATGTCAAAACGTCTGCCAAATATGTGGAAAAGTGTCATGTGTTTTATTAGAATTACGATCTGGCATTCTAAAATTATTAACTTGTTTTTGAATATCTTCGAAATAATCTCATAATATTGTAATAAATAAAACCACGCAAAACTTATAATAACATGATACAACGTAAAATAGAGACAATTGAAATATGTTTAATTAGTACAAGTGGCTACTTTGAAAATAATTTTCAATTTTAACTTTTAAATTAGAGGTCACTTTATTTGCTCCAGTAAAAATCTCTAATTTTTAAGACTCTGGCCTCTTTAATTAAACTTATTATAAAAACCTTTTTCTTTTCGCAATATTATTCCAACGTTGGTTTTAAAGCTTTAATTTTGCTATTTATTTATGCAAGTTAAGTCACACAGTGTGTTATTTTATATGCATACTTAAATACGAGTATACCTACAGACATTAATGGTTACTAGTTTAGTTTTGATACACACGTCAAAAGGGACATAGTGAGTAAATCGCGAAGTAGCATAATCGGAATGAAATTTCAAACATTTTTACGTGTGAGCGAAATTTATCAGTATTGTTTTTACAGACATTAGCGATCTGACGAATCGTGTACAGAAGACGGCTTAGCGTATTAATACTATCAGATAGGAATAGGAAACATACTTAATCCATTTTTTTCTAAATTTTATTTATATTCTGAATTAAATGTTGGAATTTTCTGTTAACAACTCAAAATATAAAGCAAAATGTCATATTGTGCATTCCACCCAGCGTTACCATGCCATGTGGAAATTGACAAATTTAGGGAGAAATCGGTATCGTTGAAGATTTTTTATCGGTTTGCAACCTCACCCTCCACGAAATCAAAAATCCCCAAAAATGCGAATAAAACTCAGAGATCTCAAAATTCCAAGTTTTGATATTGAACTATATACCCCACAAAACTGATTCCATGTTTTCAGTAATTCCATAAGAAAAAATGATTCGGGCCATGGCATAGATCTCCTTCAGGTTTTTGCAGATTAACCGATTCATGGCGGCTCTCATCCATCCGAATCCAACAGTTCTCTTCAAATCGTCAGCCCATCTCATCTGTGACATTTGCTACTCCTTCTCAAACCAAAGACGTAACTGTCAGAGCATATTACACTACATGGACAATTAATTGAGTTGAAAATTCAATATGTTGAAAAACTCAAACCGAGGAGTAAAATATCTTCAAACAATTTCATCTGAACTAAGTAGTACAAAAAAATAAATGAAAAGCATTGGCCCTTTAAAAAAAAAATTATTTACTGCTAGTTGTTTAAGCAGTGGCGGCTCGTGAGTTTTTAGTGTGCTAGAGTGCTAAGATTGAAAAATACGACATTGTTAGTGTCGTTGTAGCCGAAAATGATATTTTTTTTTTTTCAAGATTTTATTTTTTGTATGAAGATTTTCAGGATTTTTCAGTTTTGGTGGTGCACTGCACGGATTTCTGAAAAATCTTCATACAAAATGTTGAAATTTCGAAAAAAAAAATGTTTTCAGTTACAACAACATCAATGATGACGTTTTTTGTCAATCTTACCACTCTAGCACAATAAAAAGTCACGAGCCGCCACTGTGTTTAAGCTTATTAGATAATTATTGAAATGAATTGGTATATTACGCGGTGTCCTTGATGAGATCTTGGAGAAATCCAAAGATCTATCTCAAGATTTTCCGAGAAGTGAGTTATCGAGAATACGAAAACGAATATTTCCAATAATTTCTCGTTACTTCGAGTTTTAGTATTCTTCGACTAGCTTTATTATCAAACCTTCTTGGACTACGTACATTGAATTTCATCTTATAGATTATATGGAAACCTTATAGCGGCGGCGGAAATAAACATCCATCTAATCTCATTTTAAAACCGGTGAAGATTACTTAGGAAGATATTAAATCAATTAAATGTTCGAGGACGGATATAATAGCGAAAAATCTCGGGCAAAAATGTTAATTTTTTTTTTTAGGTTTAATTGTATTTGTCGATACAGCGAATTAAATCAACTGTCGAAAAGCTTCTGAGTTTGTATAGAGTTTTATTCCCGTACAAATGAATTTGATTTAAATTTAAAAAAGGGATTTCATTTTATTTATTTATAAAAAACACTGAATGCTTTACTACCTATTCCTGGTTGCATCAGAGGAATAAAAACCTTAACTCTGGGCCTAGACCTCTTGTATTCAGATCACGGCGTGGGCAAATAAAAATTAATTTAATTGAATGTAGTATATTTTCACCTAGTTTTTGAGTGAAAGACAACCTACTCTTGGCACCGCCTTAGTTAGAGAAAACCTCTAAAGCCCTTAAAATTACTTGTATATAAGTTGAGTAACCAAATCTGAATAGCCAGATATTTCTTCCTAACCTTCCACGTCACCGTATTTTTCCTCTTCCGCGAGCTTCACAATATTTACGAAGATTGAGAATGCCATACTCCCACTGGTTCCAGTCAATCGAGATTCTCGTGGGATTTTACTTCAAAAACAATACATTTCACGTTTTAATTTTATTAACTTATTTAAGTGCTAAAAATCTGCTAAGGCAACAATTCGATAAATTGCGTTTTTCATTTTGATCTGACTGTGAGAGTTACTTAAGTGTTTAAATCTGTTAAAAAGAAAGCTTTACATTAAAATTAAACGACGTTATATTATTACTACAAAAAGTAATATTTGTGAAAAAATCTTCGTTGGTACAAAGTACCCAACGATATTTGATACGCCGTAATTCTCCGAGTACTACGCCGTAGCATCAGAGGCTTTAAGCGCCCTTTTACGGACGATTTGGTGCGATTTTATATGGGTAGACCCCTCTAAACGAGGCGACGTCGCTCAACACTCCAACGGATTTAAATGCCATGGAATTTATCGGTGAAAGAAGCCTTAAATTTTTGATTCACAATGGAATGCACGGTATGGCGGCGTATTGCATACCGCATGGGTAAACACGGGCTTGACCTTTATACTTATTTCAAAGTCATATATATAACTAACTAGCTAACTAACCATCACATCATTTTTCCACAGAGATAGGCAGAGAGTAAAAACCGCCACATAATTTATACATCGTCTCATTCATACTATTTATTTGATTTACTTGATCCTGCCATGTTTTTTTCGGGCGTCTCCGACGTTTTCTACCATTCAATTTTGCACCATATACGAGTATTCTCCTTACACTCTTTTTTTTATTCATCCGATGTACATACCCAAACCATATGTGCGTAATTACTTGATCTTATTAATTACGCTTACATTAGCCTTGCATTATTTTTCGGTCTCCACATATTCAACACGACATATGTACATGGTTTATTGTTATATCTCTTTCCTTTAAACGCGTCGTTTATAGAAAAGATGAAAAGCTTTCGAAGGACTATCGGGGCGTGCCTTATTGATTTATATATCATATATTCTTTTGGCGGCAGGACCATACGTTATATGAAAAATACCTCCGTGATTAGACTCCCTGTTCTGAGCTTAGAATTTGCGTATTCAACACCACGATGGAGTTTAAATAAAAAGTTCATTTACGGTTTTGTGTTTAATTTACGCAACTCCGTAAACGTTGTAATTTATAATTTTCTATTAAAGGTTATGTTTTTAAGCGTTACAATTTTATATAATCAAAGCTTAGAGACTAGGCGCAATACTGGTCTCATGACAATAGGCTTTAAAATTATAAATCACTTAATCGACTGTCCATACCTCTTGGAATGCTACTGCTTATTCGTACCAGAAAAATACTGTCGCAGCAGAAATCATGCAATGTTCGGAATACCCTATGGTCGGATAGATGTTTTGGCTCAGCATAGCATGACAAGAAGTATAATTCTGTTAAATACATCATCTATATATATTCATATATTTTCAGATAATTTACAAAAGTTCAAAAAACTTATTAATTTAAAATTTTTATAATTTGAAATTGCTTACTTGTTGTTCCATTGTACTGTTATTGGGTTTATATCTGTTGTACAATAATAAAAAATAAAATAATAATAATAATAGATAAGTTGTGAAGGCAAAATAGCTATCATGCATACAAATAATCGTACCTGCCAGAAGTTTAAAAATAGCATAGATTTTTTTAAATAACATGTTTTAAAAATATTAAAGTTAATATGCATATTTATTTACGCCTGTTAAAGGCTTTTTACACAAATATTAATATTAACAATATACTTATAAACAGTGCAAAAAATATTGTATAAGAAACAAAAAACAGTATTGAATAACAGGTACATCCAGAGTTTAATGGTTTCTACAGTTAATTTAGCTCTACTAGATGAAAAAAACTGTACTAAGGTATACTTATATTGTGATATTGACGTACTAAATATATCAACAACATCGGAGTATTTGTTTCCCAGATGTTGAATTCGTCGCATAGGAGTGAACATCGTACATATTGAAAGGTTCCCTCGGTAGGTACCGCAATTTAAAAATCAGTAGTTTTAAATGGCTTTATTTTGTTTGGCAACTGTGTCTGAATAAGCAGGAACCTTCGGTACATCCTCTTCCCCTTTTACTTTAATATTTTTTTACACAGTAAAGTATTATTTTCATACAATGGGAATTTGTATCCACTAAGCTACTGTTAATAGCTTGTCAGCAGTTAATCTTATTATATCTTACTAGTTGTTTCCCATGAAAAATCGCAGGATGTCACTTGACTTGCCAAGTAATCTGAAACAGAGATCAAAAACTAAAGATCCGACAGTTAAATGTCACTCAATTGTTTTTTGGAAAATATGTTATGGGTTATACTTAATCGATTGTCTGGATTAAAAAAGATTTTTTTTGTAATTTGATAATTTTCATCTGTGGTTCCAAATTTGACAAGTTTGTACTCGTACGTACGTGTGTTCTCACAATGGAAATTATTTAAAGTTATGTCAGCCTAATCATTTATTCTTACCCTTCATAACATTCCCTAATAAAGAGAGTGTCATAGACCCATTGGTTTTTAGCAGTTAGTTAACTCTTGCGTAAACATTATATAAAAAATATAAAATAAGACGCTCTCCCAAAAGATTTAGATGGGACATAAAATTTTGCATGCAAAGCTTCAATTGGACGTAGTTACACAGAAAGCATCCAACCCACAATTTGCCAAAATTGAGTTTAACATGTTTACATGCATACAAGATTTATATAGGCTTCAAACATCCAAGCTCCAAATGCAATTGATTTTTGGTCATTCAATTTTTTAACCCACATTGCAGATATTTGACTTAAATCGAAGTTTAAAAATTGATAGATAGTAAAATACCTATTTATAATAATTCTCATAAAGAAAAAACACTGATATTCACTTTAGAACTTCCGTAAAATGCTTTTATATCGTTTTTTTCAAACGTTTTTTCTCAGTTTCACATTTTTGGGGTTGGATTGCTTTCTGTATAACTACGTCCAATTAACAGTAACAATTAAACAAAATTAATTGATAATTTTTCTTTAGTAAATATTACTGCTGAGTCACTATTGCTTTGATGATAGCCAACCTCAGATAGGAGAAGGCACCTTTAGAAGAAGTTTGTTGGACTGTAAATAAGAAACTGATTTAAACATCTTTGATTCTTGGAGTATTATTTAAATGTGCCTACTTTGCCAATCAGCGGCAGAAGTCAAAAACGTTCACGATTTATAAGTGAGAAAAAAACACAAGTCTTCATTCTATCTATTTCTGTCAGATAATTAATGTGAGGTGAGCTTTAAAACTTCTGTCGAATAATAAATCTGGATTTATTATGACAGCTCCCGAGATATGTATAAGCCGAACAGCCCGAAAGATCATTTAAAATGTTTGTAGCACTGTTTCTCCTATTCATTCCGAACAGAAATTGGTTCGGCTTGATGACACAAAAATCTGATCAAAACACGAGTGAAATAACTTTCGGGTGATTTAATACACGCCGAAATAAACTTCGGGAACGATGCGTGGTGAATTTTGCTGGGAAACATGTTAAATGGGGGGTTTCCTTAATAATGGCCTCATTTTTGGCCGCATTTCAAAGCATTTGCCGGTTCCTACATCGCATTACATTTCATATTTTATAAGAACATGGTGCGACTGTCGGAGATGGTTTGTTCGGGTTAAACTGAAGCGGCTACACTTTTCGGGGTTCGAATCTCGGCGAGGATCAATACAAAATGTTTCATTAATTCAATGGGTTTCTTTTCACGAACACATTTGCGCATCGCAATAGAGTTGTACAAATAATTTAACTTAAAATAAATACCGGCTGTGTTTAGGTTAATGGTGGGTTCACACCAACCTCCGGATCCGCTTAGTGACGATACTGTTCCGCATGAGTGCTTCAGGAAGCACGGTGCCTCCTATCCTAACATGTCCGTGTTCCATCGGCACTTTACGGAAGGTCTGCACGTGTTCACTAAATGTGGTTTTAAAACTTTTTTTATAAAAAGTTAATTTAGGGGCAAGTTTTTTAAATAAAAAGAAACAGTTCAAACAACGTATATTACTGTTCATTATTTTTATGTTGAATTGAAAGAACTCCATTTAATTTAGTGATAAAAAAACAAATTAAAAAAAAAAAAATGCTTTCCGAAGCTCTCATGCGGAACATTATCGTCACTGAGTGGATCCGGACGTTGGTGTGAATCCACCATAATGGTTTGAACCACGGTCACATTTTCCACTGTCGCTAATCGATTATTAGCGCCACTATAAATTTTCGTCGAAAAATTCAAATAATTACCCCCCTTAACCACCGATTTTCGGCCCGTTTAGGTATTTGATCAAATTACGAACAGGTGTCAAGCATAATAGCATGACCGTTATGTTATCACTAAGGCCTACATTTCCTTGTAAATAAATATGGAATAACGCCTTTGACCTACACACAGTCTATACTTGAAACGGCTTAAGCCGTGTTTGGTGACCAGATCTGAATAGCCAGGTACGTCCCAACCTTCCTCTTCCCGATCTCCTTCCCCTCCCCACTAACTTCAGCCTCACAACATACCCAATTTGGGGATGCCATAGTCTCACTGGCTCTAGACGGTTGGGAGCAGTTGAGACTCTTGTGCGGTATTCATGTAAAAAATACTGTTCCACTACAACGTCGGTTATTTCCTTATATCTTGTGATTACAACGGAACTCTCAGCGGCAAAAGAATACTCTCATTACTGTCCTAGCGTTCTGATGAGATTCTTCTAATCTGTTTCGAAAAGTCATTGCTTGAAATCACATAAACTAAACTTAGTGATCAGATGTACCAGAATAGCTGGGTAGGTACTTACCACGTTCCCAACCATCCTTTTCCTCATCTCCTTTCTTCCCACACATTTTTAGCCTCATTATGTCCCTTTAATTGGGATTGCCTGAGTCCCACCAGCTCCGGGTAATTTTAATTCTACTACCACATAAAAAAACAACCCATATAAAGATGCAATCTTTTGGGGTTAGGTGAAATTTTTTTTTTTTACTATTTTGATGACGTAAAAAAATATTAATAAGTTACAGGTTTTAACTTTTTTTAATGACAATAGACAGACGAGAAGATAGTAATTTTTATAAAGGTACGCTCTTAAAATCAGTAAGCAACACTTTAAGAGAGAAATTTAATGTACGCTTAATATTGAATTTATAGTTCGATAGTATGAAAGTGACAGTCGCTTTCGCTCAATAAACATTCGGCAAGATCATTCAAAATTGACAAAACAATTGAACGATTGTGTAGCTGGAGATACAGCACAAAAGTCCCCCTCTACCCGAACCAAAGTATAAAAACATGTCATACTTGAATTGAATGCCAAATTTATATATGTTCAGAGCATTTATTACGTATTTCGAAAATTGCACTAGTCCCATGTCTTTGAATGAGGAAGTTAAAGACTGATTTCATGCTATTATTAGGATTAAAAAAATGTAATGATTTTTTTTAGTCTATTGTTTCCTTCATATTTTAAATACTGTATACTAAAAAACGCAAGTTGATTTTGCATAAGTTAATACTGGGTGGAGGGTTTCTATGAGAAAAGGAAGGGGGAACCAGAAAATCTAATAAAAGTTTGCTTTATATAGTATATTGGTATTTGTACTATTTGATTTTGTACTCAAAGAACCCTTATTTAGTAATTATTTATTAAGATTGAGGAGTCGACTTTTAGTTTGTGAAAATTTACTACCCGGTGTCATGAGGTGGGGTACTCCCTCATCTTGGAGAGGGTCCAGAAAAAGTTTCTGAGATTTCTTTACATGAGGGAGTACGGCCACTATCCGTGGCTCTACCCGACGAACTTTCTCCTGGGCACGCTCGGACTTCACTCCTTACAACTCAGGAGAGAGGGGTATGCCGCCACTCACTTCTTCAGACTGCTGCGAGGCTATATTGTAAACCCTGCTATTTTGGAGCGCGTAAGTCTCCATGTTCCTGATGACTATCTAAGACAGCATCTTCATAGATTATTCTATCTTCCTGCCTGTAGGACCAACCTGCCAATGGTTCTGCCGGTGGGGAGGAGTATTTTGCTCCTGAACAAAATCTCTTCCGATATCGACTTATTTCATGTCAGTGAGGAGAGATTCAGAAGTGAAATCTTAGAGTAACCTAGAGACCTAACTTTGCGAAATTTTGTCCGCACTTTTTGACCAAGCAATGACCAAAGGGTGTGGCCTAAACTCGGAGTAAAATCACTAACAGGGTTGTCACAAATTAAGTAAATTAGGTATTTTGTTGTGAGTAGGTAGTTGTAAATCATTAAAAAGAATGAATGTTGTATATTTTTTTGTTTATTCAAATATACATTAATCAATAAGATTATTAAAATCTTATTTATAGATAAAAATATAAACGAATTAAATTATTAGTACAGAACATTTTATAATACATATTATAAAATGAACTTCAGTTCCATCAACAAAAAATAGTTTACAAACAAAAGTAAAATAAAAAATGTACGGTGATAACAGATGTTAAATCATTTTCTTAACCTTGGAGTAAGAATATATGGAGAGAGATCAATTTTTTTTACCTATATAAATTTGCGATAAATCACTTTCTCTGCGTTTTACGTCGTACACCATGAGAGAGAAAGAGACACAAAAATTCACAAAACATGACACCGCTTTTAAGTATTGTAGGGATGTTTTCCGTCCCGCGTTATTTTGTAAGGAAATTTCGAATGCAGATAATAATAACAGTGAACTTATATAGCACAGTTTTGTGATATTTCACGTCAAGTGCGCTTCATACTTAATTAATTAAGCTAATAATTCTAACTAACAAGGAGAAAATAATATATAATATGTATACAAAATTAAAACTATCTAGATGCATATCGTTATCATAAATCATCAGAGAACAGGTTCAGAAATGGGTACAATAGTGCATGTGCACATCAATAGATTTAAAAAAAACAATTAACTAGAAGCTAAGGGTATAAAAATCCAGATGAAACGTATGAATTCATATTAACATATTTGTTAAATCAAAGAAAAAGAAATTAGATTTTTCTCGTCTTTTTTCATCCTTTGGAAATCTAAAAATAATTAAATAAATAATAATATTCCAATTTTGGCATAGCCCTGAATCTGGGGACGTAACCGAAATTATAAATATAACTAAGAGATAAACACTATTCTGTCTTTATCTGTTTGCCAACAATTTAGCGTTAGTATCATGAGAAAGAAAGAGACCGGGATACATTCAGAAGCCGTACAATATGGGTATTCCCCCTTGTAATGGTTTCTTATGTGACAGCTAGTAAATATCTCTAAGTTAAAAATATTACGAATCCACTAAAACTCATTTCAAACGGAAGTTTATTATATTGGAACGAATAGTCCAAAGATTAATTACATATTGGTGTAAGTTACTAGTTGTTTTTGTAGGTTAGAATGTTAAATATTTGAGATCTAACTAAAAAAGACGATTTTTATGGTACATACGTGTGAAAACTGTTTGTTTTTGGTCCTTTTGTACTTCGATTGAAGCAACCAAGTATAGCACATATGGCCATGATGTTTTGCTAGATATCGGACAAAAAATAACTCAAGTTTTTAACTATTTACGCACTTTTGACAGTCCGTTCGCCTGACACTCCAAACGTGAATGAAGTGCGTACAGATCAAATATCGCGGACATAGTATTTAGCCCGCCCCAAATCGTGTATTGGTTTCAACAATTGTTTGTCTCTTTTTCTCATATGCGTATAGAACCGAGCATAAAGAGAGAGCTATATTTTGCGAGTTTGTCAACGATTTGTCACAAATTAGTACGGTCTCTTTATATTGTTACTCTAAGAGTGAAATCCTATTGATTCTTGAAAGAGTTTTTCCTCATTGACCTGATCATAACCACTGCCTGAATTTTTTTTTTTGTAATTCTATTTTTCTTGCGTATCCATATGGTACTTTAATTTGTATTTATTTTGTAAAAATTAAATCTTATTTCTTATATGCATCAAATTTAAAAGTTTGTCATGTATAAGAAATTTAATAAAGAAATAATTATTATTATCGTCCGCATAATTATTTTCACGTCACTACGCCGGGTTACGCAAATAATTCCCGGATCCTGATGTTTCACTTCTGGTATATTATTAAAGTACCTTCCACGATTAATTGAAAACAATGCCGCTTATATCGATGATAATTTCACTAAATGCAAATTAAATTGATTGATTCGGTGTTATTTTCAAGCGATTCGCAGAATGATGCAGGCATTCTGTAAACAGCGCGATCAATAATAGATAAACTGTCTATTGTCAGTCGAGGCCCGCGGCTCCCGTCGATTGGCCGAAATGAGTTTTCGGCAGAAATAACATTCGAATCGTGCTAAAGACCGAATATTTATCTTCCCCGACTTTTGAGTCTGGCCCATGTTTTTACAAGATCAAAACCTCGCTGACGGATCTATCTAGTCTGTGGGAAATTGCTTTATAGTTTCAAAGGTGTTATCTTTCGATGTTACAATACGTACTTACAAATTTATGGTACAGTTCACATATTGTAATCCAGAGTGGTTATTTTTACATTTATATTTGTACTAGCGAGTACCCAGCATGCTTTGCAATGCAACTTAAATAAAGAAAGAAAAAAAAAAGATTTTGTTCCGTTCCCGTCGCTCGACTCTTTCTCAAGCTCGTGATGCCTTTTTCTTTCGTGCTTGAGGTGTAGATCGACCAATAGATTTTATTTTTTTTGCCATAATTGATTTGACAGCGAAAGTAATTCCTTTCGACGACCATTACTATCTTTAAACAAAGAAATATTAATTTGAAATTTTAATTTCATTCCAAACATTTTTATTTAAAAAAATCTGAAGTATGTAGGTACCTACTTTTGTTTTCCATTTTTTAAATATTCTTCCAAAACAAATCTTCGTCTGTGGTATATCTATGGGCTAACTTCAATTCAACATGGCGGGTTCAATGTTTTTCATACTAATTTCAAAACGTTATATCAACAGTTTTACATATTGGATTTTACTCAAACTACACGTTAAACCTTTTTGTCACTAATAAGAACAAACTGTGCCATTTTCAGTGAAATCGGTCGTGCAAATTTTCGATGACAGACAAACATTCATTTTTATATATAGAGAAGATGAGACTTCCACTGAATAGAGAAATTGTTTTTATTGCATATAACAAAGTTGAGATTTTTTTATGCTGTAAAAATAGGTGAGAATAAAAGAATCTTGAAATACCCGGAATTTATTTCCTACTGAAATTCATATATATTCTTCGCAAGTTTTTCTAAAAAAATCTGAAAGGAATATTAATTTTTTTAAATTAATTAATATTCGTAATTTTAATTAATTAATTTTAATAATTTGAAAATCTGGTTCCAAATAAATAACTGTAGCTATTAAGTTGTCTTTTATGCGCAATGCTTTGTGATAATCATTAATTTTTTACTTATTGAGTTAAAATTACCGCGTGCGTTTCAGATGACAAATAAATACGAAACAATCACCGATCACCGGCATTCTCAGAAAACTGCTATAAAATATATTGTGTCATAAAAATTACATGTAGGTACTTAAGTATTTTTTCCACCGGCAATTTCTGATCATTGCAAATTCTTATCCACATCGCGAAGAGCATCGAATAAAGTCCACCCAATGATATCATCTGATTATTCTGTGGCAAGATTGATAAAATAAGAGGTGGAGGAAGACGCTGGCTTTGTGTTCGATTAAGTTTATTAAATCGTAATAAATTACTGCCATTGTTGACAGTTTACTTAAGTTTAATGCAATAACAGTAAAATAGTTAATAGAGCATGTCGCCGACATTGTTTTAAATCCAATGTGAAGTTATTTATTTTATTGTTGACAAGAGGAGTTTTCTACCTACCCGCTTTCTGTAAAAGCTAAGACCCGCAAGCTCGGACGCTTTTCTCAGTATTACTAACTCAAAGGCTTCGGAAATTTATTACATATTGCGTATCTATAACTGTTTTATTCCGAACAATTCTTTTCACTCGGGTTATAATTAGGTATTACCTAATTATGTGCAGTGATAACAGTTCTTAGTTAAGGTTTTGTCCCATTGTATTGCCTGATTGTTTATTCTATATGATTTACTTCGTTTGTGTAAAAGCACTATGAAACAATACGTGATAATTAATAAACCTAGACACTAAATCAAGCATCGACACAGGTAATGCGAGCTTTTGCAATGCGAACTTATAATCTATAGGCAGATTCTCACAATTCCTTTGTACAGATTAATCTGATAACGTAGAAGTTTTTCATTAAAAATTGCAAAAATGTTCTAGATACGAAAAGAAAAAAAACTCCAGTTTCTCGTTCGTATTATAAAGAACAACAAATTAAAAAATATCCAACTTGTATTCCAGGGGAAGACGTGGTAGAGGAAGATGCCTCGTCTTATAGCTTTGAAATTTATGTGACTGGTACGAGTGCTATTACGCCTTGTTCTGGTATGCAGTCTGCAGGGTGAATATTGCCCTGATTCTAGCCGTGTCGAATTTCTCAATGCACAAGAATGAAGTTTATCAAAATGAGTGAAAAATATTATTTTGTTAAATTGTCAAGCACTGTCAACGCTAAAGTTTGTACTTTATATAATTCTTGCAGAAAAAAAAGTTTTTTCTCAATCTCTTGTAATGAGTTAAAATCTTCTTTAACAAATCATTGCCAGCGAAAAATACATGAAAGCGTTCAGCAAGGTGTCGAAGACATAAACAAATGCTAATTTACAGCTTTAAGCTCTGACGTTCTGGCAACAGTCTCTTAAAGTATTACTTATGGCAATTAAAGTTAGCGATTTTTATATGGCCAAGCGTCAAATGTGTCAGCCACCGCAATCAAACATTTCCGACGGCACCAGACGCCGAGTCAGGTGACCGTTTTCCAATCCAAGATATGTTATTTACGTAACGACTGCCTGACACATTTATAGTACCCTTGAATATTTATTTCGGTCACCCACAATGTAGGTAGGTGTGTTTGATTCGCCGCGGTGAAATCGTAATGTCATTTGGGTGGAGGCAGCAAACGTAAATATCATTTGTCTTGAAATACTACCCTAGAATTCTGACTTCTTTGAATAACTTCATAAATAAGGCTTAAAACATTTATTTTCGGTTAGAAATTTTTCGCTATCATTAATTTTCATTTCAATCGCATTAATTTTTTGCTGGAAATGGAATATGAAAAGTGGGTTTTTTAAGGATTTTTAGCTTAAAAGTTCATTGATTGATTTTTAAAAAATAAACAGTTTTGGAAAGCACATTTTTTGGTGGAAATAATATTTATCAGCTCGACAGAAACAATGGTCAGTATGAACTTGATTGAGTTTAAAGAGTATCAGTCAAAGTTTTATTTGACGAACACAAAAATTTAGAAAATCGCTTCGTGTATAAATATAGGAGCTAATGAGGTTTGCCTACATTTTTTTGGTCATCATCATCAGCTCCTGTCTATCTCCTACAGGACGAATGATTTTCCCTCTTCTCTCTCTTTTCTTCTTACAGCTCCTCAAATTGTTTATTCCGCCCTATTAGATGCTTTAAGCCCTTGAGCCCTTGGGTACCGCCAAATGACGAAATTTGACTGAAGGTTGTCTATTTTTCAATTTACAATCAATGTTCTTAACGTTAGTAATTACCTCATCTATTTTTTTTTCTCTTCGCTAACCTATTTTTAATAAATTAACTGGTAGGTTTTCAGATTATAAATATTTTAAAAATTTGAGCACACCTTTTTTTATTTAAAGAGTGATAACTAAAATCCAAACTAACTAACCTTACTATAACTAACTAACTAACTATAACTAAAATCGTTTTTATTTTGATATACACATAAAAATACTAATTATATATTAAAATTCTCATTTTTATTTAATCACCTTTTCAGTTGACATTTTGCCTCTTTCATTTCATATTATCTGTCTCTTTATCTCTGTTCCTTTGTTATAATTTTAAGTGTTATTCAATTGTTTTCTCTGTGTTCTCTTATTATGTTTATTTTATATTGTGTTTTCCCTATGTATGTACATATAACCGCATACTTTGTATTTTTATTTAGTTTAATTTTGTAGCCTGATGATGCTTAGGCTAAGCGAAACCGGTCGGTCATAAAAAATAAAATTAAATCTGTGGTCTTGTACAAAGCCATTATTTCATTTTCATTAAAAACTAATTAAATTAATTACCGGCGGCTAAATTCTTGACACCCAATACCCACTTATCAATATTACAATCATTAATTGAGCGTTAAGTTTACAATCATTCTAACGTACACAAAACATTCCACTTCTAAATGTGCATCCTGTCAACCTCTATTAATACCCAAAATGAATGTCAAATAGTTATCTGCGAAACTAATTGGTTCTGTCTCCGTGTGCACGTTTTGGCAAATGACTTCCCTGTTTTATTTCTAATAATATTCTTCCATGTCACTCGCGTTACTTCCTGTTCACTTGGCGGGCTGTTTAACCGTTACGGTGTGATAGTGTGAAAAGTTCACGCGGCTCGTTCACGCCAACCTCATTAGCGTAAGAAGCGCTTAGTCCACGTTCACACTTAACAACCGCTTCAGTCAAATTGCTTGAACGAAAGTACCGTACCCGTTTAAAATGACTCAATGTTAACAGATTATTAAATATGATGATTAAGAAAGTGCGAAAGCGTGGACGAGTCACTGGAATAATCTATATTCAGGGTCAAGACTTGAAGGCGGGCAGTAAGAATAAAATTTTTCGAAAATTGTAATATTTTTCATTTTAACTAAAGATGTGATTGACGTACGGTTGAAATGTTGTATTTAAAATTCTTATTACTTATTTTTACATGAAATTTTCTTAAATTAAAACGTTTGGAAAAACTCGTTTTACAACTTTATGTTGGAAAACAGAACGGATTCAAGAATGACGCTAAACTTTACTTTATCCGTTCTAATACAAGCAATACTACAAATGATTTATCTAAAAAATAATATGGGTATTTAGAAAAATGTCTTGAAGTTTCCAGTAAATACAATTTTTTTAATGAAATTCTTTAAAATTTATGAAAAACATAATAAAATCGACCGGTCGGTAGCTGAGTGGACAAACGCGTCGGATTCCCACCCGGGCGTCGTGCGTTCAATTCCTCTGCTGGCTAAGTCCTTCATCATTCCACAAGCAACATATTCCCCTTTTTATGATGGCAGTAGGAGTTTTTCAAATATTGTCAGGTTATTCGTAAACCAGAAATGTTTGTCTTTCTTTTTAAATAAATAAAAAATGTTAGTGAAAGGTGCAGTTTGAAAACGAGCGAAGGCAGTTTTGAACATTTTACTTAAAATTCAAGCATGCATTTCATAAAGAGTTCAAAAGATTACTATTTGAGAATTGTATTCAGTTGAAACATTAAACATTATTCTTACTACCCGTATAGAATTAACAGATAAATAATTTTTAGTTTTGCTTGTACTAGAAAGCCAAAAAGTGTGTATTTTTGGGTGCTGACTCTTATGTGATAGTTACATATTTCAGTTGATATAAACAAGGAAATGAAAATTTCGTCGTTTGTTTTTCTATCGTTTTAATCGTGTTATTTGTACAGGTATGTAAAACTTGCATTAGACGTGTCCCATGAAGCCTTTCATGAAACAACCAAAAAAGTATTTTGGAATTTTTTAACATAACTTTCAGTTTTCAGTGAAAGTCTATCAATAATTTCTGCTGAATCAACGGTGAAGGACGTGTTGGTATAAGATTATGCTTTGGGTGAGAAGAGTAAAACAAGTATAAAAGGAAAATACAGTGCAACAAACTTAAGATTTCTATAAAGATATCTCGGAACACTCCAGAAAATTATAAAGCTCAGAAAAAGGTTAATACGTCTTTATTTACAGTTATAAAACAAATTGTATTTATCTCGCTAATATCGCTTTAAAAACCGAAGACAACACAAACCCAAATCTGCAAAAGGGTTTAAAATTCAAAAAGAAACATGTTTAAACCAACTTTTCTATCTTTCGCAAAATTCAAAATTTCACAAATATCTTCTTTATGGAAAATCGCGAACCCATTTCGAACCTTTTCTTTTTTAACAAAATACCTTTCTGACATCTATGGTACTTGCAATTTATAAAAACCCAACCCGAATCCAAATACTGTAAAATCATAAAGTGTGTCATTTCAATTTTGTGAAAAATCACGTTTTCTTCCTAAAATATTTTTGTCAAATACTTCCATAGAGCCTGAGGAGAATTATATGCCCGGAGGCTCTAGAGCTAAAACATCTTTATTTGGGGAATGTTGTGAGGCTAAGCGAATGAAATGAAAAGGGACAAAAGGAAAGAGGAAAGTTAATACAGTAAATCCATTTCAAGCACAAATGTTTCGATTCTGAATGGTAGTTCAGGATGTTGATATCACTATCTTTCATATCATATCGATTGCTTTGTTTTACTTTCATCCGTGCCGAGTTTCGAATCGATGACTTTTGGGTGCAGAGCAAAGGAGCTTACCTCCCTACCACGAAGGACGTTCTTACTCGAAACCAACAGATTTTACAATTTTTTGAAAAGCATTTACCGTAGTGTTGCCATTCTAAATTCCGATATGTGTGTGTTCAGTTTATCAGCTGGGATAGGGGGATGTGTTGAAGCAAGGAGTGATAATCGATAAACAGATGGAGCCGAGGGAAGTGGGCCAACACCGCGTGAAGGTTAGGGTCAGCTAGGATTTGCGGGGGGAGAGGGGCGCGTCGGGACCCTCTGATCGAATTGCATAACAAACGATGCCGTTTTTCACTGGAAGCTTTATTCTGTATTACTTATCTAACTTACCTCGCGATAACCTTGAACTGTAGTGTTTCCAAGAAGTATTATACTTGATTTATTTCCAATACTTCTGGTAACTACGAAGGAGTTGAAATTGGCTATAAAATCAGCTTCTCGAAGAATACCGTGTTCTAATCCTAAATCAATAACGTGAAAATTGTTTCCTATTAATTAAAAATAAATCAAAAGATCTTCCGTATTTAATAAAATGGATTTTTATCCAAGACACCATCTAGATATTCAATGAAGTCGGGTTGAGCTTTGATTTCATTACAAATATGGCTGCCAAAAATCGAAAATAAAATTTAATTTTCACAAAATAAATACAAATTAAAGTACGTATAGATACGCAAAAAAAAAACAATTTCAGGCAGTGGTAATGATCAGGTCTATGAGGAGAAAGTCTTTTAAGAATCAATAGGATTTCACTTCTGAATCCATCCTCACTGACATGAAATAAGTCGATATCGGAAGAGATTTCGTTCAGGAGCAAAATACTCCTCCCCACCGGCAGAACCATTGGCAGGTTGGTCCTACAGGCAGGAAGATAGAAAGGCGTTACTCCCCGATAAAGTAGAAGATCCGAGTTCGAGTCTCGGTTGTGACCATTATCTTTTTTTTTTTCTGTTTCATGTTTTTGTTTTAGATTATTGATATAATTTAAATATTTCGATATTTAATTGTCGTTTGATACGCATTTCTCAGTTCTTTTATTTAACAAAGTTGACATTGAGAAAATAGACGATCAAAAACATTTGTGTAATTTTAAAACATTCCCCGCATACTCGCCGCAACGCCAAGAAAACTGAAAAGAAGTGTCATTGGCAGAAAAGTGGCACATTAATTTTGTTTGTCTCGCATCATTAAATTCAGCCAGCAGCCAAACTAGAGCAGTGAGCGTTTAGCTGATATTTTAATTTTAAGGAAAAAAACATGAGTTTGACTTTGCTAGAATAATTATATCGCGAGAATAAAGGAACGTTAAACCAGTTGATTTTCACCTTCTTCGTAAGCCTTAATTTTCCATTGTTATGTAAACAATGCACAGGGCGATGAAAATGCTCGGTTATGTTCTAAAGGTTAAGATTTCAAAAACATTAATAATTCAAAAACCGATTGAATATAATTCCTGGATATGGTCTCCCTGCTATAAAACTAAGGCCTTCGGAAGTCTTATATAACGAAATCTGTATGCCGTCAAAATTCATAAATCATGATTTTGTAGCAAGAATGAAATTCAGTTTTTTTCTCTTTAATGATTGCGAGTATGCATGAGATAATTTATGATTCTGTGTGAAGCAAGAAGTGTGTAGCCAGGATTGTCTATCATTTTTAGCGTCGAGGATAATGAGGCCTTCATATTGAATTGTACATAGAATTACTTGACTTTATTGTTTTCAGAATGTATCTACCATTCTCACAGTGGAATCAATATAGAATGTACTTTACGTATATTTTAGTGCCGAGTTTTTTAAACCAACACCCCCTGTCGAAAACATAAATGAAAAGTTTTAATTTCAAAGTGATTTTAGTCCGTATATCAAACAGTTTCCATTTTGTAGCAGCCTGAGGTACGAATATTATCTGTCAGTGTGTTTTCCAGCAGCGTGTCTTATTATTTCAGCGTGTAAAAACTTGAAAGTCTCGCCAAGGAGTTGGCTGGCCGGAAATGATGGATGTTGTAAACACAAGGTACGAGAAATCCCGCGGTAAATAACCCAGGGCGCCACCTGTTCACCCGGCCTTCGCACACCGGGCAGCTGTCTCCGATATTTGGACAAAATTATTTCGAGGGTGTTATGATCTTTCAATCAATGAATGAGAAAATACGTAAATAAAACTTTTATGTGTTTTTTATAAAATATTCATCTAGCCCTACTATTGAACTTCCCTTTGTTATTTTATCTCTACAAAACGTGTTTACCTAAGCAACAGTATTGGCGTAAAAAATATTCAGTCAGCCATGCATTTAAAGTGATGCTAAACAAAATGACGGAAACGTGTGAAAGATTTGCCTTAAAAAACTCTTTGAGGAATAGCAAAATTTTTGCTTGATAAAACTTGGCACACGTACTACACACGTTTTAGAAATGCTTCAACTGAAAATTATTTAAATTATTGACGACAAAATAAGAGAAAAAAAAATACAAAAAAGAAAATACAGAAGTAAAATTCCAAATTACAGTAACGTAAAGGTTACCTTTTACATTTGTCAGTAAAAAAATATTTTTAAAACCACCGATCAATAATTTTTGTTTTTATTTTGTAACTTAAAAGCCTACGGAACATTGTATTTTAAACAAGATCGCCTGTGTGCCGATGGGCAAATGACAGAGGGCAAAGCGGGACGTTTCTGAAATTGACATATTCATTATTATGTAACGTATTGGTTAACGATCTGTGAGAAAAAAAACTTTTTTTATGGTTTTTAAAGAGGGTTTATGCTTTTGACCATTTTCGTTCCTTGAAATACACCTATGTGCGTCAGAATTACACATTCTAATACGTTTCGTAACTATCTGGACAATATTGAATATTGTGTATCTGGTTGTGATAATTGACAAATGGCTTTTCAAAGTTTGTAATAACCTAGTTTAGTTTTTCGAAAATCTTATACATAGAAGGTGAAAAACGTGTAGGTACATGTATATTACAACAAAAGATACTGAATTATCACTCTTACCTCAAATTTTTTTACGCATTTATCTCGACCCGATTTTTTTGAGTTTACATCACTCCTACACCGCTGACCGCCTTAATGAATAATTGAAGAAATTATATTTTCCTGTCAAAGTAAACACGTTGTGACTTTTTTCTCCTGTCCAATGCTTAACATTCTTTGATATTTTGGGCTGGGTGTTTTGACAAATGGATGGAATCCAGAAGCTAAACAAAAATACATATTTATTTATATATCTGTATTTTTATTAGTATAATATATTTTTTATGTAACGGGAATAATTTTTAACATTGTCTACTCCCGGTGAAATGAATGAGTTGGAATAAACATAAGCTATCCGCGAGCTTTGCGACATTTTTAAAAGCGATATGATTTTCCTTTACGTGATTTTGAGACAACAGGCAGATTTTGCTGTGACCTTTATACCGTTTAAACAGACTTTCCTTCAAAGCAGCTTTGCAAATAAATGTTGAAGTTAATTATAAAGATGGTACACGTTAAGTTAAGGATGATGAATTCTAATAAAATGTCATTATTGATTGCATTAATGCAACAAGACACATATTTACTAAACAGTCGTAAGTGCTTTTACTGTTCTAGTAAAAATATTTTTGAACTCTCGTCTATTTTACTATCTAACTAACCATCACGCCGTTTCTCCGCACGAGTAGGCAATGAGTACGGCCACACAACCCCGTATTAAGGACCAGCACCCAAAATACACACTTTTTGGTTTTCTAGTGTAAATCCACAATTATTTATCTGTTAATTATATACGGGTAGTTAGAAATATGTGTAAGGTTTCCAGTAAATACACTTCTAAAACAGTAATATTTTAAATTGTTTATGAAATTCGCACTAGAATTTTAGGTAAAACGTTCAAAAGTGCCTTTGCTGGTTTTTAAACTGCACCTTTTACTGATATTTCAGTATGATTTTCGTAGAGTTTAAAGGGTTACAGTTAAAAGATTGTATTCACCGGAAACCTCAGAGATTGTAAAAAAATTCCAGATAACATTTGTAGTATTGCTTGTATTAGAATGCAACAAAGTGACATTTAGCGTAATTATTGAGTGCTGACATTTAACACACATTTCTTACTTCGTTTACATTTACACTTCATATTTTATCACGTATTTATTGAATGTGAAAGCAGCTCACTCCCCCTTTTAAACTTTGTACTAGGTTATCTAAAAACAACAACCCGAAATCATTTTGTTACCTACAAACTTTTCTGTGCAAGCTGCCGAAAGAAGAACTATCCAACGAATGACTTTTTTTAATCCATATATTTTTTTAATCTGCTAAATTTACACCCAGACTGCACAGGGGCCGAGCCAAGTTTTTAAATAAGTATCCTAAATACTAAATATTTTATACGTTACCCATGAAGATTAAACTTACCCACGCTTTGACAGTTCCTGCTTCAACTAAAATACTTTCTACGAACATTTATTTTCTCGGTGTGTACCTAATTAATTAAGTAATAAATAAAAGTTTAATAATAAACCTCTGTCAGTATCAGCTTTGACGATATTTTTCAAGTCTTTGTATTAATTCATTTAGTTATTGAATTAAATGTGTTTCTCCTTGAAAACATCACGAACAAAGTTAGGCTGGCTGTCTGAGACTTAACACGAATACAAATGACTATTTCTTTGTTTCTCTACCTTGTCAGAGTCAGAACAAATTAAAATGGTCGCATGTACAACAACCCCCATGAAAGAAAAGCTTCAAATGAAGAAAATTAATTTTGACATTCATTTACTAAGACATTCGCAATATTTTTGCAACGTGGGTAATTGTTATGTGTTCGGTTGGCACGAGGTCGAGTCGTTTCTTTTACTCATTATTTGGAGATGAGAATGTGTCGGTTCTTTTACTCGTTATTTTGACATGAGAATGTGACGTTTCTTTTACTTGCCATGTTGGCATGAGAATGTGTCGTTTCTTCATCTTGTTCTTATGTAAACTGTTGTGTGTGGAACAAACTGACAGCATTTGTTTTCCTTAAGGATCCTGGATTTAAAAAAATCTTTCTTTAAACCTCCTATTTAAACGGATTAACGACATCTCTTGTCCTATGAATATATTAAATAGTTTTGCCATCGGTGTTACAGCTCTTGGGGAGTCTCGGCCGCATCTAAGCATTTTTCCAAATCGGTTCCGAATTCAGACTAACCTAACCAACCTGAAGTATAGACTTTGAAATGTTGCATCTTCATTATTATCTAGGTAAACTTATGTGTTACCAATAATCAAAATTTTAAAATATTTATAATTTAATTATGATAGCGTGATCTAATGTTAAAAGCTACGAATGATTGTTAACTGGGTATTTTAAGAGATATTAATTCTAGAAAAAAAAAACTTATGTTTGTTTAGTGTAGTAAACATGCTACATAGTTTGAGATAACTTCTGGCTAATTTATATGGCACCATTTTTTGTGAAATAATAACTTAATGTGATTTTTTTACATAGTTTGATAGATATACTACGAAACTTTGTAGTTAATTCAAAACTCTCCATGTTTTGCAAGTGTTGCGGGAGGGTGATATAAGGTTTGCCCATCGATATAATACTTGGTCGGTGGGTTTACCATTTTATTGTATTAGAAAATAAATTAAATCGTGTTTCATAAATCTCACTCTAAACTGCGAAAACCTTTTAACAAGTTTTTTTCTGTTACAGGATGACGAGAAGAAGTCCAAGAGGAAAGCGGGCAGCCCCCCCGCGCCGCAGCCCGAGGAACTGGCTAGGGTGCCCGACCCCTCAGATGCCAGCTTAAATGGTGAGCCCCGTTCCTGACTTTTACAGTGGCTTCTGGAAATCAAACTGAGCGACTGCTAAGTTAAAATTTGCCTCTAATGCACATTTCGGTCAATCGCAAATGATTTTTGCGGTCGTCCTTCGTATTTTTTTTTACCTAGCTAACAGCTCCCTCAGATCAAATTAGTGAGAGCCGCCTATTATGTGCATTCTTCCGTATTTATAATATTGGTCTCGCTTCTACCTTAGTATGCGTCACATTATGGATAATATAGAGCGTTGTTTTAAAATAAACAAAGTTGTGTTGTCACTATTGGTATGAAGTATGCATGACTGAATAAAAATTTAAATCTTGGAAAAGATGTGAGATGATACATAGATGCTGGGAAAATAAAAAATGTCATTCATCGTTCAGTCAAACTGTGAACTTAAAAAAATAGTTTTCTACACGATAATGAATGTAAATATTGACTGTGAAAAGGCAAAAGGAATGAACGTTCATATTTGGAAAAAATCATTTGTTTGTTGTATAAAATTATCTGTAGAAAAACATACAACCATGTTAGACAACCTTACCAGCATTGAAGAAAACTATTTTATTATCAATGAAAATGAATTATAACCTTGTGCAAGATAACAGATTTTATTTTAATTTTCATTACCGAATGGTTTCATTTACCCTAAGCATCATAAAGGTACGAAATTAGACTAAACAAAAAAATACAAAGTGAGCGGTAATATATACATACAGAGGAAAAACACAAAATAAGAGAACAGTGAGAAAACAATAGACTAACATTTAAATTATGACAAAGAAACAGAGAGAAAGAGACAGACAATATGAAATAAAAGAGTCAAAACGTCAACTGAGAAGGTGATTAAAGAATAATGAGAAATTTTACGAGTTTCGGGAAATATACGTTATATTGGACTACTGCACAAATATAACTGATTATTAAGAATATGACTATTCTTTATTTCTAGTGCTTCTAAATTATTTAATCTGTTACCATGACCATTTTTATGGAGAATATGAACACTGGTGTTTATTTATAATCATTGCAAGACCTAAACGAAGCAGCCGGTTTCTGGGGTAGCTGTCAAATGATCAGATAATTTTTTTTTTAACTGTACTTTTTTTTAAAGATTTAGATTTTTTCAAATAATAGTCATTGTAAGCAAAAATTTACTATCAACTCTTAACTTTAAAAGCAGGAAATTCCATTGGTTGTCTATAAAGCGGGTTCTTAATTTCAACGCTGTTTTCAAGCTATTTTGACTTTGTACTAGTAAAGCATCACCTTTCCAACTAAGTAAGAAACTTTTCCAATCCCCCATCACACTGAGCCAGCAATGGCGCCCCACACGCCCGCTCGAAGGTTAAGCGCACCATCAGCGTATAAAACCGCTCAGCGTGGGAAATATTAATCTGAGATCCTCCACGTGGGCGTGGGATGCATTGTGTGCATGCTACTTTACGGCGCGTGGGAGTCCTCGGAATCTGAGATGGGCTTTCATATATTGTTGAAAACAACATATTGTACAAATACGTACAGGGTTACAATGTTAAAATCAAAGAACAAATTAGATCTTTAAATAACCACGGTTTTAGAGAATTCGCTTTCTCTTCACCATCTTATTGAAAGAGATCATACCTTCAATAAAAGCGCCGGTGCTCATATTCTCTATGAAAATGCCCATGGCAACAAGTTTAACAATTCAGAAGCATTAGAAATATTATAAATAATCACTTAAATTTGTCCAGTGTCACAATATTAGGTACATTTTCCGTAAACTTATAAAATTTCTCATTCTTTTTTTTTTTAAAAAAGAAAGACAAACATTCCCGGGTTACGAATAACCCGACAATATTTGAAAAACTCCTACTGCCATCATTAGAAGCGGAAGACGTTGATTGTGCAATGATGGAGAACTTAGCCAGCAGAGGAATTGAACGCACGACGCCCGGGTGGGAATCTGACGCGTTTGTCTACTCAGCTACCAACCGGTCAACGGACGTTTTGCCTCCTTTTATTTGATATTATCTATTTCTTTCTCTCTGTTCCTTTGTTATAATTAAATGTTATTATTTTGTTTTCTTACTGTTCTCTTGTTTTATTTTTTTATATTGTGTTATTCCTTTGTATGTACGAGTATATATAACCACACACTATTTTTTGTTGTTGTTTAGTTTAATTTTGTACCTTGATGATGCTTAGGCTAAGCGAAACCGGTCGGTCATAAAAATAAAAATAAAATCTGTGGTCTTATAAAAAAGTTATTATTTAATTTTCATTCAATTGAAAATATGAGTTTATGGAGGTGCTAAGTTTTTTGAATAAATTAAGGTAAATAATATTTATTACGTAACCATGTATCACCTATCACCTAGCAACACCAAAAATCTCAACTAGTGTACGGCCTTTAATAAGCATTACCACAATAACCAAAAATAATTGAACATAGTTGCAAATAAATAATTAACAAGTCTTCAAATGAACTGCTTTGTAACCTCCTCTGTGTAGTATGCATCTCATATGAGAGGTTTTAACGCAACTATCAGAAGCTAAGCAAATCTTTGATTTTTTTTAAATCTACTATGTTATTAAGTAGTTTACTTAGGTACATTTTAACATTAAAGTGGAATCTGTATCAAACCAATGTCACTTATTTTTCATTTAAGTTTTTTATAAGATAATGAGTCCTACTCCCACCCATTTAGAGTATGTGTGTTTCGCCAAATCCACCCCAGCAACTCTACATATTATATAAGGGATGCGAAACGTACAAAATGAGAAGAAACTAAAATCCAGACATTTCCACACAGAACTTAAGAGTGACGCGTAACTTTGGCCCTGATCTACTATAACATTTTTGACACTTGTAAGAAATAGGATTTAGAGCAGAGTTTCCCAAACTTATTTGGCTTTCCACCCCGCAATATTAATCTCTTTTGTCATCCTGGCACTGCTGTTTGAAGCCCCGTCAAGTTTGACTTTCGATTAAATCGACAATAAATCAACGCCATTTTGATATTTTTACATTTGAATGGTTCTGGCCCGTTTCGGCATTTGATCAGATTTTGACCATCTGTCAAGCATAACAGCGTAATCCTGAATCGCTCCGAGAATCAATGATTAACAAGGACCGTTAAAATGTAAACATACAAAAAAAATGGCAATAATCGTCGATCAAATGAACGTAATTATGCAGAAAGCGTCCAACCTACAATTTACAAAAACGAATTTACATGTTTTCCCATAAATAAATACAGGATTTATATCAGCTGAAAACATCCAAGCTCCAAATTTAATACATTATTGGTCATTATTTTTTTCACTAACGCACATTGCAGATATTTGACTTAAATTGAAGTTTAAAACATTATAAAATGTAGGATAACATAAGAAATACATTTTTTTTAGAAAACACATTGATATATTATAAATTACCTATTTATAATAACACTATATTCACAAATGCCGAATACGCACATTCATGCTTTTATATCGTCATATTACGCCCTTTTCTCAGTTTTTTTCTTTGTGGGGTCGGATGCTTTCTGAATAACCACGTCCAAATGTGACCAACAACTTCGGCTAATTTTTCGTATACTATAAATGTAAATATTAAACTGTAAGTGCGCTTGTAGCAGAATGCGTGTAGCCCTCGTCTGAATAAAGCCTGGCGCTATTTCTTTGATCAATAACGTTTCGTGTTGAAATTACAAAATTATTGCTGGCTCATTCTGTAGCACGGCCAAATATGGTATATATTTTCAAATACTTACGTAATCTGATACTAATACCCTAAGTAGAAAAATTATCGTAACGGAGTGGTAAAGGTCGAGGCTAAATTATACTCTACGTGTTATTGTTCGTATCGAAAGATACTCGTATTTATTTTCAAAAGAATAAAAAAATAGGGTTAAGAGTGAGTGGCATTGGAGCTTACTAAAAATACTACGACGCATTTAAGCTTCAAAGTAAAATGGATAGATGGCGTCATCGTTCGTCTATTCTCGCTGAAAATAAAATATCGATGGAATATAGGTAGTTTGAAAAAGCAGAACACTCAGTCATTTCTCGGGGATGGCCTGTCAAGTGACAAATTACATCTGTTTTTTAGCGAAATTTCCGACTATCAACGCCCTCAAATAAAAATGTTTGGTTTGTTGAGGCATCGTGGTTCTGTTATAAATATGTTAATTAAAAACTTTTTATATTAATGTTAATAATAATGGCCAGTAGCCATATGGTATCTTCGATTCTTATGTTGAAAGACTGAAAAATGGGGATGGGAAGGAGATGGAGAAGGGAAAGGTTGGGAAGTACCTGCCCCATAAAAAGATTTAGTCACCAAACACCGCTAAAGCTATTTCTAGCAAAGTATCGATTCTAAATGAAAATCTTTCTCCAGAGCGATACTGAGAGTATCTACCACTATCAAACGTGCCGCAAACACACTTTATTAAATGTGAAATAAGTCAATTTTTTTTGCGCCCTCCAGGATTTGAACCCACGACCTCTGGATTCGTAGTCGAAATTTTCAACCGCCCGACCACGTAGGTCGACGTTGTTAGAACTTTTAATTTTTCGTGTTTAGGTATTGTGATGTCGATTGTGGGTTTGATAGACATAGCGAGTACAAAAATGGCTTTTCAGCTATTGTATGAAACATTGTTGGATGTACTCGTATAATAAAATACTTTAGAAATGAAGTAACTCGGCGTTAACAATGGGGTATTCACAAAGGGTAAATGTTCATTGCAATTCCGTATCATATGAAAGCATCATTGCTAACATTGTAGGTTTATTTCACACCGCCTGCAAACATTTTGAAATGAAATGTATTTCTTGGAAAATGTTAAATTGCGTTTGGATTTTATAAAATTTAATTCAAGTTTTTCCTTTTTAGTACTTCACTGTAGGTAATGTGTCTTGAATCTACCTCTTGAAAAATGTGGAATTTTGAATTATTTTATTTTTTTTATTTTTTCTGAAATCTACCCTTTTGTTTACCACCGTATTTTAATATTTTGTTGAACTCCTTACAATGTTATTATTTTTTAGTCTTTAGCTGTTCTCTAACTTAAACCTACTTTTGGAAGATGTCGAATTTTGTTGTAATTTTCCTGTTTTTTAGTTTTCTTCCGTACTCAATTTTTAATTTACCCCTGGAAAAAATTGTCCTCCACAATACAGGTGAACTCTAAGCGTAAAGGACAATTTACATAATTTTACATGAAAAAAATGGATAGTTGAAAAATAAAATTTAATAAAAAGTAATACCCAATTACCTAAAGGTGAACTTCTATTATGTTTCCGAACATGGGCTCTTTTTTTGCTCAGGTGATAAGAGAACCCTTGAAATCCCCTTTCCAACAAGCTACATCATTCATTCATTCCTTTTCAGTGCGAGCATCGCCTCTCTCGAACGAACTGCCCTCTGACGCAGGGGGTGCTCCCTCAAAACCAATGATCGAGGCTAAAGTGAAAAGTGTTCCTTCCTCTCCACCAGCACAATAATTATTAAATTCCGTCCACTTTAATTGTTTACCTTCTCTCATCCATTCATTTCCTAGTAGAAGGCCTTTACTCTATTTTAATACAAAAATATGTATAATTGCTTTGATTTACAATATTAGGATTTTCAAATTATTTGATTTTTTAATGTTTTCTCAGTATGCATAAAACGCAATAACATTAATATTCATTTATTCTCCACTATGAAAGTGTTGGTTGGTAGAAATTTCCACCAGATAATAAATAAGCCCGCCTACAATTAATATTATGTATTATATATTTACCTATGTACAATAAATATGTGTTATGAAGAGAAAAATAAATAAATATATTGCAAAGCGTGTATTTATTTTTAAAAAGTCCAACCGAAAATAAATTCTAATAACTATAAATTGCTATCACATATTTATAGTTCACTTTTAATTTTATTCGATATTGTTAAATCCCTGTACAGGTACATATAACTCGGCAAATTAATGAATGATTTTATTGATGATCAAATACAGTCGGTCTTATAAAACCGCCATATTTGACAAACTTTAAGATGATGAATAAATGACAATAACTATTTATAGTACTTACAAAGAGGATTATTCATAATTAATTAACCTCTTATTATATTTCGGGGGCTTAGAAACATTAAGACAAATCTACAAAAACACAGTTTAGAGATATACGATAAAACTGTGTAAAAAAATCATTCTCTCTTTCAGAGGTAATAATTTGAGTGAAAAAAATACAGTTTACAGAGTTTATCGGATGAGTTTTATATTTTTGTCACTTATAGAATTTTTTAATTTTTTATTTCAGATTAGTACTTAACTCAAAACAGCATTTTTGTAGATTTTCCCTTATGTTCCTAAGCCCCTTATTTAGTTTATATCATGAGGGGTAGTGTTGTTATTTCTGCACTAAAAAACATAGATTCGTAATGGAATTCCATTTGAATAATTTGATTAAATCACTATTATTTACCTAAGAACAGGTCTCCAATTAACACGACAGGCTAATTTAGATTAGGTTAGGATAGCTTAGGGCAGGTAAGGATAAGTTAGGTTAGGTTAAGTTTTGTATGGTTATGTTATGTTGAAAACATTATTACAAGTATGCCACCGTTTACCAAACAGTTGAACATAGGTTACAACGCCCTTTGAGGTGATATTTCACAAAAATCGTACTATTTAAATTATCTTAAATGGCACGATTTTTGTATTATTATATAAGTTCAGGATAAACACCGCAGTAAAATCACAAAATAACAATGATTTTTCTATATTATTATTTTTTTACTGTAAATATTAAAAAAGGAAGTAAATAGTTAATTTTATGTAAAAATTCAACCCTGAAACAAATTGACTTGAAAGCTTCATTAGCAGCTTAAAATCATTATCTAGACTCTGTGTCTCTCTTCCCGACTCTCATTAGCGACCCGAGTGAGGAAACCCTTCTTTCATCGCCCATAACTTTGCCAGAGCTGTTGACAGCGTAAAGCAGCGCGTAGCTTATGCAGATATTTGAAGGTGATTGCCAAAATCATCGGCAAAATGTTTTCGCGTGTAGTTGGCAAAGAGTACACATCGTTCAAATTCTAGCACTCAATTTGTTAATACCTTTTCAAAATTTATTTTAAATCGAAAACCTTCGACATAATCGAATGTTTGGCTAGATCAGGAACGAGTAGACATAATTTAGGTGTTGCCATTAACTATTTTAATACACAAATAAAACACCTCATATAGGTACCGTGAGAGTTAGGAAATGCGTACTAAATGCTTTTATAATGGCAGCATATTCGAGCTATATAATCGCGTTTAAATTTCACAAAAACAAAGAGCACTTGTATCCAAAATTGTTTATTGAATCTTTTTGTAAACAACGGATTTATTTCTATTTTACGTAGAAAATAATACAAGCTTTAAACAATGCAATAAAAAACACACCTAACAACAAAGTAACGAATAATTATTATTAGCCTCGCTTATGCAACATTTCTATTTTAATTTTGCTATCTTTGCAAAAAACTGCGCTGACATAACTTTGAAAGTTCAACGCTTAGCAGAGTTTTCAATGAACTTTTGATGACTTACCGCTGAGAAAAAAATAACACTCAGTCGTGAGACTGACACCGGGTTTGTGCGACTGAATTCTGAATCAAATTTGAACTTGTTTGATTTGTCAAAGGGGCCGTGACTTTATGGTTTTTTTTTCTATGTGTGATTGAACGGCGTAGTTTTCCCCTACAGCGGTCATCTTCAGTATTCAATGTGTGGGTGTAAAATTCAGGTGTGGGTTGGAAATGTAATCGATGTCGTCGATTTTTATGGATATATCAGACAAAAGGTTTATCGGAAAATGCGTTCAAATTTAACTGCAGCCATAACATCTTTCTTCTGTAGGCGTCGACTAATTATTTTTTTAATTGAATACCTTGACTTTTAATATTAAAGGCACGATGTTTTCTTTTTAATTTTACAAGATATGAAATACCTTAAATATTTTGGAATTTAAAACAGTTTTAAAACAACACGTCTTAACTACCATCAGCTAGTGTTTATTCAATGCTGTATGAAGTCTAAGGATGCATTATTTCTTTACCACATAATTTACCTGGCATATTTTACCATTCAACAATCGTCAGTAAAATATGTTAAATAAATACCTAAAATCTTTAGTAGGACAAGGCCAGAAAATCAACTCATTTGCAGACGAGTTAATTAATACATTAAAAAAACTATTATACAACAAAGTTATTATTTAAATTTCATAACAAACTAACTGTATGGGTAGTCAGTCACATAATTTCTGTCAAGGCATAGAGGATTGAACGCCATGTAACCTAACTTTTCTTGATTTACTTAACCTTAATATAACAAATAACAATAAATTGCTTACTTCTATAGCACCGTTTTCGTGGGAAAATCACCTCAAGGGCGCTTTCATTTACCAATGAGAACTATTACATCAAAAATTTTGTTTAAATGTAACAATAATATTAGGACTGAGTCTTTTTGATAGTCACTTGTACCTCGACTGCATGTAGTTGGAAATACGTACGCAGATCTGGCTGATGTATTTAACTGCATGGAATGCAGTTATGAGAAGGCTATAATATCATAACAAATACATTGAAATATTCATGTTTACCACTTCACTATTAACTTATTCGAATGAGCAAATTATTAACATCTGTATTACTGTGTACCCTAACATATAAAAGCCCCTTGCGAATTTAAATGATAAAAAAAACTCTTGCTTCATTCACGGTCTCGCAAAACCTTGTGTTATTCAAACTCTTGGCATGACCTGATTCAATTACAGTGGAACCTCGGTTTACGAGTACAATTCCGTCTGGAAACATGTTCGTAATTCAAAACACTCGTACATATCAAAGAAAATTTCCCCGTAGAAATAATAGAAACTGGGAGGATTCATTCCAAGACCTGGATAAATTATTTCTACAAAATGCAGTATGCACTTTGTTAATACTTATTGTTTGATTTTGTAATAAAGTACCTACATATCTGCGATCGAATATATTAATTATTCACCATCGGAATTACTATTGCCTCCTTTCAGGATTTCTCAGAAGTGTGGCATTGCATTGTCGTTGAATAAGATTCATCGTTCGCACTACGGCCTTACTCGGGAACTTACTGCAGTGGCGACTCGTGACTTTTTAATGTGCTATAGTTCTATGATTGAAAAAAAAATATTGATGTTATTGCAGCCGTTTTTTTTTACTCACCAGGGATATACTGAGAGTATCTACCACTCTATAATTGTAGCTGTAATAATATATTGAATTAAGGTATAAATTAGTTAAATATTTTCTCATTAATAAGGTATTTCACCACCTCTAAACAACCTATCAATTAGCGCTACATGTCGAGTAACGTGCATTATCCATTTCATTACCCGTCAAGTAAATGTCTGTTTTTAAAGCTACCATATATAGCCATATTGATTCATTGATTGAATAGACTTGACGAGTAGTTACTTAAAATTTTACTCGGATAGTTAAATACCCGGTTATTGATTTTTTTAAATAAGAGAGAAAGTTTGTAACCGTTAAACACAAATGTATTTACATACAGTATTGAATATTTGAGCGCACAATGATGTTATCTACACATAAATAATAAATTATGATTGATTTTGATTTATCGCAGCTACCTACGTAGACAGATATATCACACCCATAATTACTTGACTTTTTTTTACTCTCTATAATAGGTACATAAATGTTGTGAACTTTCAAAATTTCATTAATATATTGTAAATGTCCTATCCGTTCTTAAATGGTGACGGCTATGGTTGATTGAACCATTAGGTATATTTAAGTGGAAAATGTAAAAAAACCCTCAACAAGATCGAAATCTCTAAAAAAATTACCAATGATTTCCCGGGTTCATTCAATTATTCCACAGAATTCTAATTATACCTACAGTGGTAGATACTCCAAGTATCCCCCTGGTGAAATACCACCATTCGTAGTCGAAACGTTGCTTGAAATGGCATTAGCCGTGTTTGGTGACCAGATCTGAATATCCAGATACTTCTAAATCTTTCTCTTCCCGCCCTCCCCCCACTATCTTCAGACCCACGACATTCAGTGAGAAATGGTTGTGATACAGACTAATTCTCCAGTGTATGAATTTATATATTTATTATTAATTTACTGTCGGTATCTGTATTTTCTCCAAATAAATATTTAAAAAAAAAAATTAAAATAATGCCATAGTTCTACTAGTTCCAGGTAGTTGGGACTCTTGTGCGGTGTTCACATAAAATTCCTTAATATTATTCCGCATTATCAAAAATAAATTACAAATCACTTTTTTTATTAAACTGGTAAAAGACTATAATTAGGATTATTCAGAACAGAAATTTTGCTTAAAATGTCTTTAGCTGTGTTTAATGACTGGATCTAAATAGCAGATTTCTCTAGCTCCGGACAGTTGGTAGGTACCTACTCTTTAAAGTATCACATAAACCAAAATTTATTTCACTCCGTGGCGAACTTTGCGAGGCTGTGAGATATCTAGTGACAAGCTTTCGAGACTTGTATTGAAGTGGGTTCTTTTATTGTGCGATTAACTAAATAATTTGTTTAATTAAAAAAATTCGACCTAATTTCCAAGTCAAATCATTTTTTTCGAAAACAAGCCTAATTTAATTCAACTTTTGGTTTAGAACTTCTAATTGTTAACCCAAGAAAAAAGAGACCAACGATCTACTATTTAAAAAAAATGCCTCGTTTACACTGTAAACAGTTGCGAAGCATGGTAAAAATAAAACATTTCATTCACAACACCCCTCGGCAAGAACCTGTTAACTAATATTTTTGACAAAAATGAGTTAATATTCTCACTAAACTAATTCTGGTACGCTCTATTCAATGAACACACTTTCAGATCATGAATGGCACGAACATGGAAAATCAAAGAGATGAAAGTGTTTTAGCTGACGCAACAAGAGTTGAAACAAACAATACATACATAGCGTTGGGTTTATTGTGTATCGGTATACGCTCCAGTAGCGATGTATTTACGATGTGTCATGAGAGCCCTTTGTCTTGTTTACACCTACTTATTGTCACTAGTGGAAAAGGGACAGCGAGTGTTTATGTTGAAATTGTAAATGCGTGTCCTCATTCAGTTCGACACGCTGTACGTAAGCTATGCATGTGTGAGTATTGGCCGGCACCAACTCTCGTGGTGAGACCTATAACTGCAATTTTTTTATAGCAGAAATATTTTTTAATGGCAAGAACATGTTATCTATAAGAATAAAATTGTACTGAAGAAATGCATTAAAATGCTATATTATATATATATATATATATATTTTTTTTTTTTTTTTTTTATGTTAGCTATAACATTCTTAAAAAATATTTAGTGGATTTGTGATGGTACACACTTTTTTTTAACAAAACGCAGAAGACTCCGAATGAGTCGACAGTTAGTTAACAGGTTCTTGCCATGGGACCTTCATTTATGTATGCTTACTAGGTATGAATTATAAATCAAAGAAAATAAGTCAAGTTCATGAAACAAATTTCTGATTTTTTTAAATATTTGTTTGGGGCAACATACGAGTATTTACAATGCAAATCGATTTAATAAAACTTTGGCCTGAAGCTCATTCCACTGTGCAAATATTCAATTATTTCTGAACTGACTAATGTTTACGTTTCATAAAAACATATCGTAAATTCCCAAAAAATCGTACAAATGTTTATTTTCTAGATAGAGAACAAATATTAAGATGTCAAATGAAAAAAGTTGGTTTATGATTGTGTTTTGTGCGTACTGCGCTGAAAAAACATTTGAGTTTATTCCATTAAAGAATTCAGCAGAGAGGTTCTCGATTCGGCAACCTTATTTTTGGCACAAACAATGCAATGAATTTTTTATCAGTATATTTGTTTTGACATAAAATACATCATTTTATTCGTCGAATAATTCGTATTACTCTTCTTTTGTAATTTTTTTCTTGTGTTTAGAATAGGAGCCTACAACTGTACATTCAGTAAATATTCTTGATGCATTATAAATGTGTTTTGTGAGCAGTACACTTATTTTATGTTTCATAATGTGGAACCGCATTCATAGTGCACATAGACTAAAAACAAGTCAACATTTTTTCCCTTTGATGAAAATTGAAAATATTATGTTTACTTGTTTTTTAAAAGTAAAAATGTTAGAACTTTTTTCGTCCTAACAGTCCAACTCTTAACTCCCCATTTAAAAAAAGGTTGTAAGACTGTAAGAAGTGGTGAAGTGAATGAGAAGGAAAATATTAAACTACCTCATTCATATCCTCCACATATAAAAAAGAATGTTTATCTGTTTGTCCTCGATTTACTAGAAAATGACACGACCGACTTCGCTGAAAATAGCACTTTCTTTTTATTAGAGCGATGGGAAGGTTAAAAGAGAAGTTTGAATGAAATCTCATTTGCGAAAATGTTGCTATTACGTTTTTAAATTAGTATGAAAAAAATTGAACCCGCCATGTTCTATTGAGGTTAGCCCATAGATATACTACTCTGGTTAGCCACAAATTACATATTCCAGACGAAGATTTTTTACGTAGACCTACCTAAGAACTTTTTTTCAAAGCAATTTTAAAAGTGTCTCTACTCTGGAAAGAAGTGCAAATTGCTAACATGCTATAATAACAATAAATAAAATAATTAAATGCTGTTTTGCTTACGCCGTGTTTCTAACTCACGACCGCTGTCTCCAGAGTCAAGGAGCTTACAGCTCTGTTACGGCGGTCATCAATGGTCTGTGTAACCGTCTGGAATAAAATTGAGAAATACCGTAGTGAAATTCATGAGGCGATTATTTGCGTAAATTTAATAATTTTTCAATTATGAAGCTCAATGGAAAAGTTTGAAGGTAATCAAAATTAATATTTTTGGTTGTTCGTTTGAATACTCGGTAATTTCATTAAAGTAAGTCTGCCATAAAACCTGAATTAATTGGGGCATTCTTCACACACAACGTTACCAACATAATATTCTGCTCTCCAAGTAGACCACACTCTCGATTTACTGGGTTCGGTTTAACTGGACGCGGATAAACAGGAACGTTTTAAAGACACAAAAGTTTTTGTAAGATTTTTTTTCAAATTAATTATTATACAGTAGATGCACCAAGTTCACAAGGGTTTATAACGAACTTTAATATTTTTGGGATTGTGTATTGGTGCATACATGTACACTTCCGACAATCACGTATTTGCTATACGTCACTGAGAAATAGCCTTTTGTCTTGCTTACGCCTACTTGTTGTTACTAACGAGAAAAATACAACAAGAGTATACGATCATTTAATTTCAATATATTCGAAAAGTTTAACATTGTGTTCGTTTTTATCATATTGAAAGAAGGTTTTTTTTTTAAATATCATTTAAATTTTCTATTTCAAAATCGAAAAACGAGTTTTAAATATGCTGTATGCAAGCAATGCACCTATATGAGTACTGCGTTTGACTCAAAATCTGCTGCGTTTCCTATAAAAGAGTCCCATTTATGACACATCCAATTTGGGGTATTTTACGAGGCTGAAGGTAATTAGGAGGAAGATTACTATTCAGATCTGATCACTAAATACAGCTAAAGCCATTTTATGCAACTTTTCGCTTCTGAATAGTAGTCGTACCACTTTTTAAAATGAACAAATATTTAGACAAAATATTTGGGAATTTAATACACGTTCAAATCTGGGCTATGGCATATGCACAAGTTTGTTTTTCACATTTTTTTAAGGTAAAGCATTTTATAATGTAATTTGATTAACCGGGAAAACAGTAAGCCGGATAGTTTTCACCATATACCCCAATGTATTGTAGTCCACTGTACACATTTCTATAATAATGTGCGTGAAGACAAGTGTACGTAAGTTCGCCGACCGAACACCCACAAGTCGGGCTTACAAAGTGTTTTGACCTGACCTCTGTGAAATTTGACCTTTAGAGCATGGTGACAACCATATTAATACAAGGCGCAAAAGCCCATTGGTCGCAAGCCAAAAGTTTTTTGCTAGAGAGCTTTCAATAGGGACATTCCTCCTAAAAATAATAAAGTACAAAATATCAGTTAATTAAACAGTAGTTATTACATAGACCATATGGAGTATAGTAACATAGACAATATAGAGAAATTTTTTCATAGATACTCAAACCAAAATCCATTTTACCTCATTTTTTACAATAATTTCCATTCCGCTCTGTTTTTTAATTAACTACTTCTGATGACACGACATATTAGTAAAGCATTCGAACTCAATCTGATTGTATTGTCGATAGACCAAATATAATCCAGTGGATTTTAATAAACTGGTTGTTACCCGGAAAAATATACATAATATTTTCGTAGAAAGCAATCGCTTTGTGGTTTGACATATTTAATGAAAATTAAAAAATAACTTTGTATAAGACCACAGATTTTATTTTAATTTTTATGGTCGACTGTTTCACTTAACCTAAGCATCATCAGGGTACAATGTTTAACTAAAAAAATACAAAGTATGCGGTTATATATATACATACAGAGGGAGAACACAATATAAACTAAAATAAGAGAACAGTGAACCTCTTTCATTTCACATTGTCTGTATCTTTCTCTCTGTTTTTTTGCTATAATTTTAAATGTATTTTTTTTGTTTTCTCACTGTTCTCTTATTTTATTGAAAGTAATTAATAAATATAACACTATATCAAAATCCTTTAAAGATTGATTAAATAATTCTCACACTTTTTAATCGGGTCACTGATACCAACATTTGTGTGCGTCTAACTAATGTGGAAAAATCTCAACTATAAAACAGGAAATCTGTGTGCAAAGTAGCAAAAGTTATCGAACGGCAAACTATGGCGTCATAAAAATTACACAGTTTTTTCATGCCGTAGTTTATACACAATTGTTTACAGCCAGCAATATATCGTGAGTTATGGCTCTGTGAAATATTTGTCAACAACAGTCAAATATTTAGACGATACGCCATATTGTTTGCACCATGTATTTGTCGATTGTTTAGTAAGAAAATAGAAGTTCTGCTTTATTATGTTTTTTGAATGTTTAAAGGTTTCTTACAATTTATAATGGGCACGATTATTGTAGGCGTCAAGAAAGTGTATAAACTGGTTTCTAACATAATGTGAAAGAAATCATATTTAATAAATTAAATTCATAGTAGAAATAATATAACAGGAAGCGCATGGAAAAACTGAAAATGAAAGGAATAGAGTATGGCATAAATTGTATTTTTATCAAATATAATTAAAAAATGGTTTCGTGTTTTCTCACAAAATAATTATATCTTTATGTGAATACTGCAACAAAGTCACAACTACTCTCGACCGTCTGGATCCAGTGGCACTATGGCAGCCCCATTGGAGTGTGTTGTGAGGCTGAAGGTAGTGGGAAGGGGAAGGAGGTGGGAAAGAGGAAGGCGGAGGAGTACTTTTTCCGGTTAGCTTAATGTTATGTATTGATTTAAAAAATCAAAACATATTGAAACTTTCCAATCACACCACATCTGCGTTTTCTGTCGCAAGACAATAACGTTTCATACGCATAAAAATAATTATTTTCCTGGGAAGAAATTGTAATTAGACGACACATTATATTTTTTGGGAGCGTTGCGTCATATTTGTACCTCTACCACTTTAAATATGTTGAGGAATTCCGATGTAAATATAAAAAATACTAAACGCACTTTTTCATTTACGAGTATGTTCTTATTTTTATGCTAGTACCCATTTACCTGTGTTTATGAAAATTTTTTGATTTTAAATTATATTTCAAAAACTCGGATAAATGCTTTATTTTAAAGTGGCGCCAAGAGATTTTACATCGGATTACGTCACATGCTAACTTACAAGGCCAAGTATAGAACCTCTTTGGCCTCGCTATCTTATCAGCGATAACGTTTAAGGCGGTATCTATGATGTCAGAGCCGACCCGTAGTTTTGAGATTTGTTGTATTTTTTAAAAAGAAATTTCACATTTCAATGACCTCTCTCATGTATTATAGTAAAACGTTTTAAGGTACCTCAATGAAATTTAAAAAAAAAATTATATTCATATAAAAAATACCCTTTTGATGAGGTATATAAAAATTGCTTAACTTAGACAATAATAATAATATTTGGATAATTTGTATAGCGCCGTTTTTGTGAAAAATCACCTCAAGGGCGCTCTCCATCATCAGCAGTGTCTCAACCCTTGGAGTGTCCTAGCCGCCTGTAAGGAACGCCACCACTTCTTAAAAAAAGCTATGTGAATACCGCACAAGAGTCCCAACTATCCGGAACCAGTGGGACTATGGCATCCCCAATTGGAAAATTTTGTGAGGTTGGAGGGAGTGGGATCGGAAATCGATAGGTAAGAGGAAAGTTGGTAAGTACCTGGCTATTCAGATCTTGTCGCTAAACACGGCTATTGCAATTTTAAGCAACGTCTGTAGGTATGTAAGAATGTACTACTCTGCCAGTTTGTTGCTATCTTCCTCCACATCAACCAGAAACCTAAGCTTGGGCCTCCCACCACTCCTTCGTCCTGTTGACTAAGTACCTTTCTATTATACTCGTAGATACCTACACAGACAAATACCTAATGAATACATTTTCTCTCAGAGGTGCAATGGCACCATTCATTGTCAGAAAGAACCAGGCACAACAGAGCCTACTGCGTCGTACGAATTTTGTGTAAATAATGTATATCGCGTGAAAAGGTTCACACATTATATTCGTATCTTGGTTTTCAGCAAAATTTCATTTTTTCTCTTATTTTACAGTCCAAAGCTCGCCAATGGGTTATTTTCTTCCAGCTGGCGATGCGAATGTGATTTAGATCTGAAGCCTGGTTCATGAAACGGCATATTTTGTAAACAGCCATAGTATTTGTCAAGATAAATGAATAGTATGAAAGCAGGGCTGGATTTAGCACGAAGCAATATAAGCGCGTGCTGGAGACATCAAGAGAAGGGGGTCACCACACACTAAATGGTGCAAAAAAGAGGTGCTTCCACAATAAATTAAAAAAATATATAAATAGAATACTATGAAAGTAGAAAATTTTATTAAAATATATATTTAAACGAGTATATATATATATGTACTATTTATATGTTTTTTTTTTTTCAAATGATTTTTACTTTTTTTTTTAAGTAAAATTAAAAATAAAAATAATTTGTTTTTTGTACCACATACCTTCAGGCATTGATTATTTACTATTTTTTATCCACTATTACCCAGGGACATCTCTAGCAAGGCGGGCGAAAAATACACCAAAAACTACCTTAATTTCCTGTACATAATAAAAAAAATCTCACAGTCAAATATTTCATTTTATTTTCTTCTGTTTTTAACAAAGAGATCGTTAGAACTTTTCTTAAAATGACAGACTCACTTCAATTATAAAAACATATGTATAAAGTGATGCTGGTCTAGTTATATATATTTTTTCTTTGATACATAATATGCTTTTTAATAACTTTGTTCGTGTGTATAATACGAACTTATAATTACAAAACCTTTATAACTTATTTCCCTTATTAAGATTTTTTTCATAGATTATCCAAAAATGGTGTGTCAACATATTTTAGAGGGCTTAAGGGTGCTCTAGGAGAGTTAATCCAATGCTATATTTAAGGGTCGGCACTCAAAAATGGCGCTAAACGTTACTTTCTAGCATTCTTTTACAAGCAATACTACAATTGATTTATCTGTATTTTTTCTAGTAGTTAGAAAAATGTCTGAGGTTTCCATTGAATACATTTATTTAACTGTAATCTTTAAAATTTAATAAAAAATATACAAAAAAGTCGGTAAAAGGTGCAGTTTGAAAAACAGCAAGGGCATTTTGAACGTTTTACCTAAAATTCTAGTATGTATTTGGTAAAGAATTTAAATGATTACTATATAAGAATTGTATTCACCGGAAACCTAAGACATTTTTCTAACTACCCGTACAGAATTAACAGATGAATCAATCTTGTACTAAAAAGCCAAAAAGTGTAGATTTTCGGGTGCTGACTTTTGAGTACTTTACATGCTTTTAAAATGTTAATTATTGTGCGCTGTAATTACATCATCTACGTGGCTTGACTTCACTAAGATATGAATTCATCAACCTTCCGAATCATACTATATATATGTATATATATATATACATTGAATTTGTATATCTTTTCTTTTGAATAAATAACGTTTCTATTATTTGACCCGAAATGGTTTTTGTATCGAACAATAAGATTCTTATCCCAGACTTTCTTAATATGCTCAGCCGACATGAAGATTTAGTTAATAATTTCCACAGTACTTACGTAGAATTCTTGATAAGGGATGATAATACCCCAAACTCCAGTTCAGGGATGGCTACGAAATCTCCAGCTTTCGGAATCTCCGCCATTCACTTGCTGCCGGTAGAGTATTCAGTAGTCAGGACACGTCACTAGAGTTATTATGAATCGAGTCAGATCTCCCCGCTAAGGAAATCCTTACTATTGTTCCGTGTCAGACGTGCCGTGGGAGACAAAGGAATCTGAAGAAATAAAGAACAAAGGACTTTAACTATTCAAACATGCAAGGATATTTTCACAGAGTACACATCTAATTGTATTTTCGAACTTCTTTAATATTTATATGTAATTTTTTTTAAATATTAATAATTTTGTTGTATTTTCTCTTAAGGGTCAGCACCCAAAAAAACACACTTTTTGGGCTTTTTAGTACAAACAAAACTACAAATGATTTATCTGTTAATTCTATATGGGTAGTTAAAAAAAATTCTAAGGTTTCCAGTGAAAACAATTTTTTGACAGTAAACTAATAAATTCTTTATGAAATTCATACTAAAATTTTAGGTAAAACGTTCAAAAAAGCCTCTGCTGGTTTTATAACCGCACCTTTTACTGACTTATTTGTAGGTTTTTCATAAAATTTAAAGGATTACAGTTAAAAAATTGTATTCACCGGAAACCTTAGACATTTTTATAACTACCCATAGAAATTTTACAGATATATCATTTGTAGTATTGCTTCTATAAAAATGTCAGAAAGTAACGCTTAGCGTAATTCTTGAGTGCTGACCCTTAATACTTATTACCCCATTTTTTATGTAAATTTAAAAGTTTGATTGCTCTGTATGGTGTATATTTGTAGTAACTTATGTAATCTTAATTTTCCTTGTCCGAGGGTGAGTTTTTATAACTCATCGGGATTGATATGTAAGAAGATACTAAAAAAAATGAAAATAAATAATGCATTACGCTTGATTGATTCTACTCTATTATATCTAGCGGTTTTTCAGTTTTAAAACATTGTCCGAACTAAAATACTACATCTTGTTCAAGCAGATAAGAGAGTTAACTGATAATGTATCACCTCACGTCAGTCAATTTCTAATGGCTTATGTACTTACACTGGGTTTTTTACAAACTAAAATTTTTCAAAAACTTATAATTTGCCTTGCGTATAACGTACAAAGTCCCATTGTTTAGGGTCTAGAGAAGTTGTATCTATGGTAGCAAATTGACTATCACTTTTAGAGGTCATTTCTGGAATCACTAAAGCCAATCTAGTAAAATTACAACTCATAGGTGAAACTACCGTTATATAACCGACATCCAATATTATTAATAAATATTATTAAAAATCTTAACTTTGTTTGAAATGGCTCTGACCGTGTTTAGTAATCAGATCTGAATAGTCAAGTACTACAAACCTTTCGTCGTACCCACCTCCTTCCCCTCCCCCATTCTTCCAGCCTCGCAGCATACTCCAAATCGAGGAAGATATAGCCAGCTTGAGCTGTTGGGCGAGATATTTAAATATAAAAAAGAAATACCTGTAGGTATAACCACAAAATTAATCACATGAACATTATAATTTTAATCGCAGCATTTGAATCAGTTTTTCTAATAAGTAATTATCTATTTTAAATGAATATTTACTCTATTTTAAAGTTATTTTCTTGCTTAGTACCAAAAAATTCGGGTTATATTTCAAAGTTTTATTTTTTTATTTTCTGAAACAAATTCCGAATCATCGTTAGCAACGCTTTATCATAGAATATTTACACCCCACTTCATCTTAAGTTCCGAATATTGTCTGAACATCGGGATCATTAATAATAACACGTCATTTGCATTGTTAATTCCCTGGAAAACTTCATAAATGGCACTTTATAAAGTCTGCCATGTGTCGCAAATAATATTATAAGCTCCGAGCATACAATCATTAAAGCCATGTGTCATGGAATCGCGTAAGCCTTTTGTTTTGAATATGCTACATATTGTAATCCCTGCTTTGTACATAAATAGGAGTTAGTTTATACAAGCAAAATTTGAACCCTGTCATAATATGTTTGGTTATTATAATTATGTTCGAGAGATTTTGAGCTTTATAGTCAACTTTTTACTTTATTTATAGTAAATAGCACACGAGAGTACCGACTGCTCCAAATCGTCTGGAGCCAGTGGTAATATGGCATCTTTGATTGGGGTATGTTGTGAGACTAAAGGTAGTGGGGAGAGGAAAGAGATGGGAAAAGGAAAATTGAGAAATACCTGGCTATTAAGATCTGGTCACGAAACATAGCTCATATCATTTAAAGCATCGTTTTGTTCTTACAATGGTCATTCATTAAAGCAATACTGTTAAAAACAAGTTAGTATTATCAATTTTATGAAAGTTTTTAATACTTTTTGTAATAAAACCATTTTTAATACTTTTTTTGTATCCCAAAAATCTACACAAGCGACTCTTCCATACTGCCAAGTTATGTATATCAAGTTTAAATAATAGGTTCCATAAAAATAAAACCTATTACGATTGTAAAATTTAAGTAAAGTTTTCAATGGAAAATGAATCTAATGCAAAATATAACCTGCGGAAGAGTTTGTTATTTAAAAAAATTATCATAAATAAAGTGGTCCTTAGTTGTAACCAAACCTAAAACTCTTCCTCTTATCCTTCGTTTTCTCGCCGATTCCCTCCTGTCTCACTAGACCCAGAGCGCCTTATCGGTCTACGCTGTAGGTTGTAGCATGACACCCTCGTCTGTAGCCAGCCTTGTTAGAAACTTGGGCGACGGATGCGCAGGAAACCATTATATTTGCATTATGCAGTGTACAACAACTAATGGAAAATTTACGAAGATTTTGTAAAGTATATTTTGAAGCCCACACTTCGCTCTCTAAGAGATTAAAAAAATACGTAACGAACATTATTATGGATGAGACGATAAGTTAGGTAAACTAACCTTCCCTATTCTTCTTATCTTCTGGTGCCCTCGTCTATCGGAGATTGGCTATCATCGGAGCAGTATTCACACTGCGAGCGGGAACAACTCATTTACGTATAATCCTCAAATCACTATATAAAAAAGGTTTTTCCACACTTTTCAAGCTGCTGAAAATATGTAATTTGTCACTTACTTCTTTTAGACTAAGAACAGTCTTCAGTTTAACTTGTATATATTATATATTTCTGCTGCTTTGTGTGCTATTTGAAATATTATACCCTTAGCAGTATGCATAAAATTTAATTTTCTCATTGCACGTTAAATGCATTTATACAAAGTTAACAAAACGTATTTACTGCCATTCTAGAAGACACAAAAGGTACATTCTTCCATTTTCAATCAGAAACATGCGGCAACATTATTGACACTATTTTCAAGACAGGTTACCATGCAATATTTTACAACAAAGAAAAGCCAAACAAGATTAATACATTTTTTGTAAAAAACATCATAAAATCTGGTTTCAAAATATGTATTCATCGTGACTTAGACGTAATGAGGTCTACATAATTTAAAATGACACGTTTTACATTGTCGCAGACGCGGAATATTTTGTCTTTTATGATTGTGTTTATCTTATTCATACTGAGCTAAACCTAAGCAGTTGTTTCAATATAGACACAAATCATTCATTCTCACATACAAGTACTATTTATCCGTCGACAAAATTCTCAAAGACACACGAAATATCGCTTATATTAAGGTCAATGAAAGTGGATGTCATTAAAATAATGTCAATTCCCTCTTCTTCCAGTGAAAGTGATTATATTTTTTTCCAATTATCGAAATTCTTACTTGAATAGAGAATTAATTTCATTTACTTGTCTGAGGCCTAGGAGTTGAAAATCCTCTTGTAAGTTGGTGACATCAGTTTTCTTTCAAAATGATATAGATCACGCTTCTAGGGATTTTTGGTTCAGTATTGCCAATCTGGCGATGCAAGACTAGAACCGTTTGTACCTATATGTAGCATTTAGCAAACTGTTCGAATTTTATACATCGTGCTGATATAATATTCCTAAAAATTTATATTTTCCGAAAAAAGTAACATCTGTATTAAACTACTGCTAGCTATAAAGTAAAAAATGTCTGTGCTGAAGTAACTTACGTGAGTTTTGGTGTCATGCAATATTCACAGAATTTTCCGAAATCTAACTACATATTATATAACCATTCAAAAAGGCTTTACAAATTCCACGACAGAAGAGCTCACAGTTTGAAAGTTTTTTATGAAGACAAGCAAACACATTTTCCGCTTTGCAGTTTAGATTTATAATTTTTATATCACTGGTGACTGAGTAAATAAATTGTTTTATTACAAAAACAATATTTGTAAAACAATGCCTTGTTTTTCTCGCCGGCAGATTAGCGTCTTCGCTAACTTTTTACAAGGTTTTTCGTTTTTTTGATTGGACAGAATTGAAGAAATTGCTTAGCAAACATAAACCAAAGAAACAACTACTCTGATAAAGGTAACACTGTCGAAACAACGACACGCTATCTTATCTACAACTGTTGGTTCAGTAATAATAATATTTAATTTACACCATATTTTCTTATTATCTGATGAATTAATTGTGACAGTCAACACTGCTACGGACAGAAATGCTTGATTGAGAAGGTGTTCTTGAATGGAATTTAGTACCACTTTATCCGCGCCGGAACGCTGTTTGTCTGATTGTAATCGGCTTCTTACGCGAATATACCTTTATTCAAAATTATTTCAAAATAAAATTAATTTAAGTAGTCTTTTTATTTTTAATGTTTTGTTAGTGGTGAGTGTCGTTGAATTTTCATGAAGATAATGCACTAGTTTCGGTAATGTGAAGCTAATCTAAAGGGATTGGCAATTCGTAGAAATAATGTGAATTGATTAGTTTAACGTTAAAAACTGACGTGTTTTTTTAAATATAATTATGAATAACTCCCCTCCACCGAATACGGTGAGGAAGAATAGTTTTTGTAAGTATTTAAAAATATTTATATATTCAAATGAATGATTGTACAAAAAACACATATTTTTTACAGGCAGATAAAAACATACATGTGGATAAAACCTTGTGTAAATATACATGCCTAGTAGGAAAAAAAGTAAACAATAATTTATAATATATGGTCAGGCCACTGATACCGCTATTGAAAGACCTTTTTTATGTCTGTGGTTTACAAGGGAGGTTATAAACGAATGACCGGTTAGATGTTCGTGCGGTCCAAAGCGTCGGGTTCCCACCCAGGGGTCGCGAGTTCAATCCTCTGCCTAAGTTTTCCAACATCGATCAAGCAGCCGTATTTGGTAATCAGATCTGAATAGCCAGGTACTTCCCAACCTTCCTCTTTCCCATCTCCTTCCGTTCTTCACTACCTTCAGCCTCATAACATGCCCCAATTGGGAATGCCATAGTCTCTTGTGACTAGACTCTCGGGCGGTACTATAAAATAAAATAAAGAATTAAAAGCAACAATTTCTGCTTGTAATGATGGTAGTAAGAAGAATTAAAACATTATGAGGTTAAACGTTTGTCTTTCTTTAAAATACATGGCCTGTTCAATAAAAAAGGTGAATTTTGAATTTTCGCGGGCTGCGTACATTCGATTATCGATTTTTTTTGTTATGTTGGTACACGTATGTTTATCATATGTTAGCATTATCAGCCATTTTGGATTAGTGGTTTGTTTTTCACAACTGGAAAGGTTAGTCACGTTTTTGTGTGTTCTTCAATTTTTTACTTTTGAAAAAAATGGATAAAAAAATAAAATCCATGTTGTTGTCAAAAACAAACCACTAATCCAAATGGCTGATAATGCTAACATATGATAAACATACGTGTACCAACATAACAAAAAAAACGATAATCGAATGTGTACAGTCCACGAAAATTCAAAATTCACCTTTTATTTTGAACAGGCCTCGTATATATATTATCAGTAGGATGCCTTTGGTAGGATAATTCGATATTGAAACATTATTTATTGTGAAATGATATTGAAACATTATTTATTGTGAAATGATATTGAAACATTATTTATTATGAAATCAATATCGACATGCAAAGAGGTGAGAATCAAATCTCGCATCAACTAGCAACGTTTCGTACAAATGATGGTATGTTCATTTGCAAAAAAATAAACGTAATTCTGATTAAAGAGTTATTGATTAATATTTTTCTCGTTTCGCTATTTTCATTGAGCTGTACTAATTTTCATAGGATTTTTTTCATATAAAATGCAGACAACCATAACACGGGCATATGCCTTAGTTTGGGGGGGGGGGTCTAATATGATGTTTTTTTTAAAACAATTTTGTATAATATTAAAATTAAATAAATAAATGAAATATATACAATGGTTAATCACGGTGTACTTCGATAGCTCAACGGTTGATAGTAGCCGCAAGATCCTTTATTTTGAGAATACTTACACTCCTCTGATTTCCGCAAACATTTTGAATGGGATATAAGCACTTAGCTCTTTTTGTATCAAAGTGTTTTGGACCATATTTTTGGATATGAAAATTATATTTCCTACCTTTTTCTTATTCTACGTCCTTAGACTCATAAAGTAGGGAATTTTGAGAGCCACTCAATTGATATTTTCTTTATCTCACTTGAGGTCCCCTGGCTGTTTTGAACATTACTTTTGAACAATGGTTGTGATTCTTTATTGTAGTCTTGATTTAACCACGGTGGCCCTTATAGGATCCTTGTAGGAGATCCAGGTGGTTTATTATTTCTTACGAAAACAGTTTGTTCTAAAACATATAGGAATAAATTGAATGTCAAAGGGACCTCCAAAGCCGAGGGGTTAAGATCCTTGTCAATCAAATCCCGGAGTGCGCAAATTGTTATTTGAAAATGAATGTGTTATTTAAAATTGAATTAATGTAAAATAAATTATAGCATCACCCTGGTGAATGACCACCGTTCAGAATAGAAACGTTGCTTGAAATGGCTTCAGCCATATTTGGTGACCAAATCTGAATAGCCAGGTACTTTTGACCCTCCCTCTTCCCTATCTTTTTCTCTTCTGTCTCACAACATACCCCAATTGGACGTTTTTATGCGAAAAGCGTCCAAGCCACAATTTTCCAAAATCGAGTTTTACATGTTTTCCTATAAATAAATACGAGATTTATATCTGCTGAAAACATCTAAGCTCTAATTGTAGTAGATTTTTAATAACCCAATTTTAAATAAATAAAGAAAAAAACACTGATATTCACTTTACAAATGCCGATTACGCATATGAATGCTTTTTTATCGTCATATTTTGAAACGCTTTTTTCGGGTTGGATACTTTCTGCATAACTACGTCCAATTAAGAATGCCACATAACTGGTTCCAGACAGTTTCTAGCCAGTGGGTACGCCATTTTTCACAACTCTGAACTTTTTACAGTCACATCATGAACAATGTGTATTGGATGGAATACTCGTGCACAACGTAAAGTGTTTTTGTAAGATCGACCGAGCAAGCGGGCCACGGTATCCATCATTACTTTTTGATTTAATTTCGGATTTAAAGTAATTTGATTTCACAAATCAAAAGTTATATTTAAAAAACATCGAATTCAGTTGTTTGCGTATTTAGCAAATAGGTAATTTACCAAATTAATTGTTTTGGCGTAAGCTCTTTCAAAAGGTCAGTGCGGTTTTACCTAGGTCACAGTAAAAAATCGCAGCCAATAATCCTTGACTAAAGCCTTACAAATATTTGAAGCCCCGACTCGTCAAAATAACAAAATGAGAACGTGTAAGTTCAAAGAGAAAAAAATACATATAAAAAATGAAAATAATACTTCTCCGTTTTATGAGTACTTTTAATTGTATTTGCTGATTATCGTTTCTTCACTGTCACTTTTTAGAGATTATCTCATCAATGAATTTGCCTTGCTTCATAATCATTTTGATACGATATCGATGTAATAATGAATACAAATATAAACAAAAATCGACAAATATTGTCTAAGTGTTAATTTTTTTTTTTAAATGTTACCGAAAGTTTAAAATTATTTTGGAAGAATGCAGGGTTTGTATTTTTCTGGACTATTACTATTTTGTTCGGCCTCCTTAAGAATGCGACTCCACTCCTGCCAGTCTTAATTTTGGTTATGTTAATACCGTGCAAGAATCCCAACTGTCCGGAGCCAGTGGGACTATGGCATCCGCAATCGGAATTTTGGTATATTGTACGACAGAAGGAAGTAACGATGAAAAATATATAGGGAAGAGAACGGTTAAAAAGTCTCTTGATTTCTGCCTTCAGTTCTTTGTGTCTAAGGTCAAAAGTGGTGATATTTACCACCACATAGTTTTGGTATGTCAAAATACCCCGTTTTCTTCGTTTTATTAAACCTCAGCACTCAAAATGGCGTTAAACGTCTTTTTGTAGTATTCTCATACAAGCAATATTACAAATGATTTGTCTAAAAAAATTCTATACGTAGTTGGGAAAATGTCTAAGGTATCTAGTGAATAACAGATTTAAAATGTATTGTTGTAAATTCTATGACAAACCTAACAAAATGTCATAAAAGGGTGCGGTTTGAACACCAGCGAAGGCATTTTTGAACGTTTTACGTAAACTTCCAGTACACATTTTACAAAGAATTCAAAAGGTTACACTAAAAGAATTGTATTCACTGGAAACCTTAGACATTTCCCTTACTAGGCATATAGATAAACAGATACATTATTTTCAGTATTTTTTGTATTAGAAAGCCAGAAGGTGTGTATTTTTAGGCGCCGACCCTTAATAAGAACCTGTTATTATTAGGAGCCTCTTTCATCCTTAACCTAAAATATTTCTAGTTTTATAAATCTTGTAAGGCTCTACCAATAGTTGCTAGAGTAATATAATCTAGGATAAAATACAATATTTCAAAACTCACGTTCTTCCCTATTTTCAGTAATGACATAGATATACAAAAATGTATTGAGTATTTTAAAATTCCATTGAATTTCTATTGACGATAACATTGGGGTAAAAAACATCAAAATATGTAAATTATAGATTTTAATCTAATCAGATCATTTGAATAAGTCATTTTATGGTTCCCCGACCTTACCAACGACAAAGAGAATAAGATATAACGTGGTCATAACTCTATAGATCCATGTTGTACCCTAGTTGTCAATATAAGCATGCATTAAGTCCAGTCAGAAATAACCTTTCCAGTGAACATTGGGTGTCCCACAGACACGGAGGTCGGGTCTTTGCCTAACGTGCTATGTTTTGTTCCAGACCTCCGCACAGCCTTCGGTCTACTGGACCGCGACAGCGACGGCCAGGTGACCTTCAGTGAGCTGCAGTTCATGCTGAGGAACCTGGGCATCGAGGTCAAGGACGAACTGTTGCAGGATCTCATGAAGGATGCCAGTAGAGCGGGTAAGGTCACAACATTAATAACCGTCAAATTATTCTTATTTTGAAATTGTTTTTTTTTCTGAGAGGTCGGTACTTACAGGTGAGGTACATTCATTGTATTTTCTCCACTGCCCAACGTTTCTCGTGATATTTTGGTGAAAATTAAGATATTCAAACACATGTTCGCTTTATAGTTAGGTTTATAAAATGTCCTTGTAACATTAAGAAGTATGTCATCTTTTTCGTTGTTGCGTCAAGAGCATTTGTACTTATTTCATTGGCAGTAGACTAGAAATTCTAAATAAGATTTAAAAAAAACATATTTGTAAAAAAGTTTTAGTGGTTTCAACTGTGGATTTGTGAAAAAAAATAAAAATTATTAAAATGTTTTCCTGTTTAAAAAAACTTGTTTTCCCTCATTATACAAAAAAAGTGAATCCAACAAAGAGTTTTTTTTATAGAAGATTTTATAATTCAAATCATTTTTTGAGGCCTGAAACTTTGTTTTTTTTTTTTTAATCTAAGCTTATAAAAAGACTCGCTAAAAAACTTACTGACTCAAGGCGATTTGTACTTGCATTATATAATTGAAGCATTTAAAATGCATAATATTTGGATAATTTGTATAGCGCCGTTTTTGTGAAAAATCACCTCAAGGGGTATGTAAGCGAACAAATTTTCAAACCAAAAACACAGGTGCTTGCATTATTTTGAATTTCATCGCCTTGATTGAAAACAGAAAAAAAATCTTTTTTTATTCTGAATAAATCGAAATTTAAGATACTTATATTTTATTATTTAAGTGATATTGTAATCTGAAATTGTTTCATTGGCATACAGATGTAGATCAGACGAAAATCTGTGTTAATTTCAAGACGTCTAAGCTCGGCGATCAAGTGTTTTTACTATTTAAAAAAACATATTTTTGTTTTGTAGTTATAACTAATTGAGTTCATTGGCAATATGATCCTTTTATAATCATTGCCTTTATATTTGTTCCCCCGGGTTAAAGTGATTCTACATTATTCGTCGCAAAGAATTCAAGACTTCGTTCGGTCGATCGCCCAGCTTTATAAAGCTTCAAGTTAGCACGCCTTCTAATCAATGGATCAAAACCATCCCCATCAATTACACCCCGATATAATATTGAAAATACATCCTTCAATTTGTTTAAGTCTATCTATCTTCTACTGTTTTGGAATTTAAAGTTTCGGGTGTCAAAAACAACAATCGCAAACATTATTGATCAGTAATTTCACAGCAAAGCTGACAGTTCTTCTGGGAATGGCAATGTTTAAGTGATGTTTGAGGACGCTGTTCCATCGGAAAATCACATACAGTCGGTTTTCTATTTATCAAGTTTTCAAAAGGCTTAACCGGGACAGAGTCCCAACTACCCGGAGTCAGAAAGACTATGGTATTCTGTGTGGTATTTTTTGGGGCTTTAGAAATTGAGGTGAGGAAACAATTGGGAAGAAGAGAGTAAGCAATTGCTTGCTTATCAAATCTGTTCACTTAACACAACTGTTACTATTTCAAGTGAAGTTGACTATAATACTCTCACCGTGTTGATACTGAGAGTATCTACCACTCTAAGGTTAGGCTAGTTCGAGGAGGGATATAGCATTACTGATTTTTGCTCATAAACTCCTAAACGTTGTATTATTAATACCTGACATCCTGGCGAAAATTGGATTTTATGTCCCTGATAATTTCACGCGAGGCCGCCAACACAAACTTCTGTTTCTTCTCAGGTGCAGAACTAATTTACCAATGGTGATGCCTCTGGGAAGACTAACTAGATTAATTAACTGCCTCGCAGGGAATTTGGATATTTTTCACACGAGCTACAACAAGTTTAAGCAAGAACTAGCTATTAAGTTCTAACTATATTATGTACTTCTTGAAAACTATTTTTGTTTTGTTTTTAAACTTATTTTTACCTTAGTCTTTTTGTAATTATGATTACCATTTTTTGTGTTTTTTGCAATGTTTTGGTGTAAAACTGTTTTGCAAATATAAAATAAATAAATAAATAAGTGTCGCTAATATCATGTGTGCTAAAATCTTGCGCATTATTTTTTATGGTTTGTTTTTTATTAGTCAGTCGTTTGTTTGTCGGTCGTAATGAACTTTTTTGAACCCCATCAAAAAAATGGGTAAATAAGTTTGTAAGTTTATTATTGAAGAAAACTTCAAATTATAAATACATCTGAAAATGTGACATGAGTTTAATTGTTTAGGCGCTTCAATGTTTGTAACCAAACTATATTTTTTTTTAAACTAAGTAAAACTGACAAGTTTTTCTTTTCAACATATATTTTTTCTATTAAAACATATATATTTTTTAAACCACTTTATTTTAATACATTAATCGACCGATTCGGAAGTACCCTTTTATCATCAGAATCATCAGAACCAACAAAATAAAAAATAAAATAAAAAATTGGGTGTTTATATCCATGCCTTAAATGGAGAGATGGCTGTATTCGCGTATTTCACCAACTACACGGGGATTCTCGAATTCGTGCGTTACTTTCATATCAGACTGCTGTCAACCGAAAAATCCAACTTTAACCCTTGCAGATGTACGCTTTCTAGACGAACATTCCTATTCTAGAAGCGTATCGTATATGTCATTCTTGTATCATACAGAATATAAAGTAAATCGCATGCGAAATTGTTTTTGAATGAGCGTGCTGCGAATAAAAGGAGTGTTCAGGTCTCGGTCCTGAAAACTTCGTTATAACCTATCTTTCAGTTAAATGCGTCTGTAAGATGTTACAGTGGAGCTAAAAATACCTTCTAAGATCAGTTTATACTCGGTTTCAAAATAAATTTGAAGTTGTTGTCGCAAATCAAAATTGCGTTGTATGTGTTTTTGTCATATTTTATAGCCTTCATTAATTGTTTATGATTCAATCTGGCTCGTGACTCTTTCGTGCGCTAGAGTCCTAAGATTGAAAAATACTACGTTATTGACATTGTTGTAGCCGAATTTATCAATTTTTTTTTTTCAAAGAACATTTTTTTTTAATGAAGATTTTCAGGATTTTTCAGTTTTGGTTATTCACTGCAAGGCTTGCTGAAAGATCTTCATACAAAAAAATTTTAAAAATTCAAATCGCTTCGGCTACAACATTAAACATTACTTTTTTTCAATCTTAGTACTTTAGCACAATAAAAAGTCACGAGCCGCCACTGGTCACCAATAATGTTGATTTTGTGGATACAATAAAAATTGAAATCAAGTGTTCGTTCGTTCGTAAGTTCCTCCTCTTTTCGACTGAAAAGTCAAGTGTGTCATGCTGTATGTATTGTTAGAATTTTTTATCGGAAATCCAGTATTAGAGAAATCGGATAACACCATTGCGTAATTTAATGTAATTCAAGGAAATTCATAATATATTGAACTTTGGTGTTTTTTTTATCGTATGCAAAACTTGTGTACAATTTAGTCAGGCTTGCTGGGGTCGGCATTAAATTTGTTGGGTAAAGTTGTCGCTCTAACCGAAAGCAATTAGTACTGCGTGAAGCTCCAATATTGGCAGCATTAACTCGAGCAGCGGATATTGCTGTGTATGGATGCTGTAATTGGATTACCAACTCTAAATAATAATAATATTGATGGAAACATTAAGTTTCAAACAGCTTTCTATATCGATCGATATTCTAGCATACGTAACAAATACACATTAAATCGTTAAACTTTTTACATGGTATATTTTGGATTATTTGCAAAATTATGTGGATAGGAAAAGTTGTAGCAAATTGATTTCATTATACAGATAAAACAAAAACTGTTTAAAATAAAAGAACACTTTGTTTCATATCACGAATTAATTATATTTTCACGCCAACCGGTTTCGCTTAGATCAAGCTTCGTCAGGGCACATATCATATTAGACAAAGCTTTACCTAAGCGAAACCGGTTGGGGGTAAAACGTAATAAATTCATGGTTTAGCAAAGTGTTCTTTTATTTTAATATAATCTTAAAGCATTGATTGATTTTTATGAAAAAAAACATTGATTTTTTTTAAATAATTCTTTATGTACAATATTGCTGTCTTGAACTCCTGAACTTTGTCAATATAGAAATTCTTAGTTAAACATTCTTGGTTAGTAGCCGAGTGGTCGAAAGCATCGGTTGTCTACTCAGGCATTGTGGGTTCAATTCTCTGCTAATCCTTCGCCATTGTATGAGCAACGTTTCCCGCTTACATATAATTCGATATAGTAGGATGAATTTCAAAAATGACAGGTTTTGAATGGCCTCCGTGGTCAAGTGGTTAAAACGCTCAACTTCGAATCTATAGGTTGCGGGTTCAAATCCCAGCGAGGGTAAATGAAGTTTATTTAATTAATATGTGTTATTTCACATTTAATTTATATAAAGTATATTTGCAGCACGTTACAGAGTGGTAAATAATATACTAATATATATAAATATCGCCATGGTAAAAGATAACCATTCAGAATCGAACCGTTTCTTGAAAATGTTTTAGCTGGATTTGGTGACTGGATCTGAATAGCCAGGTACTTCTTTACCTTCATCTTCCCCTATATTTTGAAAGGCGGTCATGGTCGGTCTGGGATGAATTAGTATTTTTATTTGATTTTATGTTATCTTTATTCGTGCTACATGCAAATGTATTATTTTTTACATAATGCTGTTATTCGTATGTATTTGTGTGCAGTGGCGGCTCGTGACTTTTAACTGTGCGTGGAGGACTAAGGTTGAAAAAAACGTCAATATTGATTTTATTGTAGCCGAAAACAATATTTATTTTGCTTAAAAATTTCAAAAAATTTCAAATTTTAATTAAAAATTTTTGTATGAAGATTTTTCAGCAAGCCGTATAGTGCACCACCAAAACTAAAATATCCTGAAAAGCTTCATACATTTTTTTATTTATTTTCGGCTACAACGTCACTTACGTCGTATTTTTTCAATCTTACTTAGCACACAAAAAAGTCTCGATCCGCCACTGATTGTATGCTATGTTTATTTTACCTTACTAATTTAAAAATTCTTCTGAGGCCCAATGTTAATTAAAATTAACTTAAAGTTATTCAAATTTATTTTTTTAGTGTATCAAAAAAAATCCAATATTCATTTGGGGGGTTATCAAGAATGATCTATGTTCTTTACGTGGAAACAATAATTTGATATATTCGTAAAAAGCATTAACTTTGTAGCTTGCCATATTTATAAATAGAACATATATACTTTGTTTTTAACCACTTTTTTATTTAATATTTTGTCTACCGGTTTCGGAAGTACCCTTCCATCATCAGGACAATATTAAATTAATCTGAAATACAAAATACTGAGATAAATATACATATTTAGGAGTTGGAAGGAGAAGGAGTAATTGATGAAATTATGGGAATAACAATAAATAATATAAATATTTATAATAATAATAAATATTTTTCCAATAAACCGCTCTGTTATTCCCATAATTTCATCAATTACTCCTTCTCCTTCCAACTCCTAAATATGTATATTTATCTCAGTATTTTGTATTTCAGATTAATTTAATATTATCCTGATGATGGAAGGGTACTTCCGAAACCGGTAGACAAAATATTAAATAAAAAAGTGGTTAAAACAAAAGTATATATGTTCTATTTAGAATAATTTGAGTCTCAAAGTGTTAACTAAGGATGCCATTCTAAGTAGGTACGACTATATTGAGTTAGCAAGATAATCTCGATAACTTAAAAAATTGCCATTCTTAAGGAAACATGTGGTGCATAAAATATCTGAACACTTTACTCCGGCACTACATCTCAAAGCGTATTTGATTTTCTTTTCACTGGTCCAGTGCTCGGACGAATCTAATAAATGATTTGCCATTTCCCTGTCACTTTAACCCAACTTTTCCATTCTGCTCGTAACGTCTTTGTCGTGAAAATTCTTCTTTCAACGTCTGTTTTGCAGTGTCCTTGGTCGTTTTATGAATTGATACATTTAAGCAGCGAAATGTTAAATGCCATATTAAATGTCAAATATTATACTAACGAAAACGTAAGACCGCTTACGTTTAAACCAGTGGCGGCTCGTGACTTTTTAGTGTGCTAGAGTGGTAAGATTAAAAAAAACGTCATCATTGATGTTGTTGTAGCCGAAAACATTTTTTTTTTTTTTCAAAATTTCAACTTTTTGTATGAAAATTTTTCAGAAATCCGTGCAGTGCACCACCAAAACTGAAAAATCCTGAAAATCTTCATACAAAAAATAAAATCATGATTAAAATAAAAATCATTTTCGGCTACAAAAATACTAACAATGTCGTATTTTTCAATCTTAGCACTCCAGCACACTAAAAACTCACGAGCCGCCACTGGTTAAAACGCCGCTGATGATTTTTAATATCATATCACATCCAATTATGACTTTTATATGCGTTTGTAAACAATCTGATTTTCGAGTCTTTACGCAGGGTGGCAAAATCTTTTTTTTTTAAATTATATATTCACTCTACACAGGAGGCTTTGAGGGAAATAATTTCCCTCAGATCTTATGTCGTATTTGGGGATGATGTGTGGAGGGTCACCAGCATATTTCGGAAATTAAAAAATGCATACTATAAAACATTCGATCATTTTGCGTGAACCTGTGGCATCTAGTGACCTATGTTCTTGGGGGGAGGAAACACGGAAGCCGGCATTTTCCCGCAACACGTTGACCAAAAGAACGAGCCGTAAAAACGACTCATTTTCATGTGGCAAATTTTGATCGTGAATAAAAGTTGGGACACGTTTGGCTGTGAACTGGTACCGAAGTGGTCAATGGCTCTTGTTCCTTAGATGACCTCCCAGTATTAAATCGGTATTAAAATAAGCGTGTACACCATGAATGACATACAAATTAAGAACCAATACTAGAATCTAATTGTCACGTGTCTATATCATCCAACTGCGCAATACGTAATTTCGAGGTTAAGCTTAGCGACCAACCTTATTGTAAGTTGGTGAAATTGGATTAAAGGGAATCCAGAAGATTACAGTATTAAACAAACTGCTGATTTATACCTCTCTAGGGACGGTTTCCAGTGACTTGGACACATACTTCGAAGCCCACACACCGCAGGGTCGTTAAATTAATAAGTTTGTTTTTGGAACGAACGTCGGTGGATGTATATATCAAATGAAAGGCAAAAGGTGTATAATGTTTTTGTGAATACCGCAGAAGAGTTCCAACTACCTTGAGCCAAAGGTAACATAATAACGAACAAATATGATCAAATCAGTAGGTATGAAATCTCTTCTAATAGACTAATTCTAAGACATTTTTATAATTTGCTAGTGATGAGTTTCATATAACAACGATATCTTTAAAATCAATTCCAAAATTCTGGATATGGCGTACGAGAGTATAAAATTGTGATTTTGTATTGGAATTGTCACAATAAAAGGGTAAGTTACGAGAAACGTGAAACGAAATCTAATTTAAAAGTTTAGGGCTGTCAACCAATGAACTAAAAATTTGACATAAACAAGTTAAGTCAGTAATCATTCTGTATTCAGATAATTTCAAAAAAAGATGTTTATATTGGAGGTTATTGTAATTGAGACATTACTTAAGAATACCCATTGAAGTTAACTTATTCCTTCAGCATTTCGTATCGCAAATCAGTTACCTTCATATTTAAACCATCAAATCACTTATAAGGGCAGAAATTTGTTGATTATGTTTGAAAATTTTAACTACCATTAAATGATTTAAAAAACAGTAACACTTTTGACACAATAAAGTTTTTTGGGAATATTTTAAATTTGGAATGTATTTAACGAAAATCTGTAGCAAACCTTATCTAAGCTTGCGGCTTTATTTACATACATACCAAAAACAAAACGTTCCGGATAAAACTTAATAGATAATATTTCCATAAGAGGAGATTATGTCGCGCGTGTTCATTGCCACTTTTGGGATTAAAACGGCGACAGCGGACCTACTAAATATTATAAGTACCTACCTAAATTACACTGAACTTTCGCACAGTACAAAACGAGTTTCGTGTAGCGTGAGATTTGGATTATCAAAGGGTGGAGCACTTACTTAGATTCATGATCGGTATTAATAATTTTATTTGAAAATATGTTTTGATTAATCGTGTATGGTAGCATTTATGGTGCGGGCATTAAAATAAATCAATGCACTAAGATTTTACATTCTTTTTCACTGAACGTAAGTTTTTTTTATTATATTTTTTTACTAACGTACCACTGTACAATTACAAAAAATACATAACATGAAATGGGAAAAAAGCAACAGAGAAAGAACGCACATACATTATGTTTTGATGAAGCAATGATAAAAATATTCATTAGAAAAAACATGCAAGTCAAAGTAGGAGTAAGGTTTTCGTAGATTCGTAAAGATTGACAAAAGCATTTAGACTGGTACCAAAAATTTCAAGGCCATGGCTTGAGTTAACAAGTCTCGACATTCTGAACAGTTGTGTTGAAAAGGGAGTAAGTCGGTACCCGCTTTGATTATCGAACTCAATTCAACCGAATACTAACCGAACTTCTTACGGCTACTTATAAGTAAAAAAATTTAAAATTCTTATTTAAAATAATAATTTTTGCAACAAAATATTTACACGATTGTTAACCATAAAACTTTTTAAGCAATGTTTCTTGATTTTATTTAAAGTGTTATCACTGGTTTATTTATCTTTAAAAAGACTTGTTAGAATATGTTTTAGTAACTGCCAAAATTTGGTAACTAACAAAAAATTGTTTTGAAGTTAACCAAATTCTAACGTTTGATCTTTATTATAAAGGTTATGAGAAATTGTGTTAATGTAATATTTAAAAAAAAAATCTATTATGGTTCAATTGTTCCTTGACTAGCTTATTTTTATAAGTATTTCTACAATGTCTTTTCTTGTCTAAAAATTATAATAAAATAAAATTACAAAGTTTTTCAATAAAAATCAGTAACTAAAAACCTAATTAACGTCACAATACCTAAAACTTATTGAAGACATAGATTTTAATACACCAACATTACTAACTCAAAATATCTTAAGTGTGGAGTTAGAAACTTTTGGCAGTAATCTCACGATTTATTACACAATACAAACATTACACTGTTCCAATCAATTAAATCTAACTCATAACAGGAAGCACAGACATACAAAATGACGCAACTTTTATACGTCTTATAGTAAATATATATTTTTTTAAATTTATTATTCTGGTAAACATTATTATGAATAATGTAGTTTTAATTCCTTAGTTAAATAAGTTTATTATCATGGTAAGGAGTCATTGCATTAGGTAATGAATTACATTTGTCTATCTAGAAATAAAATCTTTGAAATGTCAATATTAACAATGCATTTGTAAAATAAAATGTTTTCTACGAAACCCTATCAAAATATTTAGAAGTAAAGAAATGGAAATGGTTACCCGTTCTATATTCAAATATTCTCATTCCGATTCAAACAACGACATATTGTAGATTCTACGGAATTATTCTTGACAGACTTTCCTTGTTCGAGGCATTTTAGAATTGTCTATGTTATTGTCAAGTCTGATTGGCGTACTAGCATATTGGCACTTAAATGCGGTTGTCTGGAACTTAAATTTTATTCCCAGTGAAGGAACTCCACTTTTTTACGGTAAATGTTTTATTCACCGCAAACTGTCTGGAAAAGTTTATGCACAATGAATTTAAAGCATTTCAAATACTTTCACGGAATAAACAAGCCAAAATGCACACTAAGAAAACGATAAAGTTTTATTAATAGTGCAAACTCTGCGACAGAGCGGTGAGATCGTTAGCTCGGAGTAGAGATTGCGGGTTCAAAACCCGGCGGCAAAACCAAAAAATATATACTTTCCATGTTTGCACGTCATTCTATAGTGAACGATGTTATCAAAACAGCCCTAGTGAGAAAAAAATAGCTAATATCAATTAAAACGCTGCTTAAAATGGCTTTAACTATATTTACTGACCATATCTGAAAAACATATACTTTCCAACCTTCCCCTTTTCCACTTCTTTTTGTATCGCAACATTCACCAAACAGGGATACCATAGTCCCACTGGCTCCGTCATCTTATGTAATAGAATAGACCTTAGTGTTATTCCATTGCACCTACCCCAGAGTGTTTGGTGGAGTGTATAAAGCTTTGTTCACAGCGTAAAGCTAAACTTTCAGTCACAGTTTTGAAACATAAGTTTAATTCTCAGAACTAGTGCAAACAATCAGATAAATCCTTTTTGACGTATGCTCTGAGAGTTAAAAAAAATATATGCACCGCTTTTCGTTTTCGTGACAACGTATTTAGTTAATACGTCACACTGAGGTATATTTGTGCTTAACCAACGTTAATATTGACGTATCGTGGCAAACTAAATATTATATAGTTTTTTATTACACCAAATTCCACCCAACGGGTTAACGTCTACCTTTCATGTTACGTGGCAATGAATTTATCACGAAAAGAAATCGATAATTTGATTTCTTAAATTTGAATTCCCCAGGAATATACGAAAAAGTGATTGAAAGGACGATTGTACACGCTTTAGATTATTACACGAACGCTTTCAATGAACAGTAAGTAATACTTAATATAGGGAAAGAACTGTAAGATAAATCATTCGAAGGGAGGGATAGTCGATAGGCTGGTGGGTAGAATGCTGGACTGACTTTTAAACAAGCCGGGTTCGATACCTACAGCGGGTAACCGACTTACTCCCTCTTCAACACAAGTTTTGCTACGTAATGCACACACGTCAGCAATCAGCGAGCGGCAGTCGAATGTGTTGACAATGGGGCTACTATCATTTTAACCATGGAGTCTCTACGGAATTCAAATTGATATCAATTACAAAAAAATATCAAAATTATTGTACTTTAAATATCTTACCTAATCAATCTCTGTAATCTGCATCCTGTATATTTTATCTCGTTTGTAGCGCAATTTTTTTTTAAAACAATGAAAATAAAATAATAACTTTGTATAAGACCACAGATTTCATTTTAATTTTTAAGACCGACCGGTTTCGCTTCGCTTGAGCATCATCAGGGTACAAAATTAAACTAAACAACAAAAAAACTTAGTATGAGGCTATATATATACTCATACATACAGAGGGAGAACAAAATATATATTTTTTTAAAGAGAACAGTAAGAAAACAAAAGAATAATTACATTTAAATTATAACAAAGGAACAAAGAGAAAGAGACAGGTAATATAAAATGAAAGAGGCTAAATGTCAACTGAGTAGGTAATAAAAGAATAATGAGAAATTTTACGGGAAATATATCTAATATTGGACTCATGGATAAATTTAACTGATTATTAAGGATATGACTATTCATTTTAATGGCTTTCTTTATTTCTAGTGCTTCTAAATTATTTGATCTGTGGCCATGATCATTTTTATAGAGAACATGAGCACCGGTGCTTTTATTCAATAAGACGATTGACGAATTGTGAAAAACTGTGGTTATTTAAACATCTAATATGTCAATTGATTCTAACATTGACAATATTTATATTAATCTCTCTGAACAAGTTTTATTGAGGAGTTCGAAGTAATAGAATTTGCTTTACGACTTCGGCCATTTTATTTTCTCAAAATCATTTAATGTGTTCAGAAAGGAATGTCGGAATGATCAATGGACACGCCAAGCGGTTGGCGTGTCAAAAGCTGTTTTTTATAGTCCTTGTTTTTTTTATTTCCACTGTTTTAGATTACCGCTCGCATTTTTACCGCCGCTAATTTCAGACGCGAATTTTCTTCCCAAAGAATTTTCACGGTGTAAGATAATATTTAACTTTACCCTTAGCCGAAATTAAAATAAATAGTATAATTATTCAACACAGCTTACCTGAAACGACACTTGAAAACAGCGGGGCCCTTTCAAAATTAGGCGCATAATAGCTCAATTGTAAATGTTCGCCCACAATGTACAGAAAGTATCAACCATTTATAAAACGAGAAACTCCACGTGTATGATTCAGCTAAAAACCTTACCACGGTGAGTTCTGGCGTTATTTTTCTAGATTTTTTTAGTTAACGCAACTATTTTCAGATCATGAGATATACAGCTTTGAAATACTATTGTCATGTAAGACGCTTTATTGTTTGTTAAATATTTTTGTCAATAAGTGTCGAATAAGAAATAATTTTTAAATTGAAGTTTAAAAAATAATTTACGAATTGATCGTTCAGTTCAGAGATTTATTTCAATCATTGATTTCAGCTGTTTTTTATATTTTTTTAGTGAACAACAGATAATTACAAGAGTCCCAACTGCTTACAGACGTCTGGAACTATGGCACCCCCAATTGGGGTATGTTGTGTGGCCGAAAGTAGTGGGGAGGGGAAGAGGAAGGTTGGGAAGTACCTGGTTATTCAGATCTAGTCACCAAGCACGGCTAAAGCTATTTCAAGCTTCAGAATGGTGGTCTTTCACCAGGACGATACTATATTTACCAGCTGTAGTTTTATTCAGTTCTTTTCCATTTACTTTTATCCAGGAGAGACCATCGCTTTATTCAGCCATGTTCTCTGCACAACGCGCCACGGGACATAAACACCGCGTAATAGGCGGGTAGCACTGTAGCGGGGTTTTTACTGTGGCGCTGTAACGGGGTAGCGCTGTGGAGCTCGCTGTATGGCCTAGATTTTAGAAGTAAGATGAAGCAGAGCGATAAAAGTCTGCGCCGTAGGAAGAGTGCTGTCCAATCAGGGTATGTTTTGAGGCTAAAGGTATTTGGGGAGGGGAATGATAGCTGGTCACCAAACTCGGCTAAAGCCATCTTAAGCAAATTTTTGATTGTGAATGGTAGTCTTTCACTAAGGCATTAGATAGAACAGTATTAACCACCCTAGAACGTGCTGCAAATATGCTATGTATTATTTCATATGAATTAAATGTATTATGACACATATTCATTCAATAAAATGTATTTGTGGCGGATTTAAACCCGCGACCTCTAGATTCGAAGTCGAGCGTCTTGCCACTCGACCACGGGTTCTTTCTACGGGTTATTCCTCACCCGGGAATGTGTGTATTTTTTTTAATGGTTCATTTAAAAATCAAATGCTTGTTTACCCAATTCTTTGAAAACGAAAGCAAACGAGAATTTAGTTAAATAAACGGTACCTACAAAATAATTACATAAATTGATTCTGCAAATATAGAAAAACAGTTTACATTCCCAGAGTAAAAGTGTATTTTTGTCATCGGTTTTTTTTTCAATTTCCAATTGTGGAAACACAAAAAATATATCGCTATACTTTTAAAAGTCATCTCTGTACAGCTATTTTGTTAATCTAGTTTTAAAGATTTGTTACTTGATATAAACACATTTTATTAGTTTATTTGTTTTAAATATAAAATGATGTAATATTTGAACATGTTAAATTCAAATCAAATCACACGTTGTAATTTTTTTTCACAATTCAAAATAAGAACGTCGCGTCGCACACAATTATTATTTGTATCATCAAAACTACCATTTTCAGTCATTGTTACTTTCATTTAGGATTTTATTATTTGGCTCCATTATACTCGTACATATCCCAGAGAGCAAAATTATTTTGTTTCAGTTATTTTCCCTCGAGGCTGCTGGCCGTTGCAATCTCGTTCAAACTGCGGATGGACCGTTGCCAAAAGCCATCTTGATTTATACCCGCGATGACCTTTTCTAGCTCGCAGCCTCCGCTATTTCCCGCCGCGGCGCTGCTGGCGGACACTGGCACGCTTAACAACTTGCGGTGTACGGCCATCGTGACAGATTTAATACGCGAAACTTTGATATTCAATCAGAGTTGAAATTGCTTAGATAGAATTGAAACGATTGCAAGAATTTCGCATCATCATATCCAACCATTAATGATACCTTCTTGAAAACGGTCTTAAAGAAATTCGCATCATCATATCCAACCATGAATGATACCTTCTTGAAAACGGTCTAAAAGAATTTCGCATCATCATATCCAACCATTAATGATACCTTCTTGAAAACGGTCTAAAAGAAATTCGCATCATCATATCCAACCATGAATGATACCTTCTTGAAAACGGTCTTATCGAATTTCGCATCATCATATCCAACCATGAATGACACCTTCTTGAAAACGGTCTAAAAGAATTTCGCATCATCATATCCAACCATTAATGATACCTTCTTGAAAACGGTCTAAAAGAAATTCGCATCATCATATCCAACCATGAATGATACTTTCTTGAAAACGGTCTAAAAAAGAATTTCGCATCATCATATCCAACCATGAATGATACCTTCTTGAAAACGGTCTAAAAGAATTTCGCATCATCATATCCAACCATTAATGATACCTTCTTGAAAACGGTCTAAAAGAAATTCGCATCATCATATCCAACCATGAATGATACCTTCTTGAAAACGGTCTAAAAGAATTTCGCATCATCATATCCAACCATGAATGATACCTTCTTGAAAACGGTCTAAAAGAATTTCGCATCATCATATCCAACCATGAATGACATCTTCTTGAAAACGGTCTAAAAGAAATTCGCATCATCATATCCAACCATGAATGATACCTTCTTGAAAACGGTCTAAAAGAATTTCGCATCATCATATCCAACCATGAATGACATCTTCTTGAAAACGGTCTAAAAGAATTTCGCATCATCATATCCAACCATGAATGACATCTTCTTGAAAACGGTCTAAAAGAAATTCGCATCATCATATCCAACCATGAATGATACCTTCTTGAAAACGGTCTAAAAGAATTTCGCATCATCATATCCAACCATGAATGACACCTTCTTGAAAACGGTCTAAAACCGAAAAATATTTATGCGTTTAGTCTTTATAATTGTATGTATATCGTCGCCGGACAGGCAAAAGGGCTAAATCGCCATTTTAAGATGTTTACACAAGAGCGCTTTAAAGCTTTTTTTGTTTTACAATAAAACCCATAAGTCTTCAGTACCTAGTTGGATTTTGAAAAACTCAGATAATGCTCTCACTGAGTTACTTAAAGCGACAAAAACCTAACAAAAGTCCTGAACTTGGGTCGCTTGAGTCAAGCCTTCTCCCAAATAGTAAATATATTTTAGATGGCTGAAGGGCCACAAAAGTCTTCAGAATCAAACGAGAGTCAGAGCATTCGATGTAGAAAAAAGAACTGATCAAAACTGCATATTTAATTAATTTTAATCCAATGTGTCGCTTAAGCCTTTTTGCCTTTCCAACGACAATTTCACAGTCGAGCTATGTTATGACGAGTATACTTATTTCTTAACAACGGCTCTATCAGGAAAAACTAATATTAAGGATTTAATTCGATAAATTTATTAATTTCAATATACAAATACGTTGCAAATAATTACTAACAAGAAGTCAAAACTATCGCATAAAAAACTATTAGGGATGATACGATTGTATTTAAGAGCAGGACAAATTCTTTTTACGCATTGAGCATGGGCGTAAAACACAGCTATCGATGACATATATATTGTCTAAATTATTATAAATGCACCAAATTTTACGTAAACACGATAAATCTCTCTCCGTAAATTCATATTTCATTGATTTATTATAATTTAAAACGATTTTCCTTTGGTTTTATCTTTTTCGGATCGTGAAAAAAAACAATATTTACTGATTTGTGTCAAAACATGTTTCGAGATTTCCGAAATGTTGATTTTTTTAATGATGTTGACTTTTTACTGTATTTCATTCTTAATTGACAGTGGTAAGGTGAGAGAACAAGTCTCCGTAGTTGTAATCTAGACCGGTGTTAAAAATGTAATGTACTTGTTATTTTGTTTCATGCATTCCTGTATTTATCGGTCATTCCAATATTTGATCGCCGCTTTTATCATTTCACAAAGCGTGGGAATGAATTTTTTGTTGGATGAATCTTTTCATTTCCTCTCATCGACGAAAATTAAACTCATATTGTAGGATGATAGTAAAAAATGTTTATATATTAATTAACTGACTAAAGTTTTTGGCTCGTAGAAACCCATTGTCTGAGTAACTCATAAATTATTATTTTTAACAGATTGTATGTAGTGGCGGCTCGTGACTTGTTAGTGTGCTAGAGTGCTAAGATTGAAAAAAATGTCATGATTGATGTTGTTGTAGCCGAAAAGGTTTTTTTTTTAATACATCATTTATTTCATGAAGATTTTTTCCGCAAGCCGGAACTGAAAAAACCAAAATACAACTTAAAAAAAAAACATTTTCGGCTACAACAACATCAATAACGTCGTATTTTTCAATCTTAGCACTCTAAAAAGTCGCGAACCGCCACTGATTGTATGAGTATAGGAATAAAAAGAATCGACCAAAAACCTACATTCTTAAAACATTTTGTTTCACAATTTCAAGATTTGTTTCAAAATTTCGTTTCAGCATTTCATTTCAACATTGCATTTTAACATTCTGTGTTATCATTTAGTTTCAACATTCGTGGCGAAGTTTCGTCAAAACAATTTATTATAACGATTTGTTTTAGCCATCAGCATATATATATAAAACTTTTTTTTTGATAATTTTATCATCCATGTTGTTTTATTTTTTTAGATTTTGTATATTTTTGACACTGTGTATTTTTTTCCGTTCCAACACATTGATTAAATGTAACATTCCGTTTGGTTGGCTGGCTAGTTGTTTTCACAAAGAAGATGCTTCCATACCATACATATATTATACTCCATTACATTCAAATATTATCTAATAACTTCGACTTCCGCGTTTTCTAGCAAGCTTGTACTGCTCTACAGTTTTGCATAGTGCACCGTTAGCTTTTATAAAACTGCAAACCATAGCCACATCTAAAGAAACATCCAAGCTTATCTGCGGTGAGAATAAAATATTCAAATGGCAGCGCTGTCTGGCATCTTTCATTATTCGAGGCCTTATGTCATGTCCACCCTGGCATCCCCACCTTTCACCCCCCCCCCTCCGACCTCCCACTCCTTTCAGGGTTCTGACCCAGACCTATTGTGCAACCATTTCATGGCAGAAACTTATCCATATATTAAGTGAAAACAGTTTCAAGACTACTAATAACTAGTCTAACTCCGATTATTATTTTTTTATTAATCTCATCTAATTTCAATAATAATTTAGCTGAAATATTTCTTTGTGATTTTCATGTTATCTTGTTTTGGTTTCCCAATAATTAGGTATTTATCAATATTTTCTTCATGTTTAAGCATTGAAGTTTTTTCTTATCAAATATTAAGGTATATATTTATATTTTTAGACACTTTAATTGATATTTCAAAGCTTCGTTGTTCATGATTGACGTAGCAAGTTAAAAATTGTTGGTTTCACCTTGAAATTCCAGAAAAAACATCCGTGGAATGTTTATTACACTAGAGCTCACTGTTCAAGAGTTAGGATTTCTATTTAATGTGACAAACACATTGTTTACGTTATTTTTTAAAGTTACGCGGCAGAACCTTATTTTGAAAGCCGAATTAGCATTTTTTTTCTTAAAAGCTCAGTAAATGAAAAAGTATTAAAACAATGAGCATATTTAACAAGGGTAAAACCACTGCTACCAACTGTAAAAGTTCCGTCCAATCCGCTCTGCGTTTAATTGTCTGTAACGTTTTAACGTGATCAACTTTAACATTTGCAGCGCTTTTGTGTCAAGTTCGTTAAGAGTTTTGTAAAATGACGTTGATGCGCAAATTAAACTTTATTAGGTATTCATTTATCACCTTCGTTTTTCCGAAGGGTCACAGGGCGTCTAGAGGGCGGTAAATTTAAAAAAAGAGGGATTAAAAAATGTAAAATAAAGCTCGCAATCTTATTTTATGAAGAGTATTTATCAATCGAAATAAACATAATTTAGTTTAAGACATTTAATGAATTGAAATTATGCAACCAAGAAGAAATCTCGTTACTAGCAATAATTTTTTTTTAATATTTAAATTGTGAAAAATGTTATTTAATATGTTTTTCTGAAAGATTTCGCATTTGCATTTTAAAATTGAGTCCCTTCTTTTTGATGTAATTTCGCTTCTAACTTACTCATAAAGAAACACATATTTATTTGATAATAAGTTTACACTCAGCTTAGTTCGTTGTTTGGGTTCATGAATAATATATTCATTTTATATTTCACTTAAAAACTATGTTTTTCCACTAAGTAGATTCCGGATACCTTATTTATAGTATTTTTTCTTACCAAACAAGAAAATAATATGAAACACCATGAATTAAATAGACGCTTTGTTGCAAATTTAAATAACTCGTGATGGTAACGATATTGTGCAATAAAAATAGTTGCGGAAAACTGGAAATTTCAGACTGAAATACCTGTTCAAATTAAATCACGCCAGAGCTCACTGTTTCTGTTGCTTTTACATATAGCATGTACATACAAACAGAGGATTCTTATTTTCTTGGTTTCAAGTCCAAACAAATTAAAATATGCAACATACAAATCTCACTCTCATTAAACTAGTATCATACTTTCGAATCCCATAAATATTTCAAAATAAAGCCATTCGATTAGCCTTGGGAGCCTCAAAATGAGAAAGCTCCTATCTTAAAGAAATACCTATAATGTATTTTAGTAGAAATTATTCTATTTTTGAAAAGAGTGGATTAAAGCGATTAATATTTTTTCTTGGCAAGTCAAGTTACATCCCGTGATTTTTGACGGGTAACAACTGGATGTACGATAACCATTTGTTTTATGCGTGATAAAGCATAACTATTATACAAGTATTCGTTTTGCTTTGGGTTGTGTTAATACAATTTATGAAAACTCCCAAAGAATCGAGATACGTAATAATATAGCAAAGCTCATAGTACGATATTTTAAATAATGTAAATGGAGTGGGCACTGTAGATTACAGCGGGGCAATTTATTAAAGCCACATGTTTATTTACGCTCAAAGTTTTGAAGAGCTACAGTAAAACACTTGTGGAGAATGTGCTCCTTGTTTACAAACGTTAACTAAAGTACGGATATTTTATGATGGCTGTAAATATTGCTGAAAAGTTGGCAAGTACAACAAAGTTACAAGTAAGGTAAAGATAAAATCCGAGATAGAAGTATTAAAAATACGAATGCGGAGGAGGAGTATGAGAAACGAAGCATTAAGTATATTGCATTATTTTTGGAGTGGATAAATTGTGCAGAGGTTTTTTAGAAATAAAGGAACTATACTTAATCGGCAAACCAAATAGAACTGTTTTATGTATTGACCATGCATTTATCCCATCTGTCGAATCAGTGGCTATGGTACTCCCGATATAAATTACCTCCACGGAAGAACGGTAGGTAAGTCTCTTGACTCTGGAGCCAGAATTCGCAGGTCAAAATCCGGTTAAGGCAATTAAAAATGAATGAATGATGTCTATTTTGTAATATTTTTGTACCTGGTGTCAGTGTGGACAATTAATACTCCGAGTGTCGCCTAGTTTGCTTGCTTTTAGCTGTTTGGCTTGTGATAGCCAGGACTAAAAATTCCCAACCTTTTTACTTTCTAATAACCTTTCCCCGCCTTCATCAGCCCCACGAAATTCTCCAAATAGGTATGCCGCTGTTAAATTGCCGGAAAAGCAAAAGGTCTGAACCGCCATTTTGGGATGTTTACACCAGAGCACTTTTAAGTTTTTTGTTTTACAATAAAATTCGTGTTTAGTATCTGGTTGGATTTTGAAAAAAAAAGTTAACTCAGGTAAGACAATGCTCTCACTGAGTTACCTGAAGTTGTGTCGCTTGAGTCTAGCCTTCTGCCAAATGGTAAATATATTTCACATGGCTGAAAGGCCACAAAAGTCTTCAGAATCAAACGAAAGTCGAGCATTCTATGCAGAAAAAAAAACTTATCAATACTGCATATTTAACTCATTTTTGATGAAAGTGTAGATTAATCGCTTTTGCCTTTTCAGCGACGATTTGTTATTTTATAAGTGAGCTAAAGGCATCTAGAAAGAATAAGGAAAGATTGTAAGAACTTACATCTATTCTGATTTGGTTACTGGACATAGCAAAAGTGATATCAAAGTTCCAATTCTGAATGGCGGTCTTCCCCAGGGCAAGTATTATACTCCAAATTTGACATAATAAATTATCATAAAATAATTGACATATTTGTTTTATGTTGCTTTATAATCGCTAATTGGGAATTTCTTTTTATATGCATTAAATACATTAACAACTCTCATAAAATAATATGCGATAATCATTTAATTTATCACAATTGATGTTTCAAAGGTATTAAGCGCAAATTCATGACTTATTGGTGAAAACAAAGATATCCCGACATATATTTCTGTGCAGTTCTACGGTTCGAGCAATGATTGTATTCGTGCATAATATTTTGAAGCACATTGCACACAATGCATACGTCATTGTTAATATTTTGATTGGATTATTAATTCCAGAACACCTCTAGACTATCATGTTCTCCTAATACTAATACCTACATTCACGAATGGATAGGTAAAACAAAATTTTATTTTTGCAAATAATTAAAATTGCAATAAAAATCATCCATAAAATAATTGACTGATTTTAGCTTGTAATTTCCTGATGATTGATAAATAATCGATGGAAAGGGTTGGTGACGATTTTAAGTTTTTAAATACTTCTTGATTAAAAAATAGATCGATCAATGTTCTGATAATTTGTATTAGCTTATCAAATGTTATATTCGTTCCAGTTATTTATACTTAGTTTATTTAAATGCTTACCTATATCTAATCAGTGTACATACACATGTGTATGTTTAAATAGGTTTAATTCTACTTTGTTAATAATCAAACAATACTTTGTTTCTAATAAGGAAGTTTTGAATAGTTTTAACAGTATTAGTTTTAGTTTTATTAATTTATTTTAATTATTTGTACATCAATGTTTACAAAGTAACTAATTATAATTCCAATACTTTTTGACTTAATAATAAAAACTTACATACTACTTGATATTACTAATTATAGGGATAAGTTGAGGAATTAAGAATTAGGAGAAATGTTAGATATGCATTTTCAAAAAGCAATTAATCAAACCTACAAATATAGTGTGATAGTGACAAACAAACTAATTTTAAACTTTGACATGAAGCACTCACTTTGCGGTAAGACATAATTAAATTTTAAATAAAAGTAACTTTGTTTTGACACCACTTTATTACATACATATACCAACCGGTTTCGGCTCTACCTGAACCTTCTTCAGGGTTGAACAAATACACATAAACATATTTGTTCAACCCTGAAGAAGGTTCAGGTAAAGCCGAAACTGGTTGGTATATGTATCTAATCAAGTGGTGTCAAAACAAAGTTACTTTTATTTAAAATTTGAACTAATTTTATTTAATAAATGAGTGATTTTAACCTTTCCGTACCTGAAAGTAAAAATTAAACGTATGATTCGAATGGGGGTGACGTAGTTGCCCCATTTGACCCTGCTTACTAAAGTAATTTGTTTTTGGCAATACTTTTTTAGTTTATTTTCAATAATCTTTATCTAAGGGGAAGACATTAGAATCGTCCGGGGAGACATTAGAATCCCCCTTTAACGGGAGTGTTAATCTTGGTGTAGCAGTACTTGTCTACTAAAATATTCACCTAACATTTTTAGTACCTGTAAGTTATCTCAAATCACACAAAACTATCATGAGAATAAATAGAGTGCCTTATCAAAATGATCGTTGCCGAAAAACCTTATAAAATGGTGGATGAAATGGTGATGAAGAATGTTTTCGGTGTACGTAATAGGAATATTATTTTTCTGAAAAGCATTAAATCAAGCGCGATCTCCAAATCAGCAAGGCCGCCCTTATATAATATCAAACACTTCGCCTTCGAGATTTTAACTCGAATGTTTCTGGAGCACGCGAGATCGATGGATTAACATAGGTTCGCTGCTACGTGATAAGTTTTTGAATGAAAACGAATAAATAACCCCCCACATAATACCAAAAACACACCAAAAATCTAATACAGTTGATTTATTTGATACAAGGGTATTGGATGTATCAACTTTTACTGCGCTATCAAGCTTATTTCTCTGATGCCCACTCCTCTCGGAGGGTGGCTATCATCGGGGCAATCTTTACCCTGCATACTGCAGCCTGGATCAACTCTGTGGAACTCTTCTCGCATCACTCACAAAAGCGAAGACATGAGAGCTTTTACCCTTCACACGTCTTTCGTCATACTTCTCCTGAACTCTTATTTGTGATATCTTTTAATTTTCGGCACGCTGATGCGAACAAGACATCGAAACTATTTACTTTTCGTAACTAGTACGATTTCAAAATGTTTGGTCACTAACAAAGAAGTTATATTTTATTTGTAAATTTCTACACAATTCTAAGGGTTAAGATGACCAACCAAGTTACTCGGGAATTTACAAATTTGATTGTAGTGATTGTTCTACATTTTATATTGGTAAAACAACCCGTAATATTGTCAATGTTAGAATCACAGAACATTTTAGATGTTAAAACCATGTTTTTTTTTTTAATTCGCCAATCATCAAATTGAAAAAGGTCATACCTTCAATCAAAGTACCGGTGCTCATATTCTTCATAAAAAATAGTCATGGCAATAGATCAAATAATTTAGAAGCCCTAGATATAAAGAAAGTCATTAAAATGTATAGTCATATTCTTTATAATCAGTTTAATTTGTTATTTCCGTAAACTCATAAAATTTCTCATTATTCTTTCATCACCTTCTCAGTTGACGTTTTGCCTCTTTCATTTCATATTATGTGTCTCTTTCTCTTTGTTCCTTTGTTATAATAATAATAAAGTTATATTCCAGAAGGTATGCAGGATTAGTGCGATGCAATACCTTCCATAATTATTATTAATACATAGTAATAATAATAATATTAACATAAAAGTTTTAATATAATTTATATTTAAAAAAATAAAAAATAAAACAAAAAATTGAAATGATACAAGTAAAAAATATTAATGGAGGATATTAGGCCTCATTTTTGCAAAACGCCATCAAGAGGGAGTCCATCCTGGAAGCATTAAGTTATAATTCGAATGTTATTCTTTTGTATATATAATAAATTTTTACGAGTATGTATAACCACACACTATGCATTTATAATTTAGTTTTATTTTGTACCCTGATGATGCTTAGGCTAAGCGGAACCGGTCGGTCATAAAAAATACAATAACATATGTGGTATTGTACAATGTTATTATTTCATTTTCATTAAATATGTCAAACCACAAAGTGATTACTTTCTACGAAAAAAACTTATAAATTAGTTACATACCTCATCTTTCCAGACTATTTTGAGGATGCGCCCTATCTAATTACATACCATTGGCATCTTCCGGGTTAATACTTAGCGTTCAGTTTTCCAAGCCAAACATAAGACTAGAAAAAAACATGCATATCAGCAAAACCTTCAAATCAATAAATTTTACAATCGACATCTTGGCAGATGTTGTAGTTTTCTTTGTTTCGTGTCTAGTAGCCATAATTTGGCGTTTTTTAGCCATTCGTCGACTGACCAGGGTGTTTATCACAATCAATAAATGGATAAGTACTGATGAAAGAATGCCCGAACAGTGATTTTTCCACTTGCTACTGCGTAGAAGGAAACCTCCCCTTTGCACGCATATAAGCAAGGTCAAAAAATAATAAAACACTGATTTGATTAAATGTTGCGTAAGTATTTTATTGACTTGTTTACATAATATCACAAAATTTACAGAAAAACAACACTTTTCGTATTCAAAATATCGCATTTGACTGTTTGATCATTGTGATTTGACGTTTTCTACCTATACACGCTGCAGAATGAAGACCCTTTTTTGGAGATTTTTTCAAGGATATTAGGAGCTGGTCGGAAAACAGAATTAAAAATGGACATATTTAAATATTGATTATTTTATTTTTACTTTTAGATTAATTACAAGTTGATTTTAATGAAATATTGAATGTTTTTTTAAGTGTAACTTTTTATCCATTTGAAACCCAGTGTTAATTCAAATTAACAGAATCATTGTAATGTTCGCTTGGTTACAATCCGTATTCCCGCCACAAAAAACGCCAGTATTTTGACAGATCCCACTTCGTGGTCATGCGTTATCAGGGATCCATTAGTATGTTTTATTTTGTTTTATGTTATCATTATATTTATTAATGCTACCTTGCAGACATATTTAATTTTTTAAATCATGCTGTTGTTCGTATACCATTTAATTTACTAATTTTAATACGTCTTCTGAGGCTCAATGTTTATTCAAATTAACGTAAAATAATTTCTTAATCATTAAGTAATATGTTATTTGTAACGATTTTTGAGGTGTTATCTAGCATTAAATATTATTTTGGGTGTGTAGAAAAAATAGTTCTAGTCTCAAAGGGTTCAAAAAACAAACATTTTAAAATGTGGCAAAGATCAATCGATTAAAATGTTATTAGATTATTAATGTTTTCTGCCTCTGACAATACCGTTTTAACCTTTAAACACTCTACATGCGTAGTTTATGAGAAGGGGGAAGATTGTACAATGGAGCTATCCGTGGTACTTAATTATTTCAGTGGGGATGGTGACATTTTTTTTCATTTCAATATTGTGGTTGTGGGTTTCGTTAGAATCCTGCAAATGAAAATATTTTAAAAAATATATGTTTTTCCTATTATTCAAACCCTTCTTCACTTTCTGTGCTTCCTCCCTCATAGACTATGATAAGGTTTACCCTCTTTTTCTAATAAAAAATAGCATTCCCAAAACATCCTCTGCCTCATCCCTCTGGACCTATATCATCTTATCTAAATAGAAAACGTATTTTAAAATATCTAGAAAAATGTTTCCTGAATCATTAAACTCGTTTAACCCAATTTATAGACACCTTTGTATTTTTAAATCTTGACAAGTACTAATTTCTATGAGTACCAATGTATTTAAAAATGTAGAAGGCTAATGTTTTTTTTTATCAAAGCAATCAACATTTTTATTTTTCAGTGAAATGAGCCACAAATCAATGTCGAAAAAGTTGGACTGCGGAAATACCGCTAAGTGCTTTTCGATCACTTTTTACAAGACAAGTTGTTATGAGATAATCCACTTTTTGTAAAATTTTCTGTTTTTGTGTCGAAAATACTGTTAATCAGATCATTAATCAAAATGAAGTGAGTTTGAACTGGCCGGATAGTTTTCACTCCTCCAGCAAGAATAATTAATTATAACATTGTTTCCTTCAATTTTCATGATTGTACAAAGTGATTTATACAACAACGGGTTTCCAACGGAGTTTACTTCAAATACGTTAATTTTTTAGCCCAGCGTTTGGTCTATATTCTCTCCAACTTAATTATATTAATTAAGTTGGAGAGAATATAATTTATACTTAATTATATTGAGAAAGAGATACATTATATGAATTGAAAGAGACAAAACGTCAACTGAGAAGATGATCAAAGAAAATGATAAATTTTATGAGTTTACAGGAAATATACCTACTATTGGACTACTGGACAAATTTGCCCGATTATTGAGAAAAATATATTAAAATAACATTATACAAAGTTATTTTTTCATTTCTATAAAAAAACAGTTGGCAAGAAAATATTTATTCTTTTGAAGTTTAACAACGGGATTCCTAAAGCATTCAAAATTTTAACAAAGCCTTCCCGCAAAGCTTTTAAAACCATTTGAATGATACCACTAAGACGACAGTCATTCCTTAAAGTTGTTAAAACTTTAATAAATTACTTAAGAAGACCAGGTCCGAAAAACAACAAGCTTTTTTTCTTTCTATTATCAAAAACTGTGTAACTACAGTATTTTGTCAATAGATGCATCATTACTTCGATGTCATACAGATAATCAGATCCTCCGGATGAATGGTCATAAGTTTTACCACTACACTACTGAGGTTATTCATATAATAATATGTTTGCACGTATCTACGTTAAGAATTGATGTTATTCGTTTATTTATTTGGGTGGGCTTTGCGAAAAAACTGAATATCGCTATAATCCAAAAGCTTCTCACAAACATTATTGAATTTATCTCTACCAGAGCTTTTTTAATGCAATGTAGCGCGATTAATCAGATTGCCAATTTAAGACGGAAAATCAAATGTGTGCTCCCACGCCGTGCATGTCTTGTTTACCCATCCGTATTTCCCGTGGGTGGAAAACTTTATTTGATATAACAGTAACGTACCACAATATACTCATCTTTTTAGACAGATTATTTATTGTTTGCACCAACTTTTTGTATAAAACCACCCGTGTAACATATTTTTTTTGTATTGTCGAATTTTTGCAATTTATTTTAATAAAATTTACCCGTACAAGAAGCGGCTTTTAGACGGTGAGTGAAATGGATGATATAGAGTTATGCAAAATAAACACAAAAAACTACTAATTCATTGTTCAGGTAGTCTGTAGAGATCTGCAGCTTCTATATGTATCACATCGGCGAAATTAAGTATGTTTAGTCGATGTGAACTGTCGTTTGTTCGTTAGCGATCGGCAGTCGCGCTCGAAAACGATCCTAAATTACAGACCCTCTCGATAAAATCTATATCGATGTTTCGTGCTAGGGCCCCTGGTATTGTCAACAATCGGTATAAAAGAAAAGCGTAAACGAATTGGAATGACGCCAGATGTGTGCGAAAGACAGAGTTGTGTGGCGTTCCACCCTCACCTTCCACCCCCGCAGAGAAACAGCGTGATGATCAGTCAATTATATAGACTTGAATAACTCTTTTAACGTGAGATTGATATTTTCCGTGCCGTAAATCACGTGTTTCTAAGTGAACCGTCAACCTTTGAATAATCTAGAAAGTGAACAGTTGATATAGTACGTAAGTAGTGCTTTAAAAGTTCGATAGGCGCGCCGGAAGCAAGATTTCATTGAAAATCCATTACGGGGAGTATTTGGGCTATCACACCGCATACTCTACGAAAAATTTACCTAGAGGAAAGATATTATGCCAAAAGTAGTTTTTAGAATAATATTACAAATTTATTTCATTTTGACGTCACCGTGAAAGTAGAGACATAAAAAAGAAACATGTTTTTATTTTGAATGTAGTTTTTATTTTTAACATATTATGTAGATGGTGGATGTTCCTAATATCTTTATCCAGTATTCTAATTAAAAACAACAAATATAATAAAACACATTAAATTGTGTACGTTTATGTAGTTTATGAACTAAGAACATTATTATATTTTCGTAGATAGCAATCACATTGTGGTTTGACATATTTCTCAGTTGACGTTTTGCTTCTTTCAATTCATATGATCTGTCTCTTTCTATTTGTTCTTTTGGTATATTTTAAATCTTATTCTATTGTTTTTCATCATTGTTCTGTTATTCTATTTTATATTTGGTTCTTCCTCTGTATGTTTACATAACCACACACTTTGTATTTTTTGTTTAGTTTCATTTTGTACCCTGATGGTGCTTAGGCTAAGCGAAACTGGTCGGTCATAAAAATTTAAATAATATCCGTGGTCTTACAACAAGTTATTTTTTCTTTTTCTAAACATTATTCATTGCCTCCCGAATTTAAAAATAGACAATATCAAAAGTGGTCAAGGGACAAATATTTTCTAATACGACGTTAATTTCATTTTATTTTGTATTTATACCGAATCTTATAATGTTTCCTTTCTAAATAATGCCAGTTGCATTAGAACTCTGCGTATCATCCAATGAATATTTTAAAAAGCTCGTAAAATGAAATAGCGCTGCACGTCTGGCGTAGTTAGTTGGGAATCTTCTTCGCGTTGTTCTTTCGACCGATTCGGTCTGTCCCATTCAACGGAAGTAGGCATTCCCGCTTTGAGGCAGAGAGAGCCTTCGGGCGCAGAAGCGCCGGGGAACCCGGTTTGTAGGCGATCAAAGAGGGCAAGAAGGCAAATGGGGCCTCGCATGAATTCACTAAGGGTAGTATAGATAGGTAGTATGGATGTATGGGACTCGACACTGTGATACAACTCTTGAAAGATTATTATACTGTCATTCGAGTTACAGCTTTTGGAATGAGGTATAGTGTGTAAGCACAACGGCGATAATTAAACAATACACTGCCTTTGTGCGTACGTATGTACATACAAACGAGTGTTACATTATCAAAATTGGCACTTTTGTTAAGAAAATTATCAAATCCAAACAAGCGTTAATCCATTTAAGTAATTTTGAAAATGTATATGCATTAATAACAAGAATAAAACTCTCAAAATCTGATTAAGTGTCTTAGCATGGTGAGCTCTGGCCTCATAAAAATTAACACAGCTTTTTTCTGTCAAAAATTTCTAAGTAAAGTCAACGCCACTATTCTTAGTATGCAACGTCATTTAACAAAGAATATAACATAAGCAAATTATGAAATATTCTTTAAAATACCAATGCTAAAAAAATCAGGCAAAATGCCATGTTTACAACATATTCAAAAAATTGAAGTTGCTTATTTCATGTTATTTAATTGTTCACTAAGAAAAAAAAAATTAAAAGTCTTTTCACTCCGGCAAGGTCGGGTAACTACCACATAACTATAAAGTCTTTGTAAAATGGGATTTGAAAAAAACCTATTTATATTCTTATTCTGGATAAAATTTGAACTATTTCCTTGAGTTTTTCTTAGTTACAAATTTCTTAGTTTCTCAGAGTTACATTAGTTACTTACATCCAAGAGTGTAGTTCTTTCGTCGCCATAATTTTTACGTATCAATGGCAGAAGCTTTACTAAAACTGGAGCTCTGGGATTGCCCTCCTCTTTTCCTTCTCCTTTCTTCCTTCCTCTGCCACTTCCTGCAGCAGCCCCACTATCTCCTCGAGGGTATTAACACCCCGTCTCCACCGCCTCTCCCCTCTCCAGACACACATAGCCGGGTCCTATCGCAAAGAAGGCACCTCGTGAATAGGAAATATCGTATAGCTTATTGTTTAAATCTAATGCTTTCTTTCATGCATATTGTTAAACATATTAAAGTTGTGTCATTTAGGAATATTAGTATTATTTTCTTGTTGGCTCGAGTCGAGATTTCAAAACGCAATAACGTATTTGAATACGTGGTGAAGCATGTATAATGGTTAGTTCAACAACTTTAGTGAAGTTACGCTTTATTTTATGATAATAAAATATCAAATTTAGTATTTAATGCAGAATTCTCTCTGCGAAATTAATATTTTTTGTATAAATAAAAGAGAGGTTGTATTTTTATATTACTCCTAGATTATAAAATATATATAATGTTGTTGAAAATTTTGTATCTGATTCAAAATCGTCTCCGATGAATTAATAATTCAGACATAAATTAAAAAAAAAGTGTTTTGCTGCAATTATGGAAAGTGCATTTTTTACGTTTACACCTCATTTTTTTTATTCATACATCACCTAATACCGTAATGATATTTTATCATAATATACTCAGTTCGTATTAACGTCTTAGTTTCAAGTCAAGGCGCTTCCGCTTATTTCACTTCTTCGGTGGTTTACGGGCCCAGTACATTTACTCTGTGTGTGAAAAATGATATTATTGTTTTAATAATAAAACAGCTTTATTGCCAAGTCACGATGGGTTTCAGGGGCAGCTCAGTAGGTCAGAATCAGCATTGACCCTATTGGCGAAAGCTCATGAAGATCAAGTCCTGGTCGTGCCAATATAATTTTTCTCGACTTTTTATTTATTTATATACTAACGGACTATTGTCCAATTACAACAAAAAAAAACGAAATGAGAAAAAAAGAGTAACAGAGAAACATAACACATACATAATATTTTAATGAAGCAATAACAAAAATATACATTAGAAAGAACATTCAAGTAAAAGCCAAGGTCAAGTCGAGGTTTTGGTAGAGTTGTAAAGAATGACAAAAATCATTTAGACTGGTACCAAATATTTCAAGACCATGGCTTGAGTTAACAAGTCTCGACATTCTGGATAGTGGAGAATGATACCCATAATTAGTAGAGTGATGATTGAGGAACAGCAAATCAGTGTTTCTAAGTCTGCGGTAAGGAATGCAAATATCTATAATTCAATTTCATTCATTTTCGTCGGTCAATAAATCAAAATATTTGTTACATAATTAAAGCTTTATTTATCAGCTAGTGAAGCTTTATTGTTTTGATTTATTTCATGGACAAACATAACAGGAGAAAGCTTTTTGATTATATTCTTAAGCAAAGTAAATTTTTCAAACGTATACACAGAGGCGCGCACTCTATATGGGCATATAATAACTGCCTACCCTGCCGTACTCGCATAAAAATATTAAGTTTATTAGATTAAATAATAAGAAATTATTACAAAAAATAAATCCACACTTTCAAAAACTACGCGGGTTGTTCAGTTAATCTCACCGCCGCGAGTGCCCCACCGACCGTCTTACTATAAACTGTCAAAAGCAGTTACTACATGTGCTCAAACGCCGCCAACGTCAGACTAGATTATTCTATGTTGACTAGACTACACAAAATATGTATGAATGTATGCTGTGAGCTGTGTGCGCGTTCAAGTGGCTCGTTTGTGTTAGTATCTTTGTAAGTGTCTATGCAGTTATTTTATAGAACAAACGCAATAGCAATCAGTGATATCTGTTGGTACCTATCTTATTATCAATGGATTTGCTGTTTTTCCCACTGCCTACCCTGATCAAAAACTCTGTGCAGCCACTGCGTATACGCTTATAACACAAGACTTCTTCGGAAAATTACCACATTTTGATAGACTTACGAATACTTCGTTGAATAACTGAAAGGGCTACCTACGCAACTTAGTTTTCAGCTGGATTAGCAAAAGCGTTCACAACCAGAAACTAACTAGTAACTAGCCCAGCAACCAAATTGACACGTTCAGCCTACTGTGGGTGCGAGGAGGCTACGGGCGCGGCGAACACAAGTCGGCAGGAGGTATGTTGGTTATATAACGTGGCTTATAACACTGTATAGGGGCAGCATTCGAGCGAACTTTGCCGAATGAATGGCGCTCGGGTGAGCCTTTAGCTTACTTTGTAGTGCTTAAAGCCTCCCACATCCGTTTGGCTGTACCGGAGGTTTCCAACTTGATTACATCGCGGGCCGTATTGTTCAGGCCGTTGTATGTCACGGGACAGTGGGCATGGAAATGTTTTTTTAGATATACAACATTCAGTTCCGTTGCTAGATCTACTGAGCTTATATTTTTCTAATTTAAATGTTTGTACATACCAGCGATTAACACGAACGCAAACAATGAAAAAATAAAATATAACATATCAATAAAATTAGAAAAAAGTGTCAAAGGTGAAAACATAGTACGTAATTCTAAGAAAAAATAATATTTTTCATGTAAGTACAAAACGCTGTGGATTAAATAATAGAAGTTTTATTCACAGGGTGGTTAATTGGTAACTAGGTATGCCATACGTCACGTGGTAAATGCGCAATTGATTATGGATGACGCGATTTGCCTGCGGCGTTGCACCGAGCATTATTTTACCTCAACATGTGACCCCATTTGCAGTGGAATACATGTATTTAGAAATTTTTATTTTAAAGTAAATACGACTTTAAAAAAACATATATCTTTAAGAGTAAAGACAAACATTCCCGGGTTACGAATAACCTGACAACATTTGAAAAACTCCTACTACCATCATAATAAGCGGAAAATTTTGCTTGATAGAGAACTTAGCTAGCAAAGGATTTGAACCCATGACGTCCGGGTGAGAATTCAACACGTGTGTCTACTCAGCTACTAACCGGTCGACTCATCCGAAATTTGAAATTTTTTGTTCGTACAGAAAGAAATCATTATTGCGTTATTAATGTTTGATCTTGCAATTCGAAGGATGATTGTGGAAGTTAAACTTTTTTTAATTAAGCTATTACTATTTACACTCGTGGAGTACCTACATATACCTTAAGCTAAGAATAACTTGTTCTGAATAAAGAATTAGTCAGTGCCCGTTGTAATTATTAAAATCTATCCGCACGATTGCTTACCTTGAAGTCACAATATATGGAGGGATAGCTAATTTGTTTTACCCAACCCATCCGAAATTGTAATAAATCACTTTTTCCGAGTTTTTACATCGTACACCATGAGAGAGAAAGAGACAACAAATTTCTCGGACCGCTTCTATATACTGTCGCAATGATCTTAAGCTGGCTATATTCGCTGGTTAACGGCAATACTCCGCCCACATTTTTTATTATGCCACTAAAATTGACACAAATAAACGGTTTTTTAGGTTAGATGCTATATTTTTGTTGATAAAAATACTGTGAAAAGGTGGCTATACGAATACACAAAAACATTATGTCGATATGTGATATGAATGGATGTATAAATACCGTAGCCTTAGTCTTAGCCACGCCCAGGTGCGCCGAGTCATGTTAAAATCATCAAAAACAAGTCCAAAACTGACTTCACTGCCTTGGCTTGGGCTACCTCTAGTATACTCTAAGTTGCTTACCTATCTATCGACCATCTTGAATTGTTTATTAACCTTTTTTCTAATAATTTGTTGCATTATGTACTTTAATAATAATAGAAAACGAGTTTCTCGTAGGCCGCATTTTAGCCTGCGGGCCGTGCATTGGACTCCCCTATCTTATGCTGTATTTTCTCATCTATACAACCCTTTTCAGAGTATTTGGGTCATTGAAATGACAATAATTTCATATTCCACCATGCTTGGCTGCTTTTAGTAGTTCGTTTTTCTTACCTTGAGATATTAGGCCTGTGGCGGAAAGGTGTGAATTTCCTTTCAAAGGAAATCAGGTCATGCGGCCTGAAACTTTGTAAGCACATTAATTTATTTGGTAGTTATAACTGAAATTGGTAATGTATGTAGAGCAAAATTTTGGGTCAAAAATTTATTTCAATGCGTTTTGAATTTATAAGTTTTGGTGTATTATAGTGTATTTCGTTATTATCACACAAATTTATACCAGCTAGGGATTCACAAGTAGCAAAAAGTAGTTACATGCCATTAAATTATCTGAAACCAGTGAAAGGGAAATAGGGAGGGGAGGGAGATGAGGAAGAGGAAGGTTGGAATACTTGACTATTTTTTTATACTGAATACCGCATAAGAGTCCCAACAGCTCCCAACTGTCTAGAGCCAGTTATACTATGGTATCCCCAACTGTGGTACGTTGTGAGGTTGCAGGTAGTGGGGAGGAGAAGTAGATGGGAAGAGGAAGGTTGGAAAGTATCTGGCCATTCAGATCTGGTCACCAAACACGGCAAAAGCCATTTCAAGCGACGTTTCAATTCTGAATGGTGTTCTTTCCCCAGGGCGATACTTTGAGTATCTACCACTCTGAAACGTACCGCAAATATACTTTATATTATTTTATATGAATTAAATGTGTTTTGACACATATTAATTAAATAAAAGTTATTGGCGCACGCCGGGTTTCAACCCGCGACCTTTGGATTCGTAGTCGAGCGTCTTACCACTCGACCATGGAGGCCGTCGATAGATGTAAAGGTGGAAATTTCGACTTTAAATAATAAAATTTCATAGTGAATACCGCACAAGAGTCCCAACTGCTCTCAACCTTCTAGAGCCAGTGAGACTATGACATCCCCGATTGGGGTATGTTGTGAGGCTGAAGGTAGTTTGGAAGGGAAGGAGAGGGAGTTTGGGAAATACCTGGTTATTCAGGTCTAGTCACAAAACATGGCTAAAGCCATTTCAAGCAACGTTTCGATTCTGAATAGTGGTCTTATCACCACTCTGGAATGTGCCACAAATATACAATTTATTATTTTATATGAATTAAACGTGTTTTTCGTATTAAGTAAAATTGATTTGCGCCCGCCGGGTTTGATTCTTATTCGAGCGTCTTACCACTCGACCACGGAGGCTGACGAGAGACTAAGAGACACTGTGCAATTAGTTATATTTAAGATATCAATGAGCGTTTAATTGTTTTTTTTTCCTTGTGCACACACTTTACCCGCCTCACCAGACAATGTCTGTTTTGAGTCAATAAATCGAACCATAGCGTTGAAAACCTTATCGAAATATGTATTTATTATTATTTTGTGGTAAAATATAATTTCCTTTGTGTTTCAGGAAATGGTCTGATAGACGAGGCGGAGTTCTTGCAGTGGGTGACAAAGATACAGGCCTTGCAGGGCACCCTGTCGGGGGAGGCGGGTGACACGGAGGATGAAATCACCAGAGATCTCCTGGCCGCTTTCAGGTACAAATGAAACCTTTTTTACCATTAGATATACCGTAACTCTTTGAAGAAAGGATTTTCAGGTGTGGTGTGTAAAATTTTAACCGTCAGATATTATGTAACTCTTTCAGACGGACTTTCAGTTTCAATATGCTAACAGTTTTTAACTATTCAATATGTAAATGACAAATTACTTCAAAAGCTTTTAGATTTAATACGAAGTAGAGTATTAAACCATTAGATATAGATACTTTGCTATAAGTGCTTTTAGGCACAGTACGATACAACTTTATTTTACCTTTTTTCGCATCGATAGATCGCTTTCTCAAATTTCGAAGGCAACAAATTTCTAGTGTTTAGGCAACAAAATATGTAGTTTTTTTAAATGCTCTTGAAATTATAACCACCTTAAATTGTACCTATTTCTAACTACAGAAAACGATTTTTATCAATGAAAAGAAAATGTTTTGTAACATTATACCGTCGCTGGAAAGGCAAAAGGGCTTAAGCGACACTTTGGTCAAAAATTAATTAAATATGCAGTTTTGATCAGTTCTTTTTTCTGCACAGAATTCTTTGACTTTTGTTTAATTCTGAAGACTTTTGTGACCCTTCACTTTTGCTTTCGGACCTTTATGATATTACTGATCTAAAAGAAATTTTATAGATTAATATGAATGCAAAAACTGCATACTACATACAAAAATATCTTTCGCCTAAGCCCTTTTGCTTTTCCAACGACGACATTGTCCCTTTTGACATTTTTGAGACTTTGGTCAAAAATGAGTTAAATATGCAGTTTTGATCAGTTTTTTTTTCTGCATCGAATGCTCTGACTCTCATTTGATTCTGAATACTTTTGCGGCCCTTCAGCCATCTAAAATATATTTACCATTTGGGAGAAGGCTTGACTCAAGCGACACAAGTTTGGGACTTTTTTAGCTTTTTGTCGCTTCGTGTTACTCAGTGAGAGCATTGAGTTACCTAAGTTAACTTTTTTTTCAATATCCAACTAAGATTTGTGAATTTTATTTTACAACAAAAAAACTTTAAAGTGCTCTGGTGTAAACTTCCCAAAATGGCGCTTAAGCCCTTTTGCCTTTCCGGCGACGATATACTATCTGAATCATCAAGAAAGATTTTTATTCACAGTATTTCTTCAAAATTTGTAGAAATCTATTTTAATTATAAAAAAAACAATTCGGTAAATAACTAGACCAAACTCATTTATCGCAATATGATGACTAGCTTTTCAACAAATTTCAATTTAAATGTCTTCGATTAGTTTAAAAACCCCTCGAATAATTTTAGTTTTTCCCTGTGATGACAGAGATTTGCCATTTTATGGGCAATCGTACAATGTATGAAATGGTAAAGAAATAAAGGATGAAACGAAAAATAAAGTTAGGTGGGTCGTGAAATTGTATACTTAATTAAAAATGGTACAGGGTTTTACAAGAATGGTTAATACCACTGTTTTTTATGTCACAATAGACTAATTGCGAAGGTCAATGATTACGAATCAGAATGAATAAATCGATTAACCTTATTTACACCAGCATCGTCACGATATACACTAAAGAGAGGGGTTTATCGCGATATCGTTTAATCCCTCTAACCTCACTGCATGATTAGAGCGTAATATATTACACGTAATTGGGTTGTTCTAGATATTATCGGCAAACTTAAATTAACTTGCGAAATTGGAACTGGTTAGTAAATGTATTAAACACGTTCAAAGTAATCCTTTAAATGCATGGAGGCGGAGTCCTAAGTTGATCGGTAACAATATATATAAAATTATAATGTATTGAATTGGAATGAACTTTAAAGTTTTATATTTATTATATTCATATTATTAATTGAAATGATATCAATAATCTTTAACGTAAATATAAAACAGATAAAATATAACGGTCGCGACCGATGATGACAAAGATGGCAGCCAAATCGGAAGAAAAATGATATTAATAATTTTGAAAACAAAGAATGAGATCGATTAAAAATACCGGTGGCCGAATTAAAAGAAGCATTACTACCGGATAGAGTAGAGATTTCGAGTTCGAGTCTCGGTCGCGACCCTTATATTTATTCTGCTTCATATTTACAGGTACGTTGAAGATTATTGATATTATTTCAATTAATAATATTATATTATAATGTGTCATATTGTTTAAAATAATTACACATATTATTCAAGTACACTGCATGTACGAATTCATGTCTCCATGGCTAATTGATGGGTTGGTTAATTGAAATTTCTTACTTTATAGTTTTAGTTATAATAAATTCAATGCTGGCCGGTTTCTGGAAGCCTTGAATGTTCGCTTGTTCCTTCACCAAAACAAAAATTGACAAGATAATAAAATTGGTAAGAATAGTCAGAAAAAATCCGCTAAAAAATAGGTTACTTAGTATAAATTTAAAATACCCAATTCAATGTATTCGTATGCTTTAAATTGAAACAACTTTAAACTATCTGTTTTTAATGTCAAAATCCCTTGGCGTGATTACTATAAATTTACTAAGTAAATGCTCTATTATTTTTTTGACCAAATTGGCAATGTGACCATCACAAACAGATTTTCAAAATGATACAAATCATTGGCCATGAACACCACTCATTTACTCCTTGGAAGATTGAAAATATTTAATAACTAAATAATTTAAATTAATAAATAAAGCACAAATATGAAACAGAAACTAAAAAGAACAATGGTCATGACTGAGACTCGAACTCGAAACCAAATACTTGGTTATGACCATTGTTCTCTTTGGTTTTTGCCTTTTTTCTGTTTCATATTTGTGTTTTTGATTATTAATAATAAATGAGCATGAATGCTTTAAAGTTAATTCCGATTTTAATGCTAAATATTTTGTCTATTTCAGGGTGTTCGACAGGGATTGCAATGGCTACATCACTAAGGACGAGCTTCGCAGCGCGCTCGAGATGATCGGGGAGCCCGTGACAGACGCGCAACTAACCCAAGTGCTCGCTCTGGGCGATGTGGACAAAGATGGCAAAATCAACTATGAAGGTACTAGCTTGCTGGCGAATGTCTGTAAAGACTGAATTACCTCGGAGGAAAGTATTCAGGTCTTAGACGCGTCTGAGATCACTGGATACCCAATGGCAGACATTCAGCAAAGTATCAAAGAACAAACGATTTTATTTTTCTAAATACTCGCGTACTTATCTTAAATATAAAACCATAGACATATTTTGTATCTAAATTTCATTTTCCGCTTTAAGATTTCCGTGAATTGTTTTCATACATTAAAAGACAATCAAAGTGATAGTGGGCAATCGTTAGTTGTGGGCATTCATTAATCTATTTTACTTTAGGTAGGTACCAATACTAGGTTGTCCGCTACGCTCAGCCCATAAACATAAGCTCCTAGATTATAATATTAATCAGTAGATGGCGGTAATAAACACAATCAGCCCCCAACGACTGGAGTATAGTATTTGTTTATCTAAATAGATGGCAGTAATAAACACAGAGATTTTCGCACTTAGGAAATATGGTGAACATATCCCACCGCCATTTTTCAATTTTCTGTCCTGGTTACACATTATATACCAACATTGCAATAAAAAGATTTCCTTTGCCCTTGCTAGTTCTAAGTTTATGAATGTAATAAGTGGATGTTGAGATAAATAATTTATAATAATGTTGTTTGTTTTACAGAGTTCGTCAGGCTGCTTCTTTAGACGTCTTCCCGCCTCCGCTCCATCTGTTAGTTTATCCCAAAAGTGAATAATATCTGCATAGTATGTTTATAGTGATTTTATACATATTACATTACCCACATATTCTTGTGTGTGCTCCTACCTTTATCTACAAGAAATCGGTGGGAGTACATTAATTTGGTAGACTAGAACATAGAGATTATATTTTCATGTCACACTATTAATTTAATCGTACGAGCTTTTTATAAAGACAAATATAGTATACATAAATATTAATAATTTATAATATCCAAGAGATTATTATGGTTGTTTTATCCATATTTTAATTGTAACAAGTAGAAAAAACGGTTGAATTTATGTAATTTAAAAAAATAATATGATATTTTTGTAAAAGACGTGGACACTTTTTTCAGTACTGATATTTAACATATTTTTCTATCTCAAACTTTAAAGTTTTTGCTTCAAGCAAATAATTAGTTCCTGTTAGATTTTTACATCAAAAAAAATAATAATTTTGTAAACATATTTTGTCCAGTTGAATTTGTTTGTAAATATAACTATGTTTCAGACATAATATACATATATATATATTTAAAATTAATATACTGTATTAATTGTTTTGTATAATGTGTGATAATTTTTCAATATTTTAAAGCGTAGATATCAAACAATAAGCGAAACAACGCTTTTGAAACATGGCGCATTGAGTGATGTTGGAATTATTTCATCGCTATTAATTATAGGCAAGGAAAATTATTGTTAATAAATAAGTATGAAAAACGTAATAATCACGAATAATTTTTATTGACGATGATTAACAAAAAATCAAGCAAAATATGTTCAAACTTATAAAACAAATCTTGGAAAGATCTGCGATATTGTCATGATTACTGTTATATTTTCATTCGCAAAATAATAATTAATATATTTATTTTGTTGTAAATCTGATAAACATTTAATCAAGACAGTGAACTGTCATAAATTTGTAAAGCAGTACTAGTCAATAGTTATTAAAATAAAACACTTTACTAAAAATACTTTTTTTTCTTTACTGCGAAAATATATAAAAATGTTCTGCATTATTGACTAACACGTTAGTGTTATTATATAATTGCAAACAAATTTAAGGAAGTCAGTACTTATTTAACTAGTTTTAATTATAACATTGATTACAATATTATTTGTATTGATCGTTGAATAAAATAAAATACATAATAAAATAAAGAAAACATTTTACTTATTTTTATTCCTATATATAAGAAAATTTATCCTCGCTTGTCTGGAAGACCAGTTTTGTTTTGGTACCTCGCATATTGGTAGCAATGGTAAGTATAGTTTATTGGGAAACGTGTTTTTAATCTATTCCATGCAAGGGACCAAATCAAAAACAATTTTTTATTTTTTGTATTTATTCAAACATAATAATAAATACAGAGATAAAACATATAGGTATTGTAAAATGTTATACTTTCTTTTTTTATATTTATATTGTCATTTTAATGATGCTCCCTTAAACAAAAGTTTTTCTTAGGGGAGGGGTGTTATTTATTTAATTACTAAGAAACTATTAAAAAAATATGACTTTTTCATCTTTTCATTTAAAGTATTCAGTGAATTATATCCACAATACCTACAGTATTAAAGCCCTAAATATCATGCTGTACCTCTGTACTCGAATGACTGAGGTGGGATGATGCAGAACAATTTATAAATAAAATAATGTTATTTTTACTATTTCTAGGTAAAAGAAATAAACAATTACTTACTAATTTAAACGAAGTGGTCAATTCAAAATATATTGAAAATGCGTGTTTTTTTTTAATACCTAATAAAAGGTGAAAGAACTTTCAAAATAGTGAAAATATTAAATATAATTATAAAGGTAGGTACACAACAAAAAGTTTTGTAAAATGGGCAGGTCTCGAATCAAAAATTGCACCCTGACGCGGATAACTTTGCCGGCCTCCGAAGGAGAAACTAACGAACGTGTGAAATTTTTATCCTACATTATTTTAGTATCAACAAAATAATGTAAACTAGCAACCCTACCCACTGCGAAATTATTATTTTCAAACTTTCAGTTTATATATAAAAATTATTAAGTTCATAATTTCTCTAGGTACCTACTTATATAAATGTGGACGGATTTCACAAACATTTTTTCAACATTTTCTCGACATTTCTCTGTTCAAAACTTAAGTTTTGAAATTTAGGTAAATATTTTGGAAGGAACATGTAAGTATTAACAACCTCTCAGTTAAATCAAACATTCAATGAAATCAAGCGTAAAACGCCCTAAACTAAATGAAAAAATTACAATGGTTACAAAATCATTCGAAATGATGGTAAAGTTTCAAAAAAGTTTAAGCGCGGCTGTAAGACCCTCTGTACACAGTCCACAGATATACTAAAAATAAACTGATCACGGACGTAAATTACTAATCAGTCCGCGACGAGTTTGAACCTTTGTAATTAAATGAAACACCGTACACGGCGCTACCGTCACTAAACAGTCATTTTTGACTTGAGACTTGAGTCGTCTTGTTTTTCGTCCAATTGAATACATCAACCTTTTTATGACATAATTTAATTTTATAATATTTTCGTAGATATTTATTTTAAGTTTATATTTTAAATATTTAATTTTATAATCATTTCATTTCTATTCACGAAAATGAACGATCAACAAGTGAAAAATTAGTGGGAGAAGTAGAAAAATATCCTGTTTATATAACTTCACCACCTTCCACACCACATAGAAAACTACCGATTTCGATCACTTGTGAGTAACCCGCGTGTGCGAAGCTGCGTCACTAAAAAGTTAGTAACCGGTTAATAATTTCAATCACAAACCATTTCCATTTTTTTGTATCTCCGTGTACACACGGCCTAAGCATTTTATCGAGACGTTCCACGTTACTGGCAACATTTGGTCAGTACTTACTTTAGTATTGAATTTCTTTTTCCGCTACGATCTCTTAAATTTTGTGCCGATGTCTGGACTTCTGGCAACTAGGGATGGTTGATATCGAAAATTGGGTGTAACTGCGGTTCCTGTTACCGGTGACTGGCGAGGAGCTAATTATTTATTCAGTTATTTTTGGAACTGGAATTGTGGAACCGGTTCCCCGTTTCTCGCCACATACTAGTTTTCAGGGAATTTCACACCAAAAAAAATCGCAACCACACCTTTTCAGTGAAAAGCATTTAATGGATAGTTGCTATTTTCATTTTCAAAAAACAGGAGCCGGTTCCTTGGAGAAAAAATATCGACGGCTCCAGCGACCGATTTGAAACCGGTTCCTTTTAATCGGGACAGGAATATGGACCATCTCTAGTGGCAAAGTGGCAACACTATATTTTTGGATAAAATCGAGAAACATGGCGACCCGAGAGGCTATGAAATTAGCCCAAAAAACTGTTAAGCCAGTTTTATCTTTAAATGCTGCAGAGGCTCGCCGAAGGGTTTTGAGTTTGTATCGAGTATGGTACAGGCAAGTTCCTTACATAGGTTAGTAGAACTCTCAATTATTAAATTCAAAGTTGTATTTCGTGTTATGGTTATATCATCAATCATAACACGATCATAAGTTTTTACCTTATTAAACGATTAAATAGTAACATTCAATCAATAATTTTTGTGAATAACGCTGTTTTGTCTCATTATTATTCACCTAAAAGTATTTTGAAGGGATGTGATTACATCAAATGTCATTTCGGTTTTTAGGCTAATGTCAAATTGGTAAACATCAGGAATTAAACGCCATTTGAGGGCATTACTAAATTTACTGAATATTATTCAAATGCACTAGAAGGCTGATTAATTTTGGAGGTTGCTACTTTCTGGCATTTTATAACCCCTTTGTTTGTAGGAGATATTATGGTGTGTAAGAGCACTCACTGGAATATTATTCACATCTCTTTATTCTTCAGCGGTTGTAAATATAGACAATTTATTCTGAAAACAGTTAAAATACCCCAAGTAACCAAATATCCAAACCCAATGTTTATGATTAATCCGATCGGAAATACACCGTGTCCTCACACTTGTGTTACACCAGAAAAATGTGATCATCTGCACCACATAGAGAACCCAAATAAACAAGTTTTTTCGATTTGAACATTTGTACTTTCGATTTCGTCAAGCAGGCTAGGAAACTATTGGTGCCAGGTCTATGCTTCGAAGCATTGATGTAGATTCACCAGCTTCCCGCGTGCGCACTAATTACTATTAAAGTGTTTGTATTGTTGATCTGTTTTTTTGTAAACTCTACCACTTTAAATTCTGTTTTACGAGAAACAAAAATTCTTAAATTATAAAAAATTGCATATTCCGAAATGGTACCCAATTAAGTATCCTCATCTGCCTTGAGTTTTTTGTTTGATGTTTAAACCATTTCAATTAAAAAATGTTAATATTTTAATTTTCTAGTGATGCAGTATGCTATCCCCAAGAATGAGAAGCAAGTACAAGAAAAGCTCCGGGAAATGTTTTACAAGAATAAAGATGTCACGGATATCAGAGTAATTGACATGCTTGTCATCAAGGTACTTTAACACTTTGTTAATCATTATTATTACAGTTGAATTGGTTGTCATTCTAAATAGAATTAAAAAAATATATTAATGTTGAGTTGTGGAGTGTCACCATTTCTCAAACCATTTAATATTCTGATTTCAAATATGGGTGCAGTAATACCAAATGGGGTGACAGCCGGAAACTATGTATAATATGCTTTAGATGCCCTTTGAGGAATAAAGCTTAAAAAATCAAATTAGTGCTATGATGGAGGACGTTATTCCTTATATATCTACTTAGGGCCCAAGCATTTTATCATAATTATAATCTCTTAACTATTTTCATGTTCTCTACCACAAAATAATTAGATCACATTTACTAACTTCAACTCAGCACAAATGCTCCCGGTCGGTAAGATAGGAATCTTCATTATCAGATACATTGGGCCTCTATCAGAAATAATGACAAGGAAATATTTTTTGAGCAACGGCAAGTATCACGTATGATACCTTGGGCCCGAAGAGGATGATACTTATATGTACGTTATAATAATGGTAGTAGGATGTTTTCAAATATTGTCAGGTTTGTTGTAGCCTAGGAATTGTTGTCTTTCTTTAAAAAGGACAAGAAAAAACCCTTTTCAGAAATGAACTATCCTCCATCCTTCCTACATGTCCTACCCAGCTGATCCATAGTTATTGACAGCTCTTTAAATAGTTGGTTTGGCTCATGATTGTACCTCGCCAGGGACAATTTTCTTATTTGGCTCAGATTCTCCTCAACCTCAATATATGCGACACTCTTTTTGTGTTCTTCGTCAACAAATTATCCCTAAACCTAAAAAGATCTTAAATAATTCATACTGGCACACACAAGCTTGTGACTAAATAGCTAGATATTTTGCCAACATAACTAAACTATATTATGTTAGGTGCGTGGTTATGAAAAATGCCTTAATGCTAAAAGATTACCGACAAGATAAAAATCAAGCATGAAAATAATCACTTTCATAATGTGTACTGTGCCGTAAAACTTTATAATAGTATTCCGTTAAAAAATTGACAAATATGTAAATGTAATTTTTTATTAATATTAAGCAGTTGATATTAATTTATATACAGATAATATTGTAAATTAGAGTGCACAATGATGTGGTATAATTAGATTAACAAATAAATATAATAGTAATATTAAATTATAAACAATGAAAATAATTCGACTGGTCAGTAGCTGAGTGGACAAACGTGTCGGATTCCCACCCAGGCGTCGTGCATACAATTCCTCTGCCGGCTAAGTCGTCCGTCATTGCACAAGCAACATTTTCCCTTTATTATGATGGCGGAAGGAGTTTTTCAAATATTGTCAGGTTATTCGTAACCAGGGAATGTTTCTTTCTTTAAAAAAAATCATCACTTACTATAGTTCATTGGTTTTTAACCTTGCTTTCCCTATGTACCCAAATCATTGACTCTATAACCCTTTAAGACCCTCGGGGTCTCCAGGAAGCCCTTCACACTATCTACCTACCTAAAATTAGGCCTCTCAACACTCCTTCGTCCTGCAGGTTTATTAAATAGAGGTCTCTTCGATAGTCGATTTTCTTCCATTCAGCTTCTTTTTTTGTTTTGTTTTACGTGAATACCGCACAAGAGTCTCAACTGCTCCCAACCGTCTAGAACCAGTAAGACTATGGCATCCCCGATAGGGGTATGGTGTGAGGCTGAAGGTAGCGAGGAGGGGAAGTAGATGAGGAAGGGGAAGGTTGGGAAGTACCTGGCTATTCAGAATTGGTCACCAAACACGGCTAAAGCCATTTCAAGCAACGTTTCAATTCTGAATGGTGGTCTTTCACCAGGGCAATACTTGGAGTATCTACCACTCTTAGACAGCTACCTGTCCTGCTCAACGGAGTCATTTTATAAACCTTGATATTGACAGCTCTTCAAACAGTTAACAGCTTGCTTTAAATGCAACATTATTTGTGTTTGTTCATTTCAGGGGCAAATGGAACTGAAGGAAACTGCCAAGATCTGGAAACAGAAGGGCCACATCATGTCATACTTCAAGGAAACTTACGAACCCAAGCAAACTGACTTCCTTTCCAAGTTCCTCAATGGTACCGATTAAATCATCTATCCACCGATTATGATTTGCAAGATTTTAGTCAAAATGTACATAACTAAATACTATTTTTTCTTTCCTCCGTATCTTTTTCTTTTATTTTAAATATTTATTCAAAATATTCACATTTGAGATTGTTATCAATTTTTTTAAATATTTTGTAGAATAACTAGAAAATAAATTATTGTTAATTACACTGATCTGAGTTTTTTAAAACCCTTTTAAAAACCTTATAATGAAATACAGTATGTTGTATCACCAACATAACTCTCAACAAATGCGGTGGTGCAATCCGGAACTACAAATGTAATCTGTTTTTATATTTTTTTTTTATGTCATTACCGCACAAATGTACCAACTATGCGGAGCCAATGGGACTATGGTGTCTCTATTTGGGGTATGATATATATATATATTTTTTTTTTAATATGAATACCGCACAAGAGTCTCAACTGCTCCCAACCGTCTAGAGCCAGTGAGACTATAGCATCCCCAAATAGGGCATGTTGTGAGGCTGAAGGTAGTGGTGAGGGGAAGGATATTGGGAAGAGGAAGGTTGGTAAGTACCTGACTATTCAGATCTGGTCACCAAACATGGCTTAAGCCATTTCAAGCAACGTTTCGATTCTGAATGGTGGTCTTTCACCAGGGCGATACCGAGAATCTACCACTCTGGAACGTGCCGCAAATATACTTTTTTATTATTTTTATATGAATTAAATGTGTTATGACACATATTAATTAAATAAAAGTTATTGGCACACGCCGGGTTTGAACCCGCGACCTTTGGATTGGTAGTCGAGCGTCTTACCAGGATTAAAGGAAGTGGGGATGAATAGGAGATAGGAACGAAGAAGGTTGGGAAGTACCTTACTATTTAGATCTAGTCACTAAGCACGCCTTTCAAGCAAAGTTTTACTCTTATGTAAATTAAATTTAAAAAATGTATCTAGTATTATTGGTGAATTTTGTTATATTACAAAAGAGACAACATTATTCTTTACTACAGCTGTAAAGCCCTTTTTGTTAAGTTCATCTTATAAAGGGTCCGCCAAATAACTTTTTTTTTTGAAAATGCTATAAAAAAAAACTACTGAATATTTTCTCAAATTTCTTTTTTTATTTATAAGTACAATCCTTCCGGTTAATAATGGAAAATAATTTCATTCAAATGGCTGCCTCGGCTGGCCATGCAGTAGCCTACACGATCGGTCCAATTTTTAAGCACATTATCGATTGTGTGCAGCTGTATTTCACCAATGGCTTCACGAATATTGTCCTTTAAAGCGTCAATTGTCTCTGGCTTGTCGGCGTAACATTTATCTTTGAGGGCACCCCACAAATAATAGTCCAACGGTGTCAAATCGCAGCTCCGAGGTGGCCAAACGACATCAGCTCTGCGGCTGATAATGCGATCTTCAAAAACAGGGCGCAAAACATCGAGTGTAGCTTCGGCTGTGTGGCACGTAGCGCCGTCCTGTTGAAACCAAATGTTGCCAATATCCTCCTCTTCAATTTTTGTGAACAAAAATTCGTTCAACATGGCCCGATAACGATCGCCATTGACTGTAACGGCCACTCCTTGCTCATTTTCAAAGAAAAATGGCCCAATTATGCCTCTGGACCAAAATCCGCACCAAACAGTGACTCGTTTTGGGTGTACCGGCTTTTCAATGTATGCGTGCGGGTTTTCTGTGCCCCAAATACGACAATTTTGCTTGTTTACATACCCGCCAAGATCAAAATGAGCTTCATCCGAAAAGATGATTTTTTGGCAAAATCGGCATCTTCTGTAAGTCGATCGCAGGCCCACTCAGCGAAGCGAAAACGCATTGGATGGTCAGTTGGCTTCAACTCCTGAACCAATTGGACTTTGTATGGCGTCATACCAAGGTCTTTATGCAAAATTCGTCTCAATGATGTCTCCGAAATGTTCAATTGTTGAGAACGACGGTGAATTGATGTTGATGGCGCTTCACGCACACTTTCTGCCACAGCATCGATATTCTCGGGTGTACGCACTGTTTTTGGCTTTTCACGCTTTGGTTTATCGATGAGGATGCCAGTTTCTTTCACTTTTTTCACAAGATAACGAACATACGGAGCTGACGGTGCTTCTCTTCTTCCAAAAACCGTACGCAATTTTCGCACACATTCTGCAACATTACCATGATTTTCAAAGTAATGTCGCAATATTTCCCAGCGTTGTTCAAGCGTATACACAACCATATTCGCTCAGCGGAAGGATAAAACTAATTATCTGTCAAATCAGACATGAGCTAAGTGTTACCATTCACGAAATAAGCACTAGTTGAAAAAAAAAAAGTTATTTGGCGGACCCTGTAGTTCAGTCAATATTCAGACTGACAGTGTACTGAAAATAAATGCATGTAAGTTAGTTTAACCTGCTACCTCCTGGTTCAAAGCCAAGTGGATAGACCACTGCTCCACAAATGACATCTAAATAATTGATACTGTATGTTGCAACACCCTGTAAAACAATGTGTTTAGGTTTTTTTTTTTTATGAGTACTTAAATGGATGTAAATATGCTTTACTGTCAACTTGATTAATATTTTTTCCATAGAAATCAATCACTTTGTGGTTTGGCTTTATGAATTTGAAATATATATCTCACAAAGTGAGTGTTTTATTTTATTTATTTATTTTCATTAACTATTATTATCATAGTCACAAAAGCAGAAATCTGATTGTATGAAGCGGTAAAAACACTCAAATAATTAACTTTTTCCGTGTTAAATTTCTAAATCAACACAGTTACTTTCTGCTCATAATATTATTTCTATTATGAGTTACGAAGCTTTGAAATATTAATTTATGTGTCAAAAATATGAAAGGCCATATTTTTCAATTGAAAATTACGAGAGAAGAAATACGTAGTATCTCAGATAAAGTTGGGTAGCAACTACTAGTTATTCATAAAAATAACGATTTGATTGTGAAGGTATTTTACTATCTGAAAAATGTGTTATTTTTTACGACATTGTCCCAAGTGCAGTTTAAAGTGAATACACATAATACTTCATCAAAACAAACCTTCAATTGGTACAAGTTTATTTAATTCAAGATAATACTAGAATTATTCAAATTCTCCTGAAAAGAAGGTTTATTTAAAAACAATTGAGAAATTTTATCTAGGCATGCATTGATATGTAATAGGTTAGTAGAACATTGCAAAATTCACGCCATCTTCAGATTAGTAACAATAGAGCTATAAATTATTAAATACAATATTGTATACTATTGTTTGAGAGGTTTTACTTGAGTAATTTTCTATCCATTGCCTTTTTTTAAACACTTACGTATCTTATTTATTATATGTACTTATACTCGTTTTATATAATATATTGACATATTATTCATGCCCCATATTGATGATATTTTTAGAGATGATAGATTTTATTTTCTGTGATTCTGAAGATCGCACTTATCATCATTCTCCACAGAGGTAGATATAAATAATATAACTAACATAACAGACTGTGGCAACATATAGAAGAAATATATATTTAGTATGTCATGTACCTGTATATTGTAGTATTGTACCGACCTTAAACTCATTTATTTTTGAGAAATATTTGGGGTAGGTACCTACCTAAGCTTTTTCCACCATGTATTTTAGTGCTATACTTCCTTCCTTGCATACCCATAGGAGAAAGATAATAAATTTCATAAAAAAAATATTCATTAATTTTTTTATTCATAAATTATCTGATTTTTTTTTCCTCTTTTCTTTCCTCGGGGAATAACTGCCAACTACAATATAAAATAATTAACGATGAATCTAATTAATAAATAATATTGAAAGGGTACAATTGGAAATCCCCAGTTAAAATTAAACCCGCTTGTGATTGCATCAAACAAGGATGAGCGATGAACCTGATTGACTACAAAATGTTTAATTCAACCTGTCGTGCGGTGAGTCTGCATCCACAACCATAAGTAGGTACCTTTATAATTCTTTATATGTTTACTCTTTGCACTCAGGGCGGATCAAAAATGTTTGCTCCTTGCTTTCTTAACTGTATTTTGGACTTCATTTAGAGGAATATTATTATTAAAAGAATATTAACATACTTCAGGGAATATGAAAATAAAAGATTAGGTTGTGACCGAGACTCAAACTCGAGACCTCTACTCTAGCTGGGAGTGCCGTTCTACTACTTCAACCAATTCATCCACTATCATTTTTAACAATCTCATACTTCTTGAAAGTTATTAATATTTTATTTTTTTAATTTTTACAAAATTGGTATTAATCTTTAAAATCGTGAGAAGTACTATCTATTTATTAAAAAAAAAAAACTCCGCAAATAAAAATGGATAATTCTATCCATGACGCCATCCATATTTGCATCTGTGTTCGGATAGAACTTTGCTTATGATTTTAAAGATGGATACTGATATCGGAAAAATTAAGATTTTGCTGATACCTGCCACTCATGGAGTCATGGTTGAATTTTTCTACAAATTTTCTATTACGCACGCGGGCACCGCAGGCGAAAAACATGTCCCTGTAAAAAACGCACATTATTTGCTAGTTGGAAAATCGGCGCTGTCAATTTTTTCAAATTTGTTTTCAAAGCATTTATCACTTGATAAATTATAAGTAGGTAATATAAAATCACACGAGACAAAGGGCTATTACCGCAACCAGGATTTTCAAATCACCACGGGCGACTATTTCAAGCCAATTAGCAAACTATAGCCTATAGACCCGCTTTTCTATGATATTAGTATAAAAACCGTTTCTCGTCTCAACCTTTAAAATAACAATAAAAACATGTAATTTGATCATTGTAATGTTCACAATATTTTTATTTTTAAATAATTTATTGCTGTCGTTCTATTCAGTGAAAAAAACGACCACATCACACTACGTTTTTGTGCTCTGCCGTCACAAAGCACAGCTACATTATTTCTTGTTATTTATTGAAGACACTTTGAATTGATGTTTACAACAAATAGATAATATCGAAAGATGTTTACTCTATTAGCAATATTAAAAATAAAAATAAAACCGTTTTTAATGCTTACCTGGTATATCTACATTCTAGATAATATAACATACCAAGGTAAATTGCAATAGGTTGTTATGTGGTATACGAGTAGGTACTGTGCATTCAAAATTAACACACTTCGACTGAATATAAATTGAAACCTTCGGATCCAAGGTTACCACTTTACCGGTACATCGCCAAAGGCCGTGTTTTTATGTGTATTCTTGTTTTTATATTCAAGTATAAAATCGATGTCACTTTCATCAGAAGCATACCGGAACGACGTTCCGGATCATAAAACCTATTGACCCTACCGATCATTGGAAATTAAAATAATAAAAAAAACGCATTTTTCTAGCCGATGACAACTGCTGTGACAATAATTTAAACCGTTGGCGAAAATATTCATTGGCTGTCATTTGACAAGAAAAAAATACTCAACTTTTTGACTGACAATACGTACAAAGCATAAAATAATTCGGCGTAGGAAGTTTAATTCAATTTAAAATAAACCGTTTCCAATGTATTAGTAATGAAAAAAATATTTGATACCTTAACCTTCTCATAACAGACACCGTAGCTGGTAACTCAATGCTCTCACAGTTACCTGGAGTGACAAAAAGCTAACAAAAGTTCCAAACTTGTGTCGCTTGAGTCAAGGCTTCTCCCAAATGGTAAATATATTTTAGATGGCTGAAGGGCCACAAAAGTATTCAGAATCAAATGAGGGTCAGAGCATTCGATGCAGAAAAAATAACTGATCAAAACTGCATATTTGATTAATTTTTGACCAAAGTGTCGCATAATCCCTTTTGCCTTTCCAGCGAAGTTCATTGTCAATGCGTACACATAATTGTTCTGGGTAACCTATAAACATAGGAAGAAATGAGAAGAGAAAAGCAAGGGATGATGGTGAATAGAGCAAAAAAACAAGTGTAAGTATTTTTACATTTTTTGTTTCAAAATGCGAATAGAGCGTTCCGGTTGATAACGTTGTTGAAACTGAGCACTGGATTAACTGATGTAAGATCTTCCGACCCGTTAGCATCAACACGTCTTAACCACGATTCATTGAATGGACTTATGGGACTGTCTGCAGTTGAACATTTCCGCTAGTGCATACACGTTGACTGCATTTCTGATACAAATTCTTTAATTTCCCAACAAACTCGCCTACATATTCTTATATTGCATTTATTTGCAATCTAGCACATTCTGAAAACGCGGAATTTTTAGCTACAGCATCCGTAGCAAAGGTTCGTGTAACGAATCGTACGGAAAGGTGTACCTAGGTTAGGTACCCACTTTCAATATTATCCAGGTGCAAAATCGAAACGTTGCACCGTGATAATTGTAACCTCAGAGCAATAATATACCAGGAGGGATAGCTTGTGTGGTCAGAATTGTTGATTTTTTCCTGACTCAGGCTTGGCTAGGGCTAGAGCTAGGGTATTTATACATTCATTCATAGCACATATCTACATAATGTTTTGTTAATTGTATAACCACTTTTTTTTTACAGTATTGTTATCAACAAAAATATAGGATATAACCTAAAAAACCGTTGAATTATGTCCTGTTATGTGGCATAACAAAACGTGGTGGGCGAAGTCGCCGGAGACGCGGGAGACGGATAACATGCTTAAATACCTAAAAGTTGTGCGATATTATGTGACAACTTGTCTTGTCTCTTTCTCTCTCGCGGTTTACAACGTAAAAACCCGGAGAAGGTGATTTATCGTAAATTTGTATAGGTTGGGTAAAAATATTTAGCTCTCTCTCCATATTTATTCGTGATTGTAACAATGCTTTGTTTTGCTCAGGCCTCATTCTCACGCCCCAGCACCCATAAGGATTAAATGAATGAATACAATCATTAATATATTTATAAGAGAAAATGTTGCACAGTATAGCGCGTAGCGAAGATTATGCACCGGGATTTTTTAAAAATATTTGAAATTATTTGAAAATCAAAGAAGTATTGTTTTGCAAAAAAAAATTTTTTTTACTCTGACAACACTGAACATCAATGATCGATGATTGTGTATTTCGCCAAACCAGTAAATAAATCACAAAGCTTTTAAAATATTGACACAATCCATAAAAGAGTTCATTTTTGCAAAAAATATGCAACAAAAAATGTCTAACAGAAACCCAAGAGTAATAAATAGCTCAAAAATGTTATCCGAACTGTTTTTTTATTTTATTTTTTAATCGCCATATACATCGCGTTTCAGGGTGGTACCGCGAAACACCATTAAATGAGTTTTCACGATATTATAAAAAATATATCTTAATGAAGCTTTTCAACTGTGAAGTTGACATTCAATTTTTTAAAAGAAAAATGTAAGAAAGTTGTCGAAAAATTTGTAGTTTGGTCACATCAATCATAAATCATGCCATCACTAACATTTCCATTGAGGTGATATTTCACATAATATTAGTATTATTATTATTATCTGGTGGGAGTAGGTCACCTCTCAGAAACAAAAATAACCAACCAGTCGTTAGGTTACGATCGGTCAAACAGAATTCACATTTATCGAGCGTAGTGGGCGGTATAGTGTTTACTATAAAGGATCGGTTACACGTTACGGTGTGCAAATACAAACACATCACATACGTGTATATGTCACTCCCCCGAACCTCCAACAGTGGACCCTGCTGAAGACTACACTATTATTACTTAAAGACACATACTTATATTATAATTTATGAACAAGGGTAGTCATTACGCTTGCCCGCACCAGATTTAGTGGGGTGGAAATCTCGCAAACATTCCACCATCGCTGCCTACCCCTCTAAGAATCGAACTAGAATGTGGACGAAAAATGTCGATGGCATTTATGATAGCGCTGCCATTCAGTGAACCGATTGATCTAAACAATGGATAACACTTTTTTTCAAAAAATCTGAATTTATAAAAAATCCGCCTGCGGCGCGATTTTAGCTCTCGACGGTGAATTTATTTTTCAGTTGGAATCTTTTCACAACGGAATAATTTTTAATATTTTAGCTGTTGTGTCATCATCACTCCTCGATCGAAACTCAAATTAGAGTAAATAGTACAAAAAACTATCAGAGTAAAAACTCATCAGAGACTATGGCATCCCGATCGAGGTATGTTGAAGGTGATGGGGAGGGGAAGGAGATGGGTAAGAGGAAGGTTGGGAATACCTGGATATTCAGATCTTGTCACCAAGCACGGCTAAAGCCATTTCAAGCAATGTTTCGATTCTCAAAAGTGGTATTTCACGAGGGCGATACTACGATAGTATATATTACTCTGGAACGTGACGCAAATTTACCATATCGTCGCCGGAAAGGCAAAAGGGCTTAAGCGCCATTTTAAGAAATTTACACCAGAGCACTTCAAAGTTTTTTTACCTGAGTTCTGTTTTAAAGTCTGAGTACCTAGTTGAAAATTTAACTCAGGTAACTTCTTTTTTTTATGTGAATACCGCGAGTCTCAGCTGCTCCCAACCGTCTAGAGCCAGTGAGACTATGGCATCCCCAATTGGGGTATGTTGTGAGGCTGAAGGTAGCAGTGAAGGGAAGGAGATGAGGAAGGGGAAGGTTGTGAAGTACCTGGCTATTCAGATATGGTCACCAAACACGGCTAAAGCCATTTCAAGCAACGTTTCAATTCTCAATGGTGGTCTTTCACCAGGGCGATACTTAGAGTATCATCTATTAATCTGGAACGTGCTGCAAATATGCTTTATTTTATTACATATCAATTAAATGTGTTATGACACATATTAATCAAATAAAATTTATTTGCGCACGCCGGGTTCGAACCCGCGACCTCTGGATTCGTAGTCGAGCGTCTTACCACTCGATCGTGCAGGCCGTCTAAAATCAATGAGTCTAAATTCAACGCTCTCAATGAGTTACCCGATGCGACAATAAACTAAAAATGTCCCAAACTTGTGTCTCTTGAGTCAAGCCTTCTCCCAAATTGTAAATATATTTTAGATGGCTGAAGGGTCGCCAAAATCTTCAGAATCAAACGAGAGTCAGAGCATTCGATGCAGAAAAAAAAAATCAAAACTGCACATTTAACTAATTTATAATGTCGCGCCTTTTTACCTTTCCAGCGACGATAAATTACATAAATTAAATGTGTTATGACCTTAGAGTAACAATATATAGAGACCTAACTTTGCGAAATTTTGACGGTACTTTTTGACCAAGCATTGACCAAAGGAGGTATGACGTATATGCTTCCAGCCAATCGGATGCGAAGAAAACCGTAAAGATAAACATTATTCCGTCTTTATCTGTTCGCGAACAATTTTGAGTTGCTACATGAGAAAGAAAGAGACATGGATACGTTCAGATGTTGGACTAATCAGGGAATCCCCATTCATACAAATTTACGTCAGAATCCCGTATATCTATCGAAGTAAAACATATAAGGAATGCATTCAAACTCATTTCAAACGGGAGTTTATTATATCGAAACAAATAATGCAAAGATTGACTAAATATTGGTGTAGGTAACAAGTTGTTTTGTAGGTTAGCATGTAAAATATTTGAGGTCAAACTAAAAAATACGAATTCTTGGATAAATACCTGTGGAAACTGATTTTTTTTGGTCCTTTGTTACTTCAGTTGAAACAACCAACAACTGCACATATAGCCATATCGTTTTTTTTTAATATTGCACTAAATTCACTTAAGTAATTATATATTTTAAGCTTTTTGTCTGTCAATTCGACTGACAAGTAAACTACTGTGAAGTTAGTAATATATTGAAAAAATGGTTACACGGCTTTTAGCACGCCCCAAATCATATGTTCTTAATAACAATTGTTTGTCTCTTTTTCTCGTATGTCTATAGAAACGAGCATAAAGAGAGAGTTATATTTTGCGAGTATGAACGATATGACTCATAATTAGGACGGTCTCTCTATATTGTTACTCTAAGGTTATGACACATATTATTATTATACACAATACACTATATTAAATACACAAGACACTTGTACCGTTGTTGGGTTGTTGTTTAAGGTTTTTAAATCGAAAAAAAATCGTCGAAAACAATGCCTGCGGCGCGTGAGTCTATTTAGTAATCGCTGTAAATATAAATGCCTGGCGAACAGCCGAATTTATCATTCGTTATAAGATGAAAACTACAAAAAGATTCTGGCCGGCAGATATAATATGGCTGGCAGGCCTGCAGGTGATTTCACCTCGTCAGTCGTATGAAGCTACCGGCAAGTGTCGCTCGTCAACGCGCTTCGACTCGCGCAGTGCTTTCAGTACGCAACTGGCTAAACCTTACTGAAGTGTGGTGAACCTGAAAGTTCAGTGAAAGGAAAAAAAGGAAACAGAAAAGTAAGTAGCTTCAATGATTGAAAAAAAAATCCTTTTTTTTGGAAGCTGCATTCGAGCTTGCCATTAAAAAAAATAATAAATTTATTTTTTCACACTATTTAGTCTGTATTCGGTTTAAATAAAGAACGTTAAGTTTTTTTGTTTAATTTGAATTATTTATGTTTATTTAACATTGTGATAATCAAATGTCTGACACAAATAAGTACTCACAAAAGTTTTACGATGAATTTCATACCTATTGTTATTTCTGTTTTTGTTGTAAAAACCCAAAAACTAACTATCTTACCATCACGCCGTTTCCCCCAGGGATAGGCAGAGAGGACTGACCGCCATACAACTCTGCCTTGGCACACACTCCTTGCTTAATTCACATTCATACATTCTATTCTGTTATTCTGACTCTTCACATGGCCCGATTCAAGTATTTGATTCAATTGATCGTGCCATGTCTTCCTCAGGCGTCTCCGACTTCTTTTTACATCCTGTTTGTGTTGTGAAAACCCAAAAACTATTAAACCAATTCGCAAACAATAAAACTACACCGAGGTATATCAATGATTACTTAAAATTTATGAGTTCATTCTTCTGGTAATCTCGTCGACTGATAAAAATTAGTAAGTACTATTTGTTATTTGCTCATTTCAGTTTAAGAGGACACACTACCCTCGAAATAAACAGTGAGGTGCATATCTCCAAAAATATGGGAGTAGTCTTAAAAATAGAACAAATTGATTTGCATTAGTTCATCTTATATCGTACATGCTCTATTGAATATCGAAAAAATACAACAAACTTTTATTTACAGGTTTAGTCAAAATGTCATAAACATAAGTACATTTTTATTTATTCTGATGAACATATTACCATAATCTCAAATTTTATTATAAGAATATATCAAAAACAAACTAATTCACAGCATAGAAAAATAAAATGTGGTCCTCACTTCATATTTTTTTACAGATTCATCAGAATTAATTCAAATGTGAATTTCGGACAAACCCCTCCATTTTTTAAGTGTTACATCCTCTTTATAGGGGTTTCCAAATGCAGTCTGAATTCTAAACAGAGAAACTAAAATAGTTTACTAACAAATCATAATAGCTTTGTTACAAAATAACTTTTTTTAGTCACGTTTTCTTCGCTCGTGTTTTACTTGAAATACTGATGTGCAAATTTAGCGAAGTTTATAGTATCTTATCTAAAGAACGTTTAAAAAAGTTCCTCACACCGCTGCCGATATAAAATTGCTAAACGTTTAAGAATGCAGTTTCTAATTTATACATTGATAGTGCATGAAAAATAAATAAATTGTTTTTTTCTGAAAGTTTCTCAATAAAGTGAATCATAATCTCGTCAAAAAATATTTTTCCTTAAAGCCTGAATCTACGTTCAAGTAGTATTATTTTTATGAAAGTCTCTCAGTTAAGTCTACAAATGAAAGATTTGTCCAGAATTATTGTTTTATGGAAATCCGGAAATCAATGTACCAAAGCCGGATAATACTGTTTTCATGAAAGTGTCGCTCAGTTGGTAGAGCGGTCCAAAACGTCGGGTTCCCAGTTCCCACCCAGGAATCAATGATTCAATCATATGCTTAAGTCCTTCATCATTGTAAAAGCAACATTTCCGGATTATTATGACAGGAGGAGAAATTTTAATATTGTCAGGTTATAAGTAACCTAGGAATATTTGTCATTTTTTAACCGTTTTAGTGCTGGCCATTTTTACTATATTATATTTTTACAATGCCAAAAATACTGAGGAAATTTACCGTAGAAAAATAATTGGTTCAAGCAAATTAATTTAACTCGTCCAAATATTGACCAATTTTATTAATTCTGTCTGTCAATTGAACTTTTTGGGAACATCTATATATAACCTTTTGGCATTCTAACTGTTAAAATTAAAAAAGATGTATTTTCTTGAAAGTCTTCCAGCTAAAATCTGTAACGTTTTAAACGTTTTTTTCCAGAAACCATTGCTTTCTTTAAAGTGTTTCAGAAATTTCTAGAGCCATATCTTATAAATAAAAAATTTGGCTATAAAGTAGCTACGTATTCTAATAACCAATAAAAAAAAGCAATTTTACTCAGTGTAACGTGAAAATAATGCATTCTTCTGTATTATATTGCCTTTTAAATTAAAAGTTTTTTACCTTTGATAAGCCAAAATGAAAACAAATCATGAACTATGTTACTCATACCCCAAGTTCCCCATTATGATGAGGATTTTTTTTAAACACTTTTGAAAAAAAATACGAAAGGGTTACTGGGGCGGGTGGGGTTGAAAACGCCTTAAACTGAACAATGTTAACTATTTGTACTTATTAATCTATTCGGTAAATAATAAACGACACAGACGTATTACATTTTTTTTTTAAAAGTATTTAGTGTAAAAACTCAAAGGAAATTTAAATGATAAGACAACCTAATTTAAGAATACCTTTGTTTGCATAGTACATACCTAAATTACTGTTAATTTATAAAACCCACAAATAATTTGGACGTAGTTAATCAGAAAGCATCTAACCCCAAAAAGATGAAAAAGCGTTTGAAAATGTGACGATACAAAAGCATTAATATGCGTAAATGCGTAATCGGCATTTGCAAAGTGAATACCAATGTTTTTTTTTCTTCTTTATTATCATTATTATAAATGTAATAAAGGTAATTTATAATCTATCCAATATGTTTACTCAAAAAAAAAGTATTTCTTATGTTATCCTACATTTCGTAATGTTTTTAAAGTTCAATTTAAGTCAAATATTTGCAATTTGCTTTAGTAAAAAAAAATATTCTAAAATGTATTGCATTTGGAGCTTGTACTCGTATGTTTTCAGCAAACTCGATTGTGGCAAATTGTGGGTCGGACGCTTTCTGCATAACTACGTCCATTTATCCTTATTGTGATGCGCCATAATCATGGTGTAACCAATAGGTAGCTATCCTGAGTGATAGCAAAAAAACCCATGATTCATAATGATGCTACCTACTAAAAACAAATATGATTTCTCGCATTTTGTGGTCACACAGTTGGTTTTCTTACACCAACGCAAATTACACTTTTAGATCTAGTTCAACCTTATATCTCCTGGAGAGAAATCCTTTATGAATAAATAATTTAAAGAATTCCCACTTAAAAATTTATCATGCCACTACCCCGAAGATGTAGGCAGATGTAATAGCTCGCCACACAACTCTGTCATGGCACACACTCTTATTCGCATACATACAATACATCTAAGTACATACATCAAGTGAATACCATCCAAAAGGGAATCATAAAAACCATTCTTAAAGTACCCATAAGAACACCTTCGATAGAAATCTTTAAAAGTTTTGATGTACCCAATGTACTACAAATATATGCCAAAAATATACTATTAAAACTATTCAAAAATAAGGAACCCCTCACTGGACCACGCATCCATGACACTAGATCAAATCAAAACGATATAAAAAACATACCATATTATAAAACCGCATTCGGACAAAGAAACTGTACATATTTAGCAACAAAACTCCACAACATCCTTCCTCCGGATATAAAACAAATAGAAAAACTAAACGAGTACAAATCAAGAATTAAAGTCTGGCTGAAAGAAGTCAATGAGACAACATTAAAAGCAGTACTAAAAACGTCATAGAAGACGCACCAAATTAGATGACATGAAATTACATAACTCTAGTCCGCCTCAGCACAGGACCCCCTAGTGAGGAGGACTAAGAAGAAAAAAAAAAAAAAAAAAAAAAAAAGAAAAAAAAAACGATAATAACAAAGAGTGTTACAATTATGATAATTAATGTACCTAATTTATCTTTACTGCTATCTCTGTTAACATTTTTACACATTAATCATATTTTGTATTTGCATTTTTTTCTCATTTATATAGATGCTAAATAAAAAAAAAAATAAAAAAATACACCAGCTCAATTTTACTTGGGTATCTGTTATCTTTGTTATTCCGGCTCTCAACTGCTCACAACTCGTATCAGTTTTTTAACAGGTTGACTTCTCCCACCTGTGATTAAAGGGTTATTGTATTTTCCGCAATTTTATAGAACATTTACGATAAAACATGAGCGATTACAAAGGAATTTGCTCTATTCTCAGGTCTCTGCCCATTTTTAAGGAACGCCCCTCCCCGATTTAATCCGGGTGTAGTGTATCCACTAAAATGTGGAAATATTGGGTCTGACAACGTCTAAAGACGGGCCAACTCGATTGTAGCAGTTGCTGACAGTGTCTTAATTACACATTTTTAAAATTTCCAGTGAAAAGGGTAAAAAAATATTGATTTATTTATTCTTGCTAAAATATAAAGAAATATATGGGTTTGGTCCATGTCTGTCTCACTAGGATATTCCTGTGTTGAAACAGACATAGTGTACATAAATTATATATCATTGAATGTAAATATTAATAAAGATAAAATAAAAAGAAATAAAAAGGAGAAAGAAAAAAAGAAATGAAAGATGAAATTAAATGAAAATTAGAACAAAGTTATTACATGGAGGTTGCATTTTATAGATAATGTTTAGGTTGTGCACAATAATAAAAAGTAATAAAAAGTAAAAAGAAATAAAAGGGAAAAGAAGACAAAGATGAAATTAAATAAATATTAGTATAAAGTTATTACGTGGAGGTAACATTTTATAGATATTGTTTGGGAGTATAGAGGTTGTGCATAAGGTACATTTATGATGTTTTTGGGTGTTTTATGATCTAGGTGAAGGTTAATACAGAAAATAATGATAATATAATGATACCTTTATACCCGAGAATAGTTATTTTCATTATATCTTGAAAAACTGAATGGCCAGTTTCAATTATTGCGCAATGAAAAAAGAACATTTCTTCTGGATAATAACTAAAACAGGAAAAAAATTAACTGCACGCCACTGCTGCCTCGTTACTACCAATAGGTGGGTACATGGAATACCAATGGTTGTGCGATTTTTTTACATTCTGACTTTCTACTTTTGGAGGTAATTTCCAAGACAGGCATGTATGAATACACACGTCAATCAAAAAAGCGATTCGCCTGCGAAAGGCGATTCGAAAGTCAAAGCAAACATTCTTAATGATAATTTTCGGCAAAAGAAAAAAAAGACTCGCTTAATATCTTAGGCAGGTACCTACATGTCATTTTTTTTGTCATGGCACTGTACTATATCAGGCAATACTTTCATTTAGTAACACCATTTACACGAATGTGATGTAGCCATATGCATTTCTTTACTGCTAATTTTTTTAAATCTGATGTTTGACAGAAAACAACTGCGCTCTGTGTGCGTACTATTTAAGCGTTCCTAAGCGACCAACCGCAGTGCACTTTCAGAACGAGCTTGTATTACTTTACAGCGCGATGTGATCATATGACTTGCCTCTTTATCGCACAAGAAGCTCTGACACACACACTTACGTGTATCGGTACACAATATATTGATAAAGTGCCGTATTTAAAAAAATGTACTATTGTGTAAGAGATGTCGCGTCTATATCTTGTCTATGCATCGGCCAGATTGCAGCACGGATATTTATTGCGATGCGGTGACAGAGTTATCTTTTTTTCTGTTTCACTGAGCGACATCTAAAAGTCTGAAATTGAAGTACGGAAAATATACGTAGAAAGTTTAAATTAATAAAATTTGACAAATAATACAATATTCATATAATTTTATGTCTGGTAAATTTTTTTGTTTTTAAAAGTTGTTGACAGTAGAAATGTAGCGACAACATTACGCGCTACTTAGCACGTCGGCAACGCATTTACAGAAATTATGTCTCATTAAAAAATAAGTACGGAAATTTTCATAGACAATGTTATTTATTTTGTCACGGGGATATTCACGAAAATATCATAGAAAAATGCTACTTTTGACATATTGTGTACAGGGACAACCTACAAAAAAAACAAATATAAACAGGTACCTACCTATTTTTTTTTTAAGAAAGTTACGTGTTACGTGTTACGAACAACCTGAAAATATATATTTTTTTAAACTCCTACTACAATCATTATAAGCGTATGACCGGTTAGCAGCTGAGTGGACAAACGCGTTGGATTACCACCCAGGCATTGTAAGTTCAATTCCTCTGCCAGTCAAGTCCCACATCATTGCACAAGCAACATTTTTCAATTATTATAATGGTAGTAGGAGTTTTTCAAATATTGTCAGATTATTCGTAACCAGAGAATGTTAGTCTTTCTTTAAAAAAAAAAAATGATGAGGGACTTACCTAGCAGAGGAATTAAACCCACGACGCCTGGCTGGAAACCCGACGCATTTTTCAACTCGGTTACGGTTACTAACCGAGTCATATTTTATAAAGATTTGATATTAATTATAATGATTCATTTGCTAGAGAATGTTAATGAAAACAGAAAAAAACCAAAAAAACTCTAAACAATTAATTGTAAAACAGTTATATCATCAATATTTGTGAATTCCAGATAATTTTCGTAGTCAACGTCAACGAAAGCTGTTCAGGCTTTTGATATAGGGAAAACTTGCCTTTAAAAAATATTATACATATGGTGACTCATAAAACTGGAACCAGTTGAGCTTGGCATTCTCATTTGGGGAACGGGAAGAAAAAGAGTTTAGGAAGTATCTGTTTATTCAGAGCTGGTCACTAAACATAGATCAAGCCATTTCATGTTATGTTTCGATTATCAATGGTGGTCTTCCACCAGGGCGATTCTGAGAGTATCTACCACTCATTATTAATATAATCGATGTTAATGTGGTTAAATTCAAAATGATCCTGTTGAATATTCTATTGAGCAAACTAGCGCAAAGAAAGTAAGTAGATTATACTTTCAATCTTTATTCAAATAGATTATTATCATTCTCTCCATCAGGTCGACAGCCAGGTGGGTAAGAAGTTCGGCTAGCAGTAGGAAGGATTGAGTTCTAATATTCACACCTGGTATACGATTCACTTAATTTGCAAAATAAATTAAGTTTAAAGGGGTCTACTATAAATCGTAAGGGCTTATGTTTAATTTGATACTTGGTTCTTAGAAATAAAATATACAACCGTTAATTGTCAAATTGTTTGCAGAACACAACCGAACAGTTTTTGCGCGACTGTATTGACATGCTAACGATTCATGCCCCTTTTAATCTAACATAACCTAACCCAACAGGTAAAGCGTATGTGGGATCGGCCAAATGAGGTTATAAAAATAAGAGCAATCCTGTTGCGTTAGGTTAGGTTAAGAGGGGCATGGACAATGCGATCGTTAGCCCGCCGATCTTAGAGTACATAGAGTGGTACCTATCTAAGGCAGTGTAGTCAGTTTTTGATAATTTTTACCAGACTCGGCAGACCTGGGCGTGGCTAGGACTAGGGTATTTATACATCCATTCATAGCACATGTTGACATAATGTTTTTGTTTTTTCGGATAACCACTTTATCGCAGTTTTGTTATCAGCAAAAATTTGGCATATAACCCAAAAAACCGTTCAGTTGTGTCCAGTTTAGTCACATAATAAAACATGTGGGCGGAGTCTCCGGAGACGCGGGAGACCAAGAGATCATGATCATCCTCACGGTACATAAAAGCGGTGTGTTGTTTTTGTTTTCTCTTTCTCTCTCATGGTGTACGACGTAAAACCCCGGAGAAAGAGATTTATCGCAAGTTTGTATAGGTTGGGTAAAAAGAATTAGCTCTCTCTCCATACATTGTTACTCCAAGATTCAGATACAGCCACCCAAAAACGTCTAGTTATATTTTCGATCATATTTTTCGTGAGTACAACAGTCCGTTTATTTTTATTGACACAGTAAACATTACTGAAGGGATACCAGTTACGTGTCGTGGACATGTCCGAGCGCCAGAAATAAGGTAAACTTTATCTAACTTCTGGTGAATTTCTTTTTCGTACAAAAAATCAATTTCACTGGCCCATCTGGGGTCTAGGAATCGAGAGGTCTTGGGAAAATTAGCGACATCAATTTTCTTTCGAGTTGCCTTAAATGAACAAATAAAATTGTCGAAAAATCGTGTTTAAATCATAAATAGTAACACAATTGCGTGTTGATTATAACAGCTGATTGTATTTATCACAAGTCCCAGTCTGGTATGAAGGACAAACCGCACTTGCATAAATCTTTCTATTTGTAAACGGGGTTACCCCGAGCAAGTAGTGATGTACTTGCGATTCGGATTCCAATCACGTACTTCTGACACCTGTAAGGAAGTTGACCGCTTACTTTACCTTCGAAACTTCACGTGCCTTTAGGTTTATGACCTGTTACCGTCAAGTACAAGTCCTTGCCGTCTACAAGAATACAACGCATAGACTGGCTGCTGATAACTCAAATTTAGTATCTCCTTCTAACTCATATACGAATGCAATTAATGCAAATCTCGTATGCAATGAAGCTCTCAGCGATAAGAACGTAGAGTATTCTACATCTATGCATTTGTTATAGATACTCTAAGCATCGCCCTGGTGAAAGGTAACCATTCAAAATCTAAACGTTGCTTGAAATGGCTATAGCCACGTTTGGTGACCAGATCTGAATATCCAGGTTCTTTCCAACCTCCATCTTCCCCATCTCTTTCCTCTCTCTACTATCTTCAGCCTCACAACATAGCCCAATTAGGGATGCAATAGTCTCACTGGCTCTATACGGTTGGGACCAGTTGGGACTCTTGTGCGGTATTTACAACATTTTTTTTAAATAAAAAAAAACATCAATAGCTTCGTCCAGACCTTAGAGTATACAAGAGGTAGCCCAAGCCAAAGCCAGTGAAGTCAGTATTGGACTTGTTTTTGATGATTTTAACATGACTCGGCGCAAATGGGCGTGGCTAAGACCAAGGCTACGGTATTTATACATCCATTCATATCACATATCGACATAATGTTTTTGTGTATTCGTATAGCCACTTTTTCACAGTATTTTTATCAACAAAAATATAGCATCTAACCTAAAAAACCGTTTAGTTGTGTCAAGTTTAGTGGCAAAATATAAAATGTGGGAGGAGTCCTGCCGTTAACCAGCGAAAATAACCAGCTTAAGAACATTACGACAGTATATAGAAGCCGTCCAAGAAATTTGTTGTCTCTTTCTATCTCATGGTGTACGATGTAAAAACACGGAAACAGTGATTTATTACAATTTCGGATGGGTTGGGTAAAACAAATTAGCTATCCCTCCATATATTGTTCCTTCAAGGTCCAGACTCTGCGCGGCGAACATTCGAAGCAGTTATCAACTGACACATAAATATTGTAGCAGTCAAAATGTTAAAATAAAATGTATGCAATCATTTGTGACTACATAATATATCAATTATTATGGTATTGTATTTATGTATTATTATGTTCAACCTTGGAGTAACAATATATGGAGAGAGAGCTAATTCTTTTTACCAGACCTATACAAATTTGGGATAAATCACTTTCTCCGGGTTTTTACATCGTTCACCATGAAAAAGAAAGAGACAGCATTTTTTCCCAAATTATCACACGGCTTTAAAGTACTGTTAGGATGTTCTTCGTGTCCCCCGTCTCCGTTGACTCCGCCCACACGTTTTCATATGCGACATAAATGGACATAAGTCAACGATTTTTTAGATTATATGATATAGTTTTGTTTAAAACAATTCTGTGAAAAAGTGTTTATACGAATAAACAAAAACTTTATGTCGACATGTGCTTTGAATGGATGTATAAATACCCTAGCCCTAGTCCTAGCCACGTCCAGGTCTAGTCGAGTACGGCAAAACTCATCAAAACTGACTACAGCAGCGCTCCCTCTTGTATATTATTGCTCTGAGTGTTCAACTAAGTACCAACATCTGAATTGTCTTCAATCGTCTACACCTGGGGTTGTTTACACCCCTAGCTTATAGTAATATAGGGTTAGGCAATTTAATGTAAAGCGCACTTGAGGTGAACTATCACCAAACGGCCCTATATGCATTGCGGTGTATATCTTTTTACGACCAAATAACATTAAAATCTGGATATGTGTGTCACAATCGCTTTTAATATGACAAACCTACATAATATTTGTCTTTGTTAGTTAATATAAACAATTATTTTCTTTTGTGGGCACCTAGTGGCGGAATAAATAAGTTCTGGTACAATAAATAAGTTCTGGTACCCTGGGCGAATTTTCGTAGGACCCTTTTTTTCCCAAGAACATAAACCTTGCTTAAAACGACTTACTCAGTGGTAAGCGGTAAACTCTTTGGCTCTGGTCCAAAGGTCACGCGTTAAAACCCAATAAGGACCAATAAAAAATAATAATATTGATTTTTTCGCACAGAAGAAAAATTAATTAAAAGATCGTAACTCGTTTGCAGCTAGTTCAAGAGTTGAAGATTCTTTCAGTGTCATCCTGTCGAGAGATCAACGTTAAGAATCGAAACATTTCTCTAAAGGGCTTTAGACATGTTTGGTAATTTATGTAAATACCCAGATACTTACAAGCCATCCTCTCCCACATTTATTTCCCTCGCCACTTCCGTCAGCACCACAAGATTCCTTAAATTGGGAATGATATAGATACGATTTTTTTTAATTTAAATGTATAAATTTATTTCTTTTCCTGTACAATCTACACGCTTAAGAGCTTCTACTTATATCGGGATATTTTTTGTTTTTTTTTTCAAAGAATGAGGTAAGGTAAAATCTGTTTTTTTTTTACTCTCCCTGCTCCCATCATAAAAAGCGAAAAAAAATGTTTGTGCAATGGCGGATAACGTAGCCAGCTTGATATTAAAACCTAGACGCTTGGTTGCGAACCCGGCGCTTCGGGAAACTCGGCTACTTACCGGTCTACTATTTAATGTAAACACTGTCGAATTATAACCCTTTTGTTTTGGAATACTTAATAAAAAATCATTTTACAAATTTATATTGGCACATTATGAAAGTTAAGGAACAAGATTTCTCCCTCTCTAAGTAATAAAATATTAAGTGTACATGTAATGATTTTAATTTAAAAATTCTTTATTATTCTGTGTATTCAAACTTTTATTTTATTATTATTAGTATGCATTACTATCAATTATGGAATTTATTGAATTGCACTACTTCTACATACCTTCTGGAATAAAACTTTATTATTATTTTTATAATGTACATAATATTTAAGTGGGTGTTGATTGTCCATTTATTGTGATTTAAATACGATTCTAATGAAATGTATGTAGTAATCTAGGCACACGCGAATATACAATGTGATTTGCAAGTTAAAATTGACAAACTTGACTTATAAAATATATTTCACAGTGACATTAAACGTGCGATAGATTGTTAATAAATGTGTCAGTTGTTACCCGTGAAAAATCATGGGAAACTTGACATGACAAGAAAAAATATTAGCTCCCATTTAAAATATAGAATACTGTCGGCTCAAATACATTATAGGTAGGTACTTTAGGTAAGTAGTATAACGTATTAGGTAGTAGTATAGCGTTTCCTCTTATTAAGCTATCGTCAGACAGCCTTGAAATGTCCACCATTAGGACATAGTAAGGTGGCTGTGAAAATCTTAAACCGTGATAAGAGATAATAATGTATTATCTTAGATTGCGCTGATACCATGTTTACGAGTTTACTAGTTTTTACCCACGAGAAATCACAGGATGTAACTTGACTTGCCAAGAAAAAATATTGGTTCCATTAATCCACTCATTTCAAGTTGAGAATAATGTCTGCTAGAATACATTATAGGTATGTAAAAGATTATTTCTTGATTAGTTTTTTTTCAAACACATCCGTCATATCTAATTTTGAAAAGTTTATACTTGTACGTATATACGTACGTACTCAAAAAGGAAAATATGTTAATTTTATAAAAACACGTGTATTATGTTTTCAGTTTATACTAGATATGAATATGAATTAATACACCAATATTTCTAAAAAAATTTAAAAAAACATATTTTCCTACAAAAAGATATTCTTCAATTACAGTGTTATTAAAAAAAAAAAAAACAAATACCTTAAACTTTAAAATAAAATTCTAAGCCGGAGCTTTTATTTTCAACTAAATATTAATTAATATTTCTGTTTCATGATTTTACACTTTTTTAGCTATATATGAATGTGTCATGTGATCAATATTTAGTAACTACTTATTATTTGTATATGTAGTGTCACATTTATGAATTTGGTGTTTCTAAAAGTTACAAGGAAAATTTTGCACTAAAAGATAACATTTGCATAAGTTGAGGATGTCAAAAGATGCATATATATTTTAAAACCATCTCGGAATTTATGTTTCTTATGCACTTCTTCTGAGTAATGAATGCAAGAAGACAAAAGTCTTCGAGTTTGTTTAATTTTCCGTTTACATTACTATCGGATAGACAAAACGCAATAAACAGCGATTACTGAATTCATTTCCCGATATATTTTCCTTATTTAAGTATTCGAACGAGGAACTTTTCATGATTTACTAAATTTAGTTTACTTCTTTTTCAGTATAAATTAGCATCCACTTATTTTCCCAGACTTGTGAAATTATTAAAACATTCAATGTTCGTATAATTCGTTCGTACAATTAAATTTAGTTACAGGAATAGCCTGTTTGGACGGAAATTCGAGGACCTTTGTTTTATCTGCGTGTAATGTCAATACTTACGATAGTAACAAGTTTACTTATGATTACGTGCCTCGTTGACGATCAGCAAAGTCGTTGACATATGAAGTGCATTCACATAGCTATTTGCTGTCATTTTCGAATTGAAAACTCAATTTTCGCAACAATTTTTTAATTTTTTTAAAGAAATAAAAGAGGTCTAAAAATGGTTCCTTGTGGAAATCCCGTGATGATAATTTTTAATTGTTTCTCAATATTCTACATTCGAAATTTATCGGTGCACGATGTTTGTACTTTTTGTTTACGTTATTTGAAGAATCACTTTCTATTTTTGAAAAAAGTTATGATCAACGTTCTCGGAATGAGTTTTTTTTACTCCTTGGGAATAATATATAAAAAATGTATTTTTTTTGTAATATCTTATCATTTAAATAAATCCAAAATAATTATTGTCGGATGCTATTGAAAACTCAAAAAATTGTCCACAGCATGTTGGTTTACGTTGATAAAATTCAAGAGAAGTCGGAATGTTTGTGTTGTGAAGAGATCTATACGAAAATCAAATTATCGTGAACATTTTATTTTTAAATCAAGGTTTTATTAAAGAAAAAAAAACTCTACTACACATAATAAATCACTTCCTACAAAACTCAAAACATGTACACTTCCACAATACAATAAACATGTGTGGAACTGGTTGAAATCTTACTAAATTATAATTATTTAATTATAAACATTTTTTTTCCTTTTATAACTTTGTATATGATTTTTTTTCTATTGTTTTCTCATTAATATGAACATTTTTATGGTATAAAAGTGGATTTATTTACTTCTTATATTCTTAATTGTTTTTTTTTTTATATTCGTCAACTTCCACAGTACGTTTTGCCCTTGAAAATATCATTCACAACACAGGTATACGCGTGGAGGATAATATACATTATTTTGTAATAAAATCATGTAGTAAGTATAATCTGCTGGTTTAAAGTGAAAACCTCTGCAAGCTCAATTATAATTACAATAAGTGTCGTGGTACATTGGGTGATTTGTTTATCACCACAAAAGTATTTATTAATTTATTGAAAAGAGTTTTTAAAACAAAATTCCATTTATTGTACCCAGAATATTTTCTGGAAAAAAATGAGAAAAATACAGCCATTAAATACAAAACAAATAAGTTAATTCGCACGTTTTATAATGTCGTAAAAATAATCACAGTAAGTTTGGTATTTTTCCAAGTCACCGCGTCAGAGTGAAATCTTGTTGTATAAAAATATTAAAAATGTTACAAACACAGATTATAAAATTATAAAGAGATTAATGCTGGCCATTGTTTGCCGTAATACCCACTAGTTAGGTATTGAGGTGTAATTTTGATTTATAAATAATTATGGCAACAACTTCCGTAACTTATACATTCATTTCTGAATTCATAAGCCATTAAAAAAAACTTGGAAAGGAAGGCTAGGAATCGATCAACACTAACCCATCTGCACAAAGCTAGTGGGACTATCGCATCCCCAGTTGGAGTATGCCGTGAAGCTGAAGGGAGCAGGAAGGGGGAGGTGATGGGGTAATGGTTGAGAAGTACCTGGTTGTTCAGATCTGGTCACCAAACACTGCTTATGCCATTTCAAGCCACGTTTCGATTCTGAATGGTTGTCTTTCGCCAGATCATCCAGACCTTCCCCTTCCCCATCTCCTTCCTCTCCCCACTACCTTCAGCCTAACAACATATCCCGATTGGGGTTGCCACAGTCCCACTGGCTCTAGACGGTTGAGAGCAGTTGGTACTGTTTTGCGGTATTCACTAAAAAGGGCGATACTGAGAGTATTTACCACTCTGAAACATTGAGGGCTGTTATCTGATTCCGAAAGCCTCGTCCACTGCTCCATAAATTGTTTTAAATCAAAAAAAGAATGTTCATGGAACTCCAGGTGGCTTGTTGATTATGTTTTCACATTTACAGCAGTATTTAAATATGACTTTGTTTTTGTAAATGATTTCTATTCAAAACTTATGTCAAGAACAAGAAATAATTGTTATAATTCAAACGCTTGGTAAATTTAAAAAAAAAACACGCCCACATTTTTTTTTAATAATGATTTTTTATGACGGAACTCTTTCTTGACTATTAGGAAAACCCGGAAAAGAAAGGAAAAAATCCTAAAATCCCGCGAAGGAATTGAAGACAATCCCGGGACAAGGCTCGAAAAAGCAATCTCGAAGAAAAAGTAAGGCTCGAAATAGTAATCGCAATGATGCCTGTAAAATAATATTTTAGACTTTTTGCTTTACCGGCATGTTTTCAATAACAAAATTTACAATTTCAATGTTTAAATCCCACATTTAACAAGTAAGGTTTTTTGTAGCTGTGTTCTTAAACAAATACAGCAAATCATTGAAAAATATGCTAATGCAAAAATGGCTCACATTTAATTATGCATACATTATTATTGCACTACTCATGCATGAATTACCTACCTATTTAAAGGCATGTTTTTTCTGTACATAACAAATACGTTAATTAACATAGAATCTGGTTGGATACACATTGTTTATACAAATGCTGTAGGCTATATTTAGTAGAGGTCGATCGAAAAAGGTTTTAGTTTTTTAATCTGTGTTTTGGATAAAGTTTGTTTACTGAGTGAGAATAATCACTAATTATATGTATGTTATGACGTAAGTTTTTTTTTATTCATCAATTTTATTTTATTATAAAATATCGAAAAATTCAAATTCCTGCCTACCTAATCTGCAAATCAAGTTACATCCCATGATTTTTTTCTTCTTACAAGTCAAGTTACATCCCATGATTTTTTACGGGATTTAGATAAATAAATTAAACTATATCACCTTCTTGGAATAAACTACCTCGTAATCTCCGTTCTGTATTTGGTAGAAATACCTTTAAAAACACTTAAATACACACTTTTTTCAAACAACTTTAAAATACACTGAAAACTAGATTACGCCCTTTAGGGGATTTATCTAGTCAAACATATCTGTTTTGGTAGTAATGTTTTCAGCTACACCTTTTAGAATATGGTTAATTAATAATCAGTACAAAAACAAATATTTCGATGCACATCTCAATGCTACAACAATTGTCAAAATTTTCAATAATTTTTAATTGTATTTGTTTATTTACGTGGGTATTCAAACCACCAGGTTGTGATAAATGTTAATATGTTTTAAAAAGTATATAATTTATAAAATGTACTTCGTGTCACTGTTTGGCCTCCGGAACGATTACAAAAAATAACCTCACTGACCGGTAACTGAATGGTAATTGAATTACATCCATGGAAATATCTAATCATTTTGCCACGGATACCGTCATACACGCCAGCAAAAATAAGGCTTACGAACATTCGCAGTTGCAGCTGTTATATTGTATTGTTGAGCACTTATTTCCCATCGTGTATTAACGTAGAACATTTTAAAGGGAAACTGAAATATTTCATTAGATTTAGATTGACATACCTTTAGGTTCTGATTTTACAAATTTCAATATTGTTATTAATTCGTTATTTCTAAGCAAATCGACCTATTAATAAACAATCTACTTATAGTCTACCAACAGTCTACTCATGTAAATATAATATACCTAAATTTCCGTTTTTTTAGGTGTATTTTCAAAGTGTGTTGTTAATTTTCTATTAAGAGGTTCCAATGATTTTCCACTAAATTAGAAATGTTATCAGTTATCACAAAAATATTGCCAAATTATAAATATGTCAACGTTAGAGCAAGCACTAAGCCGATACAAGTGATCCATTTCTTGTTTTGTAAATGACAGTGGCGTGCTGTCACTTTATTCTGATGTTTTAATTAAATCCAATTGTAAATATCCCGAGAAGCTTGAAAAAATAGCGTTTCACTTGTTTTACATACGAAGTGTTGTAATTAAAAATCAGCAACGATTACTTTTATACCCGTCGATTTCTGACATAAATTAAATAATACAAACCGTTAATAAAACCTTTAATACCTCATTAGCCAACCAGGCGCCTAATTTACGTTAAAATTTAAATGTTCACTTAAAATCAGTGTTCCGTCATAGTAGGAAACTGCAGCGTAATTAACGGAAAACTTTACAATCCATTGCTGGTTTGTAATCTTGTTTAGTGGTTATTTCCTCGTATGTCATACAAACGTATTTGTCAATTTATTGTATAATTCTCATTAAATAACGTTGATTGGGTCGTTTGGTACAGAATTAACATTATTATTTTTGATTTTAGTTTTAAAGAAAGACAAACATTCCCGGGTTACGAATAACCCGACAATATTTGAAAAACTCCTACTACCATCATAACAAGCAGAAGATATTGATTTTGCAATGATGGAGGACTTAGCCAGCAGAAGATTTGAACGCACGACGCCTGGGTCGGAATCGGACGCGTTTTTCCACTCAGCTACCGACCTATTAATGGATACCTATGTATAATAAATATCTATTAAGAGTAGATAATATATTTTTTTTATTTAGGTTTATTTCTAAGCGTGTTTATTGTCAGGTTTGGTATTTTAAATGCACGGATCTACCTATCTGTTTTCCCTTTTTGACAACTGCACAAATTAGGTTTTTATCTTTCTAAGTTCTGTACTTATTTATACAACTTCTGTACATTATGTATGGGTTTTATTTATATGTTCGTAACGGTATATATTTTTTTGAATTATTTATGGTAACTTCCCACATTTTGGCCGTGTATTAATTCCACGCCGCAATAAATCCAATGGTTTGGAATTGATGGTATTACCAAATCAATTTGTAAAAGCAACGTCCTTATCAAAGCAGAATCCTCGGGGATTATTTGAGAGTGAGCGGAAAATATGAAAATCTAACTGTTGAAATGTTGACCAACCTTTAATTATAATTATCGCTTTTGTAATATTGGTAATCCAGTGGCATTCTCCACATAAAAGACACATGCGGTTGCCTACGATGCCTTTAATTGTAGGTTAAATGCAAACAAAATACGTTTTTTAAATTTTTTTATTTTCTTTGGCCAACAATAAATCTTGAATTAAAAAAATCAAGATTTATTCATTTCAACAATAAAATGGCAATGATATTAATCAACAAAATTTATCTTCATTGTAATAGAAAAACGTTGCAAAATGCATGTATAAAAATGCATCAACTGATAATAAACCAGTTTCTGTTTTTCTTATAACGACTCGTCTAATTTATGGGAGTCTCCCAGTATGTTCAAGCTAACTATTTTTTTTAGAATTTTTCAACGCCCTTGAGGCTATATTTCACAAAAAAGACTTAATGTACAAGAAACCTTCTCATCAAAATGGTACAATTAATAAAAACCGTCAAAATCTGTTTTACCTAATTCCGCTGATAAAATAATGATTGTTGGTCTGATGTCATTCTGAACAATCATGGCTTTGTGAACTACCGTAATTGCTTCATCACAAGCCTGTCAATTCTGTCAACAAAAAAGCTAGCACATTATCAGATCATAACTAACTAACTAACTAACCATCACGCCGTTTCCCCTCAAGGGTAGGCAGAGAGGACGGACCGCCATACAACTCTGTCTTGGCACACACTTCTTGCTTCATTTACATTCATACATCGTCTCATACATACTCTTCTGTTATTCTGACTCTTCACACGACCCGATTCAAGTATTTGATTTACTTGATCGTGCCATGTCTTTCTCGGGCGTCCTCGACTTCTTCTTCCATTCACTTTCGCATCATATATTCTTTTCACACTCCTTTCTTCGTTCATTCGCTCTACATGCCCAAACCATCTAAGCGTCCCTTTCTTAATCCTATCCATTACGCTCATATCAGCCTTGCATTCTTTCCGGATATCCACATTTGTAATACGGTCATACATGGTTTTACCGCACATCCGTCTCAAAGATCTCATTTCCACAGCATTCAGTCTACTTTCATCCTTCCTCTGCCAGTTCCATGCCTCACTGCCATACATCAGGGTTGGTATAAGCACTCCATTGTGGACTGCTAGCTTCAGATCATGATATTGGTAATGCGCCAGTGCTAATTACATTATAACCGAATTTGATTTGCAGACAATGTACAATACGACAATTTATTTATCACACTGTTTCGCCCATTACATACGATATTTAAGTATAGGGTCCGCCAAATAACTTTTTTTTTTGAAAATGCTATAAAAAAAAAACTACTGAATATTTTCTCAAATTTCTTTTTTTATTTATAAGTACAATCCTTCCGGTTAATAATGGAAAATAATTTCATTCAAATGGCTGCCTCGGCTGGCCATGCAGTAGCCTACACGATCGGTCCAATTTTTAAGCACATTATCGATTGTGTGCAGCTGTATTTCACCAATGGCTTCACGAATATTGTCCTTTAAAGCGTCAATTGTCTCTGGCTTGTCGGCGTAACATTTATCTTTGAGGGCACCCCACAAATAATAGTCCAACGGTGTCAAATCGCAGCTCCGAGGTGGCCAAACGACATCAGCTCTGCGGCTGATAATGCGATCTTCAAAAACAGGGCGCAAAACATCGAGTGTAGCTTCGGCTGTGTGGCACGTAGCGCCGTCCTGTTGAAACCAAATGTTGCCAATATCCTCCTCTTCAATTTTTGTGAACAAAAATTCGTTCAACATGGCCCGATAACGATCGCCATTGACTGTAACGGCCACTCCTTGCTCATTTTCAAAGAAAAATGGCCCAATTATGCCTCTGGACCAAAATCCGCACCAAACAGTGACTCGTTTTGGGTGTACCGGCTTTTCAATGTATGCGTGCGGGTTTTCTGTGCCCCAAATACGACAATTTTGCTTGTTTACATACCCGCCAAGATCAAAATGAGCTTCATCCGAAAAGATGATTTTTTTTTGGCAAAATCGGCATCTTCTGTAAGTCGATCGCAGGCCCACTCAGCGAAGCGAAAACGCATTGGATGGTCAGTTGGCTTCAACTCCTGAACCAATTGGACTTTGTATGGCGTCATACCAAGGTCTTTATGCAAAATTCGTCTCAATGATGTCTCCGAAATGTTCAATTGTTGAGAACGACGGTGAATTGATGTTGATGGCGCTTCACGCACACTTTCTGCCACAGCATCGATATTCTCGGGTGTACGCACTGTTTTTGGCTTTTCGCGCTTTGGTTTATCGATGAGGATGCCAGTTTCTTTCACTTTTTTCACAAGATAACGAACATACGGAGCTGACGGTGCTTCTCTTCTTCCAAAAACCGTACGCAATTTTCGCACACATTCTGCAACATTACCATGATTTTCAAAGTAATGTCGCAATATTTCCCAGCGTTGTTCAAGCGTATACACAACCATATTCGCTCAGCGGAAGGATAAAACTAATTATCTGTCAAATCAGACATGAGCTAAGTGTTACCATTCACGAAATAAGCACTAGTTGAAAAAAAAAAAGTTATTTGGCGGACCCTATAGATAATAAGTTTAAAATGAGAAAACATTACCATTTCATAAAATGGTAATTGTGACTAATCAGGTGATTATAATACAAGCACATAACACTGGTAGTAATTGACGCCGATTCAAAGAGAAATAATAATATTATACTTGCGAGTAATTTTAGTTATGAAGGTTATAAGTGGTAGTGCCCAGTCTCAAATTACCTGTCCTGTGTTTTGCAAACTACAAAATAAACTTATTTGTTTTACCAATTCATTTTAGATGAACAAACCGGATAATTTTTTCAAGGTCTTTGCTCACTTATTGGTACAAGTAGTTACCAATGAAAAAATACTGGATGTTTCTTGACTTGACAAGAAAAAAATATATTTTAAGCAACCACTCATTTCAAATATAGAATAATGTCTGCTAAAATATATTATAGTTAGGCACTTTATTAGATAGGTAGGGAGGTAAGATTTTTTTTTTTCACATCAGTTTGAAAATTTGAAAATTTCATACTTGTACGGACGTACGTACTCCCAAAAGAAATTACTTACAGTAAATTAATCTTAGCCATAAAACACAAATCTTTTTGTTCGTCGAAAGTAGCAAAAACTCTGAAATATTGAGCTCTGGCGTAATGAAATTTGCTGATGTTTTTATGTTTTAAATTTTGAGCTCAATGCAACTATTTTTAGCCCACACAGTTTTCCGTCATGAGTTATAGAGCCTTGAAGTAGGTTTCTATTTAATCAAAAAAATATTTGATCGACACGATTTAAGAAAGAAAAAAATGACAGAATATCAAAACTACTTATTAGATAATGATAACATATATATATATATATATATATATATATATATATATATATATATATATATATATATATATATATATATTATTTATAAATGAAATGCGTAATAAATTAGACGGAAAATAGCGATAGACATTTATTATTTTTTTATATAGTTAAATGAAATCTTTTTGTGCCATGAACAAACAAGCATGCAGCCTGCAGCATGCAGATAATGAAGTATGTACGGGCATGTGGGTATCAAGTGTAGTTGGAATGATGGCTGTTTAGCTAATTGTGTCATGGCCGTCAGGGCAATGATCGGAAATCAACCAGTCGCAAGGTGTTTGCGGACAACACTGAACAGATAACCTCCAGAAGTGTGATCCATACCGATATGAAAGTTATTGACTATCTGCTCGAGAAAGAATTTCGATATTCTGATTTTTTTAATCAATTTCATCAGAAGTGGGGGGAAATAAAGATTACTTCTGACACACGGACAAGCCCGCGATACACTTCTGCAGGTTTTTCTATTCAGTGGGGGACAACTAGTTTGCAATATTGTACAGATATTTTATTATTTGCTTTTTTGTTCTCCATATGTTTAAGACTTGACAGTTTTGTTTTAGGTCAATTTCTCGATTGTGGCCTCCAATGAGATGGAGGTAGCTAAATGGTGTTAAGTAATAAAATAAGTGGAGGTCAGCCAAACAAAGGTTTTTATATCTCAACTGGATTAATACATTCAGCGATATTTTCTTTTTTTGCTCTATTTAAAAATCACGCATTTTGTTTTATGTAAACGTCTTGACTATCGTGTGGGACCATGGCATCCCCAATATGACGTAGTTATGAAGAATGCGTAGAACTCACAATTTTCCAAAATGAGTTCTACGTGTTTTCCTATAGATAACTACGAGATTTCTAAATGCTGAAAACATCCAATCTCTAAATGCAATAGATTTTTAATAATATTTTTTTTACTAACCCATATTGCAGATATTTCACAAATAAATTGAAGTTTAAAAACATTAAAATGTAGGATAACATAGAAAACACAATTATTTTTTTTAATAAATACATTAAAAGATTATAAATTACCTATTTATAATAATTTCCATAAAGAAAAAAAACTTATATTCACTTTACAAATGCAGTAATATGCTTTTGTATCGTCATTTTTAAAACGCCTTTTTCTCAGTTTCAACTTTTTGGGGTTGGATGCTTTCTGCATAATTCTATAGTTCGATTGTGATACGTTTTTAGGCTGAAGGCAGTGGGGATGAAAAAGAGATGGGTAAGAGGGAGATTTTAAAGTATCCGGCTATTCAGATCTGGTCTTCAAACAAGACTAAAGCCATTTAAAACAACGTTTAGATTCTGAATAGTGGTCTTTCACCGGGGCGATACTGAGAGTATCTTCAACTCTGGAACGTGCATATTATTTTTAATGGATTATTTTTTAAACAACATAAATTTACTGAATACAATTTATGTGCGTACACGGGATTTTAACCCGCGTCCTCTGTATTCGCAGTTGAGGATCTTAACTACTCGACCACGGAGAATGTCAATCTATTTTATTGTGCATCGGCATCGCTTCTGACCATATTATTTATGTAAGATTACAAATGCGAGTCTTTATTATCATCTAATTTATACCTACAACCTACATAGTACGGGTTGTTTTAAACTTCAAATTTGACATCGTACAATTCCATAACTAGCGCCACTTTCTTTTTGTTTTCATTTAGCAGGTCCCCGTTACAAATGTATGCAAGATAAAAAAACAAGTTGAAGATTGAAAAAAAAAATAGGAGATTAATTATTAACTGCAGTTTCTCTGTAAAGGAAGGCAGAGAAGATGGAGCGCCTCACAACTTTGTCTTGGCCCACGCTCCACATTTTATTCACATTCATACTCTTCTGTTATTTGGACTCTGGACATAACCCGACCAAAGTATTTTATTCACTTGATTGTGCTGTCTTCCTCTAAAATCAAACGCACTTGCAAAAATAGACGGCTGAAACTAGTTTTACGGTTACCTAGGCCTAAAATATCTTTCGCAAAAAACATGTTAAACAAAACAAATAGATATATACGATAGATACGAATAGCCTTAGTAATTATGTGACTCATTATTGAAAGGATTAATTTTAAATATTTATGAAAAAGCTTGATTGTGTGTTTTCTCAAAGAGGGTAAAGTATAAACGTGCCCTTAAACTTTCCGTCTTAAGAGGAACGCACTCGGGGCTTGTTTATACAAAAATATGTATATTTTAATTTAAGGCTAAAACCTCCTACCAAACTGAATAATCTTATTATTTCCAAAGTAGCTAAAGCAAGATTTACAACAACAAAAAAAACATTTACTCTCAAATAATCGCCATAGCTGCCTGGAATTATTTATTTCTACTTAATTTAAAAATTTTAAAACTAAAATTAATTATGAAGCTCTCAAACGTTATTACCATACCTTTTGGATAAAAGAAAGTTATTCCGGTTCGGTTGGGTATTTTAGCCTTAAATACAAAACATAATTTTGTATGAAACAGACCCCGATTGCGTTCCTCTCAACCGGATTCCAATAAAGAGATTTTTAAAAACCTGTGCACTTATTGCAAAATAATATTTACTGACATTCATGACAATTTCTCGGAGGGCGAACATTGCAATGGTTTTTTTTAATGCAAAAAGAGCATAATTTTTGTTCAGAAAGGTTTACGTCCCAATAATCTTTAAAGTTAAGAGGTTCGTCTTAAAATATTATTTTACTTGTTATTTGCAAATAAGTCCACCACAAAATAAATAGAGCACCATTGGTGAATTCGTTGCAACTCTGATTAATAAATAGAACACCATTAGTGTACTCATTGTAGCTCCGATTAATGTGCTCGTATCTTCACTATTGTAAAAATTATACCAGCGGTAAAAAAAAATCAATAAAATAAGACAAGTCATTCATGACCCGTGATGAGGTCGCATACTTAACGCAGCGGGCAGTAAACAAACGCGAAAATCAAAATATAAAAATCTCTTCCAAATAATCAGCAATCTCTTTTGACATACATTCACCGAAGTACTCATTTGCCATTTCTAAAAATCTATAATTCCGGGTGCAAAAATATGATGTTATTTTTTGCCTGACGGATTTGAACTGATTCAAATAGATGATGGTGATTAATGTTGTTCTGTTTTGTGCCAAAGATAGTACCTTCTCTGATTTGACCACAATGATTACATGGAATACCCACCTACCTGCTATATGTGTAAGATCCCAATAGATATTTTTATTTGTTGTATTTCAGTTGTAAATAAGAACGCATTAAATATTTTGTGAAAATACTGCAACTTCCCAAACAAATCGAATATTTTAAGTAATTTGCGATGATATATTCTACCCACACAAAAAGTTTAGCTACTAAAAAGCCGATTTAGAGAAGATGCACGCTACTAGATCCAAATGATATTTTTGTATGAAGTCCAAATATTGGGTGATATTGCAATTTGGATTATTTGTAAAAGATGTGTATTTATTTTCTGTAAAAAAAATGTGTTAGAAAAACTGGACGTTAGTCCTTCTAGCTTTGATTCACGGGCTTAATTACACTGTTCTCTCAATAATAGCACATTAACACGCTATTACTTAACTCAGCTTTATCTATTTACTTCTAATAGGTTTAATAGAAAAACGAATAAACTTATAAAATACTAATTGCTACTCGAAGATGCCTTTGTCGATAGATTTTAATCTTTTTTGGATTCTTTGAATGTTATTAAAAAAAACATTAACGTGTAACGTACCTGTACCTGCCCTGTTGACCTGAGGTATTAGACATAATATGGAATCAGGATTCCGCTATAAAAATCACATTTTTTAACCAACACTCATGTTTATTTTTAATCTCTTATGCCGTATTTACAGCTCATATAATGTTATTAAAAAAGCTATTTTATTTAATATCATAAGTAAATAATCTATCAGTAAATAATTGCATTGAAAAAAAAATGTAATCTTTGCACATTTTTCATTGGATCTTAGATAATGCTTCAATAAACTGCAGAATTATCGTATTATTTTATATTAATATTGATTTTACACGTGCATCAGGAGAAAAAATCAAAATACTTAGACAAAAACTCTTTCCTTTTATTTTATTTGTGGTGCCCTCTGCTCGCGGAGGTTGACCTTTACCCTCCAGGCTGCAGCTCGTAACGTCTCTAGTTCCTGTCACCTCGGAGGTTGACTATCATCGGGGCGTGTGCATTGGTGAACTCTGGCGTCGTGAAATGTACACAGCTTTTTCTGTCTGAATTTCGTCAAGTCATTTTTTGCTCGCCAGGGCATTTCCATCCTTAGCTATGGAACTTTGAAACATACTTTTAAAAATCTAATATTAAGAGAAGACACTACGTATATTATGGTTCGTTAAAAAAAATGATCGCAGTCTTCGGGTAATATAAGAAATATAAAATTTTAAATATATATTTATTATAAACTAATCATGTGCTCATTTCACATATATTATTGTATTTTAACATATCATTATATGCCTAATGGCATTTTTCCACCATATAACCCAGACAAGACCGCTATTATTATGTAGATTTTACTCCTTTAATAGAATAAAGTAAAGTTTAATGGAAGGCAACATTTGTATTATATATATTTTGCAAGCGAGCCTCGCCTAAATTAGCATATCTTATCACAGACACGTGTGTAAATAAGTTAAGTGTGTTTAATAAAAAGTTAACATTGTTTTATTTCTCTTAATTCAGGAGGAAACACAGATAAAGTAATAAACAAACAATTTTTAGCATTAAGGTTAGGGTGTTTCAAACTTTCGTCACAAATAACATCGTCACAATTCAACAATTAGCGTCATTTTATTTTTATAATACGGTCCCACAGAAAATGTCAGTCGCTAGCGGTCACCTGTGAGTGAGTGAGTGTACTCAGCACCCTTCGACACAGCGATATTGTAAAAAAAGCAAAGTAGAAATTTTAGAAAATGGTAAAATCGGAAAAATATCCAGTGCTTCATTTATTTCCACGGGAAAAAATCAGGTCGGATACTTTTTGAACAAACTTCATATTATTTGTTCAGAGGTATTAATCAACGGGTGACTAAAAGCATCTTCTTTTAGTTCATTATTTGTATTCGTGTAACTGAGATAATATGATACGCCTCACAAACGGGGCTTAGGCACACTCGACGGATCGTATTTTATTCTTAAAATTGCATAAAACATAAAATCTGGAACGCTGAAAAGATGGATTGCCAGAATTTGTATCTTTACTAGGGCGGAAAACCGTTTTGTTTGTGCGGTGAATACTTAAAGTTATAACCTTGGAGTAACAATGTATGGAGAGAGAGCTAATTATTTTTACCCAACCGATACAAACTTGCGATAAATCACTTTCTCCAGGTTTTTACGTCGTACACCATGAGAGAGAAAGAGACAACAAATATAATACTCCGCTTCTACGTACTGTCACAATGATCTTGGGCTCCTGGGTCATCGCGGGACTCCGCCCACATTTTTTATTATGCCACTAAACTTGGCACAACTAAACGGTTTTTTAGGTTAGATGCTTCACTTTTGTTGATATCAATACTGTGAAAAAGTGGTTATACGAATAAACAAAAACATTATGTCGATATGTGATATGAATGGATGTATAAATTCCCTAGCCTTGGTCTTAGCCACGCCCAGGTCCGCCGAGTCACGTAAAAAATCATCAAAAACTGACTACACTGCCTTGGATTGATACCACTCTATATACTCATAAGATAAATACCTAGTCCTAGCCACTCCCCAATCAGGCAAAAATCATCAATACTGACTACTGATTATTGCTCTGAGATTGGCACAGTAGCAATAAATCACGTGGCAGTTCTCCCCATAACCTTGTGAACCATTTTAAATAACGTGTTGAATATTTCCAGCTGTCCCAAGATGACGGTGAAGTCATTCTTCGCGGCGCTCGGGCGATGTAAGACGCACCTGGAGGAGGAGCCCCCCGCGGAGGGCGAGACCAAGCTGGCCAGGGTGCTGACGCTGATGGACCTGACGGCGCTGGGGGTGGGCAGCACGCTGGGGCTGGGCGTGTACGTGCTGGCCGGCGCCGTGGCCAAGACCGTGGCGGGCCCGGCCGTGTGCTTGTCTTTCCTGGTGGCAGCCATCGCTTCGGCCTTTGCAGGTTCATTTCATACTTATTTCAACCTAACCTAACCTAACAACAAGTTCTAAAACTTATATGCGCCAGAGTTAGCATTTTAATATTTGAGTTATTTACTCATATCACTGTGAAAAGTACTTTAAAAAATTACATTTTACACAACACAACGTATTATGCATTTAAAAATTGTCCGGGGTGAAGCTAGCAGTCCACAATGGAGTGTTTATACCAACCCTGAACATGGCAGTGAGGCATGGAACTGGCAGAGGAAGAATGAAAGTAAAGTGAATGCTGTAGAAATGAGATCCCTGAGGCGTACGTGCGGTAAAACCATGTATGACCGTGTTGAAAATGTGGATATCCGGAAAGAATGGAAGGCTGACGTAATCGTAATGAATAATATTAAGAAAGGGATGCTTAGATGGTTTGAACACATAGAGCGGATGAACGAAGGAGTGTGAGAAGAACATATGACGCGAAAGTGAATAGTATAAGAAGTCGGCACGCCCGAGGAAGACATGGCACGATTAAATAAGTTTAATACTAGAGTCGGGCCATGTCAAGAGTCAGAATAACAGAAGAGCATGTATGAGACGATGCATGAATGTGAATGATGCAAGGAGTGTGTGACAAGACAGAGTTATGTGGCGGTTCATTCTCTCGTGATGGTTAGTTATTTAGTTATTTTAAAACCTGAAATAAAGATTAAACATGAATAATCAGTCAAATATTGGGTCTAAAAGCACGTAGCCATCTCAGCGAGCAACACATGTGAGTATGAATCATGAACATATTCTGATAAAGGAGTCAGAGTTTGTAATCCAAGTTAATACTCTATTTGCCATTATATCAAAGTCACATGCGAGGTAATCATGTTGCTGGCTAGATTCCTCTCTCGCTTTCCTGTTCCGGTCAACATAATATAAGTTAAAATTGGAATTAACTTTAAAGCATTAGTGCTTATTTATTATTAAATATTCAAAAGATGGCAGCCTAAAATCGGAAGAAATTCAAATATTAATAATTTTCATTACAAGTAAGAGATTGTTTAAAAATGCCGCTTTCTAATGAGATCTTGATGGCTTAATTGAGAAGAGGTTCCAAGTTCAAGTCTCGGTCATGACCATTGTTCTGTTTAGTTTCTGGCTTCATATTTGTGTTTTAGATTATTAGTTTTATTTAAATATTTAATTAAATAAGTTGTTTACATAATTCTGTGTGTATCAAAAAAACCCGTTTATTTAGCACCTACTAGTTCTCTAATTGGCTAACATATTAAATTGACATTTGTTGTTTTAAATTCTGTAGTTTTATTGTTACTTTTGGATCAACAAATTGGTTGCTTCCTGAATTATATTATTTTACAGATAATTTCTGCCAACACAATGCGTGCATTGAAATTATCCAGTTTCTTTCTTGTGTTGTATAAATGAGGACAAAACGTATTTATACAAAATAATTCGCTCATTACAAAAAATCTTAAATTGCTGAAATTATTGTTTTTTTATTTAGACATACATGGCCTGTTTAAAAGAAAAGGCGAATTTTGAATTTTCGCGGGTTGTGTACATTCGATAATCGATTTTTTTAATGTTATGTTGGTACCTTAGAGTATACAAGAGGTAGCCCAAGCCAAAGCCAGTGAAGTCAGTTTTGGACTTGTTTTTGATGATTTTAACATGACTCGGCGCAAATGGGCGTGGCTAAGACTAAGGCTACGGTATTTAAACATCCATTCATATCACATATCGACATAATGTTTTTGTGTATTCGTATAGCCACTTTTTCACAGTATTTTTATCAACAAAAATATAGCATCTAACCTAAAAAACCGTTTAGTTGTGTCAAGTTTAGTGGCAAAATAAAAAATATGGGCGGAGTCTCGCCGTTAACCAGCGAAAATAACCAGCTTAAGATCATTACGACAGTTAATAGAAGCCGTCCAAGAAATTTGTTGTCTCTTTCTCTCTTATGGTGTACGATGTAAAAACTCGGAAAAAGTGATTTATTACAATTTCGGATGGGTTGGGTAAAACAAATTAGCTATCCCTCCATATATTGTTACTTCAAGGTTGGTACACATATGTTTATCGTATGTTAGCATTATCAGCTATTTTGGATTGGTGGTTTGTTTTTGACAACTGGAAAGGTTAGTCACGTTTTTGTGTGTTCTTCGGTTTTTTACTTTTGAAAAAAATGGATCAAAGAATAAAATCCATGATTTGTTTTTCCACAATTTCAGGACGCTCATCGTCATTAACATCTTCTCGGCCTTCTGTAAAGCGCTTGTACCACTTATAAACACTTTTTTGAGACAAAGTAGACTCGCCGAATGCCACAGTCAACATTTTAAGTGCGTTGGAGCACTTTATTCCATTTTTAACGCAAAATTTGATATATATTCTTTGATAAAAGTAAAAATCGAAGAACACACAAAAACGTGACTAACCTTTCCAGTTGTCAAAAACAAACCACTAATCCAAAATGGCTGATAATGCTAACATATGATAAACATATGTGTACCAACATAACAAAAAAATACGATAATCGAATGTACACAGCCCGCGAAAATTCAAAATTCACCTTTTCTTTTGAACAGTCCTCGTATGAGGTTTTAACGGATCATCGAAAAATAGTTTCTATAATTCTAAGTTTATCTTTATCATATTGATCAGGTTTACCTAGGTTCTGGAGTATAAATTTGCATTTAAATACTTGTCCCAAGGCATGCTGTACTAATTGCATCATTTTCTAAAACGCAATAACATTCGCTTCCTAGAAATAAATCGTTCATAAGCAGTTTAACTATAAATGTATCATTTAAATGCATGATCTATTTATAGAATGTGCACCTACATTACACAACAGTAACTAGTTGAATATTATATTCAATTAAATAACTCGAATACCTATTTAAATAAATGTTACTCGATTACTTTTAACTCGGAGTTTTTAGGAAAATTTGTAATTCTAGTCACTCTTTTCCGAAAACATATTAACGTATGACGTTTAAATGATATATAACAAAGGAAATGGCGTCTTATCTCATTTTCCCCCTCAGATGGATATTTCAAAGCCCTTCAGCTAACGGTGGAAATGACGACGAGAACTGAAAAATGTTGTTTTGACCTTGAATTGTTGTTGGAAAAGGTCATACATATTTCACCATGCCAAAGATAGAGTTTTTGCCGCTTCAGGAAAGGCTCGAGATGAGATGAAAAAAAAGGTTTTTTTTTAAGACTTAAAATATTGTATCAAAATTACTATCTAAGCTTGTTTTTGTAATGCTTCCATATGATTCTTTTTCAATGTTTTAGAAAACTCACCATTCTTAAATAACGCCCAAATAAATAAATAAAATGCCACCAAACTGTTTTGGGAAACAAACTGATATTTTTATTTATTTCAGGGGCGTGCTATGCAGAATTTGCGGCCAGGGTTCCCAAAGCGGGCTCAGCCTACGTATATAGCTACGTCAGTGTTGGAGAGTTCATTGCATTCACAATAGGATGGAATCTTATATTGGAGTACGGCATAGGTAAGACATGGAGATTTATTTATTTTTAATCTTTATATAAATACATATATTAATTACATCATAGAACATATCACCAACATAGCTGATAATATACTGGTCTAGGGAAACATAGCGAAGCTAAACCAATAAGCGACATATTTTTGGAATGTAATAGGACATACTTGATAGACTTTTATCATATTTTTTTGTGTTTTACTTTTGGATTTTAATTAATCAATAAATGTCATCGGAGTAAAAATATACATTTTTATTCCAAATAAGCTCTGGAATTGATACCAGGTACGGTCGTGTTACAATATCTATAAAAAAAATATTTATACAAAGTAATGTTTTCTTCCATGAAGAATTTTATTTTTTTATTTAAAAATAATACGATTTGTATAATACTTATTTATTCAATTTGCTTCGTGTAGGTATATATTTTAAATATTTATAAAAGCACAGAAACTAGGGAAGTTACAATAACAACTAAACTATTTTTCATTGAGAACCATAAGTTTTGTTGAATGCTTTCGTTAAAATATTTGTATAATTTAATTTCAACTAAGTACCCAACTAACTAACTAACCATCACACCATTTCTCCGCAGAGGTAGGCATAGAGGTTGGAGTGCCACACAGCTCTGTTTCGGCATACACTCTTCACTTCATTCATATTCATACATCGTCCCATACACACTCTTTACTTTACTTTTACTCATTCATCATACTCAGGGTTATTCAACGAAAAGACCCGAAAAATTTGCGAGGAATATTTTTTCTCCTTTCAAAATGATGGAATACGAGAAAAAAATGTTATAGCAAACACAAAAGTTTTTTGGGAAAAATCGTTTAAAAGCCAATGTACAACACTGCTTCTCATTATTATGATGTGTTAAAAATATTGTGACAATGCGTCGACTTATTGTCTATATTCAATACTTGCAATGTTATTTTTAGGAACGGCCAGTGTTGCCAAGGGAATGAGCAACTACATAGACGCCCTGACCAATAACACAATGAGAGACTTCCTCACCGAAACGATGCCCATTGATGTCAGCTTCTTGGCAGAGTATCCAGACTTTTTCGCATTCCTGTTGGTAATTTTGGTTAGTGGTGAGTACAAATTCGATATTCGTTTAGCCAATAATTTTGCCTGGCAGTGACCAATCATAAATCTAACTCTTTATTCAAAATAAATAATGTGTACGATTCAGAAATAACGTAAGTTCTCTATTTCTAAAGGTGTTTGTGTGAAAACATTCGACGTCCTAGTATTTTCTGTCTTTTTCGTTTTCATGCAAAACTTATGAGAAGGAGGATAATAATAGAAGATTGTATTATTATGAACATTCCTTATTAGTGATTCATAACGGTCTTTCTGATGGGGTTGGCTATACAAAATAATTTATCTTGGAGATTACATAATACGTATTTTTGTCATCATCACCACGATGCTAAATCCCAGAGGTGGGACTTAACGTTCTTCACTGTTCTCCTGTCTTTTCCATCTTCCTTAAATATTCTTCCACTGGATCGGTTCATCTCTTTCTCGGCCTCTTTCTGTGTCTTGTTATTTGAAATTCGTTTCATATGACCAGCTCATCGCAGTCTTTGGAACCTACAGAATTTCAGAAGGTTTATTCTCAATTAGTTTGTTGAGGTCATGGTTAATGTTAACTCTATTAGCTCCATTTTCTACTCTAGGTCAATATTGTCACTAGTATTGAATGAACTATTTCGAAAAATGATTTATTCAACCAATGGATAAATCACGCAAAAATAGACAAAATTAGATAAATAATTTTAAATGTCTGAGGTTTCCAGTGAATACAATTTTTAAACAGTAATTCTTTATGAAATTCATACAGGAATTCTAGGTAAAACGTTCAAAAGTGCTTTCGCTGGTTTTCAAACTGCATATTTTACTTTTTTTTAAATGATAGAATTTAAAAGATCATAGTTAAAAAAAATAATTCATTAAAAACCTTAAATATTTTCTTAACTACCCATAGAAAATTTCTTAACTACCCATAGAAAATTTACAGATAAATCATTCGTAGTATTGCATGTATTAGAATGCTACAAAGTGACGTTTAGTGCCATTTTTGGGTGCTGAGGCTTAAGTAGGTTTTGCATAGTTGCATCTCGGATTTTTACACAATCGTTTCGGTAAATGCTAAGATTTTCCGGTAAAAGCCTCGATGTACGATTTACGCTAACATTTCTTTCTTGGGCATTTGTAAAATGGATGTTGAAATCTGTATCTCAACGTTTAGAATCATTGAACATATGTAATAATACCTAAAACCATTTGGACACCAATGGAACCTACTAATTAAGGTTAAAAATATTAAATCACAGATTTATTTCCGGATAGTTTGTGGGCACGATTTGATTGTGGTTATTATTCACTATGAAATGGCAATGAAGGGAAGGTTAGGCCATCAAGGGCAAAGTCTTATGGGTGAAAACCTTTTTTCCGGCAGTTACATGGCTAGATCATTACATTTGGTTCTTACTTACTCACCGATTAGATAAGTTTTTTTTTCTCAGTTCACATTTGAAAAGCATCGCATCTAAGCTGTGAGCAGTAAATAATTAGGTGATGTAGATTTAAGAGCTTTCTGATTATTTATTTATTTCAACGGTACATAAGTATATCTTAAGAACACGTGTACAGAAACAATTTTAATAAATCGATTTTAAAACGATATAAAAACCAAGATGTAAAAATTAAATATATAGATTTTTTAACCCTCCGCATGCCTGGTGGGGTCTGACAGACCCAGAGCAATTTGAAACAGCTGTAACTATTACGGATTGCGCGCGAATGTCGAAGGTAGTGAATAAAAGAGTTATAAGTTTTGATTTTTTTGTATTTATTTATTAGAACATATATTTAAAAAAGAAAAATTAATGTATTTAAAATTAAAAACGATGTAGTATCGCTGGGTCCTACAGACCCCACCAGGTATAAATAGTAGTAGGTATAATTTCACCAGGCAAAACAACAAAACTTATCGATAAACGTGCAGTAATGAATGCAAAACGTTTTTAATTCCTTTAAAAAATAAATAATAGTGCAAGATTCTTGTGATAATGGAAATTTCCAAGTGCCTAAAGTGATATAAACTCCTATAGGTGAAAAAAGTAACAAACGGAGAAATATAAAACGGCTTCGGCCGAGCTTAAGTACAATTTTAATATTAGGTAGCAAACAACTAGCGTTTTTTTATATTTTCACACTTTTATGGATATTTCAAAACTCCATACTTCTCAACTAAAATTTAATTGTGAGAGGAAAATAGCGACAGAGACCGGTGAGGGAAGTTTTCATCTGAGACGAACGCCGTTGAAATACTAATCGCGTGTTGTTTCATAGTGCTTTCTCACAAATTAAGCATTAAATTCCGAAGTATAAAATTAAACTTTATCACGACGCCAGAGCTTGACCTTTTACAGTTTTGCTGCTTTGTCAATAAGTGAAAAAACAGAAGATCTTCTCTTTTATATTTGATAAAAGGAATTCTCAAGTAAATAATGTCCATTTCAATAAGAACTTATTTACTAAATGAAAACAGTAAAAACAAATAATACTCGTAATGTGGCCCAAGTCAAATAGGGAAAACAACAACGATTTTGCACAATATTTGTTGGTTTCTTGAGCGGTCCAAAGCGTTGGGTTCCCACCCACGGATTTAATCCACTGCTAGCCAAGTCCTCCATCATTCCACAAGCAACATTTTCCGCTCATAATGATCGTAGTAGAAGAAATTTAAATAATGTGAGGTTATTAATAAATCAATTGTAATTGGATATTTATTTATAAGGTGTATCTTTAAAAACAAATATTAATCCACTTATCGATCATAAGTGTTTGTATCTATTATTCCTAGAAAAACGCAAATAGAACATTTTCCATCAACATAATAATAAGAAAACATGATTTTATTCAAATTTCATATCGTAAATATTGTATGCACTCAACCTAATAGGTTACTCGTGGAACGGCAAACATCATGCATTATTGAAGGAAGGAAAATTCACCTCGCGACAAAGTTTAGACAAGTTGGATTGCATTGTAAATATAAACAAGTCAAGTTCGTCTAGTATTTTATGACAAACTTTGCCAAGATTTCAAATATATTGCTCAAAGATTATAATGTACAACCTTCAACCAAACCTTCCACATCCGCATCTCCTTCCCCTCCTCACTCCCTTCGGTCCAACAGGCTCCGTTCAGTTTGAACAAAAATATTAACTATGCGTTTTTGAATCTTTCATCAAATGGAATAAATTTCAAACATAAACATTTTTTTAAACTATATTACATGTGTCTGCATTTGTGTGCCGAATACGTAACTCTAACGAAATCTATAAATAAGAATTATTCAAATATTGATTAAAATCTTCCAAAAAACAAACTCATTATAATATTATGACGTGAAAAATCACGGAATGTAATTTGACTTGCCAAGAAAAATATTAGTTGCTTTAAGGCTGATTCACACCAACGCCCGGATCCTCTCAGTGCCGATATTGTTCCGCAAGAGAGCTTATTGATATGGTATGAATATCAATCAAGGAGTATGTGCCAAGACAAAGTTGTATGGCAGTATATCCTTCTGCCCACCCTTGTGATATTTAACTACTTATTTAGTTAAATAATTATTTTGAAGTGTAAAAATACTTACAACGCAGATTTTTTTTTTTAAACCATTTTTTTATTACTAAATAATATTTTTAATAATTAATGATTAGTAAAAATATTATTTAGTGATAAAAAAATGGTTTTTGATTAAAAAAAATCTGCGATGTTAGTATTTTTACAATTCAAAATTATTATTTAACTAACTAAGTAGTTAAATATCACAAGGGTGGGCAGAAGGATATACTGCCACACAACTTTGTCTTGGCACATACTCCTTGATTGATATTCATACCATATCAATAAGCTCTCATGCGGAACAATATCGGCACTGAGCGGATCCGGACGTTGGTGTGAATCAGCATTTAAGCTGGATTCATCAATTGGAATAAATTTCAAAGATAAACAAAAAATCAGCCTTTAAGCTGGATTCACACCAACGTCCGGATCCGCTCAGTGACGATATTGTTCCGCATGAGAGCTTATTGATATGGTATGAATATCAATCAAGGAGTATGTGCCAAAACAAAGTTGTGTGGCAGTATATCCTTCTGCCCACCCTTGTGATATTTAACTACTTGGTTAGTTAAATAATTATTTTGATGTGTAATAATACTTACATCGCAGATTTTTTTTATTAAAAACCATTTTTTTATCACTAAATAATATTTTTAATATTTAATAAGCTCTCATGCGGAACAATATCGTCACTGAGCAGATCCGGACGTTGGTGTGAATCCAGCTTTAATCCCCCTATTTTAAATATAGAATAATGTCTGCTTGAGTACATTACAGGTAGGTACTTTTTTAGGAAGGTAGGGATTTTAAAAGATTATTTTTTAAATTTGATAATTTCAATTAACATCAGCACCTACCTAATTTGAAAAGGTCACACTTGTGCGGTCAGTTGTACTCACGATAGAAATTATTTCTATTTGTTATGTATTGTTCAAAATCACTTTATCTTTTTTTCTGTTTATTTTTAATTTTCCAATAATAAAATATTTATTTAATTGTTTCAGCTTTGCTATCATTCGGCGTGAAGGAGTCGACAAACATGAACAATGTGTTGACGGTTCTGAATATAGTCACAGTCGTCGTTGTGGTCGTGGCAGGATCCATAAAAGGTACAATATGAACATCACAATATTTTACCGATCGAATTACTTATATTTGCAGTCAGTGGCATCGGTAGGTCCTGTATATTTTATGGATACAAAAGATATAGATTTTTAATTTTGTCTTGTTAAAATTACCAATGGATTCCGGGAAAAGGAAATTATAAATATTATTATTAAAGAAATAGTTCGTTAGTTCCTTCATTGGTCGCCTGCAAAAATAAGTTTGTCAATCTGTACCTACACTACCGCCTAGTACGTAAAAAGATAAATATGAACCATGATTTTTTTCAACCTTTCTCTACGTACCCCAGCTTTATATTTTTAACTGTACTTTTTCCTTATTACTTGTTTTTTATTAACTGTTAACCTTATCAACTGTTTTTCTTACATGTATATTTATTTATTCAAAGTATTTCGCCTATCAATCAAAGAAATAATTGTTAATACATTGAAATACAATACAAGAAATCATTGTTAAAATAAAAAAAATAATAAAGATAAAAATAAATATAGAAATATATGTGAAAATCAGCTTAATTTTTAGTTATTATGAAATAGTGATTGTGTCCTACAAGAAGTGACCTGCCAGGTTGTTTTATATTTATTTAAACTAGGAAAAATATTAACTACAAATTAAAAGTACAGCGCCCTTGAGATGATTTTGTTACAAAAATGGCGCTATACAAATTATCCAAATTTATAATTTTTAATTTATTTTCAACGCAAATATGTATGTCAAATGTGATTAAGGTGTCGAGGGGACTTAGTTCCGAATTTCACGATTTTATAATTAATTGATATTTCATCATAATTATAAGTTATTGGTCAGTTCATAAAAAAATCCCTTTTTAAATAAACTAATCATACATTAAACATTAACTTAAGTTCTTCATGACAGCGGTAAAGCCACTTTTTTAAATATCAACAATTGTCAAAAACGGTACAGTTGTAGAGTTTAATGCAAACGGTAATTAGGTGTACATGTCTATAACATACTACAGAACATTATACATAGACCTGGAAGCATCCATAATATTTTCTTATCCATTTTAATATGTGTGATAATCAATGAACTACATCTACCACACACGCAACAGGTGCGATGGCCCAGAAATGCTGACACCACTGAATTCAAGAGCAATGGCCTAGCTCCTGACGCAACCAAGCCATTGTGTCTCTGGAGTACCAGTTTAACAGAGGACAATGATTTTGCCACGGTGGTGGGAATAAAAATGGCACGATATAAAAGACGCCACGCGCTCTTTATATATATATATTTTTTTTAAATACACTCTTCACCAAACATACGTATTGTAATTTTTTGTATGGAATATGCTCATTTTTAATACATATCAACCGTTTTCAGCCGACATCAAGAACTGGTACATCACCGAAGAAGAGATTCCACCCGAATACAAGCCCGTGGCCGGGACGGGCGGTTTCCTGCCCTTCGGCATGGCCGGGGTCATGGCGGGGGCGTCCAAGTGCTTCTTCGGCTTCGTGGGCTTCGACTGCGTCGCCACCACCGGCGAGGAGGCCAAGAACCCGAAGAAGAATATCCCGCTGTCCATAGTGATCTCGCTGGTCATCATCTTCATAGCGTATTTCAGCATCTCGACAGTGTTAACGCTGATGTGGCCCTATTATTTGCAGGTTATTTTTGTCATAGGCGTAGGTAATGATTAGTGGGATGGTATGTTTTATAGGTCAGTTGGTGTGCGTGACAGTATTTTGAAATAATATCTAAAGACATAAAGCGATATGGCCAGGCGCGCACGGGTGACCTTTGTCACGGCAACAGTTTCGTCTCTGTCACTGTCTTTCAATCGAGCACGCACACGGTGAGTGATTATAACCCGTCACCCTTTCATTCCGGCAATGGATTTCGAACAGGCGGATGAGTCACTGAATGACATTTTGTCACCCGTGCGCGAGCGCCCATACAAAAGTACACTTTACAGATATGGTGACAGTTTCGTCACTCAAAAGTCGCCGGCCAGCAGAACCAAAAAGTCACCCTAATGTCACGTCGCTGCGTGCGCGGATCTCCATACACTCCAATAGATTTGGAGATGGTGACGAAACTGTTGCCGTGACAAAAGTCACCTGAGCGCGCCTGGCCTTAAAGTGTGTTGTGGACGTGTTCGTGTGCCCGAAGTAAGGTCAATTTTATCTTATTTCGGGTGATTATTCTTTTTTTTTTTAAATCGAAATTCTTTCTTGAGTAGAGAGTCAAGTTCTTTGGTCTGTTTGAGAACTAGGAGTGAAAAGGTCTTATGTAAATTGACGGCATCAGGTGTATTTCAAATTGGTACCTAAAGATCAGTAGTTTGCAGTTCTAGTGGTTATTTGTTCAGTGGTGAAAATTCTATGATCCATCAACCCATTAAACTATTCATTTTTTATTACGTATCCACAATCAACTTTAGTAATAAATGTTTTAAAAGTCTGTGAGTTGAAATGCACAACCGTTTAATCACATTTCAGATAGACACGCTGTTGGTTACGTCAATTTGAATTCCTTTCCAGCTATTTTTTAGTTGCAACATTAAATAAATATCGGTAGGAATATGCCGTCGAATTTTTGTTAGAGATTAAATTTACACTTTTAACTACACAATAAAAAAGATTAAGATCTACTCATTTTTTTTCAAGATAAAGAACTGCCTTTTCACAAACTTACATTTACTGGCGGCACAACACGAACTAACGAAAGAAAAGCACGCTTTTTTACCGTATCCCAAATATCTAAATATAGAATTTTCTTAATGCTATGTTAATTATTTTTCTCTGTTTTATTACGTTGTATTTTTTTATTTTATTTTTTTGGTATATTTCACTTTTTAACATTATTTTTTTCAATTGATTTTTTTTTCCATTTTGGTTTAAAAATATTTGGTACTAACGGAAACTTCACTGGTGAATGCAACTTGGTCATCACTTTATTTATCAAAATTTGTACAAAATTGTGTGTTTTTCTAAATAATTTAAAAAAAAAACAAACAAACAATAATGCCTTATCTAAAAATATTAAAGATTATGAAAATATATTTAAAAATTATAATTTTATAACGCCGTTTTTGCAAAATCAACTGTACCAGTAACAACCCGTGAAAATTCAGGGGATGTAACTTGACTTGCCAAAAAAAATGTTATTAAAATATAAACGTTCGCAGCGCCGTCCATATTTTGTTTGACAATAAAAAATAAAATAAATTACAGGATGCCGACGCGCCCTTCCCCCATGTGTTCGAGATGGTCCACATGTATGTCGTCAAGTGGGTGGTCACAGTCGGTGCCATATTCGCCCTATGCACCACCCTCTTGGGAGCGCTGTTTCCCCTGCCCAGGGTACTCTACGCCATGGGGACGGACGGCGTCCTGTTCCGCTTCCTCGCCATTGTCAACCCCTGGACGTTAACGCCCCTCGTTGCCACGGTGATCTCTGGAATACTGGCAGGTAAAAGTATCGGCTTTCTCGCTTCCTGATAGCCTCGGATGACTCGTTCGCTAGTCGGTCTTTTATTACTTTGCACTATTTATGTTCTTAGATATCCGCATGTTTATTTTGAAAATATTCAGTCAACTTCTTTTTACAATATTCACCGTCAAAAAAAAAACTTAAAACTCAGTTATTTTTAAAACAAGCCCTAATTGAATGTCCATGCGATTGAGATACTAAACGACATCACAATAGTTGTCAATTTCTTAGATTTCCAATTTCATATTTGTTAATGTTTTTTCTGCATCTTGGCGTATGTTTCTAACATATTTAATATTTGTAGGTATCATGGCTACTGTTTTTAACCTGTCCCAACTCATCGACATGATGTCCATCGGGACCCTCATGGCCTACACCATCGTTGCAATCAGCGTTCTTGTTTTGAGGTAAGATTTCACTCAACTTCAACATAAATAATAAAAGACGAAGTGAATATTTAAACACAATAATAGCCTATCGGAGCGAGCTTTTTTAACAATGTGCATAGACCTAAAGGAAGATGTACAGAATTGTAGACATGTAAGCTCAAGGGCGTAATCACTACCTTACCTAATCAACAATCGACTTTCCACTTCATCTTCTTCCAAAACCCTCCATTGTCCAGCTTTAAGCATAGACCTCCCTCCCTAATTCCCAGGTTTGCCGATCCTGGGCGACTCTCATCCATCCGAAGCCTCCAGTCCTCTTCAGAGTATCAGCCCATCTTATCTGTGGACTTTGCCGAACTGAACTAATCATCAACATCCATTGATTTAAGATACCAAGAAGACGAGAACGGTCAATACGTGTCCCAAACCGGCGAAGAAAACTTCTACAACGAGTCCCTGTGGACGGTCTTCAAGCAGAGCTGCAACCTTAACAGAATAAAACACCCCACTGTTCTGTCATACACCATCACCAAAGTCACCATTTTGCTTTTCTGTAAGTATGATAACAGCCATCGTCGGGTATTACTGCAGTAACTAACTGACTAACTAACCATCACGCCGTTTCCTCGCAGGGGTAGGCAGAGAGGACGGACCGCCATATACTTCTGTCTTGGCACACACTCCTTGCTTCATTCACATTCGTACATCGTCTTATTATTATATTATTATTACTGCAGTGTGTAGTAAAATACATTTGATAAACTTAATGTTTGACGGCTTATCAAACATCCCAACTTAAGAGTTTGCAAAACCTGACGGGCCGAGAATCTATTAACGGTCCTTGGTCTTTTGAATTGAAAATTTCAAACGAATTTAAATGTAAGCCAGATGGCCTATTCAAATGTGACAAGTTTTCTAACAACTGAACCTTAATAAATTAAACAACTCTTTCTTTCAAAAACTCATCTGTCTTATTTATATTAATACAGCGCCCTTGGGGCGATTTTTCACAAAAACGGCGCCATAAAAATTATCCAAATATTATTATTAATTGAATATTTTAGGTTATTAAATTAGTTAAAATTAGTTAAATTGAAATATGAAACAGAAAAAGCCAGACATATGCACTCGGGTAGAGCTTTGTACACCATTACAAACATGGCAGCCTGTATCGAAAAAAAAGAAAAATAATAATATTAATTTTCAATGAAGTATGAAATCAAATTAAATGCCGGTTTCTAACAAGGTCTCGGCAGCTCAATTGACAGATAAGTTACTCAATCGCGACCGTCATTCTTTTTAGTTTCTGTTTTTTTTCTGTTTCATATTTACGTTGAAGATTATTGATATTATTTCAATGGTTTTTTTTAATATGGAAAAACATGTTGGCGTCTATTTATATTTTTAGGGTAATCTATTGTATAATACAAGTATCTTGTTGGCATAATTCAACAATTTCTATAACCCATGATTGAAATTAGATGGTGAGCTTTTGTGCTTCATACATCAGACAAACAAATAGATTTTCTACTTCTTGTAAATTGACTTAATTAATATTTTGCTAAATCTTTTGTTATTTTTTGTAGTTATAATTTAACATTATTAAACTCGCTCAAATTTGATTGGTGAAAGCGGCCTTCTGGTATCTCGCTTTAAAACTTGAATTTGATAAATCCCTACTCTAACATGGTTCGGCTTTGCGAAAATTGTCACAAATGTTTTTATCATTTTCAGTTGTGATCGCCATTATATTCTGTATCTGCGTCGACTTCGCCACTGAGCCCGCCTGGACTGTGACAATTTCACTGTTTGGGACACTGCTGTTGCTTTGCTTCATCGTGATATACCGCCAGCCAATGCAAGAAGTTGAGTTGACATTCAAGGTATTTTTTTCTACTTATTATTAAAAATAATATAAGGACTAAGAATTATTTGCGAAAATTCGGAACCGGTTCCTCGGAGAAATAATATTGAAGGTTCTAGTGACCGGCTGGGAACCGGTCCTTTTAACCGGGACAGGAATATCGACCATCTCTAATTATATTATCTTTAACCAAGATAAGAGTTAATTGTTTCTGATGAATTTGTAATAAAAATATCAAATGTTTTACGAGGGCCCACTCGGAATTTAAGTCATTTATATTTTAGATTAATAAAAGCTGACCCTTACCATCAATATTTTTTTCTAGGGTGGTGTGTCTTCTTAACAAAAAATGTTTGGTTTTCTAACTTTTCGTTAACGATATTTGCAGGTACCTTGGGTGCCCCTTTTGCCCTGTGTCAGCATATTCATGAACATATACCTGATGGCGCAGCTGGACTCCTCGACGTGGGTTAGGTTCATCATATGGCTGGTCGTAGGTTAGATATTTCATAAAGATGTATTATTTCCTTCTAACGTGAATCAGTGAAAAGTCATGGGAAAACTGGTATTATATTTTCGTGGAATAAACCTTGTGGTCTGACATTATAAATAAGGTAAAACCCAGTAACTTTGTTTAATGCCACTGTTTAAATATTTGACCAATTGCAATGCTATTATTACCTTATTAGTAATGCTTACCATTATGTGGAAAACACTGTCTAATAAAAAATTCTGATGAAAAATATTATGACGTTAAATATGTTTTCAAATAGATCGACAAACAATGACTTTATATACATATGTATGTAATCACAAGGATAATTAATAAATCTTTTGTATTTATTTTTACTAATACTGTCATATCTACACTACCGTTTGATCATAAGAATTCTGTCGTCATTGGAACCCACGCCACTAGCAATGTAGTAATGACACCTGATTCATTTTGAGACATTTTTCGCAATTACTCACTGTGTTATACTTTATGCTGTTGTCAAATTGTGGTTGAACAATCAAACAATGGTGTTTGTCATTACAGGATATCTGATTTACTTCACTTATGGAATACAAAACAGCTCGGAGCGGGCGTACAGAAAAGAGTGCGACAAGACAGCTGCCGAATTCAGGAAAACAGGCGCCGGTGGAACCACAACCCTCGCCCCCCTGCCCGACTACTCGTATTCTGCAGAAAACGAGAATACGGGGACACTAGATGCTAAGCAAATGACAAAATTTTAGGCTGCCTTATCGGACGCTGGAAAAGCAAAAGGGCTTTAACAAAACATTGGTCAAAAATGAGTTAAATATTCAGTTTTGAACAGTATTTTTTCTGCATCCAATACTTTGACTCTCGTTAGATTCCAAACACTTTTGTGGCGCTTCACGCATATAAAATATATGTACCATTAAGGCTTGACTCAAGCGATACAAGTTTGGGACTTTTTTAGCTTTTTGTTGCTTCAGGTAACTCAATGTGAGTATTGAATTACCTATTTAGCTTTTTTCAAGTAAAACGTGCTCTAGTGTAAACTTCTCGAAATGGCAGTTCAGCCCTTTTGTCTTTCCGGCGTCGTCATAATGATACAAATGCTTGATTAAAAATGTTTATTTAAGATTATATTCGAGTGTTAATTGCATCAGGAAAAAATCTTGGGACTTTGACCGATTAGATTTTAAAATTTTGTTTATTTACAGATTGACACAGTAAACTTCGCAGTAATTGGCGTAGCTACTCTATACATTAGGAATGAATACCTGTGCAAAATAAATCCCTGGACTAAATCAAATATTTTCAAATTGTTCAAATTTTATTTACGGTTTAAAAAATATTCGTTTTAATTAGAACATAGAAATTAATAGAATACAGCAAACCAACAAAAATTCCAAATAATAAAAGTAATAATTATCCGATTTTTTAAAATTTACCAATACCAATGAACTAATACTAATACACGAAGGTTAAAAGGTATCAAGCCATTCAGATCTGATCTGCAACGTTTCGATTCTGAATAATAATAATAATATTTGGACGATTTGGATAGCGCCGTTTTTGTGAAAAATCACCTCTAGGGGAATGGTGGTCTTTAACCAGGAATTCTTTAAACATAAATATTCGTAACTCAATATAAAAATACAAATGTACTAATGGTCACCAATGTTGCCATGGCATAGCAGTTGGCATTTATAATTGTTTAGACGACGGGAAGGGTAAAAAGCGTAACTTAGAAAGTTACTCTAAATTTTTTATTTTTTATTTTATAATTCAATTGAATTAAATTTAATATTACTATTATTTAGTTCTGCTAGTTTTAGTTTTTTTTTGTGACAGCTGTTTCGGCGTTTAAGACCATTATCAAACCAAAGTAAATAATAATAATATTTTTATTTTTTTTAAATGGAGTTCTACAAATTGAAACAAAAACTATAAAAAAATATAATAAAAAAGCAAAAATTAATGTATCACACACAATGTGTTTTTAATAAATATAAAATTGTACATTAGTAGTGGGTGTGATATCAAATGTGATTTGAGGCAGTCCTTGGATGAAGATAAATGTGATTTAGTGTAGGTTCATAAATATGTTTCCTATTATTGTTAATTGAACCTAAAAACAAACGAAGTGAATGATACAACCTCAATAATATTTTTTTATCAGCCATATAAAATTAGAGCATATTCCGCATGTGTGGAAATGTTCAACTCCACTGACAAAATTAATTTAATGTAATTACTATTTATGATCAACAAAGTTAGGTTAGGATCAATGACGTTACATATATTATAGACACGTTGTAATGCTCTCAAATGGTCACGCGTCGCTTGAGGTCGTTTCAAGCAAGTATGGAACGCGGTCCGAACTTCGGATCTGTTTTGTTCATACACATATATTCTATGAATGCCTATCTTTGTCATACATGACCGATATTTGATTGATGAATTTACTGGTAACGTGTGTGTTTTGCTTGCCACATTTTGTGTCAATATTCTAAGGCTATAACGTGTCTATATATGTAACGTCATTGGTTAGGATAGTTTCAGTTAGCAAAAAAAGATTCGTTCTGCCTGCTTATTGAAAGCTGTTATTTGAACACGCAGTCCGCGCTTGGTAGACGTGATAACAATAACCGAATGTGTGGTTTTATTTTTATTTTGTTGATTACGGGTTAACTTCGGAAACGGCGACTATAATGGACAAATCTTAACTAAATCCATCTACGTTAATCACTGAACAGAAAATCCCTAGAAGTGTGATCTTTACCGATTTGAAAAAAATTATACCGCTAATTTAAATAAGACCTTTCGACTCCTACGTTTCAGACAGGCCAATAACAAATACAAATATATATTTAAAAAATCCACATAGGCAAAGCCAGTGCGTAGGTTCGTCGGACAATGAAACTGATTATCTACTCAAGAAATAATTTCGGTATTTGAAAATGTTTGATCAATTTCACCACAAGTAAGAAATAATTGAGCTCACTTCGAGTACACGGACACGCCCACAACACACTTTTAACGATTTGTCTATTCAGTGGAGCTAGTTGTAAAAGAAAAATAGAACATTTTAATATCCAATAATAATTATTCAATCCCACGAAAAATGTTAAATTTCACATTTTCAATTACGGACCAATATTAATATATGGCTACCTACTTTGAAATTCATTAAACGGTCTTTAGGTGGGTACTAACGCACTTTAGCCATATGTTATATTTTATTAAATTAAAAGCTCTAAATGTAAAGTACCTTATACAAATTTTAATTCTAGAAATTATTGATATATCATCAACTTATGTTTCCCACGAAAATATTAAAAAAACGATATTTGGTGAATTGAATGAATTTAACTTAGGTACAAAAGATATTTTCACAGTTGGATATTATGTAGTTTATGTAATATAGGTTTTACTCTTTATAAGATATAAAGTATTTTTCTTTTATTAATCAGATAACTTTTATTAAAAAGTTAATATCTTGGGTTAAGCTTAATCATGCCATAAAAATTAACTTATTTCAAAGTTACAAGCTTTGCTTTATTTTGTTTGTTGTAAAAGATATATGTGTACAAATAAAGTATACAAAAAGTATTATTTTAACGATTCAAAACAAAACCTTACTGTACTACTTCCCTGTTTCCTTCCCTTCCCCACTCCCTACTCCATTTAACCTCACAACATACCCCCAATCGGAATGCCATAGTTCCACTGGCTCCGGAGAGTTGGGAGCAATTGGGACTCCTGTGCGGTTCACATAAAAAAATTGGATAAAGACAGGTCTTACTTGCTTTTGGTGGCAAGTCTGTACTTGTTAAATCAATCACCTAACAACGCGTCATATACCATACCTACCTACATTTAATAGTTTTAAAAAAAGTACTCACCTTGATACAATTGCCCAAGGTCTACCCTACGTAGACATCGCATATGAAACTCTCACGTATCATACAATACATTAATAATGTGCCAGAAGTTAAAAAAAAATACCCTTCAAAACATAACAAAGATCTGAACTACAGAAAGATGATTTAAATTCCATATTAGTTGATTGTTAATGAATTCTGAGGAAAATCCTAGTAACTTTTTGGCACGTACAAATATTATTAGGTGGGTAAAAGTAGTGATGAGCATAATCTAAACGTTTTATTTAGATAAGTTAAGAAAGAAATTTAATGATAATGCAAAACAATTTTTTTAAAGGGTAAGATAATCAATATATACATTTTACAATAATATAAACAAAATATTAAGAACAAAAATATGACGTGAATATATAAGTTCCATAACACCTAGCAGGAATAGTAGAACGTTTATAGTTCACCTTATGATTTAAATTTTCTAATATACATTTCGTAAAGTAAGTCCATGATAAGTGAAAAAAATATCTGCCTCTGAGAAAATGTTGTTTGCTGTTTGTGGAACAGTTCAATTTTAATAAAATGATTTTTTTTAAATCAATATTACAGGAAACGCTTATAAATTAAACTCTCACGACCTACGACAAGCCTGATCGCCTTTTGAGACTGAATGTCAGGAAGTACCTGGATATTCAGATCTGGTCACGAAGTACGGCTTAAGCCATTGTAAGCAACATTTTGATTCTAAATAGTGGTTTTTCACCAGGGCGATACTGAGAAATATACGATGCTCCGGAGCGCCAAATATTTTTATTTTTTTATAAAGTTAGTTTAGTTTGTTTATTTGCATAATAGCTTTCAGCATTTCAGTTGAACTTCCAGTTTCCAGAATGCATTTGTACATAATATATTATTATTTGTTTATAATATTGCTCTTCTTGGAATTTCAATATATATATATATATTGAAATTCCAAGAAGAGCATATATATAATATATATATTTAACTGTATACATTTGAAGTATGCAACTGAAATACTCAAAAGAAACTTAACACCTTAATGTGTATATTTCATGTATAACATGTATATATTAATTAAGTAAAAATACACTTTGTTTGAATCCACTTTATTTGGTATAAATATGTCGACTAGTTTCAATTTGAGTGAATCTTCTTCGGGACTTAAAATTATAATCATTGAAAAAAAATATATACATAAATTTATTATTGTATACGTGATTTTTATTTTTTAATATATATATATAATAAACGGTATACTTTAGAAATCTTTTAAAAATAAATTAATATTTTGGAGGCAGAGTTGGAATCGTCGCTCAAATCATAATATATTATTGCACAATACTTTCACGTGAATTTCGCCGTTAGTAAAGTGGGCGTTATAAATCTACGTGTTGTATCCAAAACTCAAACGACGGCTAAACAATTTATTCAATGGCAACAATGCCAACCATCACATTTGGCGCCATTTCTTACGTCAGCTGTCAATTTTTTAGAGATGTGGTCACTGCGGCTCCAATTACTCGAGGCCGATGTTAAACCGGTTATTCAACCAGTTACTTAGTTCGCGATGGAGGGAAGGTTGACCGGTGTGCAGGCCAGGCACAGAGCTAAACGGCGCCTGGGGTAGGTGTTTGGCGCCCCTTGTCAAAACATAAATTTAAACACCAACAACATCTTCGAAATACTTTTTTTTGAGTCTAATAAAATAATTTATAATTTGAAATAAAGACGATTAAATGAAAAAACCTTGAGTTCTAAAATTAACTGCCATTTTCCCAGGTTCATTGGAGCCAGAGAAAACGGCCATTGGGAACCGTATAAACTTAAGCATTTGGTTTGTGCTAAGAATGATGAACTGCAGAATATTCAATGAAAAAATTCACCATTAGAAAAATTTGTGAAATAATCATCAATTTCATAAACAAAATGCGAGCCTTGGGGTCGGAAATTAGATGCCGTTTTCTAAAGCTCTATGGGATTGAATGAAGTGAGTTTTTGGAATTCTATTGAAAATGATGGACTAAAAACGATTAAATGAAAAATCCTCCAAAAGTAACATAATACATTTGTTAAAAAATATATCATTTAGCAGGTGTGAGGCTTAAGGTCGAAAATTAGATGCCTTTTTATTTAAGGCTCTATGGGACCGAATGAAGTGAGTTTTTGGAATTTTGTAAAGAGTTATAGAATAAAGACGATTGTATGAAACAATCTTCCAAAAGTTACATTTGTTAAAAAAAATACAACATTGCGGGCAAAATGCGAGTCTTGGGGTCAGAAATAATTATCTGTTTTTTTAAGACTCACGCTAACGCTCTCAGAAGTAAAAACAATTAGCGTTTTACGAATGAACACTTTAAAAAAAATAAAATACACATGCATTTGGAACGTGAAGTTGGTTCAAAAATATTTAATATTAATATAAAATATATTATAACAGAACAAAATAAAAACGTCCCCGTTCGTCACAAATTTGAAAATGATTTACAAGAAGCCAGATATTAAAATGGAATTGTTTCTTTATCCTAACTTTACAATTATATCAGTATGCAAAAATAATATTTAAGCTGCTTCAAATTCGTGTGCATTCAGGTTGTAGATAAAATATTTAAAATGGCTTATATTGTAGAAAGAATGCACCATAAATTCGTATATCGCTGTCTTATTATTTAATGTAACTAAATTTGAACCACTTTTTTTCTTATTTGAACTGTTTGTTTCTGCATTATTTTGTCTTTTTTTAACACCCAGTGTGAATTTTTCATTCAAACAGAAGATAGCTACCAACTCGTATCAAGTATAAAACGAGAGGTGCGAATTGAAAATCCTCACCGTTGAGCCAGGAAATTGCGGCTTCTTACGAGTAGTATATTTTTTGTCTTTATTTTTTGTAATATAATACGCTGGGCGCATATAAAAAGCACTGTAATTAGTTAGTATCAGCGCCTCAGCAATTCGCCAATTGCGCCTACGCAGGACCGGCCCTGCCAGTGTGTAGTGTACAGCAATTATTTTGTTCGGTTTTGGAGGTGGCTAATCTCTGGATGGATTGGGAACCTACTTTAGAAAATTTGAGATCTTTTATCGTATGTCATTACAATTTTGCAGATAGATTTTTTTTTCTATATTATATTGTGCGGTCCAGTGACAGCAAAGTCACCGGGACAAAGTAACCGGAATAGCAATATCGTAACGATCATCTCTACAAGTTTGTTTGATAGGCTTAACTCCCAGATATCATTTTGTTTAGTAAACAATTCAGATATAATTATGATTTTAGGCGAAGTAAAAAGTAATCTCCCATGGTAAGAAATAATTCTCTGAACCCAATTCCATGTTTTTATTTAGTTAATATCCAACAGTAACATTTTGTGTGCCGGTTTTGAATTTTAGGTTATGTTTACAGGGTCGAAAAATATCGTCCGGCAAAATTGGACGACCTCGTATCGCATGAGGATATCATTAAAACAAGTAATTATACATCATATTAAACTAAATAAATACCTAAAATAAGATTTGTAATACTTATATTGTTGTTTCTAAGGGAATATTGTAACGGTTATTCTAAGTATTTTTCTTGTATTTCAATTTAGTTAGCAAGTTCATGAAGGAGGACCAGCTACCTCACTTGTTGTTCTATGGACCACCTGGAACTGGTAAAACCTCCACAATCCTCGCTTGTGCCAAACAAATGTATACTCCGCAGCAGTTTAATTCTATGGTAAGAATTTGTATTAGCGTATCTCACTTAATATAACTGTCAAAGAAATATAATTGAATTTTAAATATAGAGAGCCTATATACCCAAATATTTACTACACAGATCTTTTTTATGTGAATACTGCACAAGTCTGAAGCCAGTGGGACTAGGGCATCCCCAAAAGGGATGTTTGATGAGAGGCTTGTGGTAGTGGGGAGAGGACAAAGATGCGATAGAGATAAGTTAGGAAGTAGCTAACTATTCAGAGCTGATCAGGAAAGATGGCTAGAGCCATTTCAACCAACTAGAATAACATTAACATTTCAAGATTCTGGATTGTGGTCTTTCACCAGGGTGATACGAGTATCAACACTGAGCATAACTTGTTCTGAAGGGGGGTGGGGGAGATAAATTAGATGGGAAAGAGAAAATTTGAAAAGTACCTGCCTATTCAGATCTGGTTACCAAAAATGGCTAATGCAATTTCAAGCAATGTTTCGATTCTGAATGGTGGTCTTTTATCAGGGCGACACTGCAAGTATCTACTAATCTAGATAAGTAAAATAGACCTATTATGATATTACCAACGAATAATGTTGACACCTCAGAAAGTGTAGTATGATGTTACCCAAATTTTTTGTGACCCACATAGACAGGTAGAATTTTATTTTGCATACAAATATGTATTATTCAGGGCATTATGACAGTATGAAATCTGTCCTGAGGAAAGCAGAATTGTTTTTTAATCAATTGCCCAAATCATATTTTCCATTAGTTTGGCTTGTTGATACCTATAATACAACAGAGCAATCATACAATGTTCTACCAAATCCTAATTCATATTTACTTTCAGGTTCTAGAATTGAATGCATCAGATGACAGAGGTATTGGCATAGTGAGAGGCCAGATTTTGAATTTCGCTTCCACCCGAACCATCTTCAAGGCTGGCTTCAAGCTCGTCATACTAGATGAAGCTGACGCCATGACCAATGATGCCCAGAATGCTCTGCGAAGAAGTAAGTCCTTTTTTTTCATTCACACTTCGCTTGACAAACTCATCGATCAAGCATTCTTTTTGTCTATCTAATCTGCATGATTTAGTGGTTCTATGAAGATTCTATTACCAATTGGCTAAAAATTACAATTCTTTTCCTAAATTCGAATAAATTCGACCTATCCTTACATAATGTATACATAAATAATTATTGCACGTTTTCTGTATTAATTTTATTATTATAAAATTTAATACAGAATTTATGTCGAACTTGCTTTGTTGTGAAATTTCGAAAACAGTATTTTGTAAAATAAAAATATTGTTATCTGTTTGTCATTCCTTGTGTTTCTCAGATGTTTATGGTTTGGTTTGAAAGCGTAATGTGTTGAAAATTTCGTGCCATATTCATGAATTTACTCTGATATCATTGAATTTTTACGTTTGTACCAAAGATACCAACCTTTCGCTTGTAGGTATAAAATATTCAAACTGCAACAGGTCGTAGGTAATATAGAACTCTCCATAGAAGTTATCAATATTGGTTTAGAGCTTTTTGTAATAAGCCATAGATGGCAGTAATTAAATTAAAATCTAATTATTGTATTTGAATTGTTAATTTAGAAGGGATGTTTGAATTCAAACGTACCCCGCTTGATGGAACTCTGCTTCGTGAAGTTCCGCAGATAATTAATTACATCCGTTACAGGCTTTGATAGAAGCTTTTATTCAAACTTCGTAGTAGTGTACTAATATTTTTGTTTTTAATAATTTAAAAACAATTTGTATGTGTTTATTTAATTCGATTACAAAAGCACTGAAATAGCTTACAAAAAAATCACTTGGTAAATAAATTACGAAATTTCTGTTAGAAAATTGAAAACATTTTTGTTTTCTTTCTTCACTTTTTACTGTAGAAAATATAATCTACGCCATCAATATGTTTTAATTTAATAAAGCGAAGCCGGGTGTTAAAGCTAGTATAGTGTAAAAATATTTATTTTTTTAAAGAAAGAGAAATATTCCCGGGTTACGAATAACCTGTCAATTTTTGAAAAACTCCTACTTCCATCAAAATAAGCGGAAATTTTTGCTTGTGCAATGATGGAGGACTTAGCCAGCACAGGAATTGTATGCACGACACCCGGGTGGGAATCCTACACGTTTGTCCACTCAGCTACCGATCAGTCGAATTATTTTTATTGTTTATAATTTAATATTATTATTATGTAAAAATATAAAAGAATTAAAAAATAAAATAGTTGGATTCAGTATCATTTCAATGCTCGTCGATAATCAAAGCTGCTATAAGCTAGGTCAGTTTATTTTACTTAATAAACTAGTCGCTACCCGTGAAAAATCACGGGACGTTGTATCTTGACGTGTCAAGAAAAAATATTAGTTGCTTTAACCCACCCATTTCAAATATAGAATAATGTTGGCTAAAATACATTATTGGTAGGTACTTTATTAGGTAGGTAAGGATTTGAAAAAAAAAAAAAAATTCATAATAATTGTCATTTGGAAAGTTCAAAATTTGAATTTTACGAACATACTCACAAATAAAATTGTTTTTACTTCATAATGTTACACGAACTCCTGAAATTCAATCTCGCAATTCCGTTTGCTTTTGCGATTCGGTCTATATAACATCCAGTCCACTGCCATTCCGAGCACTGACTTCTGACCTGTGCTTGCGTAACCCGCGAGGGTAGCTTATAGGTACTCATTTTTTTTTAAATTAAATCGCATTTCTTTTCTTATTTCTCTTTTTTGGAAACATACAGTTTTATATTATTATTAATAAAAATATAAGTGTGTTGCATTTAAAACAATGCTTGCTCCTGAACTTATAACTATTTTCTAATACTCTACTGGTTTTGAAGCTTCTGACGCCGAAGCCCAACAAAGTAAAAAATACCTCCCATTTTTTTAAATACGTAAAAAATATACCTTTAGTAAAAATAACATTTTGGATGGTAGATAAAAATATTTAATAAAAATAACAGACATGATCGATATTTCTTTCCCAGTGACTGCTGTCACTGGAACTGTCGATATTGATATTTATCTCAGAAACCGGTTTCTTTTGGAATTATTCAAAATTAAATATTCGGAAAAGCGTAATTGACACCTGTTAAAATATCAGAAATATCAATACTTAGAGGAACCGGTTCTTATTCATCATTCGGTTTCGCTAACCAATAAAATATAAAATAATACATAGTATATTTGCGGCACATTGTTAGAGAAGTCGCTTCGTAGTTTCGCCCTGGTGAAACACCATTATTCAGAATCGAGACGTTGTTTGAAATGGCTTTAGCCGTGTTTGGTGACCAGATCTGAATAGCCAGGTACTTCCCAACCTTCCTCTTCCCGTCTTATTCCCCTTCTCACTACTTCCAGCCTCACAACATACCCCAAATAAGAAAGCCATATTCTCATTGGCTCTAGACGATTAGGAGCAGTTAGGTTAGGTTAGTTTCGCCCTGGTGAAAAACCACCATTCAGAATCGAAACGTTGTTTGAAATGGCTTTAGCCGTGTTTGGTGACCAGATCTGAATAGCCAGGTACTTCCCAACCTCCCTCTTCCCCATTTTCCTCCCCTCCCTACTACCTCCAGCCTCACAACATACCCCAAATAATAAAGCCATATTCTCATTGGTTCTAGACGATTAGGAGCAGTTCACAACTATAAAAAGTATATAAAATAAGTATTAACCATAATTTTTTTTTTTAAACCCATATGAGGATATCACAGTGCCACTGGCTCCACGCGGTTGGATGAGGTTTGCGGTGATCACATTTAAAAAATATATTATTTTCAAATAGACCGCGCTTCTAGGACGTGTACGTTCAGTGGGCAGGACTGTTTACGTGACCAGCTGCCCCGCGGCGGTGCGGCCTGACGTCACGCCTTGCTTGTTGTCGGCGCGGTCGCCATGGCGACCCGCGACCAGCAACCCAGTGGCCGGCCGACCAACTCCACCCCCGCGGCTGGGTAGCAACCCCCTCAACGACCAATCAATAGCGGCGGACAATGGAATGGAAATTTGTAGGCGATATGGTTTAATGGCGAGCCGTATTAACAACCTGCCGGAGTCCGACCGTTGTCTGTTGGCCCCTGGCAGAATTGAGTTTAATCAAATCGGGAAATATCAGGAAATGCTTATGTTGATAGGTATTCCTTACAAGTTCGCTATTTGGCGGCCTCCGTGGTCGAGTGGCCAAGACGCTATACTACGAAGCCGGAGGCCGCGGGTTCAAATCCCAACCTGCGAAAATAAATTTAATTAAATTAATGTGTGTTATTTCCTTAGAGTATATAAAGTGGTATCAATCCAAGGCAGTGTAGTCAGTTTTTGATGATTTTTACCTGACTCGGCGGACCTGGGCGTGGCTAAGACCAAGGCTAGGGTATTTATACATCCATTCATAGCATATATCGACATAATTTTTTTGTGTATTCGTATAACCACTTTTTCACAGTATTGATATCAACAAAAATATAGCATCTAACCTAAAAAACCGTTTAGTTGTGTCAAGTTTAGCGGCATAATAAAAAATGTGGGTGGAGTCCCGCGGTGACCCAGGAGCCCAATATCATTGTGACAGTCGAGAAGCGGAGTATTATATTTGTTGTCTCTCTCTCCCTCATGGTGTACGACGTAAAAACCCGGAGAAAGTGATTTATCGCAAGTTTGTATAGGTTGGGTAAAAATAATTAGCTCTCCCTCCATACATTGTTTCTCCAAGGATATTTCACATTTGATTCACGTAAAAATAATATATCGTCACAGGAAAGTCAAAAGGGCTGAAGAGCCATTTTGGGATGTTTTCACCAGAGCACTTCAAAGCTTTTTTTGTTTTACAATAAAATTCATAAGTACCTGGTTAGATTTTGAAAAAAAGTTAACCCAGGTAACTCAATGCTCTCACTGAGTTACCTGAAGCGACAAAAAGATTTTAAAAAGTCCTTAACTTGTGTCGCTTGAGTCGAGCCTTCTCCCAAATGGTACATATATTTTAGATGGCTGAAGGGCCGCAAAAGTCTTCAGAATCAAACGAGAGTCAGAGCATTCGATGCAGAAAAAAAACTGATTTTTTTACCAAAATGTCACTTTTTTCTTTTCCAGCATATTTAATTATGCCAGAGCTTTCCGCTCAAAAGCTTTGACTCTTTAAAGGCTGATTCACACCAACGTCCGGTTCCGCTCAGTCCCGATATTGTTCCGCAAGAGAACTTATTGATATGGTATAAATATCAATCAAAGGGTATGTGCCAAGACAAAGTTGTATGGCAGTATATCCTTCTGCCCACCCTTGTGATATTTAACTACTTATTTAGTCAAATAATTATTTTGAAGTGTAAAAATACTTACAACGCAGATTTTTTTTTAAAGCATTTTTTTATCACTAAATAATATTTTTAATAATTAATAAAAATATTATTTAGTGATAAAAAAATGGTTTTTGATAAAAAAAAATCTGCGATGTTATATTTTTACAATTCAAAATAATTATTTAACTAACTAAGTAGTTAAATATCACAAGGGTGGGCAGAAGGATATACTGCCACACAACTTTGTCTTGGCACATACTCCTTGATCGATATTCATACCATATCAATAAGCTCTCTTGCGGAACAATATCGGCACTGAGCGGAACCGGACGTTGGTGTGAATCAGCCTTAAAAGTTATGATTAGGCAAAAATGTGACAACTCATCAAAAGAAAAACCTGAAATTGTAAAATATATCCTACGGTCACTCTGAAAATGGAAACTTTGTATTAAACAAAATGACGTGTTTGGCAGCTCTCTCTCTTCGTAGGAAACTCGTAGGAAGGTAGGTGGGTATACCGTTTTACCTGTGTATTTCCACAGCCTTGTGCAAGCTGGCTGGGTTCAAGGGAACCCCTAACTCTGGGCGTGCACGTCAGATGTCGACGGGGTATCACTGCGCCAATCTTAGATTAAACCCGACTGCTTTAAGGGTGAAGTGCTCGTATTTTATCAGCACTACAGCCACACCCAGAGTGGTAGGTACTTTTAATATCGTCTTGCTAAAATACCGCCATTAATAAGCGAAACGAAATTGGTTGAAATGGCTCTAGCGTGTTGGGTGACCAGATCTGAATAGCCAGTTACTTTCAAACCTTCATCTTCCTCATCACCCTATCCCCACTCCTTTCGGCCTCAAAATATACTCCATTTGAGGTTGCCACAGTCTCACTGGGTCCGGGCAGTTACGACTCTTGTTCGATATTCACATTAAAAAAAAATTAAAAAATTTTCCTGTGGACTGCCAACTGTTCAAATCCGGTAGAATCGTAGCATCTCCAATTTGGGGAATATTTTGAGGCTGAATGATTTGGTTTGGGAAAGAGAAGGGTTGGGAAGTACCTGACTATTCAGATCTACTTAATAAACATAGCCAAAACCATTTCAAGCAACGTTTTGAATCCGAATGGCGCGACGGATCCTCACCAGGGCGATACTGAGTGTATTTTCTTTTCTGCATTTATTGATATAATAATATAATGTCCTGCTTTTTATTTGAAATAAACCTGTGTTAATTTTCATACAAATTTCAAGTTCTCGAGGTTTCTGGTTCCAGAGGCAAGGAATTCACCGCTCTTCAATATATTTGCGATTTATAAAATTGCAAAGTTGATTTTTCCACGGAAATTCTACCTCTATTTCACTCCGAATTTCCCATTTTTGCATTTGTAAAATCGTGGAAAAGGGTAAACATGTTTTTTTTTCGTGCGGCTTAAATTAAACGTTGATTGGTAATTTACTCCCCAGAATATTATTTTAAACTAGCTGTTGCTCGTGAAAAATCACGGTATGTAACTTTTCTTGCAATGTAATCTGAAACAACGTTAAAAAACTAAAGATCTAACAGTTAAATGTCAACACATTTGTTTATGTAAAATACATTATAGGTAGGTACCTACTCCAGTTCGAATTTTGAAAAGTTCACTCTCATACTTACTCACAAAGTAAGTTATTTTTAATTAAATAAATATATTGTCCAAAATATTTAAATCTGTGGTCTTATACAAAGTTATTTTTTCACTTCATTAAATATGTCAAATCACAAAGTAAATTACTTTCTACGAAAATACGAGTATAAGTTATTTTTAGTTAATATACAAAGTACCCCGGTTAAGGCTTTCGGGGGATTACTTGAGTCTGTTTCCTTTGGATGTCTTTCAGAAACTTTATCATCCACACTCAAAGTAATAAAGACAGAGATATACACACGTGTACGTTATAGACTGGTCTGGCTATAACCACGTTTAGTTGTATTGCCCGCCTGTATTTTCTAATAATAACAATATTGACTGTTTAGCTGAAAGATTTTTTTTCAAGAAAATTTAGGCCTTACACAACGGTCATGCTGTTATGCTTGACACCTGATCACAATTTGATCAAATGCTGAAACGGGCCGAGAATCGCTGGTTATGACAGGGGTTCAAACCTCTAGGTCTAAGTTTGCTTGCAAAAAAATGTGGAACAACGCATTTTACTTAATAATAATAACAGTGAACTTATATAGCGCAGTTTTGTGATATTTCACCTCAAGTGCGCTTCATGCTAAATTAATTATGCTAATAAGATTAACTAACAAAGAAAAAATAATACATAATATGTATACAAATTAAAACTATCTAAAATAATGATCGTTATCATAAATCACGAGAGAAAAGGTTCAGATATGGGTATAACAGTGTATGTGTACATCAACAGATTAAAAAACAATTTACCAGGAGCTAAGGGTATAAAAATTCAGATGAAACATAAGGGTCAGCACCCAAAAATACACACTTTTTTTATTTTGTAGTACAAGCAAAACTAGAAATTATTTATCTTTTAATTCTATACGGGTAGTTAGAAAAATGTCTAAGGTTTCCAGTGAACACAATTATTCTTAAACAGTAATCGTTTAAATTCTTTATGAAATTCATGCTGGAATTTTAGGTAAAACGTTAAAAAATGCCTTTGATGTTTTCCAAACAGTACCTTTTACTGACATTTTAGTATGTTTTTAATAGAATTTTAAGGATTCAGTTAAAAAATGTATTCACTAGAAACCTCGGATATTTTTTTAACTACCCATAGAAAATTTGCGGACAAATTATTTGTAATATTGCTTGTATTAGAATTTAACAAAGTAAAATTAGGCGTAATTCGAAGTCGATATGTATTACATAAAACACAAAGTTTCGACCACCGCAATGAAGATTTTCTTTTCGGGTGTGTCGCTAAGCGTTTTATAATACCCCTCGGTCAATACCAAATTGCGGTGTCCGGTCGGAGTCGTTTCCCTCCCCCTATATAATTATACATCAACAAATTACATTTTAATTTCTGGGATTTATGATTTTTGAATCAAAATGCAAAGTCACAAAAATACACGACACGCTCTCCATTAGCAATGTATGTTGCTTGAATTCTGTGCACGTATCACGTTGTTTTGTGTAGATTTGAATTCCCTTTACGGGCAGCCCCTACATTTTTATTTGTTACTTGCTTTTGAAATTGAAACTCTGTACTTTTAATCACCCCATATCACACATTATGAATTTCGAATAAAATAAATGATTTTTTTTACATTTGATTTTTTTTAAAATTATATCAAGGCTGTCTGGGGTAGAAGGGGAGGTAGAGATGTACCCGACTCTTCAGATCTGACCACGTAATTCAACATCTTTATTCTTGAATGGTCGTCGTATATCAGGGTGGTGCTTTGAGTGCCTTCTACTCTAAAACAAGGTACAAATATCGTCGCTGGAAACGCAAAGCGGATTAAGCTACACGTTGGTCAAAAATAATTTAAACATGCAGTTTTAATCAGTTTTTTTTTCTGCATCTAATGCTGTGACTCTCGTTTGATTCTGAAGACTTTTGTGGCCCTTCGGTCATCTAAAATATATTTATCATTTGGGAGAAGGCTTGACTCAGCGACACAAATTTAGGGCTTTTTAGGTTTTTTGTCGCTCCAGGTAACTCAGTGAGAGCATTGAGTCACCTGAGTTAACTTTTTTTCAAAATTCAACCAGGTACTGAAGATTTATGAATTTTATTGTAAAACAACAAAAAAAACTTTAAAGTGCTCCGGTGTAAACTTCCCATAAAGCCCTTTTACCTTTCCATCTAATACCTTCTAATATACCAAATATACAACTATGCTCGAGTAGAGCTTTCCATACATTTACAAAGATGGCTGCTTGAATCTGAATCGGAAGAAATTGGTAAAAAATAACATTAATGATTTTTAAGGAAATATGAGATTGATAAAAATGACGATTTTTAAAAAGGTTTCGGTAGGTCAATTGGCAGAGATGTTACTCTCAGATAGAGTAGAGGTTCCTAGTTCGGGTCGCAACCTAATTCTTTTTATTTTCTGTGTCTTCTCCTGTTTCATATTTCGTTGAAAATATTATTGATATTATTCCAATAATTAATATTAAAATAAAGAGCAAAAAGCTTTAAAAATCAATTCCAATTCAAATACAAAGTTAAATATTTTTTGGGGTTGATAGTCAACGAGTTTATCGCTATGTTACATAAGTAAAGTACTTTTATAGTTTATGTTATTTTAGAAATACATTTTTACAATGAAAAATTCCGTAGTTTTTTTTTATTCTTCGCCGAGAATCGAACCTATGACACCGAGCCAAAGTTCTTAACCCTAAGTAACCCGGTTCTACCGGCTTTCGTAGATCCATTTTTTTAATGTGAATACCGCACAAGAGTCCTAGCTGTCAAGAGCCAGTGGGACCATGGAATCCCCAATTGAGGTGTGTTATGGGGATGAAAGGAGATAAATAACAGGGAGGTTTGAAAGTACCCGACTATTCAGACTTGGTCACTGAACACAGCTAAAGCCATTTCAAACACCTTTTCAATTCTAAACGGTGGTCTTTCACCAGGTCGATACTTTCAGTGGCGGCTCGTGTATTTTTAGTGTGCTGAGTGCCAATATTGAAAAAAACATCATTATTGATGTACCCAAAAAATTATTTTTTTGTACGAAGAATTTTCAGCAAGCCGTGCAGTGCACCTCCAGAAACCTGAAAAATCCGGTAAATCTTCATACATTTTTTTTTTAATAAATAAAAATCATTTTCAGCCACAGTAACATCAATAACGATAAATTTTCATTCTCAGCACTCTAGCATACTAAAAAGAAACGAGCTGCCACTGGTATCTACCACTCTGAAGCGTACCGTAAATATGCCATATATTATTTAATGAGTTGTAGATACTCTAAGTATCGCCCTGGTGAAAGACCACCATTCAGAATCGAAACGTTGCATCAAAAAAAGCTTTAGTCGTGTTTGATGACCAGCTCTGAATAGCCAGGTACTTCCCAACCTTCCTCTTCCCAATCTCCTTCCCCTTCCCACTACCATCAGCCTCACAACATACCCTATTTGGGTATGCCATAGTCTCACTGGTTCTAGACGGTTGGCAGCAGTTGAGACTATTGTGCGGTATTAATATAAAAAAATAATTTAAAAAAAAACAGTTTGTGAAATAACGTACAAATTAAATAAAAATATATTTGCGCTCGCCGGTCCTAGAACCTGCGACCTCTGGATTGCAGGCGAGGATCTTAACCGTTCGGCCACGAAGGTCGTCGGGAGGTCGTCATACAAGTATTTGACTAATTTTCGATTTTTTTATTTTTTAATAATGCCAAGTTGGATTCTCCTTTATGACCTCATTCAAAAGAATTTCAAATCAATATTAAACGTATACACTCGTACCAGCTAAAATCATTTTAAGGGAATTATTTAATCGGGTCAAATGTATTTCGTACAGTTTTCTATTCACGATTCCAGGCAGCCACCGGAAGACGAACAATAAAACTGAATATTTCATCGGAACTAGCAAAAGTATAGGTACGAAAAGGTAAAACTGTTCACGCAGCGGGCGGGTAGTTTCTTCTACTCCCGGTTGACCCGGATGTCTTGATGTATGAGGGGTGTGGGTAAAGGTATTATGGGTTCAATTAAAATCGTACGGAAAATCCATGACACATTTCCAAACGTTCGACCCCTATAGCCCTGAGGCGCTTCATGTTCGAATTCTTATCAAGGATGCGATTATTATCAGCGTAATAATATTGTTTCTGCTAATTTATGTTGGAAAAACTACATCATTTTTGGAACCTACTCGTTGATGTTGGAAAAACTAGGTTATCTACACAATATTTATGTAGGTACCTTATTCTTAATACTAAATACTTTTTTTCCTATTATAATATCGTATACGTAAAAAAAATTATTGGTACCGTACTCTACATAATAATAATATGTACGAACTCATCGATGTATAATTAACGACTTACCCTGCATGATAATATCTGAATGAGTCAATAAACACAAATGTTCAGGAGAGCCAAAACAAAATTAGGGAATTTCGTTTTTTTTATATATAATCATGTCATGTCACATGTACTTTTCAAAAAATAATAGCACCTTATTTTCTTACTCATCTCATTTTTCCTTGCTAGATATAATAATATTTGGAAAAAATTTATAGCGCCGTTTTTGTGAAAAATCACCTCAAGGGCGCTATATCTAAGATCAGATATGTATCTAAGGAACAATTCTGCAAACTTAACTCAAAACTTTTTTTTTTTTTTACTCATTCCGTTTTTTTCTTTCGCACACAGATATATATATACACTCACCTTGTGTGCCTACTTATTGATGTTGTAAAAACTACTTGATTTACATAATATGCACGTACTCCTTGATGTTGGAAAAATATGTTGATTCCAACTCATTGATGTTGGAAAAACTAAGTGCCATATATATAATAATTTGCACGTACTCATTGATGTTGCAAAAAATCTTGATCTAAATAATAATTTGCACCTATATTTATTGAAGTTGGAAGAACTGGATAATACTCTAATACTTATTTTTAAGTATTTATCTTCTCATTGATGTTGAAGGAACTACGTCATTTATATATTGATATTGTTATTTACCTAATTATTGATGTTGGAAAAACTACGCACATAAGTGCTATAATATTTCCATGTATATTTTTATCCAAATCCATCACTTGCAAAGTCTCTTCAGTATTGTATAATCTAATATTATGTCAATTTTCTCCGTCTTAATTCTTTAATAAATCTGAGACATTTAATCTCTCATCAATCATTTCGTTATCCTTGCAGTATCAATCAATCAAACGCAATTATCTTACTTTTGTGATATTGAACCCGACACTTTTACATCCAAAGCAAATACAACCCAATCAGCCAAGTTCGAAGCAAAGCCAATCCTGTATTTTGCCCTATCCCTGTAAGCCTTCGAAACATGAACTTATTTAATATTTAAGATGGCTCGCTGCAGCACCTGCTATTATTTCGATCGAAATTACCAATCAGCTAAGTGCTTTCGCGAGCTTTTCTTCCCTTAGCACTAAAGGCCAAAGCTCCATAGATAATAAAAACTGTGTTCATATCATGTAGCCTGTATATCAAATATTAGGTTTTTAATCTACATTATCGGATTATTCTAAGTCTCTTAGCGATAAATCTAACCAATATTTTTTTTTAATATACCAACAAATCGATTTATGAAATAGGTTTTTTTCACGAGCTTTCCATCACTTGGCATAAGAGGCTATTTTCATAGCATAACCTTATGTTCATATATAAATGGTAGCTCTTTATCCACTTTACAAGATTGGTACTAAGTCTTTTAGTAATAATAATTCTACTCTATAATTTGATGTCTACAAATCGGTTTGAAGAAATGCGGCGTTAATAATTTATAGTCTATTGATTTATCTTTTCCGATAGATTATAAATAGCTAAAATTGGTTGAAGGGAATCAATAATGACACGCATTATTTGGTCATTTCAATAACGCGTGCTAATTTTTTTTTGTGGTTATATCGTTGACTGGTTAAAAGCCTTTCAATTTTTATGCGGAAAGACAGGAAAAAATAAATATTTTTTTCACTCATAGAAATATTTTTTCATTTTTTTTTTAATATGGGTTGTGTAAATTTAAACTCACTAAGACCTAGTTGTTTGAACCACCGTCAATTTTCAATATTTTAAATTAGGTTGTGTTATCAGTCGTCAAGCATAACGGTCGTCAAAATTTTACCAAAACTGACACGGGCTGAGAATCGACGGTTAACGGTGATCGTCATTTGAAAAGGTAACCATGAAGAAATAAATAACGTTGGCCAATTTTATGATAGTACTTAATTTAAATGGGATTCAAACAACTAGGCCTTACTTACAATTAGAGATGGTCGATATTCCTGTCCCGGTTAAAAGGAACCGGCTCCAAACCGCTCACTGGAACCGTCGATATTATTTCTCTGAGGAACTGGTTCCTTTTTTGGCAAATAAAAATCGATATCATTTGTCCAAGAAACCGGTTTTTTGTTGATTTGCTAGTACATTATTTGGGGAGGAACTTTTGTCGATTTGCTAGTACATTATTTGGGGAGGAACTTTTGTCGATTTGCTAGTACTTTTCGCTTTGAATATAAAAAAAATTCTTCGTGGAACTTTTCTGGCACCAGGAACCGGTTCCGAAAATAACTAGATAAATTACCGGTTCTTCGCCGGTCACTAGTAACTGGAACCGCAGGTACACCCGATTTTGATATCGACCTTCCATCACCCAATTTCTCCACAGCATTACACAGAGAAGATGAAACGTCACTATGCTATGTATTGGCATACCCTCCTTGCTTCGTCTTAAGTATTTCTTGATCATGTCATAACTTCATGAGACACCCCTGACTCCTTTCATCCACTTGCGCGTCATACATTCTCCTGACACTCTTTTATCAGTCCATTCACTCTATATGACCAAGCTATGTATGCCTCCATTTCTTAAGTTTATTCAATTATTTTCTAATCTACTCATCCTTAATACGATCGTACCGATTGACATACTTTCTCTGGAGGCGGTCAAACTTTTTCCAATCCATTGATTTTTTGCTTTTAAAATATCTACTGTGGCGCTGCCCCCGCTGCACAGATAAGCATGAAGACCTGTACATGAGTTTAGTGCGCATGCATCAACGTGTAAGATGTTTCTTGAATCAATACAAGCAATTATCTACATTTCTATTGATACTTTTCTCTTTTAAAGATTTTTTTTGGGTCTATTCCAACCATACATTTTATTTCGTTAAAAACCGCGTATTTTAACGTAATCCAATTACGTTAAACCCTGGGGCTTTTGTTCTGATGCGCAGAATAACATTATTTGTTTTCATTTGTATTTTACGGGCATATAAACAAACATCGGCTTAAAAAACAAACAACAACGTTTCAAAACATGACGTGACCAGAACAGTGTATCACGATGTATTGTCAGATGTATATATTCACCATCTACCTGCATTGTTATATTAATTTACGTGCTACTGGAAATTTCAAAGCAAAAACCAAATAGAAAAAGTAATTATGAAAAAATATTTATTATTTTCTTAACCTAGTTCATGTAAACTAGTCCATGTTCATTATTAACCTCTTAGAGTACATAGAGTGGTACCTATCCAAGGCAGTGTTGTCATTTTTTGATGATTTTTGCCGGACTCGGCAGACCTGGGCGTGGCTAGAACTAGGGCTAAGGTATTTATACATCCATTCATAGCACATGTCGACATAATGTTTTTTGTTTATTCGTACAACCACTTTTTCACAGTATTGTTATCAACAAAAATATAGCATATAACCCAAAAAACCGTTTAGTTGTGTCCAGCTTAGTCGCATTTCAAAACATGTGGGCGGAGTCCCCGGAGACGCGGGAGACCAAGATCATCCTTACAGTATATAAAAGCGGTTTGTTATTTTTCTTGTCTCTTTCTCTCTCACGGTGTACGACGTAAAAACCTGGAGAAAGTGATTTATCACAAGTAAATAGTATATTTTAATTTTACTTACGTACGTACAGATCGTATGTAACATGCCAAATAAAATCTATCATTTTTTATTAAATTTAAAATATATTCTTACAGATGTACAAATCTATCTGTACAGGTGCCTAAAAGGGGAACTAACGACCGAACTATTTTTTTATATCCACAAAATATTCACTTACACTAGCGACGCCACCGACTGCAAAGTTAAATGTGTCAACAAAAAGGGTCCACAGCTCTGCAATTTTATTTGTGCAACATTTTTTTAAATCCATTTTTTTGTATCTACAATAGTGGATAATACAGTAGTGACGCCCCCGACTGCGTAGATAAGTATGTCAATCTGTGCATAACTGTGTGTGACGGTTACCTTTTTATGTGAATACCTCACTAGAGTCCCAAATATCCGAAACCAGTAGGACTATGGCATCTCCAATCGGGGATGTTGTGAGAGGAAGGAAATGAGATGGGGAAGATGAAGGTTGGGAGGTACTTGTCTATTCAGATCTGGTCACCAAACACGGCTAAATCCATTTCAAGGTTACGATCAACATGAGAAATTTCGAGTCCCAGAATATATTTTTGGTTGAGATTTGAAAATCGCCTACCAACTGTAATTATAATTGGATAATTCCTATAGCGCCGTTTTCGTGAAAAAAAAAATCAACGCAAGGTAACTACGCCTTGCAGAAGGGAGGCGTATAATTTTATTGATTTAATTTTTCGACTACTATATTCTGGCAATTCCGCTTATGGTTAATTATTATTATTATTATTCTGGAAAGTTCCGCGAGGCTTCTGTATAAGTCACCTGTGGTTGTATTGCGCCACTTCACAAATATACACACATCAACATTATGTTACACATTATAGGACTATAGTTGTGGAAATACACACCTTAAACAGAGGTGCTCTAATAATTATTACATAAAAGAGGTATTTTAATCCTATGATTAAAGCTACTGGACGAGTAGTTAGTCAACAGTTTACTGTGATGGTGAAATACCCTTTAAAGGAAAAAAAAAGTTTTTTTCGGATATTGTCATCGAAATTATTAGACTAAAGGTTTTTTTTCAAATATTGTCAGCGACCAAAGATGTTTTTACATCGATGGATTTTATCTTCTGTAATTTACATTATATGTTACGTGATATGGTAACATAAAAACTTTTTTTTTAACTATCAATTTTATATTCAGTCAGTCGGATGACAGCTGTCAAATTTTAGTAAATTGCGTTTGCGCACACTGTCTTTCTGTCTTCTGTAGTAGTTAAGTTGTGTTTCGGGGGTTTTATAAGATTACTGTAAATCACATAGTGTTTTTAAAACATTTTTTAATCGTTCTCTTTTTAAAAAAGAGTTGTATAAATAGAGTAGGCAGCCCATACAGATGGAGACTTGAAACCGTGTTCCATTTAGTTGCGAGGAGGTATGTGGTGCGTGGAGGGGACTCTCGCGTTAGACAGTCGAACGATGCTCACGAACCATGCCGACATTAGCCTATTGTACTGACGTGGCAACGCCGTGTAGCAGTTGTGTTTTGCAAACATCAAAAGCAAAAAAAAACTTATTTTGGCTTAATTAGCAGTTAATTTAATGACATTAAAAAATGTTTGTAGACATTTGCAGTAAAGTAACACAGCACAAAGACATTTCGATATAAGCATACGTCAAACCGCGAAAATGGTCGTAGGTCGACTAAAGTAGTGAAATATTAGGTGATTGTACAAACCTCCAACAAAGTGAATCTACTTTTTCGCTTAGTTTCTTATCTAATCATAATACATACTCGTATATGGTAAAAAAGGTGACATTTCTCGTCGAAAAATCGCTGTCACAAAGAACCTTATTATAATAAATCCTTGCTATTATCACTATTGTGAAAGCAAGAAATAGTTAGTAAATCGATGAACTAATAATTTGCCCTTCGTCAAATAATTTGAACACCCTATATGTTGTATACCACGCGGTCACTGAAAATCGGCCCCAGTGGGCTAAGGCTCGTGCAGAACACTTTTATTTTCTTCGCGAAAAAATAGTATTTTCCTTTTTCTTTTCATGGCTTGCGATTTTTATCAGTGGTCATAGAAGAATTTATTTAGTTTATTATCTCGCCAGTGAGCAGAAATAATCACGTTAAATATAGGGTCGTGTATGTGTCAACATTGATTATTTCAAAACTTCATAGCTCACGATGAAAATGATTTGGTTAGCTTAAAATAGTTTTGTTGACCTAAAAATTCCCGACAGAAAAACTGCAAATTCCACGAAGCCAAAGCTCACCGATCGAGAGTTTTTGCCGGTTCTCACATGACAATTAAATTTTCAGCTTTTTTACGTTAATATTTCTAATACTCGTAGTTTAACTTTACATCCTGGGAGCTCTAGAGCTTGCCTCTGGGATATCCTCTAATTCTATGTGGAGATCTTTTAAGAAAACAGTAAGCAGTTAACCTGGGTCTTTAAGAGACCCGTGTTGTAGGGGCGGGGAAACATGAAAGTAAGAATTTTTTAATTTTTTTTTTATTTATTTTTTTTATTTTTTTATTATTGTACAACAGATATAAACCCAATAACAGTACAATGGAACAACAAGTAAGCAATTTCAAATTATAAAATTTTTAAATTAATAAGTTTTTTGAACTTTTGTAAATTATCTGAAAATACATCAAAATATATAGATGATGTATTTAACAAAATCATACCTCTTGTCATGCCTCTTTTCATTGTTAAACATAAGAAATTCTGCGGATAATGTCAACATAATATCGACTATGTTTAGGTGCATGACGTTATTCCACCTTTATTGATTACAGATCGGTCATGGTTTTGTGCTTGATACCTGATCATAATTTGATCAAATGCTGAAACGGGCCGAGAATCGGTGGTTAACGGGGGCGATTATTTGAAGTGCGAGCGGTAAAAAAATCATAATGGCGCCTACCATCGAACGATTTGCGGCAGTGAAATGAACCACTGGGCCTAAGTTTGCTTAAAACAAAAAGTGAAATAACTAACTAACTAATCATCACGCCGTTTCCTCGCAGGGGTAGGCAGAGAGGACGGACCGCCATACAACGATGTCTTGGCACACACTCCTTGCTTCATTCACACATCGTCTCATACACACTCTTGACATGGCTCAATTCAAGTATTTGATTCACTTGATCGTGCATTTCTTCCTCGGGCGTCCCCGACTTCTTCTTCCATTCTAACTTTCGCATCTTGTATTCTTTTCAAACTCCTTTCTTCGTTCATTCGCTCTACATGCCCAGACCATCTAAGCGTCTCTTTCTTGATCCTATTCATTACGCTTACATCAGCCTTGCATTCTTTCCGGATATCCACATTTTTAACACGGCCATACATGGATTTACCGCACATACGCCTCAGGGATCTCATTTCCACAGCATTCAGTCTACTTTCATTCTTCCTCTGCCAGTTCCATGTCTCAGTGCCATACATCAGGGTTGGTATAAGCACTACATTGTGGATTGCTAGCTTCGCTTCTTTGGACAATTTTTGTCAAAAAGTGAAATAATAGGCCTTAATGTGGAATAACACTTTTCACCTAAACACAGTCGATAAATAATAGGAATACTAACAACAACTGCTTCTGTGTTTTTATCCAATAACGAACGAACATTTTCTTATTTTCGTTTAATCGTATTATTTGTCGACAAACTTTTTTTTGTCTTTTTTGAACTCCGTGTGGACGGATCTTTTCCCGATGAAAGTGACCGCAAGGCCCGTCCTCTTTCAGTCGTTCACATGAAAAGTTGCGCTACGGTTCTCACCCAACTGCGTCCAAAGAAACTCACGGCTCGCCGAATCTCAAGCAAAAGTCTTTTTATCACTTGACTGTGACGGTAAATTATGTTAAAAAAGTGTTTTAAGCGTTATTTTTTATGATTTTAAAGAGCCCTCCAACACAATGAGACATTTACGAAAATAACGTAATTTTAAGAATGGAACCAAAAATAGCTGTGCATTTTTTGCGAAATAATTCTCTTGATTATTTTAAGCTCGGCATTGCATTTTCTGATGAAAACCGTTCTAGTTGGTTTCAAATTATTTAGGTTTTTCGTGAGGTAAAGCGAATTCGCAGCATAATATTTATTAAAAATATATATTAGGCTTTCATTTCTACTAGCAAACAGTAAAAGCTCGTGACTTTTTTATTGTGCTAGAGTGGTTGTTGTAGCCGAAAATGTTCCTTTTTTTGTATGAATATTTTCAGGGTTTTCCAGTTTTGATGGTGCACTGCACGGCTTGCTGAAAAATCTTCACACAAAAAATTTGAAATAAAAAATAAACGTTTTTAGCTACAATGGCATCTAGCATACTAAAAAGTCTAGTCGCCACTGCTATCAAACCATTTTTTCGTATATTTAGAGTAAATGTATTACTATCATAAAGTTTTTAACATTTTTTATAGTTTCCAATCGAGCATTTAGTCGGTGTTTTTTTTAAATTTGATTTCGTAATTTATTGTAGCTAATTGTTATTATTTCACGAGATCGCATTTTCGCTCCTCTAAAACTATCCAAAAAATTGAGTTAATTACAAAAAAAAAAACTATGAATGAACCAATTGGGCAGAATTTTTAACAATTCACACTTCAAAGAAACGACACTTTTTCAAAAATTTTACTTTGCTTGACTTCTCGAAAACTATTCTTGTACTCCATGAGTACTCTGTCCAACAGAGTGGAAAAAAATAAACTCGCAATATCCCAGTTAAACAAAATATTGAAAAGGGGTAAATTTTCATTATGGTAGGTGTGTTCGCAAATTTGCCAGTTTAATTTTCTCTTTTTACGAATATGTGGCAATCTACAATCGAACACTTTTTTGGTACAATTTTTCTAAAAGTTTCAAAGCCAACTTTTAGGTTTACTACAGGTGTACGTACTCCATATTACATTGTTCAGGTCGCCGGACAGTTAATCCATAACGCGGTCGCGGCGCGCCTTTGATTAAAATTGAATAATTATGTTTTGAAATTTTACATAACTCTTTTGTATTTTTTTTACCGCCCGGATAACTCCCCGCCCTGTTTATGCGACCGCGGATAATCTGTATTATTATCATTAATTTTAATAACTCATGTTCTTGAAATCGACTGCAATAAAATTTCGAATATTTTCGTCGTATATTTTTAACATGTTGAAATCAACTACAACACAATTTTGCCACATATTACATTGTAATGTAAACATTTCGCAATCAAATTTCTCGACTCCGCGTTAGTTAAATCAACTGCAATATAATTTGAATTGAACTGTCTCGAGAGCTCTTAAAATCACATAAAAATACTTACATTGAGCGAGTGATTCCATCAATAGATCGTTTTATTTTGTAATTTAATTCGTCCAGTGGTGTGACAAGTGTTTAGGTTGGCTAAAGGGTAAAGCTCTCGCGCTCCGCCCCCTGGGCCAGAAGTGGGTGCCAGATGAGTTTGGAGAAGGTGATCAAGTATGATGGACAATGTCTGATTCGGAAGAAGATGCTGATTTGGAGAGACAAGTTAAAATTTCGCTGGTTGGCGAGCCGTCCACAGGAAAAGTAAGTACTTTTATTTGAATTAACACTTCATATACGTACTCACTCCTAGCTGCACGTATCTGCTATATCAGTGCTAGATGAAAATATGAAAAGTCCGAAATTGGCATCTCAACATTATAATTTGAAATTTTCATTTATCATTGGAAGGACCATTTGTATATAAGATAAATTTATCATGTTATTATATAAGTTTTATCAAACAAAATAAGACCTAGAATATAGTGAAATTATATACATTGCCATAAATTGGACAGATTATAAACATGGGTGATAAAGACATAAAAAATTTAAATGAGCAGACCTAACCATATTTATGAATGAAATATTCTTAATAAGTTTTAACGCTTCGTTGCAAGTTTTTTCAAAAGTTTTCTTCGACGTGTGTATGTGGCTTCAACTGAAACTGTCGCCACAGCAATTTTACGTTGTGTCCATTCCTTCATTTTATGATAAATGTTGAATCCTCAAAATATAATATTTGCTCACTAGTCATATGACTATAAAAAATAGGTTTACAAGGGATAAATACTTACTATGATTAGTTTAAACACATATTTTAAGCTTAACAGATCTTATTGAATTTACAAATTATTCTTCTTTCCAGAGTATGCTATGTCAGCGTTACCTAGGCCTCCAGTGGGGCGGGCTAACGCAGGGGGCCGGCGTGCTGCTGGGGGAATGTCCTTCCCCTCGCCCCGCGCGCCCCCCTGTGCCCCTCAAGCTGTGCGATGTGGCCGGCACGGGCCGGGATTCCCCCATGCTGGCTAACTATATATACGCGTCGCATGTTAGTATTGATTAATTATTATGTAATTAGATGTAATTCAGCCGAAAGTAACTGCCTCAACTTCTCTCCCAGTCCTGATATGTTAAAAATGTGTTTTATATATTTGAATAGGACAATGCGTGAAATACTATTAATTAATACTATTGAAATACTATGTCAACATCAGGCTGATTGCAAAAAGAGCCATGTTCTTGTCATTTGCGGCATGTTCCATTTGCGGTGGAATCAGGAACTGCAGACGTTATGCATAGTATATATCAATTTTTTTTTGTAGGTACCAAATTTGTGATTCAGCCGCTTTCAGTTTTTCAGTGGCTGCAGTATATTTATCTGCTAACTTAACATTTAAACCTGACATCATTGCATTACATCTTGTTTCCAGATAATAATCCTAATGTACGACATCACCAACCTGCAGACCTTTGAGCGTCTCGGTCTCTGGCTCGAGAGCGTGTCGGATATCCTGGCGGGGGCGGAGCCCGTCCAGCTACTGGCCGTGTTCGGCAACAAGAGCGACCTGGAGCACCAACGCGCCGTGCGGCTGGGCTGCATAAGTGATTTCGCCGCCGAATTCGGATGCTTCAACTTCACCGGGTCTGCGAGGACCGGGGAGAATATTAGTTATAAGATGACTTTAAAACATTTGAAATGCAATCTTTATTTATGGAGTACCAGAATGGTCCTTCCACTGATAATGATGGTTGTAAGAGTTTTACAAAAATTATTAGGTTATTCTTAACCCAGGAATGTTTGTCTTTCTTTTTAAAAGATAAAAGATAACCTCTCTTTTCGTAACCTCCTCTTTTTGCGAAAGAGGAATAGGTTACTACACAACTATCAGCCATATGTCTTTAGTTAACTAATATCTTTGTTTCATGATGAGTAGAACACATTCAGAGTACCCAACTGGCAATTCAGGGGAAGATTAATGATGGAAAATGCCGCACCGCATGGCTTTGAATCCTATGAGACTAGTATTAGTTCTATTTTGCTGAGTTGGGAAAGAAAGTTGAAGATTGGCCTTATGATTGCCGTCGCACTAAGGAGAGGGCATCTGAAAATCAAGTTTTGATTAAGTCACTGTTCAACCGCCAAATATGCCAACTCGAATCAGCCTAAGTTTAAAAAATTGCATGGTTGTAGTAATATTTCCTCATTGTTGATGTGCCAAAAAACATAGATCGAAAACATGTAAAACTAGCTCTCCTGAACATCGGTTAGCATAATTCAATCTAATGATAAATAGTGTGTATTTGAATTTTTTACCAATTTAATGCTAAAACAGCCTTTAATTCTGTGTAACAATAATAATATCTTTATTTCAGGTGAATGCAACAATCGTATCACTGGTATCCCACGTCCTGGGGGTCCCTATCAACAAGTCGCACCTGGTGAACTCTTCAATAGTGAAGGCCGAACTGGTGCCCCACAACAGGCCGTTGAGGAACGTCCCCAACAACACACAACTCATCACCACTAAAATCCAAGAAACCGACAAACAAAGCAACGAGAATAACAAAATAGTTCACGGAAAACAAAAGTCAAAAAGAATCAAAAAAGATACTATCAAACATAATAAAAAAGTCATGAAGGAACTTAAATGGAAAGCAACTTCTGCAGTTTGCAATTTACAATAATATGTAACAATGTTTGAGCGTTTGCTGTATTTTTAAAGGTTTTGACAGTTTCTTCAAAGGACATGTATTTCATTATGTTTACAGAGTTTGATTTCGTTTGAATTTTGATTATTTTCAGAGATTTTATGCACAAAAGCGGTTTGTGGTTGATAAGATTATTTATTAAAAAAATTACTCGGTTTTTATGCAGTTGTTCTATTTATTATGTCATACGGAGTATATTTTGTACAAATAATAAACTATTTACTTGACTCTATTGTGTGTTTTATTACAAATGCGCTGACATTGAAACTATTATTATTGATTTTCATTTTGAGAGCTGATTTCAGCCCTTTTTTACAGTAAAATATACCATACTATTTTAATAAGATGGTTATCGAGGCAGTGTCACTTACTATTTTATTGTTCGGTTATGACACTGGTCATACGCATCTAATACTATCACAGTGTCACTGTATGCATTCCTACTGTTATGTTGTCATACAACATGTTTCCACGTCAGAACAGTGATGCACATTGCCCACAAGGCCGCATTACCTATTTTTCAAACCTTTGAGGGCCGCATAGAGTATAAGTATGGAATGTACATTTCTGGGAATTTTTTGATTTGAAATGCAAGTTAGCAAACTTGTTCAAACTGCCTTTGAAACATCCATTTATCCATATGTTTGATGAGAAATCTAAAATAAAGTATACCATTACCACTTTAGAATTAATTTGGGACATGAAATATAGTTAAGTAAAAAATCTTTCCAAAATTCAGCAATTTTATGTCAAACATTTAGATGCCAAGTGGACCGTACGATATCGACTTGCGGATTGTGCATCCCTACGTTAGGACATTAAAAATCCAGAATAAAATATTATTTCAATGAAATTTAATATCACCCTCTAACTCTTTAACATTAACATTTTAGCTCTTAATAGATAATCAACCTAGAATTTTAAAAAAAAAACAAAGTTTTTGTACTTATTTTTTCTTTAGATGAAAGTCAAAACACTGCTTAACGGCTTCCACAAGATGGCGTTCGATCTGTGTGACAAACAAATATTCATCTCCGTTAAAAAATACTCATTATGAATCATTTATTATTATTTTAATCTACTTAGGTAGAACGTGTTACGTAGGGACCCAAGCACTATAATGCTTTTACTAACACAACCAAACAATAATTTATCATGTAACCTATTATGCTTTAACAATAATTGAAATATTATTTATAAAATCACATTAAAAAACCGTCCAACATTTCTAATACAATTTACGTATCATTTTCTTCCAGTCATAGAAAAGTACACAGAGAATGTACGATTCTGCATCATCTGCAATTACCTCAGCAAGATCATCCCCGCCCTGCAGTCCCGCTGCACCCGCTTTAGGTTCGCCCCCCTTCAGCACAACCAGATCGTGCCCCGAGTGGAGCATGTCGTCAAGCAGGAAGGGTATGATTAGTCTGCTGTACTTTTCAACGTGCAAAGAGAATGTGTATATGTATATTATATATATTTCTGGGGCCTAGGAATTGATATGTCTTAAATTATCTGTTCTTTGTCAATTCGTTTATCGTTTGATCATTTAAATGCTGGATAGCGCTAATGAAAAGGCAGAAATTTAATATTTATGTATTAATTTTGTGATTTTAAAAGGGGGCATTAATGAAACTTAGAGGAATAAATAACCTTATAAATTTGATAAATTTATTTTTATTTTTATGTGGGTTAAATTAAATTAAAGTTGTATAGTTTTCCCGTAATCTATACTTTAAAATATTGTAGTAACTTCAAATAATAATGTAACATCTTTCAGTTTAAAGGTGTCCGAAGACGGCTTGAAAGCTCTGCTTACCCTGTCGGGGGGTGACATGAGGAAGGTGCTCAACACCCTCCAGAGCACCTGGATGGCTTACAAAGATGTCACTGAAGACAATGTCTACACCTGCGTGGGGCACCCTTTGAGGAATGACATTTCAAACATCGTCAACTGGCTGCTAAATGAAGATGATTTTGCTATGTGTAATAAAAGTATCCTTTTTTATTTGTGGAGGTGTTTCTACAAGGAAGTATCAATGAAAAAGATTATTAATAATTTTTTAAAAAACTCAGTTTTTTGGAAGAAAGTAAGACTAGCAGTTCACAACAGTGTTCTAATACCAACTAGTGTGTGGCAGTGAGGTATGGAATTGACAAAGGATGAAATAATAATACTTGGATAATTTGTCTCAATCTCAAGGGTGCTGTAAACGCCTTTCAGTCAAATTTAAACAAAGAGAAGTAACACTTAAGTAGGGAAACTTTGCATGATTATTATCATTAATAATATCTGACAATTTATTTGGAAATGTAAATTAATGCATTCGTAATAAAAGCTCTTCATTATAAGTATCTAGAATAAGGAAGTTGAGTCCATTTTTTTTATATTTTTTTATCAATATCCACCTTCAAACTTAAATATAGGTATTTTTTTTTTTTTTTTTTTTTTTTTAAGTTAGTTTTTATAGTTAAATTAATTCTCAAAGTTTGAATTTTGTACACGCCGCCAAAACGGCAATATCTCAGAGGTAAGGAGCGGGGTGGGTGCGTGACGCGTTTTGTACCTTCAGAAGGGGCACCACACGGTACTTATATTTGACATCGCACATTGTCGTTATCCAGCTGTCAGTTGCATATTTGTTATTTTGTGTTTTTTCTTCAATTTTACCGCTTTTAATTTAACAAAACCTTATAAAATGTCAGGAGATAATACGTCTTGCTATTGCATCGTACTAATGTGTAAAAATACAAGCATTACTGCAATTTACAATCATTCCAAGAAATGAAATTTTACGTAAAAAATGGTTCACCGCCATTTACTTGGCGGCATCGCATCGTACGAAAACGGTACATTTGACGTTCGACTAATATGAAGCGTTTCTATTTTATGGCGTTTTAACTAATTTTCAAGAAGGGTTTATTAATTCTGGGAATAATAATATGGAAATATACATATATATTCAGAATCTGTGTTTTTCGATCTACATGCACATATTTTTTTAAAGTCATAATATTTTTCACTCAACTTCTCTATTGATATAAATAGTTTGTCTGTCAGTGCTATCACAGTTTGATAGTGCCTTTGAAAAGCGAACTATCAGGTGTAAAATTAATTATATTGCAGAACGTTTTTATGTAAAAAAAAACTTCTTTTTTTTATTTACATTGTAAATTAAATTGATTATCAAAAATAACAAATTTAAAGAATCAAATTTGTGTTCTACAAAATAAACTTCAGAACAATAAATAATAACAAAATATATTTTAGTTGCAGAATCTTTATCCATACAACCTAATATTTAACTTTATGTATTCCTTAATGCAAATTACCAACAGAAATAAGAGACCTAAAGAATGCCAAAGGCTTGGCTCTCGGTGATATCTTGACAGAAATCCATCACGTCATTCAACGCAGTAAGTAACCTACCTTAATCTCCACAATTACAACCTGTTTAACCTTTACACCTTCTCTTATAATCAATTTAGGCTCAACTTCTTTTCGAAATTCATAAATTAAAACATGTCATTTCACATCCCAGTATATCTGTCATTTTTTCATACATTGTTGACTGTCAACTACATATTCTCGGCTAATCAGTATTTGGTCAAATCTTGACAACCGTTATACTTGACGACTGATCAAAGAATCATTGATCAGTCAATCTCATCAATCTCAGACTGAGAAAAGAAAAATTTGAAATAGCCTTGATGACCGATTTGAAAATCAAGTCAAATGTGACAGGAGTTCAAACAACTGGGCTTAAAATGTTTTACAGTGGACTCTACACATAACATGCGCAAGGTTATTTATGGAGTATTAATTCTTTCAGCTGAGCTCCCCTCCACCGTGCTGGTCACACTCTTGATGAAGATGTCAGACATGGAGATGTACCTGTCCACCGGGTGCAATGAGAATATTCAGCTGGCCTCCCTCATCGCCGCCTTCCAGATAGCCAGGGACCTTGTGCGGCCGGAGGATAATGAATAGCATCTTCATTAATTGCATCTCTTGTTTACACTTCTTGCTCTTCTTATAAATAATTTGTAAAAAAAATATTTTTTTTAGTACTATTATATTAAATGCAATTATAAATAACTGGATCTGTAATCATTTCTTTTATTTACTAACACTTCTTATGCTTATATTAAAGATGAACTATTTGCCTAGTGGCAATTTCTTCCAATCAACCGAGATTTAACAGTGGGAATAATATTATTCAGCCGTTTTTCGGCAAGTGTTTAAATTTCTAAATAAAATACATATAAATTATCAAGTGGACCCCCATCCCCCGATGGGGTAGTGGAAGGAATCGAATTAATAATTATATGAAACAGGAAATGTACATGTTCAAACAATGCAATAGACGACATACACAACAAAAAAGATTCCTTCGTTTTGATGTTTGATTTTACAGAAAAAAATAATTGAAAATGTACATTTCTTCTTCCATCCACTACGTTCCGCTAAGCACAGGAGATTTTTGTAAAGAAAATAATTTCTAGGTAAGTAAGTAGAGTAAGGTACGTACAGAGGATTTTCTGGAAATGGAAGGTAGTAAAAAACAAATAATAAAATAAATATTTTTATTGATCAGCGGCAATATTAATTCACCGTCTTTCTATTGCGTCTACAATTTACACCGTTCAACATTTTTATAGAATTAAAATGACAGATCAACTACATTACTCATAAATAGGAATATTACTGATGATATTGCAGCTATATTAATCAATTTATTGCCAATATTATGTAATACTTTATGTCGTCCGACACTTTATTCCCATGTCCGATTATTCAATCTTAAAGAACTTGTCTGCATATTATTATTATCTTTGATAATTACAAAAATACGATGGGAAGACAATGACCAATTATCACAATACGATTTCCAATTCAAAATTCCTTCTAATTTATAGACAAATTTACTTTAAAACTTTCTAAACTACCGCACTCCACACAACACCTACTCTAATTCACAATTTTTAGATAAATATTATTGAAGGTTAAATATTTATTTTTAATTTATTTGTCTTACATGGTCAAACGCTACAGCAAACCCACTTTAAATTCAAACTGCAAGCATAATAATCTCAAAAATTGAAAAAATCTTTATGTTTGAGATCCAAAATACAATTTACTCAAAAATTATAAGTATTTAAATAACCTTACCGAAACGTTTACTCATTAAATCAACTTAAAGAATACTCTTAATTAGCTAATACAATCAGTACTTCAAAATAAAACATACTATCATTCTTAACTTTAAACAATGTATGTCATTTTGTCAATCTTAAACAAAAAAATATATAATATAAGATGTGGTTGAGAAAAAATATATTCTTAACGCTAGTAAAGCTATGTGATGTTTGCTTATCACCTATGGAAGGAAATAATTTGTTAATTCAGCTTTAAAACAACCAATTTGATTCTTGCCTAAAAATAACTATCACATAAGCACTCTACATTCATAGGATTCATATCTTTTATTTTGTCTAGAATGCAAACAATTTCAGTGGAGGCACTAATTATAATCCAAATTTAATGTTTTTATTGTATTGTTGTAGACAATCTTTTTGTATAATAATACTTGGCTAATTTATGTAGCGCCATTTTTGTGAAATATCACCTCATGGGCACTATAGGTCACTCAGTTATTTATTCAAATACGGCAACTCTAAACAATTACAGATTTTAAATGATTGGAGATATCCAACCTTTAGGATGTGTTTGAATGCAAATATGTCTTAGTGCCTAAAAATAATAGGAGTGGCCAAGTTAATATAAGTAGGTACTTCTGAAATATTAAAAGTAAGCATTAATCTTCTACACCTAAGCTAATTATCCTACATAATATTACGTTTGTTATGCATAATTTGTTATATATTGTAAACTCCTTTAAGATGTTTCATGTTAACAATGCTTAATTAAAAATATTGAATATACCAAACTATAATATGAAAACCAGACATCGAATTACATATGGTATATGCATTGCCTTAAATTCAGATTTTAGCTATTTTAACCCTGCGTACTTGCATATTTTGACATTTCTGACTACTGGAGACCGCCCAGTGAAACAGCGTAAAAGCATCTCTGCAACCACGTCAGAACAAAATTCCTCATTACAAGCTGGCTAGTGACGAGTTTTACTAACCATGTTGAAAGAACATTGTCGACAAGAACAAACTTAAACGATAAGCAAATTGAACTTACCGTGGAATCTTTGAAAAGTATTTGATGGCCAAGCCATATAAACTAAAGCAAGAACTTGAATAGTTTTCAATGCATATTTTCTCCTTTTTCAATACATATATGTAATACAATATCTGACGATAATTAGTTTATCTCTCTTTTCTTTCACACTTTGTACTTTTTTTAGTTAACATCTTAAAAGAGTTTAAGCATTCCTTAAATTAGGTATCAGGTAAGCGAGAAGTCCAGCCTAACCGAAGATGTTGTTAACGAGATTATTGAGGCCGTTGGTGAATGAGGACAGTATGCCGCTAGACTCTGGAGCGTTGGCCTGCGAAGGACGGGAAACGTATTGCGAGGGTAATATTGGTCGGTAGAATGGACCTCCGTCAACACGCTGGAATGTTAAAAGAATCATTAAAACCAGCCTATATTTACAATTTGGTATACTTCTTTCCTTCACCAATAAAAAATACAATGTTTTTTTATTTCAACTTCGGAAATAAATTATTTTTTGCACGTTCAAAATTTTTTAACCCTTTTTTTTCTTAGATTTTCATGATAAACACCCTTTAAAGTTTCGCGGTATGAGCGTGAAACATGTTGCATACGCATAATATTATCAAGTATTTTTAGTGGTACAAATATAACATAATCGGGAAATAAAATATGAAAAAAAACAAAATAATTAACATTGAAAGAATAATATGTAAAAAATATTTTATACAACAGTAATATGGTTTGAATACTCACATTAAGAGATACATAAGAAGACCTGCCACCAATATAGTTGTTCTTTTGTACACTTAGGAATGGGATGGATGTTAAGTGGAGTACAGAATAATAATACAACTAACGGATTAGTATATTATCTACAACCTACATAATATATTATTATATACTACTGTAGATTTAATAAGCCTTTCAAAAATTCATGTGTTTGAGAATATCAACTTTTCATGTGTGTCATTGATTACTTCTCTGAATTTCTGTTATTTTAATGTGAATAAAGTTTCTCTACAAAATATGTTATAATTATTTGCACAAAAATACTATGTTGATATATTTTTTGAGGTAATTCTGTGGTGAATTTGAAATGTAATTTTCTATCTCTAAACTACTCTAATTTTAGAGTTATGTTTTAAGTACTGTGTGATGTTGACTTGAATATATAATAATAACGAGAACAGATCATTACTGAACTTTCTCTGAACAATCTGTTCACAATCTACTTTTATAGTCTGAGCTACTTTCTTTACCTTACCTATTCCAATCTTTACCAGCTTCTACAAACACTCCCCTTAATATTTTCAGATGCAAAACATAAAATAATAATACAGAATTTAATATGTTCAATTTAATTTTAAAATCTCCATATAATTTTTTTATATTCCAATATTAAATTGAACTTTTTTTCATATTTATTAAGTTTTACCAGTTTTTGAAAATGTGTTTTGCTGACAGTCATTTCACCCTTCGAAGGCAGCATCAAACTGTGCCTTAGCTATACACTTTCGTCTCAATATGAATTTTATTATTACATTGCAACAGATTTCAGAAAAACACCAAAACTAATATAATATGTACCTGATATAAAAAGAAAAGTATTTTAATAATAAAATGTATGTAAATATGCCCTCTGAAAGGAGAAACAGCTGTCATGCAAAATAATATGCTTCGTAATAAAACTGGCAGATTTTAATAAATACATACTTAAAAATTCAATTTTATATCATAACATTAAAAAAAAACAATATTTCAGAACACAAAAGTAATGTACTGTTAACGAAAGTAATGGCAAGAAATTAAATAGGATAGTTCCAACAATTGAAATGGTATCAGGATCATTGATTTGCTTTATTTGTAATATGTATGTGGTGTCTTGCATTTTAACAAACTAATATTATTTGATCTGCCAAGTTAGAAATACTAGTTTCTTTGAATTTGAGAAAAATAAATTGTGAATCACACACATTGCCATGTTATTCTCGCTTAACCCATTGAGTACCTACTGAATTGTTTCGGAATAATACCGAATTAATCAATAACCACAATTATATCTCAATCTTATAAAAGTGAAGTTATCTATAGAATTTTACTTCGACAACTTCAGAGAACAAAGGACAAATTTGTCATAAAGATAACGGAGTATGAATTCGCTCATTAGATGTCCCAAATATGTCCATATTTTTTTAATTAATGCAATGCTTACCTAACCTGAAGGAGACGGGTTTCAAACTCAATGGGCTTCGCAATCTTTCAGTAGTTGTAGTCATGCAATTCATAGATCACTAAATTCATTCATTTGTCTTTGATTTCCATCAAAAATAATTTAAGAAATAAATATTTACCGTGCCAAGAGTTTATGTAGCAATAATAATTGTGTTGCACAGAAAACAAACATCATAAATAAGAGTACATTGATGGATGAGGAATGTTGGAAGGACAGTTAGTTGCTGGGGAACAGGATATCTCCGGTGCCAGCGGCTGAGTAAACGGTTTTCCTGCTAGGCTGGTAGGGCTTCCTTGTTCGGGAGTTATGTTTCACGAAGTAACCCTGTAGGTAACAACAGGCAACATTTATACAACACATAATAATATATACACACATTTTGTGGGGAATTGTTATTTTTCTATAGTCAGCATGCACTATAATCTTGCAATACTCCCCAATAGGAGTTCCTGTAAGTAACATGGGGAGTTTCCCTTAGGTGGGAAAGGAATTTTCAAAATACTGTTACTTTGTGAGTGGTCAAGCAAAACAAAGAAAGAATACATTTTCATTAAAAAAAACATATACATACTGTTTGTACAGAAGATATCGTATTATATAATGTTTTTTACCAATTACCACACCCTTGCATCAGATATCATGCAGTGAACTTGCAAATAAGAATTGAATATTTCAATCAAGTAAATAATTGTCGGTAGGTACACACAATATATATTCCCACACACCGTTGTTTTACAGTAGGTAGGTAAATATTTAAAATATTTGTCTCACGTTTCTTACCTTGGCGGAGTGAAGGGTGACATTCAGCAATGTCGGGTGCGATTCGACAACCATGAATTCGACTTCCTTTGGTGCAAAACCATTGGCATTAATCTATAAAGAAAAACAAATGAAATATTCAGCGATATATCAATCGCCAATTGCGATGAATATTTTATCAAATACCTACTCATTTCAGAACTCAGCTTTGAACAGGATTTGAAAAAAAATTAATAAACAAATTAGTGTTGCTACTTCAGAAAACAGAATATCTGCTTTGTAGTCAAGATGTAATATTCCTACCTCTAATTTGTAAACTCCAGGCAACAGGATCCTCCAGAACTCTCCGTACTTGGTGGTCTGAAATCTGACATCCCTTCCCTTAATGTTCAGGTAGGCCTTTTCAATGGGGTTGCCATTCTCATCCATGACAAATCCATGGGCACCTCTATGAGCCTCGGAAAGGAACTTGATGAGTGACTAAAACAAAAAATGGCAATATTAAAGGATAAACTTCGTAATAAAGGAATTTGTTTGATTTAATAAAATAAATTAGTTGTATAAATATATGTAGTTATATAATATTCACTGATTGAATTCTGAAGTACAAATATGTGATGGAGCTTCTATTGTCAAGAATTAGAAACACTTTAGTATTATAAATTAAATAAATGCTTTTGTTTAACCAATAAATTTGTTTACTGTCAACAGGATTCTGAAAAGCCCTTATTTTTAATGTCATTGTCAATATAATATTTCAATTTTTAAATTGTATGTTAAAGTTTTACAAAACTGAGTAATCAGGAAAAACATCAGTTTAACTTTAGTTCTGATAGAGGTTTCCTCCATCTATTGAAACTAGTTGAGAGTTTAAACAGAGTATATGTCTCATTAATCTAATTATGGCAGAATGAGCATTTATTTGTTGATTCAGTGGCATACATAATACAACAAAAGTAAAATATAGTATATAGAACGTAGGTTAGGAAGTATATTATACAATTATATTTATAGGAGGGAAATGTAAAAGTAATTGACTGAGTTTACTAATCCACTGCTATTATTTGATTTCTGAATACTTCGGGGAGTACATACAATTCTAAATATTATTTTATATTGTAATTTGTATTACAGATATTACGTATTGTATATTTTCATTAAGTTTTTTTCTTATTTGACAATACTCACTGCTTTATTGTCTTGCCAGTATTTGGGTAGTTCATGTGCTGGGGGGAATTTGCAGCACGATAACTCCAATGTTACTTCCATGCACCCATACCACACATAGTTATAGTCTTGCATTCCACCTGAAACAATACAGTTATATTTTAGATCAAGAGCTTTTACTGCTTCAGCACACAGCACGGTTCTGGTTTATATTTGAGATTATAATACGGTTTGTAATAGACCCCGCTAAGAAGTAGATTCATTAAGCCAAGTGTCTGGCAATATGAGAATAGTTTTTACCTGTCAGAGGATACCAAGCCGCACCGTTGGTGATGCCATGTTCAAAGTTCTGCGAGCCGGACTTGCAGGAGACCCCGCGCGACATCTTGGCGTGGTTGTTGGAGTAGATGAGGGACAGGTGCTTGAAGATGTCGTCATCCGGGGTCAACGATGGTGACGAGGAGTAGCTTTGGAAGACTGCGCCAAGGGGACATGTAAAGCACAACAACCCGATTAGATTTGGATAGACATTATTTTTAAAGTTAACAGATTATTGGATTTTTTTGGGGTAAACATATATTTTTTAAATAATAATTATCCACTTTTAAGTTGTATCTACTCCAATATTGCAAACCAACATGCTATTGATACGAAAACATGTTGGTAGATAGTTTCCTTTTATTGAAATAAAAATTACATGAGAATATAAAACGGTGTTTTCTGACATACAAAATGTTTTACATATGAATATATCTAGTTTAACATATTCAAACGATGAACACATAAATTAAACAAACTTATTTTATATAAATGTGTTTAAAATTCCAACTTACCCGAGCATAATGCAGAAGAGCGACAAATCCCTTTGATAAAGAGTTGCATGGAAATCAATAAAGTTGGTTTATTGTACCAGAAAATAATATTCACAAACACTAAGCAGGAAATATTTTATGACCAGCCACAATAAAATAAATTGATTATTATAAATAATAAAAATATTATAATCTAAGTCAGGTGATTAAACCAAAACCCTGCTTCTAAATGCTTAAAAACACTGACAACCAAGATTACTGCCAATCTAGTTCAAACATAATTTCTTATACAACAATATAAGATAACAATAAATAAGCTAGTGAACATCATAGTTATTAATGATATGAATATGGTCAGCATTACTCCCGTAAGCACCCAGGCCATAGGCCCTTTAAACTATCTCTCACGTTTCACCCTATTCCCCTGACAGTAGCCTAATCCCTTTAATCAAGTTCACCTGTATCTGAGTATTATTCCCATCCAGACTCCAGGCTGGACATAAATAGATAAAATAGTATTTCATCCTATTCTCAACACCTACAGCTATTAGTTTTTTCCATTCCCAAAAGCTGAATGTGTCTACAGAGGCGACAGCTGATAATAATCAATTCTACCAGCCTCATCAATAACTTCTACCCATATTAAGAAGTCTGCTGACTCGCTAGTGGTTTGGACCGTCGAGGAGCCCTTAAATAAAGCACCATAATTAGTGAACACGATGATGACAGAATTAAAACCTACTAGAGTTGGGGGTGTTGTCGAAGGGGTAGCTGGCCACCAGAGCGCCCCCGTGCAGGGAGCCCGACAGCACGAACTGTATCTTGCTGATCCACTCCTTGACGGCCTCTGTCTCTGGCTGGGCGCGCTTGTTGTTTTGCTTGAAGTAGTCGGGGAAGTTGCGGTTCAGGTCGAATCCTCGGGCGTTGTATCTGTAGTTGATATTAAAACATTGTTAGTGAGTAGGCAGGGCCGGTCCTGTGCAGGCGCATTTGGAGCAGTCCGCTCCAGGTGAGGAATTGCCAAGGTGCTGTTTAGTTTAACAATACACGAATCGTAATACTACTTTACAAATTGAACAGAGCAAAATATTTACACTTTAAATATGTAATTTATTGAATCTGTGAGTATATATTCAGTTATTTTCAGCCAACCTGCCAAAACCGAGTGGTTAACAGTGATGAAATTTAAAAAATTTTTTTTAGGTTTTTTAATTTTATTTAAAGAATAATTATTATTATTTTAAGTTAAAAATTTTAATTTAGGTATTACCTAGCAGAACTTTTAACTAAAAATTGTTTTTTTTTTTATTTATTTAAAATAATAATAATTATTGTTTAAATAAAATTAAAAAACTTAAAAATTAAAATGGAGTTCTACAAAATAAACTTTGAAACCATAATTTTTTTTTTTAAATAGTGATGAAATTTTGTACAAAAGTGATGATTTTTGTATTTAATCCTGATGGGTCCACGTGGAATATAACGAAGATACTTATGTTACAATTACACAATAAACTATTTTATTAGACGTAGAAAAAAAGATTTTCCAAAATGTTGGTATTTAAATTTAGGTTTTGACGTAGGACGCCCAAAATTTAACCTTTTTTGGCTCAGGGCCGGGTCTGTGAGTAGGTACACTTTTTGTTTATTGTTAGAAGTATAATTTTTTTTCCAGCGTGACTGTGTGGGGTGTGCAATACATAACACACCATATAAAAAGTTGCAATTAATTTATAGTACAAACATTAATTATTGAATGTGCAAAGTCAAAAACATTTTTTGAATGCAACTTTTAGCACCTAACCAACAACGAAAAATGACCTTGATAAAAAATACGCTTTGGCTGTAAAAATACCAAACCAACAACTTGTTACGAAACATCGCGAAAATAGTAAAATATTTAATTTGTCCCTCTAGGTCACGGATTTTAAAATGTTTGTATTAGTTATTGATATGGGTAGTGTTATGCTCGTAATAATCCTTTTTTTTGTTTGTTATAAATTTTACATAAAAAAAATTGCGAACAACAAGTTATGTAAAAATGAATCATTATTAATTTGCAGATACCTTCCGAGTCCTCCGTCACACTGTCCCTCCTTGCTGACGGCGTACCCGTCGGGGTTGAGGGATGGCAGGATGTGAATGCGCGTGTTGTCCAGGAGCCACTTGATGTAGCTGTCAGTCTCGTATGAAGTCACCAAATACTGGAAACATACATAATAAGTACACGTTCGAAATCTTTCTCATTATGTATTACTTTTAACCCTCGCTAGTCCACCGTCGCGCACTGCGAGACAAAAATATTTCGCTAACACTGTTTTACGACTCGCACTGCGCGACATGATTTTGATCGTATCGTCGCCGGAAAGGCAATAGGGCTGAAGCGCCATTTTAGGAAGTTTACACCAGAGCACTTTAAAGTTTTTTTTTACAAAAAATTCATAAGCCTTCGGTACCTGGTTGGATTGTGAAAAAAAAAGTTGACTCAATGCTCTCACCGAGTTGCCTGAAGCAACAAAAAACTAAAAAACGTCCCAAACTTGTGGCGCTTGAGTCGAGCCTTTTTCCAAATGGTAAATATATTTTAGATGGCTGAAGGACCACAAAAGTATTCAGAATAAAACGAGAGTCAGAGCATTCAATGCAGAAAAAAAACGATCAAAACTGCATATTTTACTCATTTTCGACCAAGTGTCGTTATATTTGGAATAGCGCTCTGTACCCAAGTGTTGGGTGAGAAGTCTGACAATGTTTAGAAGTTTTTTTTTGTAAATTAGGAAAGGATTGGGCCTCACTGCTTTTTGTTGTTGAAAAAAAATACTACTTTCTAGCAAAAACGTTCTAAAAATACATAATAAGTAAACAATACTGAATTGTAAAGAGAGTTAGTAAAGTAAGTTAGTACCTGAATCATGTGAAGAAGCAGTTCTTTGCCCACGGCCTCGTTTCCGTGTATGTTCCCCACATACTTGACGTCAGGTTTGCCGATCATGTGCTCGTATGGGGAAGCCGACACCACCATGACCCACAACTCGCGACCTGGTGAAACAAAACACTCACTCAGGAATAACTAGAACACGTCAAATAAACACACAATGTTCTAGAACAAAATAACGTACATACATTTCTGCATCGTAACGACTAACTCCCGGGAGTGCCATTTCACTTGTGATGCAACGTTACACACTGCAAATATTACACTGTCGAATCATAATGTACAGCTGTGCTTTGTGGTCTGTATATAATACATGCAAACATGATAATTTTGTCATTTAAACCTATGTCATTTCACTTTGTTTTGTCACCCCTTTCGTTTTATATAACTATGATAAAGAAACGTAATGATGTGATGTAACAAGCATTCCTATATTTATGTTTAAACATAAATATAGTTGATTATAGGAAAATGGGGGGCTATACCTAATCGCAAATATAATTATACCGATAATCAGTGATGTATTGCTATTTTTTCCCCACACAACGAATGCGAATACAAAATAAATTGAAAACATGAATTATTTTTTTTGGTGTTATTAATGGTTTGCGCATAATATTATTATGGATGTCTTGAAGCCGATCCGTTTGAAGCCCGGAACCCAGATGGTTGCCCAATTCGCCCTGACGGTCGCCACTCCACTGATAAAACCTTGAAGTAACAATATATGGAGGGAGCGCTAATTATTTTTACACAAACTTGCGATAAATCACTTTCTCCGGGTTCTTACGTCGTACACCATGAGAGAGAAAGAGACAACAAATTTCCTAGAACGCTTCTATATACTGTAAGGATGATCTTAAGGTCCTGTTTCACGGCGGGACTCTGCCCACATTTTTTATTATGCCACTAAACTTGACACAACTAAACGGTTTTTTAGGTTATATGCTATATTTTTGTTGATAAAAATACTGTGAAAAAGTGGCTTTACGAATAAACAAAAACATTATGTCGATATATGATATGAATGGATGTATAAATACCGTAGCCTTAGTCTTAGCTACGCCCAGGTGCGCCGAGTCAGGTTAAAATCATCAAAAACAAGTCCAAAACTGACTTCACTGCCTTGGACAGATACTACTCTATTAACTCTATGGATAAAACATAAAGGTAGGTACCTATTTGTGGAGTTAAACATACCAATCTCCTGCATTTTTCGCAAGGCTACAGGTGCAACGAATTATATCATAAATGTTTGTCGTCGTGGCAACACTTAATAATTATGCTATTTATTGATATCTATAAAATTTTATGATAAGATTTCTAATTTGCTTTTCATTTCGTCACACAACATTTCCCAATCCCTATCACAATTGTCATTTGTGAGTATTTTTACGTCAAATATGCATAATTTATTTAACCTTGCTAAAAATAAAAACTTTCTTTCGTAAGGTTCAACAAACTCGCAATATTAAAATAATAACACAGATTAATGGAACCCACATAGTGTCTTCCAAATGCTCAGATAAAATCTGTGTCAACGTAAGTTTGCACTTCGCATGAAATCGAACCCGGAACCTCTTCAAGGTCAAATGCGTGGATATTTACATTACTTTATAATGTTTAATCTACAGAGATTTACAGTAAAATCTACAGGACAGTCTCTTAACAGTTTTGGCGTGAAATAAGTGCAAAGTCAAAGAGGTTTTTAATTAATTTTAGTTCATTCGTAAAGTGGTTATCTGGTCAGTATTATCAAAAGACTTTGTTGTTGAAGTGATTACGTCGGGAAATTCCCGTGGATATATTTTTGTGGTATTATATCATCTCACAATGATTGTGTTTTACCCACACGATGTGATGACCACAAAATATTTTATTTAACGATTTAATTTTTAAATTAATGACGATCGTCGTCAACGGGGGGAAGGAGGAGAGACATCGAATCCAAAATGATGGAACTAATTGCGCCAGTGACCCAAACAAGAAGTTAATAAATATTTCTACTCATTTTTACTGTTAGTTCATTCAAATGATTATTTTTACCATCCGGTAATAATTTGATTCTTAAAATATTCACTAAACTTTGAGACGAATTCTTCGATTATTAATAATCAACAGCGTGCAGTCCAAAAAGGTTATAAAGCTGTTCATTATGTCAACATTTTCTTTCCCTTAACAGTTTTTTAGAAGTTTATAATATTTTAATTTTCCTCTTCCATTCTAGAATCGTGCACATCTTTAAACCATAAATCGACAAACTCTTTTTAGTCTTTATTATTTATGTGATAACATTTTCAAACAAGAATCCGACTAGAAGTCTGAAATTTGTAAATATTCAGAAACGTACCCTGCACAGATTTCCCGATGGAATACAGGGCGGTCAGGTTGGGGTGCCTGGCGCTGGTGGCCCTCAGGAACCTGGTCATCTCCTCGTGGTCGTGGTACACGAACTCCAGCCCAGTCTTTTGGTCCTTAAAGTCTGCGTTGAAAGGCACTACGGGTCCTGGAATAATAAATAGCAAGTTGGTTCAAAAAACTTACGGTTAAAGCCGAAATCTGTTTGTTTGCCTCAGCAAAAAGTCTCGAATGGTGAGCTCTGTCGTCGTGAAATTCGCATAGCTTTTCCGTTTAAAATGTGTAGGTCAATCGTTTTTTTTTCGGTGTGGAACGTTATTTCAATAATGTCTTATGGAGCTTTGAAATATGTATGTTACTGTAAAACGAAACCGAGTAGTAACATATTGTTTGTGAATTATACTCGTCAATGATTTCTGGCTTTTCTAGTGAACAGCAAAAGTTATTTAATATTTTCGTAGAAAGCAATCAATTTGGGGGTTTGTTTTTAAACTGGAGCACTTTTTATTGGTATGATGAGGTAGGTATCATTGCGAAGCATTTTCTACAAATGATAATTAACTTTGTTCTTCGAAAAAAATATCATCCCGTTAAACTACAATAAAATAGTTTGTCAACAGGATATTGAGTACAAGGTAAGATGATCTTATCAGTTTGACATATTTAATGAAAATGAAATAATAACTTTGCATAAAACCACAGATTTTATTTTATTTTTTATATTTTTAAACTAGTTTAATTTTGTACCTTGATGATGCTTAGGATAAGCGAAACCGGTCGGCCACAAAAAAATAAATTAAAATCTGTGGTCTTATACAAAGTTATTATTTAATTTTCATTAGATGTTATTTAAGGTTAGAAAATTACGAATAAGGCAACTTTTCCTCTTGTGTTGCTTACAAATCAATTATCCTTCGTCCATCCTTATGTTGTTTTCAGAATCCTGCGAAAACCAAATGATCGATCAATGACCGATCAAAAGTGACTTTAAATTTAAAAAAATCGAAATATTACCAAACAAAACATCGATTATCAACATTTTTCGATGATTCCCAAAACTGTTTTTCATTTACTTTGAGTGTAGTTGAAATTTGTTTAATGGCTCATTTAGCTCGGGGTAAGCGTTCAATTAGCATTCCCAAAATATGAAATATTTTTTATTAAAAAAATGTTGAAAACTAAGCCACTGATTACGATACCTCAGTAAAATCACAATATAATCGTTTGCTGAAGCCAGTGAAAGCGCTGTGAAAGTCCCTTCGATGTATTTGTTCGTTTACAATATACATTTACCACGGTCTACTATATCAAACGCTTGTAAACGATTAACTTCTATATAAACGCAAACAGCAAAAGAAAAAATCTATTCCAGTCTAGTGTTAATTTATACGATCAACTTTTATATCAGCTTTGAACGTCTTATTAGACGGACGGCTTGTACGGAATATATGCAACATTTTCATTTGCAATTTTGTAGATAATAATATGTGCACTTGCATTCTTGCATATTATGTTTCTTTTCTACGCAGATTATACAAGTTTCGCGGGAAATGCAGACAGGTTTATTAATGAACGGGCGGGAACTTGACATTATAAAATTACCAGTTTATCCGCAATTTGACGAAGTGTTTAATTTCACTACTTTCACTGCCATTACCGATCATAGAAACTTAATAAGCGTAGACAGGAACATTGGCCTTTTGAGTGGTCAAACAAAACACTCTGACAGCATCGTAACAAGATTTTTAATTGGCGGTAGCAGAGTATAGCCGATGTTTTCAGATTCTAGACGGATAATTATTAATAATATTAATAGTTGACTGGACAAAGAGAGACTTGAAAGGCGAAGACTTAAAGGGACATTGGCATTTTAATCGAAAATCAATGAATAGAGACTGAATGCAGTAGTATACTATACGAGGCCTGTTCAAAAGAAAAGGTGAAATTTGAATTTTCGCGGGCTGTGTACATTCGATTATCGTTTTTTTTTGTTATGTTGGTACACATATATTAATCATATGTTAGCATTATCAGCCATTTTGGATTAGTGGTTTGTTTTTGACAACTGAAAAGGTTAGTCACGTTCTTGTGTGTTCTTCGATATTTTCACTTTTGAAAAAAAATGGATCAAAGAATATGTATTCAATTTTGCGTTAAAAATGAAATAAAGTGCTCCAACGCACTTAAAATGTTGACTGTGGCATTCGGCGAGTCTACTTTGTCTCAAAAACGTGTTTATAAGTGGTACAAGCGCTTTACAGAAGGCCGAGAAGATGTTAATGACGATGAGCGTCCTGGAGTTGTGGAAAAACAAATCAAGAATTTTATTCTTTTACCCATTTTTTCAAAAAGTAAAAAATCAAAGAACACACAAAAACGTGACTAACCTTTCCAGTTGTCAAAAAAAAACCACTTATCCAAAATGGCTGATAATGCTAACATATGATAAACACATGTGTATCAACATAACAACAACAAAAAATCGATAATCGAATGTACACAGCCCGCGAAAATTCAAATTCACCTTTTCTTTTGAACAGGCTATGTATATATCATATTGTAGAAATTTTGAACAGTGCCAGGGAATATTTCTCCCTCTTCTTGTGTCAACTGTGGTTAGAGGTGCATAAATAAAGAGATAATCTTTTCTACCCGGTGAGCGGGCTGCCTTTTGCTACTGTAGGGCTTTTTTTTATATATGTAAGTACTTAAAGTGAAATTTTGTAGACTGGGTTTATAGATATCTTTTATTTAGGCCCACTCACCAGGAGGGAATAAGATGGAATTTGGACGGAGATGAAGGGGTCCGTACTGAGTGTCCAGCGGCCAACGTTGGAAATGGAAGCATTCGGGTTTGAATCTAATTTGGAGTAAAATGTTTTGGTGTCTATTTTAATCTATTGTGTGTTTTCGGAGTGGAAGAATTTTTAGAGCCTGTATTAATGATGAAATTCTTGACGAACCAAGGACTTTCGGTGAATCGTCGAAGTAATACAAAATAGTGCAGTAGTAGCTAGTAGCTATTATAATATAAAGTTTTCAGAGTTCTGATACCAACTCTAATGGAATAACTTTTCAAAATCAGTGCAGTATGGCCACTGTGTACCTGTGGACATTGGAGTATTAGCTTTCTGAAGGTATTTTTTTTTATTCCACGTGCGTTTCACACCTAGTGAGGTAGGAACTACGTCAGCACCAATATTAAATGTACATATATATATATATAATAATAACAATAATTTTTCCTGTTGTATTCTGATGAAAAGTTGCTTATTTCTAATTAGTATGGAAGATTTGCTGCCTGGTCAGTCTGTCAGGATAAACAGTCATGGTATTAAAATAAACGAAAACTCTATTGTAGTTTTGAACTGTAAATCCTTGCAGCAGTTGGATGAGTTTGTGTATTTGGAAAATTAAAGGCCATTTTGGAAAACGACAAAATGGTGAATAATTATGAATTCAGTAATAAGGGTAGTGAATCTTGCATGAAACTGATGAGATTAAGGAAGAAAATAGACTCAGTGCAGTAGAAAGGAGATCCCTGAGGCGAATGTGTCGTAAACTATGTACGACCGTATTACGAATGAGGGAAATTATGCCAAAAAAATAACATATCGTCGCTGGAAAGGCAAAAGAGCTTAAGTAACAAGTGGTCAAAAATAAGTTGAATATGTGTTTTGATCACTTTTTTTCTGCTTCGAATGTTCTGACTCTCGTTTGACTCTGAAGACTTTTGTGGCCCTTCAGCCATCTAAAATATATTTACACATGTTTGGGACTCACTAAACTTTTTGCTACTTTTACTGATTAACCTGAGTTTTTTTTTCAAAATCCAACTAGGTACTGAAGAAGAATGAATTTTATTGTAAAAGAAAAAAAACTTTAAAGTGCTCTGGTGTAAACTTTCCAAAATGGCGCTTCAGCCTTTAGGCCTTTCCGGCGACGATATTTTGTAAACATATGCATGTACGACGTGAGAGAACACCTCTAGTCAACCAATGACTAGAGCACAAAATATTTCTAACATTTCAATGAGCGTTTCGCAATATTCGAAGAATGAATAGAAAAAAACGACGAAAAATAAAGAGTTAAAAATTGTGTTTACTCATTGGTGACAACTATTCAAATAAACTTTTGAATATCACCAGTCATCAATGAGACATCCTTTTAACATAACAAATATGGTACTTATCACGAAATTTTGTGGGACATTATGGATATTAAATGTTAATTTGAATAATTCTCCCATTTGACTGCGGGGAATCGGTCGGTAGGAACATTACTCCGTATCTTCTTTGGTGGTTCTTAAATATGCTGTTATCTATACATTCTATACCATTAATAATCTCCACAGTAAAACGAGACCATGCTGGGCACGCAGCACTACCGACAAATGACTGTAGTAATTAAACGATAGTTGAAGTTATAAGTTATACTCAGTAGTAAGTTACAAGCTGTAAGTCCTTATTGTAAGTCACTAGTTGAAAATATTAGTTGTAAGCCATTAGTAATAAATCTTAACTGTAAGTTATTAGTTACAAGCTTAAGTGATAAATTATAGGTTAGATAAATTAATTTGTAAAGCGCCCTTGAGGTGATTTTCCCACAAAAACGGCGCTATAAAAGTTATCCATTTATTATTATTATTATTATTATTATTATTATTATTATTACTATTATTATTGAGAAAGAGAAACAGATGAGTTGGCTGACAGTCTAACTAGAACTGCCGACCTCGGATGGGTGGAAGCTTGGAGTAAGAATATAAATGGAGAGAGAGCTAAATGTTTTTACCCAACCGTTTTCTCCGGGTTTTCACGTCGCAAACCGTGAGAGAGAAAGAGACAAGACAAGTTGTCACATAATATCGTACCACTTTTACACTAAACGGTATTAAATTTGAATATGCTGATAGAGTCGTAGACACTCCAAATATCGCCCTGGTGAAAGACCATCATTCAGAATCGAAACGTTGCTTAAAACGGCTTTAGCCGTGTTTGGTGACAAGATCTGAATAGGCAGATTCTTCCCAACCTTCCTCTTCCCCATCTCTCTACCCTCCCCACTTCCTTCAGCCTCACAACATATCTCCCATTGGGGATGCCATAGTCTCACTGGTTCTAGACGATTAGGAGCAGTTGGGACTTTTATGCGGTATTCACTATAAAAAAGGCTCAATAGCTAGGAATTGGTATTCACTGTGCAAACATGAACTTTTTGCTAGGATATTTTTCAGTGTTTGGATTCAATTAGGTACCTACCATCAATTCTATATTAATAACAAACAAAGCAAAAAGGCAAAAACGAAACTGAATGAGACAATACTAATAACACTCAAATGTAATTATCACTTATATGACTGTGCACATTATGAAGATGCAAACACATACATAAATTCATAATTTTTAAGTCGAGATGAATACATCCAAGTGATATTATTCTGGTTTATTTCTAGACGCGTCACTTATATTATTATGAATCGATGAATTCTAAAGGGTACTAAACACTCTTGAGCGGTGATCTCTGGCATCCCGAAATGTTCACAGCATTTTCGAACTAGTGCATATTCGTTACGTACAATACGACGCTGTGAAGCTATAAAAACCGCATCTCGTTTATTATAGGTACTCATTAGGTGATATTCATTTTTTGAGATTGAGAATTTGTGCTTCTTTTTATAATATATTTCGTAATTATTTTTATCTTGAGTCCAATAATGTAATCATGAAAAAACCTTGCTAGTATTGTCCATGTGGCATTGAATCTGTTTACCCAGTTTAATTGCTCGCAGGACATTGCTATTGATTGACACTTATCCATAAGGATCTTCCTTATATTCAAACGGATGAACCATTGACCAATAAACAGTTCTTCACTGCATTGTTGGAATACTAATGCAGTTCTACATATCGGGTAAATAGGTACTTAACTAACAGCGAATTGTGCAGTTAATAATTTAAAACAAATTAAGTTCCCGCATCAATGATTTAAAATTATCCATCAATGATCTCCTTTTTGAGTACGTTACTTACTAGGTAGGTAAGAATTTGAAAAGTAATTTTTTTTTAAATAAGTTAAATTAATCAGTTTCAAATGTGAAAAAAAATGAACTCACTCAAATTTCTTTTAATAGTTTAGTTTTAATTTCTTTTAATGTATTATTTCGTAAAATGGGGACAATAAACAAATATATTAGAATATATTTTTATTGAGTCGTTAAGGATAAGGATTTATATTTTCGTCTCTTAATTTTAGATTTTTATGTTTATTGTAACCTTGTTTGATAGCAGTGAATTTGTATTTTATTAATATATTAAATTTTAAATAATTTTCAAATGCGTCATAAAATAAAACAAATCGTCAGTTCATTCACAGAAATGTTTCTTTCGATTTTTTTATATAAAGATATACATTGTATATTTCATAGTTTTAAATTATATGTGAATATCGCACAAGAGTCCAACAGCCCCCGATAGCTAATGGGACTATAGTATCCTCATTTGGGGATAGGAATGGGGAGGAGAAGACGATGGGTAAGAGGGAGGTTGAGAAGTACCTGGATACCAAAAGATCTGGTCACCAAAGACGGTGAAAACCAATTCAAACAACGTTTCCATACTAAATAGTAGTTTTTCACTAAGGTGATACTAAAAGTATTTACCCTTCTTGAACGTGCCACAAATATACCATATATTATTTTATATAAATTATGTGTGAAATATCACATTTTGATTTAATAAAATTTATTTGTGTACGCTAGGATTCGAAACCGCGACCTCTGGATTCGTAGTCGAGTATCTTAACCGCTCGACCACGGAGGTAGTCATTTTTTTTGTTGTTTAGATATCATAACAATAATAAATGAAAAAGTATTTTTTATAAAATCCATAAAATAAAAAATTCAAACTAATTTTATTTAAATCGGATTTCTCGGAGAAGAATTTACGAGGGCGAAGTGATGAAATTAATGAATTAATAATGTTATTGTGATATTACGAATCTTAATAGCTCATGATAGAAATGACGTTACGATCTGAAAATAGTTGTCTTAATCTATACATTCCAGACAAAAAAGGTGGTGCTAATTTAATGACGCAAGAGCTCACCTTTCGAGATTTTTTGATATTAGATAGAAATGTGTGTTATTTACACGGACCACAGAAGTTATCGTGGAGTTAGAAAATATAACAGTTTTTGTTAAAAACGAGCGAAGTGACCACAGTAATTGAACAAACATGTCATCAAAAGAACTTACCAGCTCCAATCCTCGACGAGGGAAGGTCACCCCTGGAGGACACTGGGTATTCCTGGGCGCTGCTGAGGAACACCAGCAAACTCATCACCCCCAGGCCCAGCCAAGGCGTCCTTCTACTGCCGCCCATCATGGCCAGCTGGAACAAATGAGAAGGACACATTAGCATGAATATATATCACTATTGTGTCGTTATATAAAAGTTGAAGTTTTAACCTTTGGAATCCCAGATTCCCGCAAGGTACAACTTTCATCGTACCTTGCTGACTGTAATTTCGTAATAACTTACTTGTGGTTTACAAAATGATGTTTATGTTACTTATGCTATCTTCTCAGAAAATGTGTTTATGTATTTTTTCAAATTGTTTGTTGATGGTGGTTTTTCCGGAATAGATACTTATATTCGGAGAATTGGTTTTTTCTCCCCTCACGTCACTAAAAAAGGGCCAGCACTCGAAAATACACACTTTCTGGCTTTCTTATACAAGGAATACAACAAATGATTTATCTGTTATTTTTATACAAGTAGTCGGGGAAATGTCTAAGGTTTCAAATAAATACAATTTTTAAACAGTAATCTTTTAAATTATTTTAGAAATGCGTACTAGAATTTTAGGTAAAACGTTCTAAAATGGCTGCGCTGGTTTTCAAACTGCACCTTTTACTGACATTTTCCTAACTGCCCGTGTAGTATTTACAGATAAATCATGTGCAGTACTGCTTGTATTAGAATGCTACAAAGTGACGTTTGGCGCCATTTTGGGTACTGAGCCTTAAGAAATGTGAAGATTTTTTGTCGCTTTATTGTATTTTCGTGTGGCTGAATACATTTCCTTCAAAAAAAAATTATTTTTAAAAATACATACAGTAATGTAACTTTGCAAAATATCTTTATGGATTGCTTTTTTGTTGATAATCGTTTATGGTTAATTTAAATATGCGAATAATAGGTTTTAGAGAATAAAAACTTCTGAAATGTCAATGATCAATGTTAGGGTACCGGCACACTAGAGGTTAAACCACCTTACTGCTATAAATACACCAGGTAACTAATTGCGATAGTACTCTACCTTCCTTAGAACGGTGAATAAATATGGAGGAGTGTTTTTCTGAGAAAAGACGTTTTGCGTTATAAAAATTCTTGTAACTACCTGGTTATGCTTACTTTTATATCTTATCTAAAAGGTTAATTGACTGTGAATAATTTCCTTTACGAGTACGTGCTTCCGTACGAGTGGGACCTTTTTAAATTTGGAACTGATTATAGTTGAAATTTAAAAAAAAATCTTTTAAAATCCCTACCTACTTATAATGTAATTTAGCAGACATTATTCTTTATTTAAAATGAGTGGATTAAAGCAACTCATGTTTTTCTTGGTAAGTCATGTTACAAAACTGTTAAATCTGTAAAAAAACAGGATTGGACAGTAAATTGGGATATAAAGAAACTAAATAATAATTATTATGTATTTTATAAAGCCTGAGGAAGTTACAAAGATAAGAAAGCCACAAGCTTATGACTCTGTGGCAGAATATTGTTTTTTTTTAATCTTTTGTACGTTCAGAATAATTCATTCTTGTCATCCTAAATGATGGAATGAGGGGGGTAGTCCGTCCTAAGACGTTGTCACCATCAGAAGCTTACATATCAATTATGAATCTCACAAGGCAAAGGTTGCACTTAACTTTTTTTATTGGTCCGGATTTAAAGGACAACATTGATTGTCGACGATACATATTTAATATACCAATTAGTGGCCGAGTGGTCCATAGCGTCCAGCAATCGCAATCCTCTGCTAGCTCATCTCCCCTTTCATCGCGCAAGCAACATTTCTCCGCTAATAATGTGGTAGTAGGACGAATTCAAATATTGTCTGATTATTTGTAAGCTGGTAATGTTTGTTTTTTTTTTAAATAAAAGAAAAATAGAATATCCTCCAGTTAAAAGACAATTCTCAAGACACATTTTTCAAAATCTTATTTTCCACGAGAGATCATCAGACAGATATGTTTAACTTAAAAGAAAGTGAAAACAAAAGATGAAAGCAGCGGAAAACGTGAACCGAGAAATGTTGTCATAAAATTGGCTCCATCCTTGGGAAAGGTTTCATTTCGCGGATGGTGAGTCTCCAGTCATTTAGATTTCTATCGTATTTTTATTATTATACCATATAACAATACTACATCTTTAAAGCTGTAGTTTACTAGTTGAAAGTACAGTAGGTTCTCGATCCACCAGCATAGATGGTGATAATAATTCGGGAAAACAGATTTCCCGGTTACTACATAAATATATCTAAATGCAAGCAAATTATGTGTATATTTTGTTTACCAACATCAAAAAGTTAAAATATTATTCAACTGATTCACCAATATCAGATACTACGATTGCAAACCTTTTTTCAATAGATTTTTGACGTTTGAACGGTCCCCGTCTACCGCTAATTCTCGGCCCATCAGCGTTTAGCTAAATTTTAAGGCCTGTCTCTTTGATGGCCGATCAAAGAACCCAGCCTTAAATTTCACAAAATACTAACGGGCCGAGAATCGCCGGATAACGGAGCCTGTTATGTGAAGTGGCTCTTATTTATTTACATACTAACGGACCATTGTCCAATTACAAAAAAAAATACATAACACGAAATGGTAAAAAAGAGCAACAGAAAAAGAACAGCACATACATAATATTTGAATGAAGCAATGACAAAAATAGGAAAATATGTGTTGACATGTTTTACTTTTAAAATAATCTTTTTGGCTTTCAAACGTCCCAGATGGGCCGAACCAGGGAAATCGAGAATCCGTAGTATACTCTTGCCTTATTCAATTATCTCATACGCTTTCACCATGCTTGAACATAAAAAGGAGAAAGAACAAACGGAGGAAGAAAGAGAAAAATCGTATTCTCTACGATGTCATTCGTTCTCGTCGTTACTCCTTCCTCTCGATCTTCTCTACTAGATATTGTATTTTGAAATCCAGAGCAAGGATAAGCTCTGCTATGCCGTGTATCTAGTACGGTACGGTACAGCCACTAGGTCACGGTCGGGCCGAAGTTTACAGTTAGATGCGTTGCTTTTAGCTCCAAAATTACTGTATTTCACTTTACAAAAGAAATACCTCAACTTTGAAGAGGTAATTTTAACTGAATATTGTAGATGGAGTAGAATTAAAGGGTTTAAAAGTAAACAATATCAGCAAACTTCAATTACATTTTCGATGTGAAAAATCTTTTTTATTCATCATCATCTTTTTCTAGACTATTATATTTTACACGGTTTTAGTTTAATCATTAGTTATCGAAAGTTGCCAGTTTCTAAAAATTATTGATGTATGTCGTCAATGCCCCAAAAACTTTGCTTTTATTATACCCCTTAATGACCTAATTAGGGCCTATCACCCGAAATGACGCTAAACGTCACTCTGTAGTATTCTTATAGAAGCAATACTGCACATGATTTATTTGTAAATTGTATATGGGCAATTAGGAAAATGTCCAAGGTTTCTAGTGAATAAAAAAATTAAGCTCTAATTTTAAAATTTCTATGAAAAAACATACTAAAATGTCAGTAAAAGGTGCAGTTTGAAAACCAGCGCAGTCATTTTCGAACGTTTTACCTAAAATTCCAGTGTGCATTTCATAAATAATTTAAAATATTACCGTTTAAACATTCCATTCACTGGAAAACTAAAACATTTCCCTAACTACCCGAATAGAATTAACAGATAAATCATTTTTAATTTTGCTTGTATTAGAAAGCCAAAAAGCGTGTATTTTTGGGTACTGACCCTTAATCCTTTATATAAGATATTTTGAAAAATCTTCATATTTGCTTAAATTAACTCGTGCTATTTTCTTGTACTTTATTTTGATTTATTGTATTATATCCTGTGTTTCTTATTTAATCTCCCTTTTTTGTTTTGTATTATTCATCGATTTTTTTTATTTCTTTTATATGTTTCTTTTAACTGAGTTTTTTTTTATTGGATTGTTCTCATACACGTGTGAACAATCCGTCAAAAGTCATTATGGTAATAGAAAATAAGAGGCGAAAACTATTCATTTGTAATTAGCAATTATATAAACAGCGGTTGTTTGCAAAAGGTACAAAGAGTTTTTCCTTTTTCTGAGTTTACCAGGGAGGTTGAAGATTGAATGTTTTAAGACCTTTGGAGTATTTTTCTCAACCGTACATAGAGAAAGATATTGAATTACCGACCAATATTGATGTTTCCGAGGCGGGATTCGGATCCCGAAAGAAGGGTGCTTTTTGGAGATTACTTTTGATCCCCGTGGGAATTGCAACAGTTATTTTCTGAAAATATGGAGCTCGCTTCGGTAACGTACTCTACGGTACACCCCTTCCTACTGGCACTAACACTTTTTGATGTATTAGACAAATATTTTCATACAATCGCCTAAAAATATACACTTATTTTTTTTGAACAACAATAACTTGCTTAATAGATTTTATTTTACTTTTCAGATTACATTTGAATTAGATAAATAAACTCCAATAGTGATCGCGTCTCATACTGACGTCAAATCAAAGATAACATAATGCCTAATATTTCACAAGAGACGCGAGATATTAACTAACTAAGAAAGAAATTAAGATTTGTACAGCGCCCTTTAGGTGATTTCCCACAAAAACGGCGTTATACAAATTATCCAAATATTATTATTCTGAGACATTTGGCTATTAGAATCGATGTACAGACGGTTAAATGATTGAAAATAATGCTGCTAGAATAATAAAGCTAGAGCTCACCGTTCGAAAATGTTTGCTGACTAAGCAAACAGATTTCTTCTTTATGGTTAAAATAAAGTTTTTTATTTTTTCAAATAAAGTTAAATCCATAACTCTCAATTATTCGCCGTGATTTGTTGTAGGCACGAACTAGTACTACCATAAAAATGAGCCTACTTATGAAAAATGGTTAAATCATGGAGAGATTTGCAAATTAGTGGAAACATCAATCTACTTTTTCCTGCGATTACCCCCATTAGCGCACTGAAAGTAAATTACAACAGAGGCTCAAGCATCTGGAACTAAATGCACGAAATTTCGAAATTTAACACATCGTGATGATCAGCCACAATGGCGGGCTTCTAACCGGAAACGTGATTTCGGGAAAATACTAAATAGATAATAATACGTGGGTGCCTAGTACCTTCACACCAAGTGTCGCGGATGAGGCTGACGGTTTTAACAACTGTTTACGTGGATAAAAAGACATACCTAAACCAACACACAGGGCCGCAGTTAATGTGTGCGGAGTGACGGTGCACTCGGGCGCCCGATCTTAGGAGTGGCCATACCCTTAGATCTTAGAGTTCGTTATTCTCGGGTTACGAATAATCCACTGAAGAGATACATCGCTAGAAGTGTGTCGTAGGCGTGTCTGTGTGACCGAGGTAAGGCGAATTTTATCTTACTTCGAGTGAAATTGCTCAAACGTTTTCAAATATCGAAATTCTTAACGTACACTAGCAATATTGGTTTTCTTTAAAATCTGTATAGATCATACTTCTACTGATTTTCTGCTCAGCGGAATAACATGACAATATTTGATTTTTTTCCTTTACGATAGTGATACGCGTCCATAACAAGGAAAAATGTTTAACTATTATTGCCAATTTAATAACGAGATGGTAAATTCGTATGAAATATATATATATATATATTACACACTTACAACGTTTTTACAGCAATGGGTTGTAAAATTCTCTGCTTTCAATATAGTACAATTATTTAAAATATGAAAACAGCGATTCCAACTTGACAGATTTCAATCAATAATAGCGAAGCGGAGCATTTTTGTAGTTAATCTGTTTTTGAATTTGTGTAAGATAATTAAGTTAAGTAAATCAGATAAACTTATCTCGTATTTAAAAAAAAATCTGTTTTGAATATAATTTATTACAAAATAAATATTCAGAGTACATGCTAATACCTTTAAAATATTAAAATCGATAGGCTTGCATCATTTGTGGTTTTTAGTTTATTTCACTCAGACGGCGAAACCTCTCGCTGCGGCCCTGCAAAGACCTATTTAAAATTATATTACGTAGTAAATGTTGGTCATGCTCGATAAACTTGACACCATCTGTGAGCCAAAAACAACATTGTTGTTTATCTGATTTAATAAACTGTAGAAATGGTTGTTTTCCGGAGAGCCCACTTTATTGTTACATATAATATTATACATACGTTCATAAGATACGCGGAAGGTACAGATACCGTTTAATTGTCAAATAAAGTGAACCTTCATTAAAATAGATAAGGTTTTCGGGGAATTAATTGTATGTTTACCTTCTAATTTATGAGGGTGTGATGAGTTGATTTAATATATGCCTTCTCTGAGGTATTTCCGTGGAAAAATTTAATAAAAAAATAAATTTACACTATTTAAAACAAGGTAATTTTCAAAAATGAATGTAATTTTTTTTACAAAACAAAACTCATGATTTCACTTTGCTATCGAATTAATGTGTTTGATTCTGATTCAACCAACACCTTCAGTTAGTCGTTATCCGCCGAAGGACACTCATAACCTACTCGTACTTATCCATCTTCGAGGCTTTTGTCTCCAGCACATTTTTAGAACCACCATTACACCGTAAGTTCTTTATCAGTACCTTCACCAAAAGCATTGTTTAGTTTACGATTAGTTTCTGTTGTTTATCACCTAATTTGAACGCACACAAAATAACCTTGTATTCGCTTATTTTCCATCTTTAATTCAATATCCCGATTTGAAGTAAAATCAATAATAAAACCGAATTCGAAGCCAAAATTTAGACCAGAAATTGCACTTCAAAAAATATGTTAATATTAAACACAATAAAAATACATTTTCGTTTTTAAAATAAATTTTGGAAACACCAAATTTGTATGTTTAAATATTTTTTTGATTAGTATTAGTACCTACGTTGTTTAAAATAATGTGTTAAAAGTTTTTTTTTTTTTTGAAAACACAAAAAATTATTTCAACTCCAAAAATGTTGACATGTTGTTTTTTTGCTGTCATTGGATCACCACAGGAATTATTTCCGTTCTCACAGGGTTAAAGAACCACAATAAAGCATAATTATGATAATGTGTTCAATTTATATGTGGAAACTTTACATGGACGAATTTTTATGTTATTTATAAATTAACACTTAAGTTTTTAGTACTTAATATGTTAAAACTATTACATAAATAATATTAATTAATAAATTAAAATAATATTTTTTCATTAAGCCGTCTCTTAGATTTATGTCATTAATAATGTTCGTAACATTTTTTTATTGTTTTTTTTTAAATAGATAATGCAGAATAGTTCTTAATGCTTCAAAATCAAAGCAATTTCCAAATAAGTATTGGAAACTTTATATTATAGATTTTAGTAATGAAATGTGTTGAATATCGACTTTTCTCCAACTCGATAAAAAAAAACCAAAGCTGTACGGCATCGCCAATTCTCGCTACTGTACCCGCGCGGCCGTGTGACACACTGACCCTGAAAACACTGCACGTACAGTCAATCGATACGGAGGCAGCGGACCGAAGAATTGATATGCTCCGGATACTGCAGATGAAATGGCCGCGAGATTGTTTCTTTGAATGATATTATCTTCCTGTAATTGTTGGTTATGTCATGTGTAATGGCAGTTGCATGCTGTCATTGTAATAAAGCTGCAAAAACACTAATTATTGGTTTTAATGTACTCTGTCAATGGAAAAGAGATGAACAGTAGACATTACACACGTGTATTGCTTCTACTGTTTTTATTATAACTCGAAAAAAAACCGATTAAGAATAACCTTGGTCAGAACTTATTGGCCACCCTCCGTGAATTAATGGTAAAAACAATTTTAAAACACCAATGATACATTTTTCTGATTTTCTTATATTATTAGTGCTGGGTTTGTATATTTAATCGAGTAGATACTAAAAGAGTTTAATTATTAATTTAAAAAAAAAACGTTATAAAGATGGTATACCACTACCATAATCGTGACAACATAGAAAGTTATCTATTAGTTTATACTCAGTTATCTATTACTGTGCATTGTTGTGAATCGAATCGAAAGTTAATAAATATATTATGTTGACATCTTCTGACATACTTAGTAGTGAATTGACCCTGGTAATAGAATTGCAAATAAAAGTTTCTCCGTTTTTTTTTAAATTATCTATCCTATAACGGACGCATTTTATTTTGTAGATATTATTTTCCCGATTGCTAGTTGTTGCTTAATCCGTTTAACTTTCTATGCAGCACAGAAAATGTTTTATCTTACAATCGGTAAAGAAAACAAAAAAATTTAAATTTAAAGAACTTTTTTAGGTCAGTGTAATAAAAACCAAATGAAAGAGGAATAAAGCCAATTACTGGTCTGAATTTGATAAATAAAGTTGTGAAATTAAAAAATATATTTATTTTATTTTATATTGTTTTGCTTACAATATTTTACTTGATTCGAGCCCATAGAGCCAACAGCAAAAAAATGCTGTGTATAATATGGTTGAAAAAAAATGAAAACGGCTTAAATATAAAATCACGAATTATATCTGAACTATCCGTTTTTTGCATTTTATACCATCCTATTGAAGTTGTATAATTAATCTGAGAAAACCGGTAAAATCAGTTTTCGAAGTCGAGAATTGACAAGTCAACTACCTAGGTAGGCACATAGCATAATAATTATGATTTTTGATTCTGACATTTTCTTTGATTCATTAATTAGTTTCAGTGAAAAATTCATGTAAATGACAAATATGATTTGAAAATTGTTTGTTGAATTTACAGTTTTTCCTTAAACTTATTTTTATGCGGATACTGTTCTCAGCTTTACTCCTTGATTCATCCATCATCTTAATTAGAAATATGAAGGCTTTAATTCTGTAAAGGACATGATAATAACATGAGATTTACTGATGATTGTATCTAAACACCACTTACCATCATTTGTATAATAAATTTATTTGCGTGTAGATGATATTATGCCATCTACCTTGATTCTTGTAGTGCTGCTCAAGTGCTCAATCTGTGAGAGATAGTTAGGATGCAGGCGAATTCTCTATACTTTATGTTGAATATTGTGTATTTATTAGTGTCTATTTATATATATTATTGTGTAACTATCTACCTATTTGATAATGTTATTTTGAAGCATCCAAATCAGGATGGCTGACCTACTGCACACTGGATCAATGTTTAGACCTGAGACAAGAGTGAGGAAGGTTTACTGTACATTTTACAGTAATTTAATACATAGGTACGAGAACCTTTGATTTAGTTCTATAACCAGTTTGTTATCAGAGCACTTTGAAAATACAACACTTCCCGTGGTAACAGTAAAGTCAATAAACGCATGTCAAAGTAAATGGGCAGTAAGTAAAAATGCATCACCTGGGAAGAGGTGATTAATAGACCAGAATGGATATGGTCTAACCTTCCTGAGAAGGTGCAAACCTTTTCTTTCTCACTAATTGAAAACGGTAGTTTGGTGTGCTGATGCAGGTAGACTCCCGTTAGTTGGTGAGTTACCAGTACGACTAATGAGACGGATAAATGAGAGCAGTATCAAAGTTAATACATATATATCATTCGTAATTAATAATAATTTGTTTTTTACAGTACAATATTGAATATTAGTTTTTGAGGACGCTTTTTACTATTCTGTTCTTCCTCGGTGAAGATGGTTCGTGAGGTCTCATTGAAATATCGGTAATATACATAAACTCTTACGTCATCTTTATATATAAACCACAAATACATAGCCCTTTCTATGCTTAGTCATTGAAATTAAATATTTTATGAGCGTAATATTAAAAAATGCTTGTAAACGTGAAGTTAATTGAAATATTCAACAGTATTTGCCAAATTTATCGTTTTGCAGAATTGGATATATTTTTTTAAATATATGTTAATGTACCCTCATTTTTTATTATTATATTGTCACAAAATTATACATTCAGTGGAATTGTATCAATTAATACACAATATCAACAAAACATTTTGTAATTTTTAAGAAATGGAATGAAAGAAAAAAAATAACAAATTAATGTTGCTCCTCCAAGGAAATAATAACCATTTACCTTCAATTTTTAAGAAACATATATTTGTAAACGTTAAAGATAGTAAAATTGAGTGTAGGTACATTTAATAATTCATTTATTTCGTTTCATTTATACATTGTTTTGAATATTTTGTACACATTCTGTTAACCTTAATTAGAGCGAAAACTCTTTTTTGCATACAACAAAATTTTTTTTACAAAAATCTATTTTTGTCTATTCTTCAAAAACGTGTTTTTTATCTCTTATTTCCATATGGAATCGTGTTTGCTTATATTTTATTCAAATATAGACCATAAGTGTTCTATCAGATTGAGGTCTGGTGACTGCGCAGACCAACTGATGACTTTGAAATTGTCGTGAGCAAACCACTCCATACTTTTTCTCAAGTATGACAGATGGCATTATACTGTTGAGTCTAAACGTACTCTACCGTACTCTAATCGGACTCTACCTCAAATAATGTCAAGATGAACGATTCCAAAACATCCCCTAACACGGTGGTATAGGTTTCGGAATTCTGGCGACCTTCCCTGAAGTACATTTTCCAACCCCTGCGGTCGCCACACATCCTCATATCATGATTTTCCGCCGCTGTATTTTACTGTAGACATAACGCAATCACGATGATATGTTTCGCCTACTCGTTGATGAATGTAGACGGTTCCAGGATGTAAGAAAACTTTTTTTTTAAATCAACAGGATTCCTAAAAAAATCATTAAAAATTCAAAACTTTTTTAATTATTTTAGTATTTTGCGTTTCTTGGTCCCTCTTAACACTTTTTTCAATATGCGTTTCATCGGACCAAATCATATTTGTAAAATCTTGATTCATTTCAAGTTCAGCAGATGATTTAGAAGTCGAACTAAGACGATTTAAAAAAAAAATCGCCTTTCAAATTTTAATCCTGGCGGTCCTTTGAGGTCCTAGAGGTTCTTTGTCTTCTTGTTTTTGGTTGATTTTAAATGATTTACAAATGTACTAAACCGTTTTGTGGTTGTCTGCACTACAATTCCTTTTTATGTCGAGTAAAGCTTGATTCACACCAACGTCCGGTTCCGATCAGTGCCGATATTGTTTCGCAAGAAAACTTATTGATATGGTATGAATATCAATCAAGGAGTACGTGCCAAGACAAATTTGTGTGGCAGTATATCCTTCTGCCCACCCTTGTGATATTTAACTACTTATTTAGATAAATAATTATTTTGAAGTGTAAAAATACTAACATCGCAGATTTTTTTTTATCAAAAACCATTTTTTTATCACTAAATAATATTTTTACTAATTATTAATTATTAAAAATATTATTTAGTGATAAAAAATGGTTAAAAAAAATCTGCGTTATAGTATTTTTACACTTCAAAATAATTATTTAACTAAATAAGTTGTTAAATATCACAAGGGTGGGCAGAAGGATATACTGCCATACAACTTTGTCTTGGCACATACTACTTGATTGATATTCATACCATATCAATAAGTTTTCTTGCGGAACAATATCGGCACTGAGCGGAACCGGACGTTGGTGTGAATCAGGCTTAAGCCTCTGCATGTTTAATAATAAAAATTGTGCAATTTTACATTCACTCAACTACCGTATTTTTTACTTTTAATTATAATTTACATGTCGCTAACGAAAAAAATATCGAAAAACGTAAGTTAGAGCGACAATTCACAGTCGAAATTGAGCAGTGAAATATGCGAATTAATCAGATTTCATTAAACCACGCCTCAATGTGGAGGAAGTGGGATAACAGGAAATGACATTTCAGGTTAAGCACAATGCGAACCAAAAGTATTAAAAAGGTTCCAATAATTGCATAAAATAAACAATAAACCCGTTGACCCTATGGCACATATGACCACGGCTGTATTTATAAAATTAAAACTTTCTTTTTTTCAAAGCTCTGCTAAAACTGTATTTTTTTTTCAAACCTGTACTTTGGCAAATATATTTTTTGATGGTATAAATTAAATCATTGTTTTACTAACGTTTTATAAAAGTATTTTTTGCTTAAGCCGAGTTCTTTATTACATTATGTGATATTTTATTACATTTTATACATACATTATTGTGATTAAATTATTTATTATCAAAGTATAACTTTATAAATTGTGGAAAAACCCATGGAGACGGCATTTGGCATAAATAAGCATTTAATAGTTTTAAACCTGTTTTTTTAATGCATTTTCAAGTAGATAATTCTTATCTTATTTTTTACTTGAATATATATATATATATATAGTATACATCATAATATTAAAAAGTCACTTCTCAATAACTAAATTATATTTTTTTAACAATCAGTGTCATTTGAATTTGGAAATGTTACCCTCGGACGCACCTTTAAATTATTATTATCATTAATACCAAAATCGGGATATTGTTAGTGTGCAAGTGAATATTTTCTATTACGCTAATCAATGTGTATAAAAAATCAGCTTAATAAATACCTCTTAATTATTATTATACTTGTTTGTATTATTATGTCTGCAAGGTGTGTTAAATTATTTTCTATAGTACAGTGAAAATCGTTTAAGACGAAAACATTTAACACGAAATATTGGTTAACGCAAAGAAATACACCGATCCCGAGGTTAATTAATTATCTTTTAATATGAAAAACAAAAACTAAAATCACATCTATGAACAAACTTTGTAACGAAAATATCATTCCTTTAATACGAATAAATTTGAATCCTTTAATATTTGAATTAGGTACAAACAGGAAAATGTTAACGTTTCTTAATAACTAAATGTCAATAATGATAACTAATTAAATAACATAATTATTACATACCTACTGTATTAATTATTATCACGTGTCTCTATTACATTCCTGCATACAAATATAGCATTAAAAAATTATAACCGTAATAAAATTAGATTAATATTACGATATTATAATGAGATTGTCGATGACTCGTGGAAGAAATGAACTCCTAACACGTGCCTATCTATATTACTATGTAAGTTTTGTCAAATACTAATAATAAGTATTCAGTACTCATATTTCCGTTAGTTAACTGCGTAATTTATTTTATCTGGAATTCTTTTCCTTTTAAAAACGATAATGTAATCCACATTATGATTGTAAAAACTAAACTACTGTTTGAACAATGTGTTTAAAGGGGGGAACAAAAGTTTTGGTTGTGAAAATGTGTTTGTCAAATTCAGGTAATCCCAAATGAGCTTTGTTAGCGTAACGTAATTTTTACGCTAATCAGTAAAATCATTAGCCATAAAAAACAAACATCATACAAAGGATCTTTTGAAATGGCTGAAAAGTGTTATGTTTTTCAACACGGGAGATCTTCGAACATTGCTGTGTTTTCGTTATTTACAGACTTTGTACATGTGTACCTGTTTAATTTAAGGTGCACATAATATTGTAGGTTTGTATCGTTAAAAGAGGATGAAAATACACCGATTCAACTACGGATCCAATGTCCAGTCTTGGCGGGAAGATGTTTCAGATACCTGGGCTCTTTAATACCATGTTGTGGAACAAGGACACTTTGCCAAACACCCAATGACAATCCCAATGAACTTCTTCAAAGGGACTGGGCTAATTTCAATGGAATATCGTGAAATGGAATAACGTGGAAGCTTACGGAAGCCGCACAGACCGTCCCAATATCAAAAATAATTGATTGATGAGAGAAGTCGAGTGGTCGAGTGAAAGCGTCGATTTACCACCCGGCATCGTGGGTCCAATCATCGGCTAGCTCAGTCCTCAATCGTAGCATAAGCAAGATTTTCCGCTTTTAATGGCGGGAGTAGAAAGAATTAAAATATCGCCAGGTTATTTTAAGGGTCAGCACTCAAAAATAAATACTTTTTGGTTTTCTAGGACAAGTAAAACTACACATCATTTATCTTATAAATTTTATACAGGTCTTAAACAGTAATCTTTTTAATTCTTTACTAAATGCGGTAAAACGTTCAATAATGCCTTTGCTGGTTTTCAAACTGCACCTTTTACTGATATTTTTGTATTTTTTCATAGAATTTAAAAGATTACAGTGAAAATATTGTATTCACTGGAAACTTCAGATATTTTTCTAAGTAGTCATAGAAAATTTACAGATGAATTATTTGCAGTATTGCTTGTATTAGAATGCTACAAAGCGGCGTTAAGCGTCATTCTTGAGTGCCGACCCTTAACCCGAGAATGTTTGTCTTTCTCAAAAAAAGTAAACAATTTGGTATTTTAGTTCAAGAAATGACATTGAAATACGCCATCAGCACACTAAAATATATCAAAATCACGTAAAATACTCAAACAGATCTACGTGGTAAGGCTGTTTGATACCTGCAGCATCTACCCAATGTGTCAGTGCGTAGTATTTACCAATGACAATGCTTCCCACGGAATGCCAGGCACATAATAGGACGCTAATTTGAATACGAACGAGGGAGTTTGATGGCCGAAACATCGAACCCAATGCCAACACTTTGTTTTTTGTCAACACAGGGATATCAATCACGGAATGGTAACTGGCAGAATGTTAAACATTCTGAAACAATGCATTTTGGGAAACACAACCTAAAAAATATCCGAAACCTTTTCGATGTTAACGCGTTCTTAGGAAAAAAAATTCTCTCGAGTGTCAGTATTCAAATTATGTTACCAAACTTATAGATGATAGCCAAATTGGAGGAAAATTGAAATACTAATGTCAATAATCTTCAGTGAAAAGTATAAGATCGATTAAAAATGTCGGTTTCTAATAAGGTCCCAATGGCTGCATTGGTTGAAGCGTTACTCCCGCATAGAGTAGAGTAGCTTTTTTCGAGTAAAAAGTGAAAGATACGTTCAAAACATTATATTGAATGGCATTTGCTATGTTTGGTGATCTGAATAGCCAGGTACATCTCGTCTTTCCCTTTTCTCTTCCAGGGGGTGGAAGATGCAACCCTTGATATAAATAAAACATATTTTAATAAAAGCCTCGCTGTGCAATAAAGATAATAGCATAGCGTTAGTTCGATAGCAATGGAAAAAATATATCGTTAAAATTTTGGCTTTAAACAATATATCGTCGCCGGGAAAGCAAAAGAGCTTAAGCGACACTTTGGTTGAAAATGAGTTGAATATGCAGTTTTTACCAGTTTTTTTTTCGGCATCGAATGACTCTCGTTTGATTCTGAAGACTTTTGTGGCCCTTCAGCCATCTAAAATATAGGAGTATTTATCATTTGGGAGAAGGCTTGACTCAAGTGACACAAGCTTGGAACTTTTTTAGCTTTTTGTCGCTTCAGGTAACTCAGTGAGAACATTGAGTTAACTTTTTTTTTCGAAATCCAACCGAAAAAGTAGTGAAGAGATTTTTTTTTTAAATAAATGAAAAAAAAACTTTAAAGTGCTCTGGTGTAAAATTCACAAAGTAGCGCTTCAGCTATAGACATAAAATACAAGACACGTCATATTCATACAAATTGAACGATAAATTTGGCAAGCTCTAAGATTTCATAATGCATGAAAAGGATAGCCATACCAAGCAGAATATGTGTGTATGAATGAGATAGCTATATGAACGTCCCGCGTTACATCTCCGCGTTACAAGCCCTCTCTTCCCTAACGAACTTACGAGCGAAAAAGCATGCGACGTACTCGTGTACTGTCGCCAGGTTGTCATCCACACACTTATGTATTTCGGCATTCGCTATCTCACTTACACCATTTGGTTGTGAATAATTGTAATAATTGAAATAATAAGTGATTTGTGTGTACTTCGCATGAAAAGAAACTCCATGAGATTTGTGTTTTGTTCCCGAATGATTTGTACACTTGTCAAAAGCACAGGAAGGCATTTTATCTCAGAAAAGAGCTTACAGCGATGCGTTTGTGGCAGCTGGTGACAGCTTGTTTGTCAAACGAATGTTTGTGCGAGACTAAACGTAGTAAATCTCAGGTATGCCACGTTGGCTTAGTTTCGCGCAGTCATGCGCGTTGTATCAGTAACGTATCTACATTATTTAATTCATCTAAGGCTTCAGCCCTTTTGCCTTTCCGGTGACGGTATAAAGTATTTAAAAAAAACATAAAATTAAAAATTAAATCTTTAAAGAAGGTGCACAGTATCAATAGATAATTATTAAGTTTGGGGAAAGACAAAATCGCTAACTTTAGTTGATTTACTATTTTTAATTTGACCCACTAATAGGTATTTCAAAAAAATTCTTAAACCATTTATGCAATGTATGCATAAATACACTGAACTTGGGAGTAAATTTATTGTAATATATTACATTCGCCTTGTGTCAGGAAGATTTCCAAGTTTTTGAGATCCTTGAACTTAACCTGCGAAACCTGTTTGGATTATTTCATTTGCATTCAACGTGCCTCAGATAAGTCATTTAAATCCTGTTGTAAGATCTTGTATAGGGTATAGCCACTCTCTATACACTCCTCGGGGATTTAATACCATGATCCTACTCACTTTGTAGGTGGACTTCTTGTATCAAAGCATGGATAGAAAATCTCTAGTACAAATAATTATTTATTTCTTAGTTCTTACTCATCTGAATGATTGAAACAACCAGTGCGTCCGGAAAATTAATTAAAAAAAATGAAGGGCGCCACAATCGTTTAAACAATTTTTTTATGATGGCAACACCAAGACGGTGCAAAGGCAAAATAATATAACTTTAAAAAGCAGCATGGTTTATGTGCATATTTGTCACATTATGTATTGGTACCTACGCTGAAAAGAAAATATTTGCATCACTATTACCTAGTTTTTGTTCAATTTATTGAAAATGTGTTCGTCTCTTTTAATATTTCGTAAGATTTGTCATTAATGAAATGAATCAGCATCATTCGTGTGACTATGTTATCTTGCAACTGTTGACAATAGTATTCGGCTTACTCACATGTAACAGTCACTGAGTTGTGTGGCAACGATGAATCTTCACATATTACACAAATAATGCAGACTTTGACATGATTTGACTTTAAATACAAGTATTCTGTAAAATTTTGTGTGAGATCTCGATCTTGTTTCAGAGTTATGATTTTTTTTAAATATGAATCAACATTATATGTGTGATTAGATTGCAACTGACGACAATATTATTTGCCTTATTATTCACAAGTAACAGTCACACCATAAAACAGGCATTTGTTGCAATTATGAATCCTCGCAAAGTGGTTGAATTGGTTGAACTTTGACATGAATTATGAAATCTGGATCTTGTTTACCCAGATTTTATTCTTCGGCCCTCCTTAGTAGCAAACAATTTGTTTGAAATGGTATTGCATAATCTGTTATTCAATCGAAGATCTAAGCTACAATGCACCGAAATAAAAATTCACATATACCCTAACATAAATACATTTTTCTATCGATTTCCATGTTTTACATTCGTCAAAACCCAATGATAAGCATCTTGACATTGACCTAGTTCTAAATTGCGTTGAGCTACCGGCTAAGGTGTTAATCGTAAGGTATTTAGCGAATGTTAATTAAATTATTTGGAATTTCGAATAAATTCTCCCCAAATAATCCTTTTAAAATTCAGCCTTATTTACTTTGAAATTAAAGTAGGCCCTGGCAGATGTATATTTCTAGGTCCTATTCCTCGCCACAATAATAATTCTTCTTAGAACAATGTTGAATAAAACTTTCTAGTCGAACTACTCAGAAACAATTATGTTCAATTAGATGACACAAACATTTCAAAAATAATAATAACAACTGTTGGTAACATGGTGCATTCTTAATTTCTAACTTTCTAAGCTACTTCTGAGAACGAGTAACAGTTTTTGTCACCAGATATTCTAATATTTTTTTAAGAAAATTTATTAAATTAACTTTGTGCTGAAGCATCAAACATATACTGAAACACTGAATTTGTGTACATCGTGCAAATGTTTTAATAAAGTGATGAACACAAAGTTATAGTGATTCAATTAGAATGAATTAAGGTACATGACTTTTATAATAATGTGAAATGCAATCGAAAAAAATATGAATACCCCTCTTTACCGAATAAAGCGTATGTGGGGATCGTCAAGGGTTATAAATAATACATAAAAGAAGAGGCATGCCGTCAGGTTAGATTAAGAGGGACATGAACAGTGCAATCATGACTATGTCGATACAGCCACTCAAAAACATTTAGTTTTATTTTCGATTCTATTTTACGTCTGCATTATAGTCGTGAACCATAACTAATAACGTAGGTACTTGATTTCTCAAATGATACTCATAACATTCTAAATCTAGAAAATATGAAAATATTTTGACCGGTCGGTAGCTGAGTGGACAAACGCGTCGAATTCCCCGCCCGGGCGTCGTGGGTTCAATTCTTCTGCTGACTGAGTCCTCCATCATTGCACAAGTAACATTTTCCGCTTATTATGTGATGGTAGTAGGAGTTTTCCAAATACTGTCAGGTTATTCGTAACCCGGGAATGTTTGTTTTTCTTTTAAAAAAAAAGTCTTCTCAGAGAAGCCAAAAACTTAAGCGAACGATAAATTTATCACGTTGATGCCCCCTGACATTCGTTATTTAACGGAAACAAGAGATGGCAAAGTTCAGAAATGAAACAAAAGCGTTTGCGCAGGACAGACTCTGGGCACGTTTCCCACCTCACACCCTTCGGAGCTTTGGGAGGCTGAGCGAAAGAGTTTGTATCTCTTTGTTCGCAATATGCCTCTCCCTCAAAAGTTTGTAAGCGCTGTAATATTTTGTATTTTATCACAGTTCAAATCGCGATGAGCTCAGATTTTATTGTGAAAGTAAAAACGACTTTCATAAGTACAAAGTTTTAAAGTTCGAAAGAAAAAAAAACTTCGGAACTTCGAGACATTATTTAAAGAAACTAATTATTTAGTAGTCATTATCTAAACGCAATATTTTATGATTCTTTTTCACTTCTTCACTGAGAATTAAACTAAATTAGTAAAGTATATTTCATGAATAGGTTAGATCAAGTACTCGTACATAGTTTTTTTGATATTTATAATATTACTAGTTGTTATCCGTGAAAAATCACGGGATGTAACTTGACTTAACAAGAAAAAATATTAGTTGCTTTAATCCACCCTTTTCAAATATAGAATAATGTCTGCTAAAGTACATTATAGGTAGGTAGGGAATTGAAAATATTTTATTTTTATTTATTTGATAAATTCAATTAACATCAGTTTCAAATTTGAAAATTTCACACTCGTGCTGTCGTAGTCACAAAGGAAATTATTTATAATTAATATTACGGGTCTTGGCTAAGCTTAATTTTTTTACGTATACTATATGCGATTAGAGCAAATAGTGCAGTGGTTTAATTTATTTATACAACTATGTTTTTATAAAACTTTAAGTAAAATACTATATTTTCTATTTGGTATCGAATAAGAATGACACAAGAAGATTTTGTTTGGACATTGTGAAACTTGTAAAAATGCCATAAAAATAAATAAATCACATATTACAAAAAAAATCATATTAGGGCTGCATTCTGAAACATGTATAGATAACAAAGGGGTAACTTCTGAAGGTCACCAAATGTGCAAAGATTAATTTAATAAAAAGAGAATCTCACCTTCAAATGCACTGCGAATCTGTCAAAAATGTCCGCTCAAATTTGAAAAAATACTGGCTGAAAACGTCTCGCACCCACTGCCTAGTATTGTATTATGTTCTATTTGTCTGTGGTAAAATTAAAAAGAAATATTTGAAAGTGTTCCAATCATGTCAAAGAGAGCTTTGACATTAACACGCTTCTGGTGTTGCCCGCACGCGCGCTCTTTCAGGCGCAAACTGAACCTGACTGGCCGCGCTCGTACTGAACTACTGAGCGACCAGAGACAAATAATGAACGAGGAGCGGGAGGCGGCAGGCGGCAGCCACCCCGTCTAGAGATGCACTTGACAAGCAAAGGGGGACATCGCAAAAAAGTTAAATGATTGACAATTTTATTTTAAAATTAACATGGTCAAAAACAGAGTGCCTTTATTTGACACCATTTTTGAGCGCTCTTGAAGAGATATTTCAAAATATTATTATTTTATATGTATATATAATATGTTATTTTTTCGTTTGCTTTCTACAAAATAAATTATCGTAAACTTTAAAACGTATACAGATAGAAACACTTACATTTGCAGTCGGGGCGTCGCCACTGTAAATATTTAGAATGTGGACACAAAATCAATCGATTTTTTAAACGTCCCCTGGTTCGTCAGTCCTCTTTTGGACACCTACGAATTTAAGTATGTCAATCTGTGAAGATTTTTAGCGGGAGTTAATTAGTCAATAAAAAATTATCATGCAAAATCAATTAAAAATTTCCTTTGTGTACTTTGTTTCGTTGGGAATTGACCGAAAAAAATTTATCTCAATATATAATAAATTCATTTAAACTTTTCTATAAAGTTGACTATTTTCATAGTCTCCCTTTCACCGCGTATCTAGAGCATCTCACCGATGCGCGCAGAAAGAACTTTCTCCCTCCTCTGTTTCGGCAATGTGGACTCTAGACGCTGGGAGTAGAGGTGATAATTCCATGCGCGACGGGACGGTCACATATTGTAACGGGTACTCGGAGGTGTTCTGAATAATTTCTCCCCGTGACGCCAATATCTTCCGATGACGCAGATGGAGATCACCTGTGTGTGGGTACCCTTTACCTTTGGGTAGGCATCCGTTTAACAGATAAACTCTGCTGAAGTTCAAAGCCATTATCTTGCAAATGGCACAGGTCCTTTGCTCCAGTATCAACTTGCAAGCTTAAGGAACGAACACAAATAAAAGTAAGTAGGTACTATGGTTGTGAATTAGGGAAATATTTGCATAGCAACACTGGGTACTTTATCTGGTGTTTTTTTTAAGTGGAACCTTTTTAGACGAATTAAATGGTTTTGTACGTGATTAAGAAATCCAATCACATTAATGGCTGATTCACACCAACGTCCGGATCCGCTCAGTGCCGATATTGTTCCGCATGAGAGCTTATTGATATGGTATGAATATCGATCAAGGAGTATGTGCCAAGACAAAGTTGTGTGGCAGTATATCCTTCTGCCCACCCTTGTGATATTTAACTACTTAGTTAGTCAAATAATTATTTTGAATTGTAAAAATACTTACATCGCAGATTTTTTTTTATCAGAAACCATATTTTTATCACTAAATAATATTTTTATTAATTATTAATTATTAAAAATATTATTTAGTGATAAAAAAATCTGCAATGTAAGTATTTTTATACTTCAAAATAATTATTTAATTAACTAAGTAACTACTTATTTAACTAAATATCACAAGGGTGGGCAGTAGAATATACTGCCACACAACTTTGTCTTGGCACATACTCCTTGATTGATATTCATACCATATCAATAAACTCTCTTGCGGAACAATATCGGCACTGAGCGGATCCGGACGCTGGTGTGAATCAGCCTTAAGTAAGATTTTATTAATTGAAAGTCGAATATTTATTATTTTACTGTACTGATGTAACTTGACTTACCAAGGTGGAAAATGAGATTCTTTAATGCAGAATATTATTTGCTTAGATAAACCTTATTTTTTAAATAGTCCTTAACAGTGAAAAATCAATAATTTTAAAATGTTTCTGCCTGCATACATTAGTTCCGCTGCTGGCCTACAAAACTAAGCCATCTGGATGCACATTTCAAATATACAATAAAAATAATCGCATATTAAAATATACCATCGGTAGGTACTTACTTACGCTTGTCTGGATTTGAAAAGATTATTTTAATAATTTTCTGAACATATATCTTTGGTCTCCGTGGTCGAGCGGTCAAAGATCCTTGACGACGATTCCGGAGGTCGCGAGTTCAAATCTCGGCGTGCGAAAATAAAATGTAAATAATTATTTGGTGTTATTTCACAAGTAGTTCATTTCAAATAATGTATGGTATATTTGCACAATATAAACTGAAAAAACCATACTCTTTATTGTCGAAATTCGAAGCCGCAATTTTGCGGATAGATGCGAAACGGGCTCTCGTTTAATACTTGAAACGAGTTGGTACCTATCTTCGGTTCGGAGAAAAAAAAATCATACTGGGTGTTAAAAAGAGACAAAATTATACAACAAGCAGTGGCAAATGAGAAAGAAATATTAGAAAATTTAGTTAAACGAACGAGTGAGACAGCCTTGTACGAATTTATAGTGCTGTCGCATTCTTTCAGCAATACCATCCATTTGGAAGATTTTTTTTCACAAAGTAAATGCACACCAATATGAAATGTATTTAGGAGTGCAAATAGTATTTTTACATACTGATATAATTGATCAACTTTATGGACAAAATGCAACGCTTGGGGTCGGAAATTAGATGCCGTTTTCTCAGGTTCTGTGAGATGAAATTTTTTTTTTTTTTTAATAATTTTTATTTATATAAAATAAGCAGTATATAATGTTCTCTAAACTATTATATATTATACATTTTTAACAAGAGTACCCAGCCCAGGAGAGAAATCAATAAAGTGAGTCTTGGGAATTCTATTAAGAATGATGGACTTAAGACGATATAATGAAAAAATCTTCCAAAGGTAACAATTGCTGCCGGAATAGGGGTCTAAAGGAAGCCCCTACCCATTAAATGTAATTTTTCTGTTGTCTGTACCAAATAACCAGCATATTGGCTACTACCGCTAGGATACCTCGTTTTATGAGTTTTTCCCATAATAATTGGTGGAGATATGCGATCAAAAGCCTTGCTAAGATCGAGGAAACATCCATAAATGGTGATTTTTCTTTATTGTTTGCTTAACTCTATAGATGGCCATGTCGGTAGATGAAGCGCTCTTGAATCCAAATTGGTTATCCAGGGGGTTAAAAGTTTGTCCTTTGTTAGCGTGAATAATATTTTTTCAAAGAGATGAAGAGTTGAAGTCTTGAAACCATTGTCGCCAAGGAGATCGGTCGATAGTTCCCTAATATCGAAGCATCCAGTTGATTGGATTTGAGGATTGGTATAATAATGGTTTGACTCATATCCATCGACATGTGTGAATGTCTCAGGAGGCTGGAGTATAGGGAGGCTAGAATAGTACAGATCTGATCTCCTGCGCACCTTATATGCTCGATACTCATACCCCGGAGTCTTACCTAGAGCGGTTTGCTTAATTGCGACTGTAACCATTTCAGGTGGGACATTCATGACGAGGTCACCATTGGCCCCAGGTAAGGATGCTATTCTAGAAGGTTTCGTGGTAACTTCCTGTGATCAATGCTGCGATTGGAAATTAGATGCCGTTTTCTCAGGTTATGTAAAACCAAATGAAGTGAATCTTTCGAATTCTGTTAAGAATGATAGACTTAATACAATTAGAGGAAAAAATACTCCAAAAATAACATTTGTCAAAAAAATAACCCTTTGCGGGCAAAATGCGAGCCATCGGAAATTAGATGCCGTTTTCCCAGGCTCTGTAAGACCAAAAAAAGTGAACCTTCAGAATTCTGTTTAGAATGATGAATTCAGGACGATTGAATGAAAAAATCTTCTAAAAATAACATTTATTAAAAAAATCATCAATTTTATGGACAAAATGCAAGACTTGGGGTCGGAATTTAGATGCCGTTTTCTCAGGGTCTGTGAGACAGAATTAAGTGAACTTTTGAAATTCTGTTAAGGATGATGGACTAAAGACGATCGAATGAAAAAATCTTCCAAAAGTAACATTTGATACAAAAATCTCTACTTTTATGGATCAAATCCAATGCTTAGATTCGGATATTAGATGCCGTTTTCTCAGAGTCTGTGAGACAGAATTAAGTGAACTTTTGAAATTCTGTTTAGAATGATGGACTAAAGACGATCGAATGAAAAAATCTTCCAAAAATAACATTTGATTGAAAAATAAACAATTTTATGAACAAAATGCAAGGCTTGTGGTCGGAATTTCGATGCCGTTTTATCAGGCTCTATGAAACCGAATTAAGTGAATCTTTCCAACTGTGTTAAGAATGATAGACTCAATACAATCAAATAAAATATATCTTAAAAGTAAAATTTGCAAAAAAATATCACTTTGCGGACAAAATGCGAGCCTTGGGGTCGGAATTTAGATGCCGTTTTCTCCGTCTCTGTGAGACCGAATGAAGTGAACCTTTGGAATTCTCTTAAGAATGATGGACTCAAGACGATTAAATCAAAAAATCTTCCAAAAGTAACAATTGCTAAAAAAATCGTCAATTTTATGGACAAAATGCAAGGCTGGAAATTAGATGGTGGAAATTAGATGCCGTTTTATCAGGCTCTGTGAGACCAAATGAAGTGAACTTTCGGAATTTTGTTAAGAATGATGGACTAAAGACGATTGAATGAAAAAATCTTCCGTATGTAACATTTGATACAAAAATCTCCACTTTTATGGACCAAATCCAATGCTTGGATCGGATATTAGATGCCGTTTTCTTAGGCTCTGTGAGACCGAATGAAGTGAACCTTTGGAATTCTTTTAAGAATGATGGCCTCAAGACGATTAAATGAAAAAATCTTCCAAAAGTAACAATTGCTAAAAAGATCATCAATTTTATGGACAAAATGTAAGGCTTGGGGTCGGAATTTAGATGCCGTTTTCTCAAGGTCTGTTAGACTGAATGAAGTGAACTTTTGGATTTCTCTTAAGAATGATGGACTTAAGACGATTAAATGAAAAAATCTTCCAAAAGTAACAATTGCTAAAAAATCATCAATTTTATGGACAAAATGCAAGGCTTGGGGTCGGAATTTAGATGCCGTTTTCTCAGGCCGTGTAAGACAGAATGAAGAGAACTTTTGGAATTCTGTTAAGAATGATGAACTAAAGATGATTGAATGAAAAAAACTTCCAAAAGTAACATTTAATACAAAAATCTCCACTTTTATGGACCAAATCCAATGCTTGGATCAGATATAAGATGCCGTTTTCTTAGGCTCTGTGAAACCGAATGAAGTGAACCTTTGGAATTCTCTTAAAAATGATGGCCTCAAGACGATTAAATGAAAAAATCTTCCAAAAGTAACAATTGATTGAAAAATAAACAATTTTATGAACAAAATGCAAGGCTTGGGGTCGGAATTTAGATGCCGTTTTATCAGGCTCTATGAAACCGAATTAAGTGAATCTTTCCAATTGTGTTAAGAATGATAGACTCAATACAATCAAAGAAAAAATATCTTATCACTTTGCGGACAAAATGCGAGCCTTGGGGTCGGAATTTAGATTCCGTTTTCTCCGTCTCTGTGAGACCGAATGAAGTGAACCTTTGGAATTCTCTTAAGAATGATGAACTCGAGACGATTAAATGAAAAAAATCTTTAGAAACTAACATTTGTTAAAAAAATCATCAATGGCCTTTAATAATAATAATAATAATAACAGCGAACTTATAAAGCGCAGTTTTGTGATATTTCACCTCAAATGCGTTAATAAACAACTGCCTATTTTTAGATTTTGGTAATTGTAAATCAGGTCGCTGTGTCAAGAGTTAGACGGCCTCCTTGGTAGGGTCCTAGACTACGAAATCAAATTTGACGGATTCAAATACCTGGTGGACAAATAAATTTTATTGAATTAATCTATGTTGTTTCTCAATTAATTTACTAAAAATAATATACCTATCATATTTGTTTGCAGCACGTTCCAGAACAGAATATATTCTCAGTATCGCCCTGGTGAAATGCCACCATTAAGAATCGAAACGTTACTTGAAATGGTTTTAGCCGTGTCCAGATCTGAATAGTCAGGGGTACATCCTCGCCTTCCACTTTCCTCTCTCCATCACCTCTCCATCACCTCTCCACTGCCTTCAGTTTCACAATATACCCCAAATGGGGATGTCATAGTCCTACTGGTTCCAGACTGATTTTTTATTGGTTTATAAAATTATTATTATCGAATTATCTTATATTTAAGTATTCTTTACAATCGTTACACCCTACATATTTCTAGGTAGTACCTTACCTAAACTACAGACAAGATAAATAAAATTTTAAAGAAATAACAACTTTAACTTTCCAACCTTACCCTTCCCCATCATCTACCCCTCCCTAATACCTTTAACCTCACAACATACCCTGATTGGGGGTGCCATAGTCCCACTGGCTCCAGACGGTTAGGAGCAGTTAGAACTTTTGTGTGGTATTCACTTTTTTTAAACTTATCTCAAGCCAGTCTAATATTTTCAGTTTCTCAAATATCAATCAAAAATTGACAAGAAATTCTTTCTTATTTTTCTCTCGTAAAAAATATGTGTACAAATATTGTTTTTCGAAAGAGATGAAAGAAAATGGGTAGGTGAAGGTTGTGGTACATTATTCTGTACAAATGGGCCTTGTCCTATATTCGAGGAGGGATAATGGGATGACAGGTTCATCCATCTTCATCTTAAACCGCATCCTTCGATCACACGAATCAATCATAATCATGTATTTTCTATATTATGCCTGAATAACTTGGGCTACGTAGTCTCATCGAGGCCTTGGTATATTTTTACATTTTTAACATGTTACTGTAATATTATGTTGTACTGTAATATTATATTATAACTGAAAAATAATCACATTAGGTACTCATAAATAAATCAATGTAATTATTATTCCAGTTTCTGTAGCAACGGGTTTCCAATATTTTGTCTACTTAGAGACTTAGTTCTCATCGTATCAATTTTTCCAATTATTATTAAGACCAGTAGTTTTGGGCGTAATAAACATTTAATGCCAAAGAACATGCCAAGTACTATGTATTTAAATTGTATTTGTATTTTCTCAAAAACAGTATTTTATTTGTACTATTTCAAATACTCGCCGCTGACAAGCAGAATTTTTGGAGAAATTCAACACATTTTCGCTTTTTTTCAATTTTGAACTTGGGGTTTTTGAAAAACTATTGACAGCCGCTGTATAGATTGCACTGGATATAGGCAAACATCTCTATTCATTTTTAAAGAGCTATAAAAGTAAATCTAAATAAAAAAATATTTAAACAATTCGGCTTTTATTAGGTGTAATATTGTGACATTGTGAGTGGAATTTCTGTCTTATATTTCCAAGTAGTTGATTAAATTTAATTATTTTAATCGATATCAAACTCTTTAAAAAGTATTTGCAACGCCATCTTTGTATTAAAAATAATCAATTTTATTTAACAGCTTGAAGCTATTTATGTAGATGGCGCTGGCATCGGAATTTATAACGGGGAATTTTACTGGGCGTAGGCGGCTACCGTGATGAATATTATACCTTCACTTTATTTGTTATTTCAACAGGCCGTTTGTTATATTATTATAAAATATTATTGCTGAGAAAAACATACGATACAGCGACATATTATATACAGCTCAGTGCCCATCTAATCATAAACCTTAGGTTTATCCATTTCATATCTACAACTTTTAATTGGATACCTCTTTTAGAATGTCTAACATTTTTTTAGTGACCTGAAAATTTTCCAAAGATGTAGGTACCTGCCTAAACTACCTACTTTCTTCTCGGTTGACGTTATAAAGGTTAATTGAGCGGGAAATTGATGTAAACTAGATGGTTATCGATTCAGAACAAAACCGATCACAATTATTTTAAACCTGCAATGAAGATTTTATTTCCTACGTATTGTGATTGATTGACTAGGGTCTATATTCCGTTTGATGGACTGAATACAGGGAACTATGTAGGTTATACACAGGGCCGGTCCTGTGCAGGCGCAACTGGAGCAGTTTGCTCCAGGCGGCGGATTACCAAGGCGATAATATTTACCTAACCACACGTCCAGTGCCAAAAAAATGAAAAAATACATATTAATGGACTGCAATCGAACCCATAACTTCCCAACATACGAGTTGGTACTTATCTTTTGTTCGGACGAAAAATTCACACAGGGAAAAAGAGACAAAAATTATGCAAAAAATAGCGTGCTTAGCTTTTCTAAAATGCAAGTGTTTAAATTTATATTTTTACAAGGGGCGCCAAAAAAATTGTATGCGCCAAGCGCCATTTGACTCAGAGCCGAGCCTGGTTATATAGGTAGAATACAAATAAAATATAATTAATAAAAATTCTGAATTCTGGACAGTAAAGAATGGCCTTTATTTATTTGAAGCTTGTCTGCTGAAAACGTTAGTGTTTTTATTTCTTAATAAAAATTGAGTTGTGATAGATTTAGTTTGGGATGTTTCATCCTTTGTCATATTTGACTGACAATCAAACCTACAATCGGAACCATTTTCTTTTTGTCAAGACAGTTGAACGATTCTTTTTACTGTTATTTCTAGACACGTTTCAACTTTTTATTAGCCGTCAAGCATAACCGTCATGCTAAAACACTTGAAATATCTCAAGCTAAAAAAATTGTGAGCTTGCATATTTAACAAACGTAAATGCTATTTTTTTGTATAATAATTATTCGGAACAGCTTTTTCGCCTTCCGAGTCCACCCATAAATTATCAGAATTTTAAATAAAGTTATTTTTTCTTAACAATATAATATTGATAGATTGATCGCTATTTCAAAAACCTCTTAAAAAACAACCTCTTTCAAAATTGACGTCGGTAAAAAAAAACAAAAACAACAACACTCGCGATAACAGCTTCAGATAGCTAAATAATATCTTTGGAATCATTCCATCAAAACACCCAACTTAAAAAAGGATATTTCAACTTCAACCATAGCTGTTGAGAGCTTACTACTGAAGGGTAATTTTCTACTTAGTGAATTCAATATTTTCAGTGTAATGGAAGGGGAAATCGAGGGGCGCCTATGTTCTGTAATATGGGGCTATAGGCGCCACTCGCCCATATTCCTTACTGAATTAGACACGAGTAGGTACCCCTCGTCGTAAGTATGTACCCCCCGGGGTAAGTAGAAACCCCTGGGGTATGTGTGAACCCTAGATGAGTATGAAAAAGGGGAGTTCAAACTATGACAAGGATAAAAAAATCTGGCCTGCTTTTATACTGTAAAAAGTTTATGCAAGGGGCGGAAAGCGAAAACAACAATGACATGTTTTTTTTTAACTTCTTTGAATAATGGTGTGCCCTTCTTGGAATGCGATTATTTTGAGATTACTTGATAAAAATTAAATACAATAAATGATCTTTTTTTTCCAAAACCGAATAAGTAAAAAGTAAGATTAAATAGTAATAATGAAAAAAAAATTGTCTCAATCAATATCAGCTTGCCACAGTTTGAAGAACGGCATAGATGCGCGCGCTTCTTATCAGGAAAAGTTTGCACAATGTTAGCGCTTAGTAATGATAAATTCACACCAACGTCCGGATCCGCTCAGTGACGATATTGTTCCGCATGAGAGCTTATTGATATGGTATGAATATCGATCAAGGAGTATGTGCCAAGACAAAGTTGTGTGGCAGTATATTCTTCTGCCCACCCTTGTGGTATTTAACTACTTAGTTAGTTAAATAATTATTTTGAAGTGTTAAAATACTTACATCGCAGATTTTTTTTTTTAACCATTATTTTATCACTAAATAATATTTTTACTAATTATTAATCATTAAAAATACTATTTATTGATAATAAAAATGGTTTTTAATAAAAAAAACTCTTCGATGTAAGTATTTTTACACTTCAAAATAATTATTTTACTAACTAAGTAGTTAAATATCCCAAGGATATACTGCCATACAACTTTGTCTTGGAACATACTCCTTGATTGATATTCATACCATATCAATAAGCTCTCGTGCGGAACAATATCGTCACTGAGCGGATCCGGACGCTGGTGTGAATCTAACTTAAACCGGTAATACGGAAAATGACAAAAAAATGTTTTTTTACTGTAACTGCAAAAGAAATAAATACACCACAACTATTTTTTTTTTAATATTTAATCTCGTTTAGATTCAAAACAACTTCAAGGCGTTTTAAACACAGAACTCCTTTTTAATTATTTATTAAACCATAATAATTTACATTAGTTCAGGATAAGATAAACTTGTTTTATATTTTATATGATTTGAATTCAATACTTCTATCTAATCTTCAAACAAAAAGCGGAGTAAATTTATTTTTATTTGTAAACCAATCTACTAGATCTAAGTCTGCATTTCCAAAAATAGAAATTAAATAGATTTGCATTATTGTTTGCACGAACTGGTTATGCAGAAAAATGGACCAAAATTAGCGTCCTCTGAACCTGTCACCTATCACTTACTACGGCAAAAAAGCGCCAGTTAAATAAAAAAACAGTTTTTTTGTTTCAGTATTTTTTATATCTTTCCCACCAAGAAAAGAAAACCTGCATTCCTTTTTCTTTTCGATTTGTACCCACAGATGAATAGGAATGGAGGATTGATGGCGTATTTCCATTAAAATATTTATAATGCCAATACTTGTATGAATTCCATTTAATAATTACATATTTCTGCTTATAAACCTAACTGATAGTTGCATCGCCAAATACGAAATGCATGCCCATAAATAAACCTATCTATAAATGGCAGACAACGGAGATTACAGAGTTAGCATAAATTGCAACCATGCAAAAATGTGGTAGGCACTTAATAACGGGTGAAAAGTCACAGCTTTTTTTAATTAAAATAATTATGGGTGATAAATATATCGAATATGTGTTCGCGCAATCGCACCAATCGACGTCTCTAATCCCCCTCTATCTTTTATTTATTTGACAGTCAACATTGGACGTTAGTGTAAATTGTACGTTCCCTTCTTTTGACGTCCGTGCAACGTTACGCGGAACAACCACCGAATATCGATCCTCCCAACCAGCAGGGGAGGGATGACTCCCTCTCAGGACCAGCGAACTACCCACGTTGAATTACATCGAGCAAAATAACGACACCGCGCAACAAAATAATTAAAATCATAGTAAAATTTGTGAATTTGTTGCAGCGTACGTGGGTCCGTTTACTCGGTGTCTTGTTCTGTTTCATTGTTCGTGTGGTCAAACTATTTCTCTATGCAGACATCTTGTTGGAGCGAGGGTGTGATTCCAAATTTAAACGAACTACAGGCATTTGCGAACGAATCATTCGGAAAATAACTAGTGGCGATCGGTCCGTTGGGCGGGAAATTGTGTTGTTGTATCTGTCAAACGTTTATTGCATTTGCTAAATTTTATTGTAACCGTTGTTTGTCGAGACGTTGAGCATCGGCCTAGTGAGTGAATGTTTGATTCAGTGAGTTAATTAAATAGATGACGGCGAGAATACGCCGCCTCTGCCTCCATTCTTTATCAATTGTGGAGAATTGTGATTATTGAACGGGACTATTAAACAAAATGTCTATCGGTAAGTCAGACGTGATTTCGCTAATATAATAATATTAATATGTTTTAGTATGTGAACAAAATACAACTTAAAACCGTGCATGTTTTTTTAATATTTCATGGTGTCACATAAACCACGTAGATGATAACGACTCCCACATTATTTGTTTTGGTTATCTCGTAGCAAATAGGCTTTAATTATTTTTATCAGCTGCTCCACTATGTTTACCTATCAGTAAAAGTCAGAATTTTAAAAGAAATAAAACTAGGTACCTCTTTATTATCCTCGTAAATAATTAATTCATTCATATATTTTCCAGTACCTACGTTAAGTTGTAAAGAACCTATATACACACATTATTGGAAAAGCTAGCAAATCGTTTCCCGAAACGTAGGTATTGTTAGTTTTGTACATAATATGGATTTCGTAGAAGAAACCGTAAGTTCTCTGAAAAAGTAAGGCATAATATACACGCTACAATACACTCTGTAAATTATTTATTCATTTCTATTAAGTATTTATTGAAAACGTATTTTTGTGTATATCTATCAACCTATTTATATGTTTAATCTCAAATAAAGTGATAGTACCTACGTATGTAATATTGTACACTATCTAATATTCCATTTCAGGTCTACATTTAGCAAAAAACGTCAATTTTCTTAGTTAAGATTTTTTTCTGCTGGAACGGCAAATAACATTATGTTAGAAAGTTAATGTGTCTACTCAGAATGCGAAAAGTCAATACCTATGGGAAGATGTACTCCGATATTATGTGAAAATTTCCAATACTTGGTGTGTCTATTTTTAGCCAAATGGATTGATTTTGTTGGTAGCGTGTGACCTCTGAAAACCAAAAAGTAAACATAGTTACCTCGTTGAAATTGTACCAAGGGACCGTTTTGGCATAACATTTAAAGGGCAAACATACGAGAAAAGAGAGGTAGACTCCCCACAAAGAACAATTGAAAAAATCCATAAATAAAGTTCAAAATGCTACATTGATGATGAAGCAATACAATAAAGGTGTTCGTATCAATTTTTCATGTTCCTTTTTTAAGATTCCTGCTCTCTGTGTTTTCTTTAAAAGGAAACAGAAACAAAATGCAACATCATTACAGTCAAAACAGTCGAGATTCTAGTTCGTCTCTATTTACTATTATTCCTTTTGTAGCTTTTCCGCTTTCTGCGTTCCATTCAATAAGAGACTTGTCACCGGAGATAAAAAAAGATCATATAATTCAATGGAGCTCTGTGCATTTTCCTGCCTAATGCCTCGATGCATCCACACAATGGTGCACTAGAACAATAGTTCTTCGCGTTGCACTGTCGGAAATGAGACGCTCTTGCACTTCTGATACTTTAACCTCATGTATTGTATAGTTCACGTGTCATGGTCGCTTGTTTGAAAATATGTTTTTTTATACAATGCTAGAGTTATTTAATCAGCTATTTGTTCAATTTTACAATGTAAATAATGTTGGCAGAATGAAAGGTATAATATAAATACTTTTAGACCTAAAAACTTTTAAATGCAGTTCAAATTCAATTTAATCTGTGGAAAGATTTTTTTTTTAATTACTGCATTTCTACCTCATATCTTTGATTTCGTCATCTATTCTTGGATTTGTACGGCTTGATAAATCTCTCACCGACCCAATTAGTTATGAACGCTCATTAAAACTACAGTTTTTAAATATCGTATCGAATGAAATAGAGCTTTAAACTATATAAATAATTTGATCTCAATGTACCTAGTATAAGTTCGTCTCGTCACGATAGCGAGTTCAAAATCTAAGTTTTATTCGAATTGTTACGGGTTTTCTAACAATAACCTATTTTTACCTCTATCATTATTGAGGTCAACTTATCTTCTATTTTTATTTTACTTAATTTTTTTAATAATCTATATTTTTTGTGGTTAAAAAACTGTTTTTTTTAATAAAATAAAAAGTTCTGCTTAAGTCAGTGGCTACACCACAGTTTAAAATGCATTCGAAAGGCGAAACAGCTGTCACGCGTAGAAATAATTATATAACTGAACTTGAACATGAAAATGATTTACATACTAATATTTATTATTAAAAAATAGAATAGAGTTGCACAAAATAAACTTTAAAACGATAAATTATCTTCCGTTTGTAATTTCAGTTTGATAGACTTCTGGTTCTACTTGACTGATTCCAAAATGACGAAATTGCATTACTGGCTGGCTTGAAGTCAAATTAAGTACATTTCAATCGGTGATTAAGCTTGGCAACATTTAGGAGAAAACCGAAACGAAAAACAGTCAAATATAAAAATTGATCAACGTTTTGTGCTAGAAGGCAAGATTGATATTTTTGAAGGTTCTACAGATTCCTGAAAGTCTTCATACCTACCAAATTTTACTTTTTTGTAAAATAGTATTTTCTCTGTCTTAGCAATGATAAATATACTAGTTGTTACCGTGAAAAATCACTGGTTGTAGCATGACTTGCCAAGAAAGAATATTAGTTCCATTTCACATGTATAACAATGTCTGCTAAAATACATTATAATATTTATTAGAAAGGTAGGGATTTGAAATGATTATTTTTAAATTTGATAATTTAAACTAATAAATATTAACAATCTATTAATTATTTCAGGAGCGTCCTTTTCTATTTCGTTCAAAATATGTGAGAAATTTATGATTCATTGTAAAGATTTTTTTGCAGTAGATACATATTTCCACTTCCCTGGTAATTGGAAATAATATATGCTTTAGTCATTCCGTGACAAATTTGCCAGTTTTCAGTAAACCCTGAAAATACATGCAACATTCGCCATACGCCATCAAAGAAAACGATAACAATATGCCATAGTACCTTACCTTAATCGCTTTTCTCATTACATAGTCAATAAATTATTTTGAACGGCCCGGCGCGCACGAAAAAAGCGGAAATTATTGAAACCTACCCAAATAGCCATTCATCGTACCCAATCTATAAATTACGGAATTTATTAAAGCAAACACAAATATTATTAGTGTAGTAACTGGAATAAAGTTTCATCAAGCCATTTAATTTTTTCTCATTAATCGCTCAAGTTTTCCTTATCCTACTCTCAATCTGGATCTGGCTATTGTTAAAGAAATACCAGTATGGTACCAGTATGATATCAGATAGGCTATTACAATAATGAAAGTTTATGTAATATTTTTTTAAATTTTAAATAAAAGTAACTTAGTTTTAACACCACTTTATTGGATACATATATACATAAACCAACCGGTTTCGGCTCTACCTGAACCTTCTTCAGGGCTGAACAAATATGTATTGTAATACATATTTGTTCAGCCAACAAATATGTATGTATTGTAATACATATTTGTTCAGCCCTGAAGAAGGTTCAGGTAGAGCCGAAACCGGTTGGTTTATGTATATATGTATCCAATAAAGTGGTGTTAAAACTAAGTTACTTTTATCTAAAATTTAATTATGTCTTTCCACAAAGTGAGTGCTTCATGTCAAAGTTTAATATTTTTTTCTTGTGCCATTTTATTTTTTCTCATTGATCGCTCAAATTCTTCTCATTCTGCTCTCGATCTGGCCTTGGTTAGAATTCAGAATACTACTTAACCGACCATTCGAGCATTGAAGCAATTTGCTTCCGCAATGACATCGGATTAACTACAACAATGATAGTACAGTATGGAGTAAAATTTTATTAGGCTATTTTCTTTTCTCTCATTGATCGCTCAAATTTTCTTCAATCTATTCTCACAGTCAGTGTTGCGATTCATTCCTTGGCGATGTTATCGAATAAACTATAATATAACAATGTTAAAAATTTTAAAAAAAACACCAAGCCATTTTCCTGTCTCTGTGATCGCTCAAAGTTTTCTTTTTCTTCTCTCAATCGCTAGAGAATACCACGTAACTGGTGGTGAAGCAATTGGCTCCGTTACAATGTCATCGGATGTACTATAACAATAATTATGAAACGATGCACATCAACTGTATATTAGGTTTTTTAAATAGATTTTATTATTGCTCTCATCAATAAATAATATGTACTTATTTAGTAATTTCCGTCCAATCAAACTGTCATTATATGTGTATATATATATATATATTCCGATCCGCTATAGCACAGGGAAATCCCTAACATGGCGGGCGAAAAAAAAACATAAAACCACCTTATTTTTCACGTTACTATTATCTTATTAGATGATGTCGAAATTTTATCAAGATTTTTTTTCTCATTGATCGTTAAGAATTTCCTTGTTCTACTCTCAATCTGGCCGTGATCAGAATACCACGTAACCGGCCGTGAAAGCAATTGGCTCCACAGCGATGACATCGGATGGACCATAAAAATGATAGTTATTTATGAGAGCGAAGTGGAGTGGTGAGCCACCGGCCGCTGGGTGGTTAATTGAACAAATTAGACTCGCCCACTCTGACTTCTGTGGCCCTGTTCTCTGCTGGTGGATTTAATTCTTCCACGCGTAAAGAGGGCCGGTAGAAAAGTACTGAATACAACAAAAAATAGGTCGGTAGATGCGACAAGGTTTTTAACATCAGATTATTTTATTATTGAATAGACCGTATGTACAGGTATTTTAAAACTTTGTGTTGAATTTCTTGAACTCCATTCATAATGTTATTATTAAGTTCTACTAGTATTTAATATTTTTATTTTTAGTGCAACAGCTGTTTCCGCGTTTAAGGCCATTATCAAACTGTGGTTAGGTGTTTCCGTGTGGCCAAGGAGAATATATGGCACGAAAGTGAATGATAGAAGAACTCCGGGACGCCCGAGGAAGACATGGCACGATCAAGTGAATCAGATCATGTCAAGAGTCAGAATAACAGAAGAGTATGTATTAGGTCCGTCTAATAATTAGACGGCCGATATACAAAAGAGATGAATCAAAGAGTGTGTGTATACAGAGTTATATGGCGGTCCATCCTCTCTGCCTACCCTGCGTAAAACAGCGTGAAGGTTAGATAGTTAGTTAGGTATAATTAATTTCAGTACTTATGGCAGATTTCGTTTCACCGCGCGTGCGACTTATGACGTCACAAGGGGGGTGCAAGGCCGACTACAATACTATAGTTGGCCTTGGGGGTGCTGTTTTAAATAACCCTTTTCGCAGAAACTCAAATTCCCTGTTTTTAAGCCGTATTACAAATCATTGGTCTAATGCAAAAAAGAACAGATATTTTTTTTTTTCATTAAAAAAAATTGATTATAATCTCTCACATATGCACCTAGCCCATTGTACAAAATGATGTATTCTTCACAAGGAGATTTCATTGACAAATAGTAATTATACTTTTCTTGTAAAAATGTGCTTCTAATCAAAAAAAAAAAAATTTAAGAAAGACAAACATTCCCAGGTACGAATAACCTGACAATATTTGAAAAACTCCTACTGCCATCATAATAAACGGAAAATGTTGCTTGTGCAATGGTGGAGGACTTAGCTAGCAGAGGAATTGAACCCACGACGCCCGGGTGGAAATCCGACGTGTTTGTCCACCCATCTACTAACCAGTTAAACATTGGATGCATGTTTCTAGCAATCATCGGCTAGTTTTCTACAATTATCCTTTTTTCTGTTTCTCATTTCCCATACCTAAATATAAGCTTATTCTCTTCTCTTGGAATCCTACGAACACGTTTTTAAAGTAGAACATTATTAAACACGAGAATATGTTGGTGTTTTTTTTTCATAAGAACAAACAAATGATTTGAATGTGTTTATAGATTCAATCATGTCTCAAAATGGTGTTGTAAAAACGCGTAACAATTTTTTCGACCGGCTTCTATGTTTACTACGCTTTTTTTAGCAGTAGCGCCTCGTGAGTTTTTAGTGTGCTAGAGTGCTAAGATTGAAAAATACGACATTGTTAGTGTTGTTGTAGCTGAAAATGTTTTTTTTTTTCAAGACTTTTTTTGTATGAAGATTTTCAGGATTTTTCAGTTTTGGTGGTGCACTGCACGGATTTCTAAAAAATCTTCATACAAAAAATTGAAATTTCGAAAAAAAAAAAAACGTTTCGGCTACAACATCAATAATGACGTTTATTTCAATCTTACCACTCTAGCACACTAAAAAGTCACGAGCCGCCACTGTTTTTGAGGTTGTACATATTCATGTTACTTAATTGCATACTGGTCCCAGTAGGCACGAATCGTGAACCACGAATATTAGGTTTACAAGTTGTCCATTGACCCCCTTATGTGCTAGTAGGCCACCAATCAACATATTATTTCGGCGGTACACAGAGGTCCGAAAACCAGCTATAACTGGTTAATTTTTTTTTATGATATTTTTTTCATGGTGTTATAATTTTTATTAACATTTTCAACAGCATATTTACCTTTACCAAGACTACTGCAGAAATTATCTATTACACATTTTCCAGCTGCTTTGAAGTCACAAATATTTTTTTTCCATGGCAAAACAAGGTTTTTTCGCATCGATGGACGCGGAATGAACATTGCTTAAAATTAATTAGTACATATAACGATATAACATTTCTGCTAGCGATAACATTTATTATCAATTCTCAAACGTACTCATATAAAAGTCGTTTTTGAAAAAATGATTTGGGTCTGAAAAGAATTTACTATATCACAAGGTGCTATTACATCGGAGACTTGTAGTATTCTAATATTAATAAAATCGTTTTATGTCTAAACTTCGCCGACCTTTTTTTGCAGCTTTAATAAAAATGATTTAAAAAATTACATTGTCTTTCTCAAATACAAGTGCATGTTTTCATTGAGTCAATAACACAATTTTAAAAAAAAATGTTTTTTAAACCTTGAAGATGATATCTATAGAAAAATAAACCTGAGTAAAAAGAGGCAAATACGCAAGCAGTTGTTTGAAATGCGGAAATCCGCTCAACGACTAAGCAGCGGAGACATGGATGAAATGGCGTGTTGGCGGTGCTGTCATATCTGGTTACGTGGTGGTTTTTTTTTCAAACATACACATATTTCTGTTATTTGACAATACAAGATAAAATGATTTTAAAAAGATTTTACTATTGTCAAATTCGTGTTTCTGGCCACCTAGTGTTGCGGTCCGGACCTATGTGCGGCGGTCGGAGCATTTTAGTCATTGGGTTATCAGAGTTTGTATTGTAGAAATTGAAGACAACACTTCCTGTGAACCTACATTACAAGGTAATGCGTGTACTTTGGGCAGGTGTGTGCCTGTGGAAGTGTCTACACTAACAGGCCGCTCTATTGACAAAGGGGTAAAGTCATTGTTATCGAATACTAAGTGGACTAAAAGTCAAAAAAATATTTCAACTCACACTTCAGCCTATTCTCTTTTTGTATTTCGTAATTTAATACTTGATATATTTATATGATTGAAAATATTAACTTTTTGTTAAATGATATTTTGTTGTACCTACATATTTATTTTAGAACTTGCGGGCTGAAATAGATTGCATTAGAAAAGATTAAAAAAGAATGCAAGGCCAATGAAGGTGTAATTAAGATAGGAACGCTTAGGTGGTTTGGACCTGTAAAGCGGGTGGACAGAGGAATGTGGGTCAGAAGAATAACGACGCGTAAGTCGATGGAAGAAGAAGTCGTGGGCACCAAAGGAATAGAAAAGATTATAGAAAATTACGTATGAGAGCTGTGCAATATTTGGCCTTCTCTGTTTACAACTGCGAAAAAATGACGTGCTGGTAAGTAGTAAATTATAAATCTTTATGAAAATATCAGCTTTCCGTCTTTTTATGGGATTTCATTTTCACCGAAATGATTCCTTATATTCTTAACACGCTTTGCTTTATACGGTAAAATTTTGTACTATTATAAGCTCAGAGCAATAATATACAAGAGAGAGCGCTGCTGTAGTCAGTTTTCATGAGTTTTGCTGGACTCGACTAGACCTGGGCGTGGCTAGGACTAGTCCTATGGTATTTATACATCCATTCATAGCACATGTTGACATAATGTTTTTGTTTATTCGTATAACCACTTTTTCACAGTATTGTTATCAACAAAAAATATAGCATATAACCTAAAAAACCGTCGAGTTATGTCAATTTATGTCGAATATCAAAACGTGTGGGCGGAGTCTACGGAGACGCGTGACACGAAGAACACTCTTACAGTACTTTAAAGCGGTGTGATAATTTGGGAAATTTTGTTGTCTCTTTCTCATGGACGTATAAACCCTGAGAAAGTTATTTATCCCAAGTTTGTATAAAATTGTTGGGTATTATTGGGTAAAAAGAATTAGCTCTCTCTCCATATATTGTTACTCCAAGATTATAAGCTTATAAGAGTCCTTCGTGAGTCGTTGTTAGCACGGCATGCTCTAGAAACCTTCGTGCTACTAACCACTAGCCGTTATCTACAAAAATATCAGTTTTTGATTAAAAATTGCGTTTTCAGGACAATTTAAAGTATTTTGATAAGTACGATTGCGATTCGGGTTCCGCTAATTGGTAGGCCACTCCTCCATCATATTAGGCTTCATAGAAGTGGAGATTTTAAAGTTATTTAATCCATTAAATAGATACAGATAAACACATATCTAGTTCAATTACATTATTGTTCATATTAAATGCTCAAACAATATTAAAACCTAATCATGAAGTCGTCTACAAAAACATAAGGAAGTGATTATTACAATGGACTAGTTGTTACCCCCGAAAAATCACGTGATGTAACTTGACTTGCCAAGAAAAAATATTAGGTGCTTTGATCCACCCATTTTAAATATATAATAATGTCTGCTAAAATACAATATGTGGAGGTAATTTATTAGGTAGCTAGAGATTTAAAAAGATTATTTTGAAATATGATAATTTTCAAAACATATCGGTTAGTTTCAAATTTGAAAAGTTCACACTTTTATGGACGTACGTACGTACTCACGAAGGAAGTTATTTTTCAATTATTGAAACAATATCAATAATTTTTAATCAAATATGAAACAGAAGACGATAATAATAATAATAATATTTGGATAATTTGTATAGCGCCGTTTTTGTGAAAAATCACCTCAAGGGCACTGTACAAATCTTAATTTCTACTTAATATTAATTCTTAGTTTATATAAATATACAGCAACATACTTACCTGGCAGGTCACTTCTGGCAGGACACAATCACCATATCATAATAACTTAAAATTTAGAATAACTTAAATTTTTATTTATTTTTTATTTTTGTTTCTTTTTTTATTTCTTTATTATTATTTTTCATTTTTAGGGCATGAGGGCAAATTTAAAATAAAGTATATCGGAGGTATTTTTAATTTTTCGTAGTAAAGAACAGATAATGGTGATAATCTTCTAAAGAATTTAAGGAATGAGAGTGTGAAAAGTTTTCTTGGTTCTATTGGGCTTGTTACATCTTGATTATGGATATGATTTTCTGAAAAAATGAGTTTTGAGTTTGGCTCTGAACTCTGTTGAGTCTTTTATTACTCTCAGATCATGTGGTAGTCCATTCCAGGCTTTAGGACCTGACACTCCGAAGGCGCGCTCTCCGAACTTAGTGTCTGGTATGCGCTTTGGTTCTTTCAACCTTCCGATAGCCGATGACATTGCCGATCTAAGAGTTGACTGTCGCGAATTGGAATCTTCAAGAATACACAATTCCGATAAATAAGCCGGAGCCATTCCGTTAATTGATTTGAAAACCATCCAGCAAAGCTTAAACTGGATTCTTTCGGGACATTTAAGCCAGTGAAGACTTTTGAGGTGCTCTGAGAAATGGGAATATTTTGATACGCCGGTGATAAGTCTTGCCGCGGCGTTGAAGACTAGTTGTAGTTTGTTAATTTGATATTTAGTAAATAGAAAAAAAAAAAAAAAAAAATTAGGTCCTGACCGAGACTCGAACGTGGAAACTTTTCTCTATGGGAGTAACGTCAGTAGAAACCGTCATTTTTATTAATCTTATATTTTCTTGAAAATTATTGATGTTTTTTCGGATAAAAATGGCCGCCTATGGTGGAATAAATTGGAATAAACTGTTTTGTGTTCGAAACCCAATCGCATCACAGTCATAAACCCACAGATAACGATTCAACTGTCTTCGTTTTCCTCACTTGAGAAACGCTGATATAGAAAGTACTCTATCTGAAGTACGAACGTTAACCAAATATAATGAACCAATGTTTTGATTGACATTCCATTTTTGTTATCGTAAAGATAACAGCTTTAAGCGTGCTAATCGTTCGCATGATACCTATATCTTAATGGTTATTGAATGTAGTGAAATGATTAGCGAATAGTGTGAATCAGTCAGCGCGCCGAGCCGGTGCATCGCTGCACTTCAACCCAGCTCCGGATGAAGACGCGTGTAAAATTAGACAAACACACGCGCTAATAGACGCACTCGACCAACAAAAGGCTAAACGCTGCGCTGCGCCGAGCACCCACCGGCCACCGGCTTTGGCGGTCCATCATTCCGCTCGCGCTCTTTGACGCGATCATTCGAAAAGGGAACGCAGATCGCGCGGTATTTCAATAACAAACGAGCCGTGTTTATTTGAAAATCGAACTCGATTATATGAGCAGTGTTTCAAAATAACGAACCTTTATCAGTGTTTGAAAAAAGAACTCCATCATATGAGCAGTGTTTGAAAATATCGAACTCTTTATATACGAGTTGTTATTCTAAAATCGAACACGGTTTCAGCAGTTACTTTTTTAACAGCTCTTGATTGAAAAGTAATGGAGCCTAACTTTGAGCGGGTTATCGTTTTTGGTGGGAAATTGGGTCACAAAACGTAACGTGCTCTTGGAGAAGGTTCAAAGTTCAGTTCGTCGAAGAAAATTCAGTCTTCGTGTTTTCCAGTTTTGAATATTAATGGTTTCGATTTTTGATTTATTCATGTTTGGCGTGTAATTGTTTGGGTGTTTTGGCGTTTTCCCCGCAATCATGGAAAGTCTAACGGAAACGGAAAAGGGCTATAGCGTGACAAGGCGATGGTTCAACAATATATCAGGTACCGTTCTGAAACTTGTTCTTGTTAATAACATTGAAATGCTAAAATATGAAAACACAACACGCAATACAATATACACAATATCGATACTTAGTTGATAATTGCAATTATATCTTCAGCATTTGCCTTACTTTATATTAGCTAAGAATTATTTTTATCCAACAATCAGAATTCGATAAGTCACGTAATGTGAATGTTTTGATATTGTTTATTTTCATGACTAACATCAGTCAGGGAACATTTTTACTTGGTAGGTACCTAAGCTAAAACGTTTTTTTTTTTCACAAAAATTGTTTAAATTTCTTGTATAGGTTATCTAACTTTTTTCTTTGATATATAAATTTTGGTACAAAATTAAATAACATTTTTTAAAATTTTGGGAATAAATACTACCGTTTATGTAGGTGCATTGGTAAATATTTAACTTTTATTCGGGAGTTTGCGGTTGTGATTCCCGCCTGCGCCTCAGTGAATACTATTTGAATTGACTTGATTTTTTTTATTTCATATAAGTGTCAGTTGGACCTTTCACAAATATATTGTCATGAGAAACATTTGGTAAATATTTGTTTCTAGTTTATTATGTTATCTAAATAAACAAAAATTACATATTCACTCGAAAGTGCACCTAAATTTTTTTAATAAAAATTCTTGAAAAACGTTAAAGATTTTTTATCAAAATCCAAATCATTAACTACCATTTATTTAAAAAAATATATTAAAGATATATTCTTTATCTTTCAATTCCTTCCGAACACAGATTAGTTTTTCCTTAAAAGTTTTCATTTATAAACCTACAAGCGTCGGTAGAAACAAAATAATTTATAACTAGAATATATATAGACGTGCAGGCTAATATATATAGTTACCCACCATGTTTGCACTGCAACAGAAATCGAACCTGCAACCTTTTCAACGTAAGTCAAATGCGTAGACCATTCGTTGCATTGCTTGGTTACCTAGTTTACCCAACTACAAAGGTGTGAAGCAACGTAGATTTTCATCTCGACAAATGAGCAGGTGTTTGGAAACAGGTTATCACGCCTGTTAAGCATCTGCAGACCGTGTCAACTTAACACTGGCTATACTAAATGAATGTTGAGGATTGACACCAACTTGTGATCAAGTGGACCAAGTCTTCCTGATTCCTAAATCCCACACGTAAAAACCCATGCGAATTTAAAAGTTCGTATATGTACTAATTTCATGACGTACCCGAAAACATTTTTTTTGTAGTTGAGGTAACTTTTCACAAAAATCGGCGTTGCTTAAATGTGTTTTTACTATTTTATAGTGGAAGATACTTGAAAATGTGTAACTCTATAAATTAGGTAGGTAGTTACTTTCATAAAACTTTGGCTTAACATCTAAAGCCTGATTCACACCAACGTCCGGTTCCGCTCAGTGCCGATATTGTTCCGCAAGAAAACTTATTGATATGGTATGAATATCAATCAAGGAGTATGTGCCAAGACAAATTTGTGTGGCAGTATATCCTTCTGCCCACCCTTGTGATATTTAACTACTCATTTAGTTAAATAATTATTTTGAAGTGTAAAAATACTTACAACGCAGATATATATTTTTTTTAACCATTTTTTTATAACTAAATAATTTTTTTAATAATTAATAATAAATAAAAATATTATTTAGTTATAAAAAAATGGTTTTTGATTGAAAAAAATCTGCGATGTTAGTATTTTTACACTTCAAAATAATTATTTAACTAAATAAGTAGATAAATATCACAAGGGTGGGCAGAAGGATATACTGCCACACAAATTTGTCTTGGCACATACTCCTTGATTGATATTCATACCATATCAATAAGTTTTTTTGCGGAACAATATCGGCACTGAGCGGAACCGGACGTTGGTGTGAATCAGGCTTAATGGGTAATATTATTAATTTTTTAAACAATTTCAATAATTTTAAACAAAATATGAAACAGAATAAGTCACTGAAAATAAAAGATTAGATTGTGACCGAGACTTGAGCTGGAATCCTCTACTCTATGCGGGATTAACGTCTCTGCCAATTGAGCTACCGAAACCTTTTATATACTGTCATTTTTGCCAATCCCATATTTCTTTGAAAACTGTTAATGTTATTTTTCCCGATTTCATCCGATATAAGCAGCCATCTGTGTATCGATGTGTAAAGCTCTAACCGAACACAATTACCCGCTTCCAAGGTGTCTTATTATTATTAATACTTTCGCATAAAACTGTGAATATTGAATATTATCATTCAATAAATTTGTGAAAATGCCTCAACCGCATTCGTAAAGTATTACAATTTATTGTTATATGCAAAACTTTCTTAAAATAATAAGTATTTGTATAAATCACTTACGATTTATGATGTAACTTGGGAGAAAGTGATTTATTACTATTGCAAATTACTCATAAATTATATGCATTTTTATCTCATCGTTTAATAGGTACTTCTTTACAATTTTTAATTTTAACATGTGGTCGACAATGTCGGTAATTTGGAATCAGACTGCAGATCGCTAACGACCAAATGACAGTTCACATCGACTAAATTAAGCATTCTTAGTTTGTTCGTTGGCAATCTGCAGTCGGGCTCGGAAACGATTCCAAATTACCGACATTGTCGATAAAATCTATATCGATATCACGTGCTAGGGTCCCAGATACATACTAATCGATAGATTATTTCGACAAGTAGGTACCTCGTTTTTTTTCTAATGTTTCTGGGTTTCATCCTTTGAGGGTGTTCTTGGTTACCATTTCAATGGACAGATAAAGGAAAGGCGATTTTTTATTTGAATATTTTTTAAATATGGCGAGGTACCTAGTTGTAATATCATAAACGTCGTGAAAATTTAAGTATTGAAATGATAATTTCAATTTTAAAAACTCTCTTTAATATTTTCACCGTTGGCCACCGGTAACATCTTCATGGCTGGAAAATGTATTTTTCTTTCTTTCTTACATGCAAAAACTTTTTGGATAAGTTTGCATTGTTTACGGTCATATAATCCAATGCGTCGACATGTTTGTACAGATGTCATTAGCTTCGTCCAGACAGCCCGCACAACGCACGTGAGCCATTCCCAATTAGTAAATGCGTAATTCACCAGTCAAAAAGGCAACACAAATTGTATGTAATCATTTGTGAGAACAATAATGTATTCGGGCCTTTCCACTAATGTTCAAGTATTTATGAACTTACTTGCTAATTGGGAACGATTCATGCGCTAGCCTCGCGGTGTCTGGAAGACGCTGTTGACACATAATATTTGCAGTAATTATATCATTCTTGTCAGATGCATCGCTAGCACTGTAGCTAAATAAGTTAATTCTGAAATGACCTTGAATTTCTGAAGTTGTCCCAGGTGCTTGCGATAATTTTTAAATTGAATTACGAAAAGAAAAAATACCCAAAGCGGTTTATTTTAAATCTCAAGCCCATATTTAAACATTTCATATCGGAATGTTTAAAACAAAATTTTATAGATTAATTTTATGTGTGCAAGGAAGAACGGAATGAGTAAAAAAAACAAGTTTTCAGTTAAGTATGCAAAATTGTTCCTTAGATACATATCTATCGAGGAAAAATGAGATGAGTTATAAAATAAATTAACGTGCTATTATTTTTTTTGAAAAAGGACATATTTATATACAAAAAACCCAAAATTCTTAAATTCCGTTCTTCCTTGCGCATACAGAATTATACAATAAAACAAACCGAAAAAATTTTTAGCAAAAAAATCTAACTGTCAACGCATTTCACAGGCTTGATCATTAACAAAGTATGATAGAAATTTACAAACTTATAATTACAGGTAACCAAAATAGAAACTAACGAAGTTTTTTTTTACATAATCTATTATATAATATAGATTGATAATTGTTTTTAAAAGTTGACTTATGATATCTACAGTAGCGTCACGGCGCCCTCTACTGCACATATATATTTGTACATCTGTAGGAAACATTACGTATTAAAAAATAATTAAAATGATTTGATGGTGATGGTGAAATAAAATAATTCAATATGATTTTTATTATAATATAATAAAAATCATATTGAATTATTTTGTTTCACCATCACCATCAAATCGTTTTAATTATTTTTTAATATGTAATGTTTATGTTTTCTTAAATAAGTACTTACATACGTAAAAAATACTCGTTTTTTTAATGAGCTGTCTAGAGAATTAAACAGACATGATAAAATACAGAATTTAACGGCCTGCATAAATAACTTTGTCAATATCATAGAGTTGGTAGAGTAGTATCTATCCAAGGCAGTGAAGTCAGTTTTTGACTTGTTTTTGATGATTTTAACCTGACTCGGCGCACCTGAGCATGGCTAAGACTAAGGCTACGGTATTTATACATCCATTCATATCACATATCGACATAATGTTTTTGTTTATTCGTGCAGCCACTTTTTCACAGTATTTTTATCAACAAAAATATAGCATATAACCTAAAAGACCGTTTATTTGTGTCAAGTTTAGTGGCATAATAAAAAATGTGGGCGGAGTCCCGCGGTGACCCCGGAGCCCAAGATCATTGTGACGGTACGTAGAAGCGGAGTATTATATTTGCTGTCTCTTTCTCTCTCATGGTGTACGACGTAAAAACCCGGAGAAAGTGATTTATCGCAAGTTTGTGTAGGTTGGGTAAAAATAATTAGCTCTCCCTCCATATATTGTTACTTCAAGGTCAATATAAACTTGTGTTTTTCTAGACTTTTTGTGGCTCTTTGAAGTTTGATTGGAGGTTGAACGCACCCGTTTTCCCTGACAAATAACACCAGACAAGGTGATTGATGAGCAAAAGATATGGGGCCATAACATTGTGTAACACATAATAATGCACGTTCTTAACTAGCTGTTTAAAAACGTATTTCCTCCTCTATAGCAAATACAGTTTCCTGTTAATTTAAAGCATAGCTTATTTCCTGCGTCGGTTATCGTAAGTACCTACTCGCACTTCCGGGAAATTTAAGGGTTTCATTTCTTTTTTTCACGGTTTAAAATAGACTGACATTGTGGTGATGATTTCATTCTTAATTGAGTACTTATTTACTAGGTATTTAAGCACTATGATTGTGATAATGTATAATGAAAAAAACTACGCAAAGCATTATTCTCAAGGTTTTGGCATTCGTGAACTTTTAAAAACTATTAAAAAGTCCAGGTGTGTGGTTGAAATCTCGGAAAATGGTTACCCGTTAGAATCTGACAAGACGCCATATTTTTCAATTGTAATAATTATTTTGAAACTCTGTCGAAACCGATTAGTAACTATGTACTAGTTATTTGTAATTAGTTACTTTTTGACACATACATATTTGAATTCGGGTATACTGATGAAAATGTTGCGTAAGGTTCAGCACCCAAAAATACACACTTTTTAACTTTCTAGTATAAGCAAAACTCCAAATTGTTTATAATATGTTAATTCTATATGGATAGTTAAAAAAATGTCTAAGGTTTCCAGTGAATACAAATTTTAAACAGTAATCTTTTAAATTCTTTATGAAATGCATACTGAAATTTTTGGTAAAACGTTCAAAAACGCCTTTACTTGTTTTCAAACTGCACCTCTTACTGATATTTGAGTATGTTTTTCATAGAATTTAAAGGATTACAGTTAAAAAAATGTATTTAATGGAAACCTTAGACATTTTTCTAACTACCATAGAAATTTTGTAGATAAACCATATTATAAACCGTATTGCTCGTATTAGAATGTTAAAAAGTGATATTTAACGTCATTCTTGAGTGCTGACCTTTAAGTCAATTAAATTTGCTTTTTTTTAGCTTTTGTATTTTCTGAACAAATTTGCCTGCACTCTGAATGGGAAATTTAAGACGATCACATTATTGTGATCAAGTTCAATGGCATTTTTTGGCATCTGTACCTTGTTTAGTAACCATGGGGCAAATATTTATAAATAGCTTATGCCGGTAACCAGAATATTCGCTAACTATTACGTCCATTTAAAAAATATCCACGTGTGTACAATGCGCTGGGAATGTTAATAACATGAATTTATATGTGTGGCATTGAGGTGATAGAATATTGACACGTACCCAATACCCATATACCTTTGTGATATGCCTTCCATTCTAATACTCGTTACACTCATTCGCAAGTATTCGATAGAATGACATTGCCGTGCGTCCGTCGATGGTTATTGAATAAGAGAGGATTTGCTAAATATATATTTATTTTTTTAAATATATTATTATAGAAAAAGGGTGGTGTTTTACCCATATCAATACATATCGCTGTGCTAGTTCAATACTATAAACAAATAAATAAAAAAAACTTAATGGTGTTTTCTGATTCCTTATAACAAAAGGAACCAAAAGACACCCATAAGTAAACAAAAAAGACTTGTTATAGTATGGAACCAGCACAGCGATATTATTTATTTATAAATAAATTAACGGACTGAAGTCCAATTACAAAAAGACATGTAAAACACGAAATGGAAAAAAGAGCAACAGAGAAGGAATAGCACATAATAATAAATGAAGCGATGACAAAAATAGGACAAAATAAACATAAGCGAGAACATTCAAGCCATAGTCTAGTCAAAGTTTTGGTAGAGTCGTAAAGAATGACAAACATCATTTAGACTGCTACCAAAATTTTCAAGACCATGGCTTGAGTTAACATGTCTCGACATTCTGGACATTGGAGAATTATACCCATACTTAGTATTGTGATGATTGAGGAACAGCAATTCATTGTTTCTGAGTCTACGGTTTATTATGCCTGTGTGTTATTTTATATGCTTGAATAGTATTGTATATATACTCAGTACTTGTATATTGTTCTGATTTTTTTTGTATGTTGTAGGTATATTTTTCTGTAAAATTTTAATAGTATTGTATAGGTATTACTATAGACGCGTGTAAATTATTGTATATCACTAAAATTGAGTACCTGCCTGTTATATTGTGTATTTTTTAATTTTATTGAATCTATGAGGCTAATCAAGTTGCAGATATTTTCAGCTTGGTGTTATAAAACACCTACGTACAGCTTAACACGCTTAACTTTGCGGTCGATGGTGTCGCCATTGTATTATATTGGGGATACCATTAATAATAATAAGTGATTTTTATAGCGCAGTTTTAATTATTTACATTTATGTATTTTTAATTTTATTGAATCTATGAGGCTAATCAAGTTGCAGATATTTTCAGCTTGATGTTATAACACACCTACGTACAGCTTGACACGCTTAACTTTGCGGTCGGTGGTGTCGCCATTGTATTATATTGGGGATACCATTAATAATAATAAGTGAATTTATATAGCGTTGTTTTGTGATAGTTCACTTCAAGTGCGCTTCACACGAAATTACCTAACCTAATATAACAGTGAGAAAATAGTATATAAGATGAAATAATAATATATATAATAATGTATGCAAATCAAAACTATCTAAAATCATAAATCACGAACAAAAATATTTAGATATAGGTTTAACAGTGAATGTGTACATCAACAGAAAACAATTTACTAGAAGCTAAAGGTGTAAAAATTAAGATGAAACGTATGTATTAGTGTGAAAAAAATTGTTAAAGCAAAGAAAAGGGAATAATGTTGAAGACAGTTAACGTTTTGATACTAAAAAACATTAACATTATAGTATAATAAGTTGACGATTCTAAAAATGCAGACAGTTTTAATATAACAAGTAACAAAAGAACAAGAAAATATTTTATGACAATAAGTACGAGTATATGGTTTCAATAGACAGTAAGCCCTTGCGGTGATTTTTCACAAAAACGGCGCTATACAAATTATCCAAATATTATTGTCATTATAAGGACATTGCAAAACATTGACCACTGCAAAATATTCCCTGAACTTATGCTTTATTTGAACCAACTAATGATTGATTCCGATCCACACATACGCTTTATTGTTGGGTTAGGTTAGTAAAGAGTGAGCATGTTGATTCAACGCTGTTGGCGTAAATACGAAATTGTCCAAAGAAGCGAAGCTAGCAGTCCACAATGGAGTGCTTATACCAACCCTGATGTATGGCAGTGAGGCATGGAACTAGCAGAGGAAGGATGAAAGTAGACTGAATGCTGTAGAATTGAGACCCCTGAGACGTATGTGCGGTAAAACCATGTATGACCGTGTTCAAAATGTGGATATCCGGAAAGAATGCAAGGCTGATGTAAGCGTAATGAATAGGATCAAGAAAGGGACGCTTACATGGTTCAGGCATGTAGAGCGAATGAACGAAGAAAGGAGTGTGAAAATAATATATGATAAGAAAGGGAATGGAAGAAGAAGTCAAGGACGCCCGAGGAAGGCATGACACGATCAAGTGACTCAAATACTTGAATCGGGTCACGTGAAGAGTCAGAATAACAGAAGAGTATGTATGAATGTGAACGAAGCAAGGAGTGTGTGCCAAGACAGAGTTGTATGGCGGTCCGTCCTCACTGCCTACCCCTGCGGCGAAACGGCGTGATGGTTAGTTATGTCGATTCAGCCACGAAAAAACCTTTATTTTCGTCTTTATGACAGCCATGCACCTTTAGTTTATATTTCCTCTCATCATAGGTCTGCATCCTGCACAATGTGCAGTTATATAATGCAGAACTCCATAACAGTTATTTGATACCACGAGAACGTGCTGAACTCAAAAACACTTTTATTTATAAATTACGAAGGTTTCTGATCTGGCTTGAAACGAAAATGCAGACCAGTGCAAGGCGGTCTTCATATAAAATGACTCATAATATTGAGTCACTAGGAGAAACGTTTATGTTAATATTTATAAATGATTTTTCATTTTTTTTATTTATGGTTTTAAAGTTTATTTTGTAGAACTCCATTTTAATTTTTAGGTTTTTTAATTTTATTTAAACAACAATTATTATTATTTTTAATTTAAAAAAACAATTTTTACTTAAAAGTTCTGCAGGGTAATTATTTTTACGCGTGACAGCTGTTTCGCCTTCTGAGGGCATTATCAAACTTTTTGATGACATCTACAATAATTACAATTTATCAGAAAAACTTAATGGGGACATTGGTAGTTAAAAAAAATAATAATATTAAATATGATATAAATAATCCGTCTGTATGTGGCTTCTCCACAGTTTGATAATGCCCTCAGAAGGCGAAACAGCTGTCACGCGTAAAAATTATTACCTGGCAGAACTTTTAACTAAAAATTGTTTTTTTTAATTTAAAATAATAATAATTATTGTTAAAATAAAATTTAAAAACCTAAAAAATATATATATATACAAATGAAATGTTATGGTTTTGGCTGAACACTTACATAATCTGCGAGCTACACGCAGGTCACATTTTTAATCATGGCACGTTATCAATAATAGATATCAAATTAAAATTTCTGCACTCATCGGATATTTATTCCTGAAACCAGATAATATAATATACGACATGCCTACTAACTACATTTTAAAAACCACCAGCATGTTTTTTTTCCTTTGTTTCTTTGTATAATGACTAATGACTTAACTTTTTTTAACTAACTTACCATCACGCCATTTCTGCAGGGGTAGGCAGAGAGGACGGACCGCCATACAACTCTGTATTGGCCTACACTCCTTGCTTCATTCACATTCATACATCTTCTAATACATACTCTTCTGTTATTCTGACTCTTCACATGGCCCGATTCAAGTATTTGATTCACTTGATCGTGCTATGTCTTCCTCGGGCGTCCCCGACTTCTTCTTCCATTCACTTTCGCATCATATACTCGTTTGACACTCCTTTCTTCGTCAATTCGCTCTACATGCCCGAACCATCTAAGCGTCTCTTTTTAATCCTATTTATTACGCTTACATCAGCCTTGCATTCTTTAAGGATATTCGCATTTTTAACAAGGACATCCGTGGTTTTAGCACATACGTCTCAGGGATCTAATTTCCACAGCATTCATTCTACTTTCATCTTTCCTCTGCCAGTTCCATGGCTCACTGCCATCCGTCAGGGTTGGTATAAGCACTCCATTGTGGACTGCTAGCTTCGTTTCTTTGGACAATTTCTTATTTGCGCCAACAGCGTTCAGTTATATTTGTGAAATTTGATCAACCCTGACGGCCGCATTCACCAATCAAAACTGATCGAACACTATGTAAGTAAAAATGTATCCTACGCGGAAGGCTTGGAAAACATTTCTTGATTCCGTTTCAGGAGAGTTCGCAGAATTCTAATTAGAAATGCGGAAAAGTGAATTATACTCACTTTTATTTTTTTACGTAATAGTAATACTGTTTTTTTTATTGCGAAGTCTGAGAAATACGCTCAAGCTATTCATTCATTCAATTCATCCAGTTAGCCTTGACCCATGTGCGAAAATTGCACTCAGTCGCATTGGTGGCACTTTTAATTTTCCATTGAAAGAAGTACTTCAATTTGAAGCAGTACCGTTGTGAAGGCATTGACATTTCAAAATGTAGGAACCAGTTCCAGTTCCTTTCGTCGACCGACTAGTACGTGATTTTTGTGGCGAGGAACCGGTTCCAAAAAGAACTGAACAAACAAGCGGATAAATCCAAATCTCATTTTTCGCGAGTTCGACTTCAATTGAAGGGTTCACTTCGAAGGGTTCATTTTAAAAAACTAACAATTCGTGAAGCATTCACAAAACATTGAAGTTTTTCCCAACGCTAGTGGCACTGATATTGAGGGTTAAAGCTAAATTGGACTTAGCTATGCAGAAAGCATCCAACCCCAAAAAAATGAAACCGAGAAAAAGGCGTTTGAAAATATGACGAAAAAAAGCATTGTATGCGTAATCAGCATTTGTACAAAGAATATCAGTGTTTTTTTTTCTCCAAAAGAATTATTATAAATAGCTAATTTATAATTTATCAATGTATGTAGTTACTAAAAAAAACGTTTTTCCTAAGTTACCCTTAATTCCAATGTTTTTAAACTTCAATTTAAGTCAAATATCTGCCATGTGCGTTAGTAAAAAAATGAATTTAATAAATCTATTGCACGTTTTCAGCACATATAAATCTCGTAAATCAAAAATCTTGTAAAATCTATAGGAAAACATGTAAACTCGATTTTGGAAAATTGTGGGTGAATCGACATAACTACGTCTAATTCTAACTAAGAAATCGCTGAAATTGATTGGCAAAAGCTGCGTGAAAATTTTCCGTTTTTTTGTTGTTGATTTTCATAGGTACATCAAGGAATACTTTTGATTTTTTTTTTTAAATTCTAATCATGAAATGGGTGACGCACTAAAATGGACGCACCCCGAAATTCCGAAGCATACACCCATAATATCATTTAATACGTGTGCCGATAAGCGGGTGTTATGACACCTGAATTATCTTTTGATAATATTCCGGGAAATAATAAATACTTGTCAGTACTTTCATCCTGCAAATTCACCGCACTATTCAATTACAATTTGCGTAAGTACTGAATTATCGAGAAGAACCGAAGTAGCGGGAAGTACCTGCCTAGAGGCAATTAACAGGCGTAGTTGGCTGCTGCCTGTCAATTATTTGTAAGCCGACTGCCAACTCGGCCAACTGGATATTAGCAGGATGCTTAGAGTAACAATATAAAGAGACCGTACTAATTTGTGACAAATCGTTGACAAACTCGCAAAATATAGCTCTCTCTTTATGCTCGGTTCTATACGCATATGAGAAAAAGAGACAAACAATTGTTGAAACCAATACACGATTTGGGGCGTGCTGAATACCATGTCCGTAATATTTGATCTGTACGAGCTTCATTCTGGTTTGGAGTGTCAGGCGAACGGACTGTCAAAAGTGCGTAAATAGTTAAAAACTTGAGTTATTTTTTGTCCGATATCTAGCAAAACATCATGGCCATATGTGCTATACTTGGTTGCTTCAATCGAAGTACAAAAGGACCAAAAACAAACAGTTTTCACACGTATGTACCATAAAAAATCGTCTTTTTAGTTAGATCTCAAATATTTAACATTCTAACCTACAAAACAACTAGTAACTTACACCAATATGTAATTAATCTTTGGACTATTCGTTCCAATATAATAAACTTCCGTTTGAAATGAGTTTTAGTGGATTCGTAATATTTTTAACTTAGAGATATTTACTAGCTGTCACATAAGAAACCATTACAGTGGGGAATACCCATATTGTACGGCTTCTGAAAGTATCCCGGTCTCTTTCTTTCTCATGATACTAACGCTAAATTGTTGGCAAACAGATAAAGACAGAATAATGTTTATCTTTACGGTTTTCTTCGCATCCGATTGGCTGGAAGCATATACGTCATACCTCCCTTGGTCAATCCTTGGTCAAAAAGTGCGGACAAAATTTCGCAATGTTAGGTCTCTACGTTACTCTAAGGCAGGATGTTAGTTTTTCTCCCAATCAAACTCCACGCATTGCCCGGATGGAAATTGAAGTTGAAATAAGTATAGGTCTCACCACCAGAGTTGGTGCCGGCCAATACTCACACAGATGAATAGCTTACGCACAGCGTGTTTCGTTTTAATACATTTTTTTTAAATAATTACTGATTATTCCACACTTCAGAGATCGAAGCCAAAGCGTGTTGAAGTCAGTTATTTATTTATTTATTTATTTACGCCCGTTTTAGGCTTTTACATACAATTTAGTATATTTTATTTTTTTCAAAACAGTAACCTCATTAGTGCAAGAATTGTGTAAAATAGAAAAAATAAAAAAAAAAAGAGTATTGAATAGCAGATACAAAAATAACGAATAACATGTTCAAAAATAGTGTAAAAGAAAGGAAATAAATAATATTAAGTAATAGGTCCAACCGTTAGTTTAGTTCTACCAGATAACAACAATTGTACTAAATTAAACTTATAGTTTGATATATTCGTAAAAAGCATTAACTTTGTGGCTTGCCATATTTATAAATAGAACATATATACTTTGTTTTTAACCACTTTTTTATTTAATATTTTATCTACCGGTTTCGGAAGTACCCTTCCATCATCAGGACAATATTAAATTAATCTTTAGATAATAACTTCATCTCTTCTGGAAGAAACATATGTGGAGATAAATTCTGTACACGATCAAAAAATGTATGTTTTGAAGTATCTGGAGAATGTATATAGTTTGATATTGACGTGTTAAATATATCAGCGACATCGGAGTATATGTTTCCCAGATGCAACATTCGTCGCATAGGCGTGTTGAATTGTGAGATTGAAGCAGAATTGCTACAATAGTACGGTAGGTACTGCCTTGTAATCGTCTTGCTAGGAACATGAAATGAAATCAAGTTTAATAGTTCAGGGCTGTCAATCATTGAATTTATAATTTTGTAAAAGCAAATCAAGTCGGTAATTATTCTCCGTTCAGACAATCTCAAAAGTTATATAAAATGTATTTCAACATGTATGTTGTTTTATTTAATTGATATTAAAATGCTGAATGTTCTTTAAGTATAGTTCCAATTAAGAACTGAATTCCAAAGGGTATTAAAAAAACAATTACAAGGTATCTGTTAATTCCTAGAATTCCCCGATTGGAGGCAAACAAACACTCAAATAAATCTATTAATAACGATGCGAATTCAAAATTACAAAAACTGAAATTACTTTACTCGAGTTACCATGTACACAACAACGCCCGGTCGAACGGATTGAATAGGACACGCTATGAGTGCGTTTACAATATCAACATAAACACTCGCTGTCCCTTTTCCACTAGTGACAACAAGTAGGCGTAAACAAGACAAAGGGCTCTTTTTTTATGACAGATCGTAAATACATCGCCACTGGAGCGTATACCGATACACAATAAACCCAACGCTATGCATGCATTGTTTGTTTCAACTCTCGTTGCGCCAGCTATACCTACCTATGCCCTACGCACTCTTCATTGGATACATTTTACTGTGTGTAAAACGAAAATGGGTAGTTACTTTTTGAAGTCAACACTTTGAATTGTTCCATTTAAGTACGCTTGTCTCCAAGTATGTATTTTACTTTATTGTTCGCATTTTGATAGTCGGATTATTGGTGTGGAAATAAAATTTAGGAAAGAAATAATAATTAGGATTAGATGTTTTTTAATTAGATTTTTTTACGTACCTTATAACCATATGTGTTATGGAAATGACGTAATAAGTGTAATTAGATAATACAAAATATGATTCGTAGAAAAAGGTGGGTATAGGTATCGCAGCCAGAGTCGACTCGATCACAGTACTTACACAGATGAATTGCTTGCATACCGCATGTCTCAAACTTATTATTCGACTAAACTAAAAATAAAATAAAAAAAGTGAAAAAAATTGAAGAACACACAAAAACGTGACTTACCTTTCCAGTTGTCAAAAACAAACCACTAATCCAAAATGGCTGATAATTCTAACATATGATAAACATATGTGTACCAACGTAACAAAAAAAAAATCGATAATCGAATGTACACAGGCCGCGAAAATTCAAAGTTCATTTTTTTTTTGAACAGGCCATGTATGGTTTGAGTTTTATTATGGAAAAAATTACATGTAATGTCTGCTTTGCGGTTAGCTCTGCTAATTCCAATTTTGGGATAACTGGTTTCGTTCCTGAAATGGTAATATCGCAACCTTGCTTTGACGGTGCTCTAGTCACCGTTAATCCCTACTCATTTGTATTGCTTGAAACATGTTCATTTCCACGAACAAAACGTTGCCTGAAACGGCGTGAGCTATGTTGAGAGACCAGCTCTAGATAGCCTGGTGCTTCCTAAATTTCCTATTCCACACCTTATTTCTCTCTCCACTTCCTTCAGCTTCACAACATTCCCCAAATTGAGAATGCGTTGCTTTAATATGACTGGCTCGGGAAAGTAAAAATAAGAACAAATAACACATTCACATAAAGTAAAATCTGTAAAAGCCCTGTCATAGCGGCCTCGCACTATTCTATGTCTTATCGTTACTCGTATTTGGAGCAAAGCAATGTCCAATTATTATTGGGATCAAATATCTAATAATATCTGTGGGTAGATATGAAGATACTACTTCCAAAGACGGTATCCTCCACTTTTTGTAACTGTGAATAGTACATCGTTCTTATCTTAGAGTATTTGGAGTGGTATCAATCCAAGACAGTGTAGTCAGTTTTTGATGATTTTTACCTGACTCGGTGGACCTGGGCGTGGCTCAGACCAAGGCTAGGATATTTATACATCCATTCGTATCACATATCGACATAATGCTTTTGTTTATTCGTATAACCACTTTTTCACAGTACTGATATTAAAAAAAATATAGTATCTAACCTAAAAAACCGTTTAGTTGTGTCAAGCTTAGTGGCAAAATAAAAAATATGGGTGGAGTCCCGCGATGACCCAGGAGCCCAAGATCATTGTGACAGTACGTAGAAGCGGAGTATTATATTTGTTGTCTCTTTCTCTCTCATGGTGTACGACGTAAAAACCCGGAGAAAGTGATTTATCGCAAGTTTTTATCGGTTGGGTAAAAACTATTAGCTCTCTCTCCATACATTGTTTCTCCAAGGTTCTTCTACTATTTTTACGTATTGTGTGTGAATTTAAGACCTAGATCCCGCATCATTTTTCAGAAAAATTTATTAGTGCTTATTTTTTTTGTATTGTACAAATATATATTATGTTCAACATTAATAAAATAACTAAATGAATACAACAAAAATGCAGTTTTTTATTTTAAATTTAACCTTAAATAATTCTGTGTGCACAAGGACGAACGGATAGAGTAAAAAAAAAAAGTTTTACGTTAAGTTTGCAGAATTGTTCCTAAGATTCATATCTATAAAGGAAAAATAAGATGTGTCAGAAAATAAAATAATGTTCCATTATTTTTTATAACAGGATATGTGACATATGACATAATTACATACAAAAAACGTATTTCCAAAATTTTCTTTTGGCTCTCCTGAACATCTGCGTTTATTCACTTATTCCATTTTTTTTATTTTTTAAATAAAAAAATAATTTTATTTTAAGCCACTTTATTTATACACATATAACAATTCGACCGGTTTCGGTTAGACTTAACCTTCATCAGGAACGTATAAGTATAAACTATATTGTTATATGTGTATAAATAAAGTGGCTTAAAACAAAATTATTTTTTTATTTAAATTATAATGTCAAGCTACAAAGTGTTTGCTTCCTTCGATAATTTATTCCATTTTTCCTTGCGCACACAGAATTGTTTAAAAGGATTTAATATATGGTAAGAAACTATTTTTTTAAATTAAGCAATATTTCAGAAGTCATAGCTTTTAAAAACGTAATTTGGCGTGCGATTTTCAAAATATCGCTCGCTTTTCGGCGTGGGTTGTCGAAATAACGTGATGTTTTGACGGGCGATTAAACCGTGTTAGAGAATTATCGGGATTGATTACTCATTCGAGTTGATTTATTCGATTATTGAGAATCTAAATAGTGACTGTTAAGAATAGTAATTATATACCTACACTTATACGAGTATGAAGTGCTATATATATTATTTATTCAATGCAATTTAATTTGTTGAAACATGTCACCCTGAACTACGCATAGCATAAGCCCATCTCATATTAATTTGTTGTTTTGTCGCTGTTGTTTGCGAATTACATAAATTCTAAGAAAATCACCACCGCATTAAACACCGCATTGGAGTTAAAAAATGTAGAAAACAATAGTTTCAATGGCTTTTTAAAATCGTTCTGTTCCTTATACCTATTCATATTTTTTCGCATTTTCTCTTTGGTCCTAATTATGTGAATGCGCGTCACATTTTCATATAAAGAAGAATAGTTATTTGTGATTGATATTTTAAGATATCATTGCCGGCAACCCAGACGTTTAGTATTTTATTTTTCTTATATCTACATATTATACGTACGTTACACACCTCACTAGACACTACACAACGTCTGTTCTGAGACCTGACTGTGTTTTAATAACGCTGTGTTTTGTTTGTTCCCAGACAAGGACAGGGAGCGGGACTATATCGGGTTCGCTACCCTCCCCGAGCAGATGCACCGCAAGTCCGTGAAGAGAGGCTTCGACTTCACAATGATGGTGGTCGGCGAGTCTGGGCTCGGCAAGTCCACGCTCATCAACAGCCTCTTCCTGGGGGATCTCTACAAGAATAGGAAGATGGCCGAAGTCTGTGGTAAGTTCCAGTACCATAAACAGAGGTATTCGTGCGATGTGTGCGGTGCACGTGCTCACAGGCGGCCGAATCAAGGGGGCGACCTCTTAAATTTGCATCTCCGTACCAACCGCAGCGCCGTATCAACCATGTGTTTAAACCGTGCAAAAACCATAGGTGCCATCTCTGAAGGAGCGCCGTGAAAATAAAGATCTTAATCAAATTATCAAAAAAAAGTGTTAAAAAAAATCTCTAAATCATTCAAAATTACCCACATCACGGGAAAATTATGTATTATATTACGCTGGCAACATCACTGCATTCAACAGCTATCGAATATTTATGGAAAAAATCGTTTTTTTGTGACGAAACTTTTTTACGAATTGCACAATAGTTATTTGGGCGTAGAGTCTCTTTTTCATAGTGTGTCGTACGTTAAAATCGATACGATCCAAAGCCAACAACCAATCAGCCCCTGCTTTCTTCCCGGCAATCTAAATGCACACTTAGAGATGTACATATTCCTGTCCCGGTGACTTCGCGCTCATATGATTTCGGAACTCGTTTGAAAAAATATATTTTTGGGATTTATATTTTAATAATACGATACAGTATTGCACGAATAAAATTATTCATAACTGAATATTGGTGATAAAAAATTTCATAAATGAAATATCGTGTCTCCGGTCTCCGCTATCGCTAGCTGGTTCCAAAAGCACCTTACTCTATCAACCCTAGTGCTTTATCAACTGTAGTGACTGTAGTGACACACTTTTTCAGATATTAACATTATACACAGCACTAATACTCTGGACTCGCTTGTTATACGAAAATGAATTCTGGGGAAAGTTACTTTACAGTTTATTCTCATATGAATTTTAAATGGAACTGCTTGTAACTTTTAATTCCAAGATTCACACTTTTAGCATTTAATTCAAGACGGTCGTTCGGAGTTTCAGATTTGTTAAGTTTGGCAGTTGAAATGTCAAAGAATTATCGGATTTGTTTTCAATCCTATTGCCCCGATTGTAAATAATGATCAAAAATAATCATTTGGATAGTTTAACGGAGTGGAAAAAAATAGTTATGGAGCTTTTCCACAACAAGACAGTAGGAACTGAATTACAAAGAAGCATTAATCGAGAAGCAGAGAAATATAGAGCAATTTTAAAGCGTTTGAGCATGTACAAAAACATTTGTTTTAAGAGCAATAATTGAAATGAGATTTTAGTGTGTATGTGTAATAAAACCAAGGCCGATGGAAGGGTATTAGGCAAAATTAATAAAGGCACGCTAATCTCTCTTTCTGCTATTATACATACATGCTTCGGTGATTTTTTCACAAAAACGGCGCCATACAAATTATCCAAATATTATGCTTCGATTATGAGAAAGACGAACAGGCTACAACGGGAGCAAAAAATTAATTATTCTAGACCGTCTGGAGAAGACCACCACCATCGAGAAGAAGACGATGGACATCGAGGAGCGCGGCGTGAAGCTGCGTCTGACCGTGGTCGACACGCCCGGCTTCGGGGACGCCATCAACTGCGAGGACTCGTGGCGCGTGTGCACCGCCTACATCGACGAGCAGTTCCGCCAGTACTTCACGGACGAGAGCGGCCTGAACAGGCGGAACATCCAGGACAACAGGGTGCACTGTTGTCTGTATTTTGTGCCGCCCTATGGACACAGGTGAGAATGAATGGACAGTAGCGTCAAAAATAATTCAATAATACTACTCCGAGAAGAGTCCGATCGACTTTAAGACATTTACCACTAGGGTACTGAATTTATGGTTTTATAAGTTTAGCTTAATCTTTTTTATATAAATATTTTAACTTCATTCAGTATTTTAATTCTGTTGATTGCAAGATTTTTTTGTTTGTGTTGTAGTTTGCGACAAATGGATCTGGAATTAATGAGGCGGCTGCATAGAAAAGTAAATATCGTTGTCGTCATAGCCAAAGCCGATACCCTGACCACAGCAGAAGTGAGGAAACTGAAACAACGAATACTAAAAGATATAGATGACAATCAAATACTGGTTAGTACTAGAACCTATGTTTTAAAAAAATATATATTTGGAACATTTACATGTTGACAACAGACACAGCATACATAACAGAAAAAAATAGAAAAACACATTTTGTTTAGTGAATGGAGTGAAGTGAAGATTGAGAAAGGAGTGCCACCATATAAAATATACGAAAAAAAGACAGCATGATAAAGTGTATCGATCATGGCAAGTGTCGGTATAACAGAAGATGATGTATAAATGTAAATCAATCTAGGAGTGTGAGCCAAAACAGAGATATGTGGAGTTTCACTAACTCTCCCTACCCTATCTGTAAAATGAAAATTACTAGGCCATATTAATAGCTGACACTTTCTAAGAATGATGAGAGGTTAGGTAAGTTATTCATTTAATTATTCTGCTCCAAAAAAATATTTTGTCAGCCATTGTCCGAAAGGCTTTACTTAATATTTGTATGGAGATAAATAGCATGCAGTTGAACTGATTTAACAATATCTATAGAATCATCAACACTGTTTTCTCAATCAATGACCCAATATCTCACAATCTTTTTGCCGATGTTAACAGATATACCAATTCCCGGAATGCGACAGCGACGAAGACGAAGAGTTCAAGCAGCAAGACCGGGAGCTGAAGGCGTGCGTTCCCTTCGCCGTGGTGGGCAGCAACACCATGCTGGAGGTGGCGGGGAAAAGGGTGCGGGGGCGCCAGTACCCTTGGGGGATTGTGGATGGTTAGTGTTGCCATATACACTTATTTATCTCAATCTACCGTCAGTCATTAGGCAATGCCCGCAATAGCTATGGGGGAGAGTTCAAGCCGTAGGACCGGTAGCTTTGTTCTCTTAGGAAAGTTATATGATATTTGGGGTTTTTGGCATGAAAAACTCAAATACTTTCAATATCCCTGGTGAGAGTGGCCACCATTCAAAATTGTTTTAAATGGCTATTAGAATTTTATCATGTGAATACTGTATAAGAGTTACAACTGCCGGAGCCCAATCTTCCTCTTCCCCTCTCCTTACCCTCCCTGTTATTTCAGCCTCACAAAACTCCTAAATTGGTGATGCCCCAGTCACAATGATTTCGGGCAGTTCAACTATTGAGCACTATCACTTGAAAAATAAAGTTTTGATAAAAAATTATTTTTTATGCCCAGGTTTTTTTAAAGCTCTGCATTCTATAATGATGAATTTAATACAATTTTTTATTTGCAGTGGAAAATCCTCGTCACAGTGACTTTGTGAAGCTACGCACAATGCTGATCTCCACCCACATGCAGGACCTGAAGGACGTGACACAGGACGTGCACTATGAAAATTTCAGGGCGCAGTGCATCTCACAGATATCTCAGCACGCACTCAGAGAACGAGGGTACGTTAGTAATGATGATATCTTAACAATCGTCTCCGCTATCACCACTCGCAAATCATTATTTCAAGTTGGTTGTTTATTTTTCAATATAAAAAAATAAGCTAGATATAAACACAAACTCCAAGGTTTATAACATGGACCACGTTTTCACTAAATATCACGATTTTTATTGAAAAAGGAGTCAGTCGGTCATCTGCTGCGAGTACCAAACTCGACCTGTCCGATTGCTAGTCTAGCATCCTACCCACCGGACTATTATTTATTAATTATTATTATTCATCACCATTCCATTAACCATTTGAATGAAATGAAGTGAATCTTTTTGCATATGAATTAACCACATATTATGATACTGTCACTATTCTCAGTACAATGGCTAGGTGCACAAAACTTTTTACTTGTCTTAAAAAATGGAGAAAATATGTTGGTATTTATAGAAATCTAATTTATTAAAAGAAAGGAGAGTAAGGAGAATATATGATGTGAAAGAGAATGGTAGAAGAAGTCGAGAACGCCCAAGGACGACATGGCACAATCAAGTGAATCACATACTTGAGTCATTTCAATATTCTCCATTGTGTGACATTGAGAATAATAATGAGGAATATAGAGATTCCATTGTAATATAATATTCTTAGTAGTAATATTTATAGAGTTTCAATTATTTAATAATATTATTTTCAGCTATATTTTACATTTTGTGTGAAATATGCTATTGATTGGAGAATGGGAATCAAATTAATACTGGTCACCGCCAACAATGCATCTTTGATGTAGCTCTGTAGACTTATCAATATAGCATAATACATACTTTATGTAATTTTGTGAAGCCCAATTAACCAGATTTATTTTTATCAGAAAACTAAAACGAGACTCCATGGGCAACAACGGCGATGTTAGTAATATCACAGAAACGGACCGACTTTTGCTACAGAAGGACGAAGAGGTAAGAAACATTCTGTAAGAGTGTTCAGAAATTGCTATTGTTGAATAAAATAGTGCCAGGAGAACGTGTGACGCTAAAGAGGGTGGAAGAGGAAATCGGGACGCCCCAGGAAGACATGTCACAATCAAGAGAATCCGGGCAATGTCGGCGAGCTTTTTAACTGGGCAAGCAACTTTGGAATTGGCCTCGAGGGAATGGGGAGGTAAAAGGTGGCAGACCTATGTCTATGTCAATTTTAGACATTATATTCATGGTTTCAGCACTGCATTATTTATTTATTTTATTGTATAAGAAAGAATTTTACAATTGACAGTGAAAAAATAAGAATTATATGCACCAACAAAATAAAGAATAGTGTAGAGTAGTAAAAAATAGTGTATAAATACATAAAATATTATTGATTAAAGAAATATGATGTTATAGCCTTCTTGTATCTACATTCCGTGCAGTTAAATACATCAGCCACCTCTGCGTATGTATTACCGACTACATGCAATCTAGGTACAAGCGAGTATCTGAAAGACTCAGTAACGTGAAATTTACATTCTTACAATCTTAACCGCTAGGTCTCCGTGATCAAACATCACGAATTTTGCTGGTCACTCCGCACTTGTACTCTATGCCGCCCTCGTTCATCTGTGTAACGGATGCTCGGACTTAGAGTTGATTTTCTTACCGAGTCTTTCCTTGAGATCATTTATGTACGCCGTTTATTTTCCAAAAGAGATTGATAGCATATTTATTATTTTCAGATTCGAAGAATGCAAGATATGCTGACCCAGATGCAGCAGAAGCTCAAGGCCTCTGACAAGAAGCACGATAGTGTTATAGATGTTTGAATTTTATGTGATTTTATATTAAAGTTACTGTGACAGTAAAGTAGAATAATAATTATTAGCTCGTACGTATAACCTACTTTTATTTATATTATTCTATAAATATTGTGTATTGGATATAAAGACTTGTAAGCATTCTGCGAGGATGTGTTATTGATTGTGTTCTCCTTAATTTATTTAATAGTTTTACCGTATTGTTGCACAATGGATGTTAGTCGTTTTATTTGTACATAGATTTATATTATCATAATAGCGTAATCAAATCTACACAACTCATAAAACTAAGAGAAGATGCGTTTTTATTACATGAATATTAATACTTCTGTATTGATCATAAATTAACTTTTAAACTATTTAAATTGGAATTATTTATTTTTACATCCTTCCCCAAGAAGTAATTGCGATTCAATAGAACACACCTGGCAATGACTTGACAGCTCTACGAAGATATCAGTGCAGGTAACCAAAAGAGTAATTATCAAATGAACAAGTATCCACAATGTAGTAGCGATGCCCTTGACTGCACAGATAAGTATGTCGATTTGTATAAGTCGCACCCTGAGTCTAAAACTGTATTGCAGGCTAACACGTTTAACTTTGCAGGTGGTCCTCTATGGATGGCTAACGAATGAACAAACAAATATTTTTTAATTCGCAAAATGTACACTAGCGACGCAACCGACTGCAAAGTTAACATTGTCAATCTATAGAGTCCTACAATGTTTTGTCAGATGAGGAACTAAAGACACTTTTTTTATTTTTTCGCAGTCAAATTATTTTCAGTTGTAGTTCTTCAAAGTTTTTGTTTTACTGATTAAAAGCGACTAAAATAGGAAAATCTATGAAAAGTGACGCACGAAGCACACATTGAAGCATTTTCTCCTAGAATCTGAAAGTAAAATGTTATAAATAACAACAAAAAAATTAGAGAAATAAAAATGATCACCGAGATGCACACAATATTGAGAAAGAGTCCACTCTACCAGTTCTTGGAAAGTCGTTTAAGTATTTTTAAATTGAATTGTGAATACTGCACAAGAGTCACAACTGTCCGGATCCAGTGGTAACTATGACATCCGCTTTTGGGGTATGTGTGAAAGGGCTGAGAAGGGGAAGATGAAGGTTGGGAAGTACCTAGCTATGAAAATCTGATCATCAAACAAAACTATTGCCATTTCAAGTAACGTTTCGTTGCTGAATGGTATTCTTTTCTTAGTACTTATCACTCTCAATTTTATTTGAATAATACGTTTGACGTAACCTCGTGTTTAAGTTTTAAAAATCATATTTATTTTAGAAAAAAGACAATACAACTGAAAAAAAAAGTGTAATCAGGTATGAGAATTAAAATTTAAATAAGTATGAGTTTACTAAATGTTAGGGTACACTCTTTATGATTAGATACTTGGTAAATAGATTTGACAAAATTTTACCTAGATTTTCAATGGTAAGTGAAAAGTGATGAAAATTGATCTAAGAGGGCTTATGAAGGGTCATAGAAAGCACCCAAGAAATAACAACTCATGGAGCACAATACAGTGAAACCTCTATCTATCGTTTTTAAAGGGACCTATTGAAATAAACGATGAATGCGGGAAAACAAGGGGAAAACAATGAATGCGGGATTAAGAGGACAAAACACAAGGAGATACGATCCCGTAAAGATACCATCCTCCCGATCTGCATAACCATTGGTGGATTAAAATTATAAGAAAATAAGTTTTAGATGTAAAAAATGTATTTATTTCAAAAAATACAAAGCTAAACAGAACCAATTTTTTTTAAAGTTTATTGCATTGTAAATACATAATCTTTCATCGACATTTGTTTTTTTACTGTTTTATTTCCGCAAGTCAACAGTATATTTTCGGCTTTGCAAATGATATTCTTTTCGGCATCAGTTATTGAGTGTGCGTAGTAGAAAGTTTTCAATCTTTCAAAGAGTGTGCATGCTTCTGAAAATGAAGGTACAGGCAGCGGCTCCTCTTCATCAATATCGACCTCTTTTGTTGTCTCCGTCAATCACACAAGCTTTCGATAGTTTCTATCCCACGCGTTGGAATATTGTCGTCGAAAGTAACTAAATTGTTAAAATTTGTCTGAGTATATAATCTAAGCCAATCATCTTCAGAAACCTCAACGTGTTCTAGTTTTGACGTGGATGTCGCGATTCCTAAACGCTTAGCTATATCGACGCGTTTTTCAACGGGGTTTTTTTCCACCTCTTCGATAATTTTCAATCTTTCTTGAAGAGTACGTACTTTTTTCATCGAACGGCTCATTTCGGAGATAGTTTAAAAGGTCAAAAAGGATAACTGCGCACACTCCACCAAGTTTGGGTATCTAGCGACAACTGACAACTAGCGACTGACTGATGGCGCGATGGCGGCGACCGGCGACAAACTGTCATTCTTTCTCTCTCAAAAGTTAAAACACAGACAAAATATATCAAATACGCGACGTAATTCGAACGATGAATGCGGTAAAATGGTGGACATAGAAACGATCGATGCGATCTTTTTTGTACGAAAACGATTATTCGAGGAACGATAGATAAAGGTTTCACTGTATTATTGAAAAGTTTCTACTTTACCAATACCCCTTTCTATTTTTCTAAATATTTTTAAAACCCCTACAATGTTATATTTGCAAAGAGTTGATTAAATAGAGATTATTAGGAGTTTTTTTCTGATCACAGTATCAGTTCCTTTGTCTGTATAAGTATTTCGATACATACATACGTAATTTATTTTCTAAAATCGTCTTCTGTAAGTGCGAAAATAAAATAATTAATTAAATAACTTAATCACTTTTTTTAAATATCAGCCGCCAATTAGACTGCCCGTAACAAAATAAAAAATGATTAAATAATTACAACCATGTATAGAAATATACTTTTTAAATCAGACATAAGCTTTTTTTACATAATTGTGGAGATAAAGTTTTAAAAGAATTTTTGAATATTCAAATTAAAATAACATCTTTAATACAGCTTACAATGGCTAATTCTATAATTATAGTTTTTGTATTTTCTTGGTAAGCGGTACCTACCTCTACATGGTGGAGTACTATAAATAGTTATAGTAGGGATGGCTGTATCTGATATGGGGTGTCACTGCGGCTCCAGTTACCGAAGACCGCCGAGGTCCGATTATTTATACAGTTACTTTTGGAACCGATTCCTGGTGTCGGGGAGCTTCTTCAGTAACTATTTTTTTCTTGAAAAAAAGGGAACCAATCTATTTGAAAAGCGCCGGTTCTTCTTCAATTTTGTGATTTCATGGAGGGGGGAGATTGCCAGAGTAGTTCTGATGAAAAAGAACCGGAGCCTGATTCGCTTCGTCACGAAATTACCATGAAAATGTACTGATTATTCCCAAATAATTTCGGTTTATCATTTTACAAAAATAGGAATCGATTCCAAAAATAACGTTCCTCGGAGAAATAATATCTACGGTTCCAGTGACCGACAAGTCACCGCGACAGTAATATTGAACATCTCTAATTTATGGGCTTATTAGACTGGCAACTTTATTGTTTTGCGAGATTTGGAACATACAATTAATATTTTTTGATAAATTTTGAGCAATAAGTCTGTTATCAAAGGTAAATTTAGGTCGCTGACTATTTAAGAATAGTTATTTTTCATAATACTTACTTTAATTGACGTTATTAACAGTTTTCAATTTGCAGGTTAAAAAATGACAGAAGTAGACCTTTCTATGGGAGCCAGGTCTGGTGTCTCCTATCCTCTCAAAGTTCTGTATTGTGGAAACTGTTCTATGCCAATCGAATATTGCGAATATTATCCAGAATATGAAAAGTGCAAGCAATGGTTAGAAAGGAATCTACCCACAGAATTCGAGAAAGTTAAATTGAGTAAGTGCCTTTAAAATAAATCATTTTCTTCGTCTTAACGGATATTTTTATAGATTTTTAAACCTTCCAATTATTCATCATAATTTTACAATTAATTAGGTTATTTAAAACAATTATCTTTAAATATATCGGACTTTGACTTGATTTTTTAAAGCAACCATATGCAGACATTGTAGTGACTATTTTACAATTCAATTTTGATTATTTAGTTTTGATCGCACTTCTAGCCATTTTCTGTCCACTTTTGGGACTTTCCACTTTTTTTTCTACCCAAGCATTGAACATGTCACCTGGTGCAGAACTACTCACACTTTTTTGGTGTGTGACTTAATTTTGTAAATAAAAAAAAATCGTCTATGTAGTAAATATTATTGAATTAAAATAAATACTATATGTAAATACCTACATAGATGAACATACCCAGTGGTGTCATTCAATTTTCCTTAGATGTGCCTATGTTAAAACTAATGTGATATGTGAGCTTTTTGGAATTAGGTAATTTATCTAATTGTGGTTTTATCGAAGACAATGCCACACGTAATGAATTATGAATATCTACACTACTACAATATTTTGTCTTAATTATACTCATGGTTGAGAAAGCAGTCTCGCATATGTAAGTCGAGCTCAAAGAGTCTTTTGAAATATATATTTGAAACAAGAACTGCTTTCCCCAGCTTATTCTGGGGCGACCAACTGGACGTTTTCCCTCTGGAATTGCTGCCAGTATTTTGTGTGGATGTCATTCTTATAGCATTCTGAACACACACTAGCCACCTGCAACTTTTCCATAACAAGTAGCGGGGGTTTGATGCCAAGCATATTATTTATGCACTCCTTGCAGCTCAGAAAAAAAAGGGTAATACCGCCCTCCGCTTTTTCAGACTGCTGCGGGGTTGTTTTGAGATCTCAGCTATTTTGGAGAACATAAGTCTCTATATTCCTGATCAATATTGAAGACAGTATCATCATAGATTTTGTTATCGTCCTGCCTGTAGGACCAACCTCCCAATGGTTCTGACGGAGGGGAGGGGTATATTGCTGCTGAACAAAATCGCTTCTGATATCGACATATTTAGCATCAGTGAGGAATGTTTCAAAAAGGATTATCCTATTTATTCTCGAAAGATCTTGTCTTGCCTGCAAGTAAATCACTGCAAAACTCTTAGCTGTTTTTAACTTTTGTAGCTGCCAAAAGCATTTATTATGTGTTAAATAATTTATTCTTTAAAATGCATACAAAGTTTTAGAAATAAATGATTATTATGTTTTTAGGCGAGGAAGGTGGAGGGGGTGAAGAGGAGAAGAAAAGACAGAAGCGAGGGGGAAAGGGAATGCTGAAAGCCAAAAAGAAGGAAGATGTCCCCCGCCTAGTGACGGTAGCTAGAGCCCCCCGAGGAAAGAAGAAGTGTGTCACTGTTGTCACCGGTCTAAGCACATTTGGTATGTTTGCCCTTAGATTTACAGTAGTGATGTAGGAGATATGAAAGTTGTGGATTGTAAATCGTGTATTACAGTGTACGTGGTCAGTAAATAATGTCTCCATCACATCTCCAAAGATTGAAGCTGTTTATTATTATAAACACAATGTTTATTATAAATGAATGATTAGAAGAGACGACACACGAAGAGTGAAATTTTATAATCAATGAATGGAATAAATTCTAGAGGAATAGAATTTCTTGTTTAAAAATATAAGGTTTCGTTTATTTTTTTGTATTCAAAAGAAAGTTACAGTGATAATCATGTTGTATTTACTAATGTAATATAGATAAATGATAACGATACAGAAAATAGTTCACAAGTAAAACAATGTGCATTCGACCACTTAAAAAAAAATAGTGTATTGAAAACAAACAAAAATTAGAATTACCGCACAAGAGTCCCATGTTCCCCAACTCCCTCTTCCTCCTCTCCCTTCAGTCTCGCAACATACCCCTATTGGGATGCCGTAGCCCCACTGGCTGCGGGCAGTTGGAACTCTAGCGTGGTAATCACATAAGGTAATGAACCCTCGGAGCCGTTGAAACTATGGCGTACCCAATTTGGGGTATCTTGTGAGGCTGAAGGAAGTTGGGAGAAGGAGACGGGAAAAGATGAAACTTGGAAAGTACCTGGCGACTCAGATCTTGCCACAAAACACCGCTAATGCCATTTCAAACAGTTTAGATTGTGAGTGGTGGTCTCTCACTAGGACAATACCGAGGGTATGTACCACCCTGTATGTCTCGTAATGTGTTTCTTTCCTTTTTCTAGACATTGATTTGAAAGTGGCAGCTAAATTTTTTGGAACCAAATTTGCTTGTGGATCTTCTGTTACTGGGGACGATGAGATTGTCATCCAGGGAGATGTAAAGGATGACCTTTTCGATATCATTCCTGAAAAATGGCCAGAGGTATGTGAAAAACACCTTTATATTTCAATAAATATTATGCATAATAAAATAAAATCTCTTATTAAAGAGAGTTAGTCAGATGCTTAAAATAATATACATAAATGTTAATTTATTTTTTTGTTTTGTTGGATGTGCTTACGTCACTATCTCTGAAGATTTGATTAATTGTTTTTTTTTTCAGATTGATGAGGACAATATCGAAGATCTCGGAGACCAAAAGAGATAGTCGATGAGCAGATTGGAAATAAATTATATATTATTATTATCGTAACAAATTATTCCATTACTATTTGTTGAAGTTATTTATTTAAAAATAAAGCTTTCATACGAAAATATACAATTTTATTTTTTTTTAAATACTAGTCAATGGTTATGCAATAAATACTAACCCATTATTTCTTTCAAGAGGATCATCAAAAGTCTCCGCATTCATCAAAGTGAGCAAACCCAGAGTTCATTTTTTTTAACTAATGCATAAATTCAGGGTTATTATGTGGGCTGATTGTAATTTTCGCTCAGCGATACTCTTCAACTTTAGCTAATTATCAGTGACTGCATAGTGGTTTCGGATCGTCCGCACTGACAGTGAAGTCATAATCATGACTTTATTTACAAAAGTACAGTTAAAATAAAACCATATTGTGAGTGTTTAGCATTCCAAAATGTTAAACACTCACAATATACAGGTAGTTGATTAATTATTTTATATTTCTATTGATGCACTCCATCAATTCAACGCATGCAAGTTTTGACTCGAGCTGCGAGTTTCATGAAATCCTTTTTTGACTCGTGACCAACTAGTCAAACATGAAACATATCTTTATATGGTTTTTTTTTCTTCCTTTTTATTTTTTCTTTTATTAAAAAAAAATGGAATGGTTTTGGAAGCAATGTGTTAAATACTATATTTAAAACAAACAACAAAACATGTCTAAATCAGTAACATAATTTATTTTACCACTTTTCAAACATACAAATTTCCAAGCACTTTCAGTGGAATAATACCACTGGTATTATAATCCGGAATTAGATTTTCTTTAAGCTAATCTTCAAACCTTTTTATTACAGTTTATGTCTCATAATATCCCCTAGATGGCAGAAGTGTCAAAAATCAATAGTATTTTTGTGATTTATTGCCAGATAAAATAAATACTTTTAAACTAATTTATATAATTTTGATAGGACGCTTAATAAATTAAAATTTCTATTTTAAATAACAAAGTAGATTGTAAATAGTGTTTAAAATCAATAACACTAGTTTTCCGTAACGTATTCGATTGATTTACCAACTTATAGAGATTATTTTTTAATAGTACCTACCCAAAACCTAAATGTCACTTTGTGTTTTTATTTATGCCCATTGTGGCAACACCGCGCATATGTTAACAAAATTTTGTAATGAGTCTACTCAGTCTTCTCTCAATCCGACTTATTTTATACGCAAATTTTCGTGACAATGGTTATGTGCATAAATTTATCAAGTGTCGTTAATTGTCAAGCAAAGTGTTGATGAAACATGTGTTAGTGTATATACAGTGAACATGATGTAGTGCGTAATAATACTATTTTCCATCGTTCAAAATATGGTATTGATCCTCAGTATCAATAACCACAAAGAATAGATCTCTTTTTTTGATTTTAATTTAGTTTCCTTATATTCGTGAAAATGGAGATTGTGGGTGATTACGAGTATAACAGCAAGGATCTCATTGGCCATGGAGCTTTTGCCATGGTCTTCAAAGGAAGACTTAGAAAGGTCAGTGACCTAACCTCATCTATTTTCTAATTCCTATTGTTTATTTTTGTTCCAAATTATCCGTAAAACATACCCTAATCATAGTTGCTTTTAATTTTAAAAGAATCGTCAGGATGCCTTTCTCACAAGTATTTATATCTGAACACGAAATTTCAAAGAAATAGTTCATTTTCGTAAACAGACATTTTTGTAAACATCATTGTCTTTATATTTTACTCTGATAAATATAGTAAATAATTAGTTATGATTGTGAGCACAGTAGATCCCTGTAGTTCTTACTATATGTTGCACTCTTAGTTGTACTTATTTTTATATCTGTTTATATATTATGCTTGTTATGCTAGACAAAAAGATTAATGTTTATTTTAATTTATCTATCTCTCATATTATTTTTATATCTAAGAAATCATATTATCGAAAGTATTTTATTTATTTAGAAGATATGCAATACGCAAAAACTAAAATAAGTGTTAATTTATAATTATTTTATCTCACCATCGATATATTAAAATAAAATACATTGATTATAAATGATGTCGGAAAACTAGTTTGTGCATGAATACTATATTTTATGGTGTAATCTCTGTTTTTGTTTCTTCATAAAATGTATAGGATTCTATTCTATAAGATTCGTCCATTTTCTTGTTTTATTTCCTACTAATACTTATATGATTTAAGTCAAAAGTATTATGCCGTGTTGTGCTTTCTTCTCCTCTAGCCAACGTTTCGGACAGCCTTGCAGTGTCCATCATCAGGGCAGATGTGTAGATTGTGGTGTTCCTTGATTAAGACTATAATTTTTTTTTTCATTCTGAATTCTTATAATTAACCATATTATTCATACTTTAATTTCCTGTATTTTATAAGATTCCTCACTATTATTAATCAATACATAATGCTGGCATTTTTTTTCCAATCCAAATATTGTTATTATTTGCTTCTCATCAAAATGTCATAATTACCTTCTCTTATTTTCCATTTTATAATTATGTGAAAAAACAAACAGGAACAAAACCTACTCCTGTTTCCTCATCCCTAGGCATAGACATAAAATACTCCCTAGGTGGCCACATTTTTTTTAAACGTAAAACAACTGGATGCATGATGCAATGGGCAGCCTCCGTTAATAATATTACCTACTTGATCTTCTGTGCCTATTCTTGGCCATCGTTAAACCCTTCAATTTAATAGTCATACAATTATATGATATAATATAAGTAATATCTAATCATTTAATAATATGACAAAGCAAATACACGTGGCCTTCGAAAGAGAATAATCACAATAATATCTCCCAGACTTTTGTCGTTTAGATATAATACTCGTATGTATTATGTTTTGTTGGCTTGAACATACCTTTGCACCCACATGTTTTTCACGTATCTTCCCAAGTCCCATATTTTTTGTTGATTTTTAAACCCTAGGAATATATCATTTGCCTGTTTCAGTTCTAGCGTGATACTTCTAGTTTACATCATTGTCAAATGTATCTATTTCAAACATCACAACGTTGCTGAACACAATAAAATAACCAGTCTAACAACACGTTTTACTTTTTTTTCACGACTCCAATTTATGCGGGCCGGTATATTCATGAGAATATATCTGAAATGATAAATAACTGTCATAATTTATTTTATGTTCATTTGTAGAATTTTTGCTTATACATTTAAATTTGGTTTATAATGTTAAAACATCAGCCTACGTTATCATATTATTATTATTACTTTGATTTCTTCCTAGTCTTGATTCCTCCATTGAGAAATAAATAATTTCACAGTGCTTACTGTGCTAGCTGCGGGGTTATTATAGGTTGAATAAAAAAAAAAACCATACCCCTTTCAATAAAATACATACACCACTAGCGTAGGTACTTTAATGCATCATCATGTCATGCTTTACGATTAGAGCCCGCACGTAGGCACTTTTTCATGTACCTTACGTGACCTTACGCATCTTAATTAAGTATGTGTATTTGTCTAATATGTTTGCTTATTTCTTCTAAGACTTTTCCGTGGATGATTAATTTTCCTAAATTCGGATATGTATTGACAAAATCTACGAGTTTCAGCGTCGAGCAATATCATTATTGTTGGCTACACGCTACACGTGCTGCCTTAGTTGGCGGCGCGCCTTGCTACAGGGAGATTAAAAAAAAGGAAAAATATTTTCTGAATCTATCGTGCAAACTTTGTTATAGTTTTTTATTTTATTTATATAAGTTGGGACTAGGTTTACGATATACTATGCAATAATACCAGGTGTTTATATTCACGGATCTCTGTTCTAAATACATATTTATTATTTTTTAACCTGACCGATGTGTATAGGTACAAACAACTACGCTAGCGTTCTTAGGATTTACTCATTCTACTGTTGTTTCCAGGTGTATTATTTGGCAAAGCAGATATTTAGATACACAGCATTTGTACAACAATGGTGGCACAAACGTTTATTTTAATATTAAATTAATTATCAAGACCGCCGAACATTCTGTATAAAAACGTGCTAAAAAAACAATTGAAACAACATGACATCATCGTATTTTTTTATTTATAATGCGCATACATATGAGCACACTATTATTTTGAGCCAGATTACAGTGTTGTCGAATAATTTATAGCTCTTTCTGACCCGTTTTTATGAGCAAATTAACAAATTCATACAACGCTCAAAAGCGATACAAATTTGAACCCGCTAATTTTTAATTTTATGTATTCTATTGTTTATTTTAAAAGCTTTTCGCGGTAAGTCGCTAAATTCTTCATCGTTTGAAAATGCGTTCTTTGTCTAGTGTGGCTAGACGAAAAAAATAGTCGTGCATTCAGACGCGGTCTGTGGGGGTATCTCCTCGCTCCATAAATCAGCTGTATGGTCATTAGTTGTGCGGGTCTGTGTCCTGGCTGGCGGCCAGGTAGAGAGGGCTACACGGACCTAAACAACCAATGTATGTACTGGGTAGGTACCGCTACCTGTCTGAACAGCCTCCCTTCTCTGTTTTTTTTTGGTTATGGGCTGTACTATTTTTCAAGAAACCTGCATCCTCCATTTTTAATATTTTCGATAAGCTTGTTCAAATGAAAATGTAATTTTTAGAAAGCAATGATGGGTTTTGAATTATCACAAATTAGCAGCTTTTTAAAAAAATAAAGACAAACATTCCCTGGTTACGAATAACCTGACAATATTTGAAAAACTCATACTACCATCATAATAAGCGGAAAATGTTGCTTGTGCAATGATGGAGGACTTAGCCAGCAGAGGAATTGAATGCAGCTTGATTATATTATGTTATTAATTTTATAACAATGTACGTTAAATTCATAAATAATAAAAATAAAACAAAGGTAAAAATATGAATTAGAATCAACGTAAAGTAAAGACAGCAAGAAAAAAAATGAAATTAATATTTTTAAAGATATGGCGTGTAAAAAGCAAAGTTGTGATTACTCAAATAGCAACAAGGCCAGTCGTTTGAACGCAGCTTGCCCGCCCCACCGGCATAACCAGTGGCAAGCTAGTCCCGCCAGCCGGGAGTTTAGTCGACAGTCTGTGTTGCCTATGACGAAGATAACCATCAGGAACATAGAAATGATGCTCTTCGCGATACCTGAGTTTTCGGACCATCCACGAAATAATCTGAAGAAATGTGTAGCTGTGTTATGTACGCATATCTTCCGAGATGGTACGTTCCGAACATAGAGTTGGTAGAGTAGTATCTATCCAAGGCAGTGAAGTCAGTTTTGGACTTGTTTTTGATGATTTTAACATGACTCGGCGCACCTGGGCGTGGTGAAGACTAAGGCTACGGTATTTATACATCCATTCATGGCGCATATCGACATAATGTTTTTGTTTATTCGTATAGCCACTTTTTCACAGTATTTTTATCAACAAAAATATAGCATATAACCTAAAAAACCGTTTAGTTGTGTCAAGTTTAGTGGCATAATAAAAAATGTGGGCGGAGTCCCGCCGTGAACCAGGACCTTAAGATCATTGCGACAGTATATAGAAGCGGTCTATGAAATTTGTTGTTTCTTTCTCTCTCATGGTGTACGACGTAAAAGCCCGGAGAAAGTGATTTATCGCAAGTTTGTGCAGGTTGGGTAAAAATAATTAGCCCTCCATATATTGTTACTTCAAGGTTCCGAACATACCCGAGAGAAAGTAGGCAGGATAGAGTCGCGGGTGGTAACTATAACCCTCTCTAACATGAGGGAGTACTTCACCTCGCGTCGGCTCCAAACGATTGATCCACTTTCAAATCTACTCCTTACTAAGGAATTGAATAGATTTTTCGCAAGCCATCTCAATAAGAGCATGGAATGTCAGCCTACTATCAAATATGATTCCAATATCTATAAACATGTGATCAGTACATAGACATAAAATACAAGACACGTCATATTCATACAAATCTCACGAAAAATGTAGCACCACTAATGTTGCACCACTAAATGTTTCACCCGCGTATGAAAAGGATAGCCATTCAAAGAATATGTGTGTGTGAAAGAGATAGCTATATGAAGCGTGTTTCGAAGGTATGTCTCGTTGACTTGATTTAGTGCAACCAGGTGCGTTGTCTCAGTAACGTATCTACATTATTTAATTCATCTAAGGATCAGTATATTATTTTCGACAGTAAAGATTTACTCGAGAAAATGCTATTCGTTTTTTGGGTAATCTTTGCTCGTGTACTCTTGTGTTTTGTTGTGTAATATATTTATCACGCTGTGAATAGTAAATCTGTTCGATTATATCGGAAAGTAATTATTATACCCACAGTTAAACGTCCATTGAGGCCAAAAATAGTATCTATAAACAAACAGTACCAACACTGACAAGTTTTCTCGAAAAATATAATACCCTTTTTGTTGTGAACAAAAAAAAAACTAACATAATAAATTACTACAGCAATATTTCTATATTCAAAGGTAAGTTTTTTCTTGTATGCAAAAAAAAATACAAAATTCAACAGCTTTATTTATGGTTTTAAAGTTTATTTTGTAGAACTCCATTTTAATTTTTAGGTTTTTTAATTTTATTTAAACAATAATTATTATTATTTTAATTTAAAAAAAAACATTTTTTTGTTAAAAGCTCTGCGATGTAATTATTTTTACGCACAGTTTGATAATGCCCTCAGAAGGCGAAACAGCTGTCACGCGTAAAAATAATTACATCGCAGAGCTTTTAACCAAAAATTGTTTTAAAAAAAAAAAAAAATTATTATTATTATTGTTTAAATAAAATTAAAAAACCTAAAAATTCAACAGCTTTATTCACAAAGTACCTACATAATACATGAACAGCTGTTTTCGCCCAGGGCTTATCCCCGCCGTCATCCCTTCATAGCCTTGTTCACATAATAGTAATATATTCCACCCCTAGAGGTCTGTTGGAAATTTGGTGGGAGGTTCAAATATGTTCACTCACAAAAGCCTGATTCGGGAATTCTGCGCCCATTCCTGAATTTATTATCTCGAATATCGATATGCGCGCCGGAAGACTTCCATGGCCGGAAAACTCCGGTAATTTCAGATTACACCGTGGATAAACCTGTGTCAATTTCTAATCAGTTATCAGTATGCTAAGTATCTCTCTGCCTTTCGCCGCCAGTCATATTCCTGATTACGTAGACCTTGAATATTGTAAATCATTACACCTTCCATGACAACACAGTACAACACCCCACCGCGGTTAAATTATTATCTCTCGTATTTGTTTAATGATTAGTTTCCCGCGAAAATTGGCAATGCTGCATTATTGGCGGCTAGTTCCAGTTGACAGACTTCCTCCCACATCTTCTGAAATATATTGTAATGAACTTGAAAAGCGAACAGCGCCCACAGAAATGGACATAAACATTGACACAAAAACTTTACCACGGAAAATTTGAAAAAAAACAGTTTTTTTTTCTAAACATGTTGCGTCGTAACTTGATCTTATTTTCAATTTGATACATACTTGAATAACGAACGACTCTTCGTTGACCATTGTTCATTAGTCCAAACTAGACAACATGTTTTATTTTCGGGCTAAGACAATCGATTTTAAATGTGACCACGAAATGATATTAAAATTTATGTGCATCTTATTCTCCTTTAATGAATGGATTTTTTTGGTGACTCATGGATTTTTTTTATTGCTTGAAAATTTTTTATTTACATTTTCAATTTGCGACTGAAAAAAATTATGTATGAACGTTTTTATCGCGCTCGGTATTACGGCATTTCAAGGGCTTTGTAATAATTTGAGGGTTTCATTAGTCATCAATTTAATCTAAGATGTCCCTTACGAACACGGTTCATTTTCAACCTCGCAAGCTATTTACTCAACTGACCCTGCCATTTAATTTACAAACGAATATATTATTTAATAAATAACTGTCGTCTTGAATGTTAAACATTTTATTACGCTACTCCTCTGCATTGCGTAAATTGCCGCCTCGGTCACTAGTAATTACACACTTGCAACGTTGTTTTGCCAACTGCGTTAGTTTGGAATGGGTTCCTTTACCCCTACTAAATTAAATGTCACTTTAGTTGCGTTTCTTAACCCTTTGATACGCAGTATTAAAACAAGATGACCTTCAACAATTTGATACCGATTACAAATTGAATCCGAGACTTGTGACTCTGATGACTCTGTGAACATTGTGATTTTTCTTCTTCTTGTGATTTCATTCTACAAACAGTTGTTACAAACTGTCGCAGATCGATTTTTCATAATTTAGCAAAGTTAATATTTATAATTTATTTTTTGTATTTTTAGGTTTTGTATCTATTATCAGTACAATTGGTTCCCAATGTTGTTTAAAATGAATTTGTCTCAATTTTAGCTCCAAAGCTATATTTTGTAGGGAAATCTGTCTACCACAAGATACTCTTATGCAAATTGCATGCGATTAATTTGGGTTTTTAAAGTGTTAAGATATTAAAATACTATTTTCGTGTGTTTATTTATAAATATCCTATCTGGCCTTGTCCTCGCATATGCCATTATTGCGTTTACTCTTAGCAAAATAAGAAACACAAAACAATATTTTTTAGATATTTGACCGTTTTGTATCTTTAACCTTTTTGTATACTTTTTACCCGATAAACGTTTTTATTCAGAATATTAATGGTATCCATTCCAACAGCTGTTCGTAACGCCATTTACCATCGGTTAAGAGAGCAGCTGTTTCGTAACGACAATCATTTTACTTTATAATCACCGTGTCAATGTGTACAATTTTGCACTTTGGTATCAGCTGGAATCGAACCTTTAATCTCCGGATAATAAGCACTGCGCTTTTACCTTTTCTAAACGTTTCTGCCCAGCAACTGCCAGTAAACCACCTATTTGGTTTTTCGTTTAAATATTAGTAAGGCAAAATTAAATATTCGGTCAGTCCAGGAAGTGGATAAACGACCGACAGGCTAAAATAAATTTAACACAATATTGATTATGAAACGTTAAGAGAATGGTTAGTCACCAAATTGTATTTAGAATTATTGTGCTGGTTAGAGTAAATAAAATAATAATGTAAATAATTAAATTTACATTATTATTTTGTAATTATGCACGTATGTGGGATACCTTTCTTTGTCCAACTTTATTAATTTTCATTTCTCCACATTGTTTGAACTCTGAGTGAATATAATTCCATAGTCCATAGGTTTATTATCATTATACTTTGCTTAAATGACTTTAGCGACCATATTATCTGAATCTTGGAGTAACGATGTATGGAGAGAGAGCTAATTATTTTTACCCAACCTATACAAACTTGCGATAAATCACTTTCTCCGGGTTTTTATGTCGTACACCATGAGAGAGAAAGAGACAACAAATATAATATACCGCTTATATGTACTGTCGCGATGATCTTGGGGTCCTGGGTCACCGCGGGACTCCGCCCACATTTTTTATTAAGCCACTAAACTTGACACAACTAAACGTTTTGTTGATAACAATAATGTGAAAAAGTGGTTATACGAATAAACAAAAACATTATGTCGATATGTGATATGAATGGATGTATAAATATCCTAGCCTTGGTCTTAGCCACGCCCAGGTCCGCCGAGTCCGATAAAAATCATCAAAAACTGACTACACTGCCTTGGATAGATACCACTCTATATACTCTCTTAATAGTCAAGTAGGTACATCCCAACCTCTTCTCCTCTCCACCTTCTTTTGTCTCCCTAGAAAAGATTTAAAAGTCATTATAACAAACTATTAATGCTTGGAACTTTTCTCACGATTGAACTGAACACTCCTCTTGTAGCCGCTGTATTTTTCGTGTGCCATTTGATTCCACATCAAATAATAATAAAATGCGGGTTGCTATGACTGATATGGTCAGTTCTTGACATTGAACCACCTCTGAAGAAGAGCGACGGCCTAGTCTCGAGCTGGCCCGCCTGGATTCAGGGGCCCGGGTCGATGACCCCAATTATTTCACCATCGCGGACTGTGGTCAGAGTCGAATTTCCCTAAATTTAGTTGTCCCAAATATTCTGGACAAAAACACTCCACTTTTTTCGAGGCCTACACTACTAATGTTGATTTTATGTACTACTAATTTAGTACTGTGTACTTGTTTAAAAGTCGCGAATTATGACTGCCTTCGAAAGCTTTTGCGGCCTCCGTGGTCGAGTGGTAAGACGTTCGATTACGAACCCAAAGGTCTCGAATTCGAACCCGACGTACGCAAATAATTTTTATTTAACTAATATTTGTCATATTCAATTTATATAAAATAATATAAAGTATATTTGCGACACGTTCCAGAGTGGTAGATACTCCAAGTATCGCCCTGGTGGAAGACCACCATTCAGAATCGAAACGTTGCTTGAGATGGTTTTAGCCGTGTTTGGTGACCAGATCTCGATAGCCAGGTACTTGTCAACCTTCCTCTTCCCCTTCTCCTATCCATCCCCACTACCTTCAGCCTCACAACATACCCCAATTGGGGTTGCCATAGTTCCACTGGCTCTAAACCGTTGGGAGCAGATAATACTCTTGTGCGGTATTCACTATAATTTTATTTTAAAATTATTCCTTTTGAGTTTGTCTGTTTTGTTTTCAAAAAAAAAATTTTTTTTATTTTTTATATATGACTACCGCACAAGAGTCTCAACTGCTCCCAACCGTCTAGAGTCAGTGAGACTATGGCATTCCCAAATAGGGTATGTTGTGAGGCTGAAGGTAGTGAAGAGGGGAAGGAGAATGGGAAGAGGAAGGTTGGGAAGTACCTGGCTATTCAGATCTGGTCACCAAACACGGCTCAAGCCATTTCAAGCAACGTTTCGATTCTGAACGGTGGTCTTTCACCAGGGCGATACTTAAGAGTATCTACCACTCTGGAACGTGCGCAAATTTACTTTTTCCTATGTTTATATGAATTAAATGTGTTATGACACATATTAATCAAATAAAAGTTATTGGCGCACGCCGGATTTGAACCCGCGACCTTTGGATTCATAGTCGAGCGTCTTACCACTCGACCATGGAGGCCGAAATCTAGTTAGTTTCAAAGTTATCAGTCTCTTACTAATGAGTAGGAACTTTGTCAATATTAAATAAAATCCCAGGACTACGGTACCTACGTTTTTTGTTGTTGTTTTTGTAATTTAATGTAATTTAAAATCATTATATAGCCACATAAATTTCTAATTTCAATTGTCCGTAATATTTCACCATTTTTTTAAGAGCAGCGGCCTGGTTTTCCCGGTACTGTATAAAAACAATTCCATAACCTTTTTTTCAATGTGGTTGTCTTCATCTTCTGTATATTATTTCAAGAAGTTTACGTTTGCTGGCGTGTTTTAAAACAAGTTTTGATGTATGAAAATTATGCAAACCAATTTGTGTCAGCCTCCAGCCAATCGTGTTTTGGGTACCTTCGCAGAGTCCGTAAAAAAGGCTTGCAAAAAAGTATTTACCGCATGTTTCGTGATACATTTTAGTATATCAACTGATTAATCGATAAAATTTGCTAGTCGTTGTGGCGTGACGTTTATAAAGTAATGTAATACATGCTACAGAAGTGGAATAGGGTTTAGATTAGATAATTACGCCATGCATAATATTAGCAGTGTAGCCGACAAACTGTTTTTGCTTTAATGCATAGCCCTATATTTGTATGCGAATGCATGTTTGTTTTCAGTATATTTTTAAATATTATCTTCCCGATAAAGCCTCTGAATTTCTTTCCCTTTGCTTGCTTTCTCTCTCGTCTAGTGTTTGTTATTCTTTCTTACTGTGTTTCTAATTGTGTGCATGATATTTTTGTATTTCTTTGTCTACAATTCTATATTATACAGACCTGATGAAACCTGGTTAGCATCAGGGGCAGCTCGTGACTTTTTCGTGTGCTGGAGTGCTGAGATTGAAAAATACGTCATTATTGATGTTGTAGCAGAAAATGTTTTTTTTTTTTTAAGCGTATTGAATAGGATCAAGAAAGGGACGTTCAGATGGTTTGGGCATGTAGAGCGAATGAACGAAGGAGTGTGAAAAGAATGTATGATGCGAAAGTGAATGGAAGAAGAAGTCGGGACGCTCGAGAAAGACATGGCACGATCAAGTAAATCAAATAATTGGATCGGGTCATGTGAAGAGTCAGAATAACAGAAGAGTATGTATGAATGTGAATGAAGCAAGGAGTGTGTGCTAAGACAGAGTTATATGGCGGTCCGTCCTCTCTGCCTACCCCTGCGGGGAAACGGCGTGATAGTTAGTAAAAAAAAAGATGTGAAGATTTTTCAGTTTTGGTGGGTCAATGACCCACCAAAACTGGAAAATCTTCATACAAAAAAAACATTTTTGACTACTACAACAACAATCATGATATTTTTTCAATTTTAGCATTCTAGCACACTAAAAAATCACAAGCCGTCACTGGTTAGCATCTAAAATATTTAAAAACCGTAGCGATAAAACAAATTAACTGTTTTTCATTCAATTTATGATATTTTGGTAATTGAAAACCGCATGTTTATTGTGTTACTGTAATATCCCGCCAGACTTTTCCTGTCTTTCTCAGTTTTATTGAAAAACGGGATTCCTTTTGATCAAATATTTATCTTACAGTTCGTCACAGAACATTGCACCGTCTATATGGACGATAAAAAAAACTTGAGTTTAAAAAAAACGGCGAGAATGACGTGAGTTCGTATCGTAATTACTTTAGAAGTTTTATTTTCAGTCGGAAAAATTGCCGACGATAGTTACTTTGTTTTAGCATTCACCGCGAGTGCTGTCAGCCTAACTACAGGGCGTGTCTCCTGAGTTAATGTGGATGATACATTATTATAGGTAACGCAACAAGAGTTGAAACAAACAATACACACTTAGCGTTGGGTGTATTGTGTATCGGTATACTTTCCAGTAGCCATGTATTTACGATACGTCATAAAGAAAGCCCTTTGTCTTGTTTACGCCTAATTATTGTCACTAGTGGAAAAGGGACAGCAAGTGTTTACAATGATTCTTCTAGTAGGTGCTGTTGAAAATAATATTATAATCTGTTAAGAAACAGTAATTAGCATCCATATTCGTGCTCGAGAATGTCCCAAATCGGGGAATAAATACTACGACTTACTTTGCAATGATTTTTTTAATACCCCTTTGAATTCAGTCCTTTATTGAGAACTGTATTTTAATAACAATGAAATAAAACAACATACATGTTAAAAAAAACTTTTATATAACTGTATGTATGCTATGCATCTGTGTGAGAACTGTGCTTGCCTCAACTTTAGATGAGAGACCTATACATTGCTATGTGCTGTATGTATGTTAAAGGTTCGTTATAATATGCTAAGAGGTTCCTTAGCACAACTAACGAAAAATCTTTGAAAACCCCTTCATCTAATGTTGTAGAATTGGAAACCGGCTCATACTATTGCCAGGTAATAATTTGTCCCGTTGCGAATTTCATCACTCCACTTGTGAGACAGCTGTCGCAAATGGACATAAACTGTACACGATCTTACAGATCTACTAATTTTTCTGCGCAGGCGGTCTTAAGAGGAACTAACGAACTACTTTTTTTGTCCCTGGTAACCTCAATATTTTAATTGAAGACGCCCCCGACTGCGCAGATAAGCGAATCGATCAGTACAGTTATTTTAGACATGTATCAAGATGTATGTTCCTAAGAACCGAATAATTTGTTAATATCGGGTAAGAACAGAAGTCACTGTTAAAGCTAGGTTATGTTAGTTTAGACCGAAATCAAAATTTGTATACTTAAGTGACGTGTATTTCCGGTTGTGAGAACTTTCTTACATCTGGGGATAAAACACTATTAATATTATGGACAACGTGGATCTGAAAACTAATAACAAAAATATATCAGTAATGTTTAACGAAATATTACATCAACACTATTAATATTATGGACAACGTGGATCTGAAAACTAATAACAAAAATATATCAGTAATATTTAACGAAATATTACATCATTTTGTTGAATTCTCTTTGTCTCTTTGCATTAACCCCCGCACGCCTGGTTAGACCCAGGGCTATTAAAAACATTTGTAACTATTTTAGATTGCGCAAATATCGAATGTAGAGAACGACGGAGTTAAAATTCTGATGTTTTTTGTATTTATTTATTAGAACATATATTTCAATAAGAAACATTATTATATACTATTTTTTTTTAAATCGACATTTTATCGCTGGGTCCCACAGACCCCACCAGACATAACTCGTAGTATAAATTGACCAGGCATGCGGAGGGTTAAATTTGAAATGGACATGTTTATGAATGATTATTATGTCAGGTGTCCAGATGAAAGTGATAAAATATTAATTAAGACGCGCGACACTCGGTCTGGTCGCCTTTCGTTATTCATCTTTATCGTTTACACAATAGCAATAATGTTGACAACACCTCGTTATCTAGCGATAACATGTTAAGGTGCATTGTTTGGATTCTTTCAAATCTAATCACCCAATATGACACATAATTGGTAACAAAAAGACAAACAAACCGACACAAAAGCTTGCATATTATTTGTCATTCGTCTACAAGCTGTGACTTGTACGCCTTGCATAACGTGACCATACCCCGTTTTGAACGGAACCTTAGAGTATACTAGAGGTAGCCCAAGCCAAGGCGGTGAAGTCAGTTTTGGACTTGTTTTTGATGATTTTAACATGACTTGGCGCAAATGGGCGTGGCTAAGACTAAGGCTACGGTATTTATATATCCATTCATATCACATATCGACATAATGTTTTTGTGTATTCGTATAGCCACTTTTTCACAGTATTTTTATCAACAAAAATATAGCATCTAACCTAAAAAACCGTTTAGTTGTGTCAAGTTTAGTGGCATAATAAAAAATGTTGGCGGAGTCCCGCCGTTAACCAGCTAAGATAGCCAGCTTAAGATCATTGCGACAGTATATAGAAGCGTTCCAAGAAAATTGTTGTCTCTTTCTCTCTCATGGTGTACGATGTAAAAACTCGGAAAAAGTGATTTATTACAATTTCGGATGGGTTGGGTAAAACAAATTAGCTATCCCTCCATATATTGTTACTTCAAGAACGGAACCGTAAGACCCCTCTGCCATCGTCGTGACGCGGAAAAGCGTCGGGACGCGGAAATGTCCCGTTTTCAGAAAGTGGCCCTCGTTAGCCATGCAGGACAACGATTTCACGTAAAAGGTGTACCAACATTATGAAACGAATTTTCACTGTGTGCAGCTTGACAATATTATGCTAACACTACACGACCGTCCAACCGTCCAACCATTCAACTCCCAACAGTTGGACGATCGTGTAGAGGGGTAGTTCGTGTGTGTTGGCACGAGTTCGAGGGGAGTTGGCCCGGGATCGCTCTGGTGGAGGTAAATAACACCACATCAAAGGAGTTAGAACTAGTTCGCCCAACTCGCATTATGCTAGCACTACGCGATCGTCCAACCGGCCAACTTCGAACCCGGTTTGAAGTTGGACGATCGTGTACTGCTAGCATTAACTTTACAAGCGCCTAAATAAGGAACTAACGAACGATCATTTGTTTTAAATCCTTTTCTTTTTGTATCCACAAAATCTATCACCAAAAGCCACCGACCGCAAAGTTAATGTTGTCAAGCTGTACACTTGCAAGGATTGTTTTTATTTTTATATAGAATACCGCACAAGAGTCGCAACTGCTCCCAACCGTCTGGAGCCAGTGGGACTATGGTATCCCCAATTGGGGTATATTGTGAGACTAGCGTAGCGGGGAGGGAAAGGAGATGGGGAAGAGGAAGGTTGATAAGTGGCTGACTATTCAGATCAGGTCACCAAACACGGCTAAAGCCGCTTCAAGCAACATTTCGATTCCGATTGGTGATCTTTCACCAGAGCGAAACTACCACTTCTTGCATGCATAAACGTATATAATATATGAGTGGCTTAGAAGCAAAGGCAGCAATCTCCAAAAACGGTTCTGTAGCATTGTCAACTTTTGAATGATTATTATAAAGAAATGGAGAGTGAAGTGTTTAAAAATGTTAGTGCACATTAAACTAGGAACAATTTGAAACAATTATCTCTAAATTTATCAACATATTCACGAAAGAAAAGTGTATTAAACGTTAAATGAACTTTCCGAGAAATAATTTAAAATGAAGGAGATTGCTGCCTTTGCTTCTAAGCCCCTCATATTACACTGTTTTAAGTCACATCTTGGTTACACTGTCGTTCTTGCGATAGTTGATTTATTGTCCTGTGCGAATAACAAACGGACACAAGAACCGTAGCATTTTGCAAAATAATTATTTTATCAACCTACAATTTACCACAAATTGTTTACTAACCTTGACCCGTTGATCTTCCATCTATGAAAATATTATTGTATCCAACTTGTTCAAATAAGCAATAAAAACCTGTCCGGTGATAAGCACCTGTTGCCCTAATTTTTATTTTATTTACACGGCTAAAATCGTATACGTTATTTTATCAGGTTGCTTTAAAAGTATAAAAATTGAGGTGATTATTCATATATTATTACGCTTTGTAAGGAGTTGAGTTGAACAAAGTAAACATTACTTTATCTTGTTTTCAATTTCAACTTATATAAATACTTTCAAGGAAAAGAAGTGACAAATGCGTCTATAACAATCATTTGCATTCACATACCTAAAGAAATTATCATTTAAAAAGTTTACGTATAGTCTGCCGCTGAGAGCTCCGTTGTAATCTCTCCTTCTGCTACATTCGTCGTTTATGAGACTGAGTGAGAGGTTTCAGCGGAGCTATCAGCGGCATGCCTTTATCTAGACGGGCGTAAAGGTGAAATTGATTCGTTCGGCATTCAGTTTATTCTGCGCATAAAAATTCTCGATTCGGTATGACGTCATAATTTTATTTGTCCATTGTGTATTTTGTTTCTGACATAGAAAATATATCTGGTCTATGATCTATAGATTCCGATATTCTCTTTTATGTCATTATAATTATTTTTATTGACATGGAGCCACACTCCCGTATGACGTATTATCATCAGAAATAATAATATCGGCAGAATTATTAACATGCGCCATTCACCTCTGGGGATGCTGTGTGGTGGGTTATTTTTTTAACCCTTTGCTTCCTGACGGTACAAATTTGTACCCATCCAAAAAACTTCATCTATCTTCTAAACCAATACCATTTTTTGACATATTATTCCCGTCAGTACATTATTGGACATTATTTTGTGCGTAGGCCAGTTAACGATTATTTACAAAAAGTGATACCAGGGGAACCAGTTTTACATTGATCTGTCACATGGTTGGTCGAGTTATTATAGTGCTTGTTTCAAAACATAATTAATATGAAAAAGTGTGTGCTTTTATGTAATTATTTCAATGAGTATCATAATGTCATCCAATAATGTGATTATCTGTCGAAATTATAAGGTATTAAAAAATAAACAATTATACACACATTTATAAAATATGTTTTTACCTGATGGTACAAATATGTACCGGGCGATTTTTTCCTATAAGGAGTTTTTCGAAAATTAAAAAAAAATCGGAATGATCTAAGTTATAAATAATAGATAATTACCAAAATAATTTATGGTCCGCTTAATCTATGTTCAGGGATCAAAGGGTTAAGGTGAGGGAGAAGCGAATCTTAGTCTTGAAGAGGCCCATGTTGAAAGAGACAGGAAACACAAAAGCTGGCTAGCCGAGCTCTGTTCATAGGTCGTAAATTGCCGTGTATGTGAGATCGTACAAGAGTTCTGACTGCCGGGAGCCAGTGGAACTATGGAAAGTGGAAGGTAGAAAATCACCTAGCTATTTAGACCTTGACATTAACATAGCTAAAGCGATTTCAAGCAACGTTTCGATACTGAATAGTAGTATCTAACCATTATAATATTGTGGGCTGAATAAAGTGGGAGTGGGGATGGATAAAGGGAAGAGGAAGATTGGGAAACACTTCACTAAAGACAGCTGAAGCCATTTCAAACAATGAATAGGTTTTAAATGGTGGTAACTCAGAGCAATAATATACCAGGAGGGAGCGCTAGTGTAGTCAGTATTGATGATTTTTACCTGATATTTTTTTAAAATTTATATGAATACCGCACAACAGTCTCAACTGCTCTCAACCGTCTAGAGCCAGTGAGAATATGGCATCCCCAAATAGGGTATGTTGTGAGGCCGAAAGTACTAGGGGGGAAGGAGATTGGGAAGAGGAAGGTTGGGAAGTACCTGGCTATTCAGATCTGGTCACCAAATACGGCTAAAGCCATTTCAAGCAACGTTTCAATTCTGAATGGTGGTTTTTCAGCAGGGCGATACTCAGAGTATCTACCACTCTGGAACGTGCCGCAAATATACTTTTTTATTATTTTTGTATGAATTAAATGTGTTATGACACATATTAATTAAATAAAAGTTATTGGCGCACGCCGGGTTTGAACCCGCGACCTTTGGATTCGTAGTCGAGCGTCTTACCACTGGGGCGTAGCTAGGGCTAGGGTATTTATACATCCATTCGTAGCACGTGTCGATATAACCTTTTTGTTTATTTGTACAGCCACTTTTTTACAGTATTGTTATAAATAAGAATGTAGGATATAACCTAAAAAACCTGTCGAGTTCTGTCGCATAACAAAACATAGTGGGCGGAGTCGCCGGAGACGCGGGAGACGGAGAAAATGCTTACATACCTAAAAACGGAGCTATATTGTGTGAGAACTTGTCCTATCTCTTTCTCTCTCACGGTTTACGACGTAAAAACCCGAAGAAAGTGATTTATCGTAAATTTGTATAGGTTGGGTAAAAATGTTTTGCTCTCTCTCCATGTATATTCTTGCTCTGGGGTGGTAAGGAGATAGTGAGAGAATCTTCCTCTGAGCATGATTTGATCATACCTGTAATGATTTTACAATTACTTCCACTTATTCGCCATTTTAATCCATTTATAGAGGTGATCGATAGCCCGGTGTTTAGAGCGCTTGATTAGTAGTCGGACAGGCCAAGGTCGATACTCACAGCGGTTATCCGACTTACTCCCTTTTCAACACAAACTTTGCTTAACGTACTGTATATTATATATCTAAGAGTTAATAAGTTCTTTAAAACTATATATAAAAACAGTATCTAATGTTATTGAAGCACGTATCATTTAATACTAAGCCATTATTATGGTATGTTTCTTGATCTCATTGTTGTCAGTTAAAAGATGGCTATTGAATCAATTACTCCACAACTTGATTGTTTATAATGTTTTACATTGACGGCCTCCGTGGTGAAGTGGTAAGACGCTCGACTACGAATCCAGAGGTCGCGGGCTCAAACCCGGCGTGCGCAAATAAATTTCATTCAATTAATATTAGTCAACACATAATAACATATATTATATTTGCGGCACGTTCCAGAGTGTTAGATACTCTAAGTGTCGCCCTGGTGAAAGACCACCATTAAGAATCAAAATGTTGCTTGAAATGGCTTAACCTATGTATGGTTACCAGATTTAAATAGCCAGATACTGCCCAACCTTCCTCCTCCCCGTCTCTCTACCCATCCCACTACCTTCAGCCTCATAACATACCCCAATTGGGGATGCCGTAGTTTCACTGGCTCTAGACAGTTGGGATTCTTGTGTGGTATTCACTGTAAAAAAAGGCATGTTTTTCTTCTGCTTAGGTTTTATTAGCCTCGTCCAGACAGTTTGCACAACGCACCCGAGCCATTCCCAAATAGCAAATACATAATTCTGAGAATAATGATGTATCCGGGCCTCTCCATGAATGCATGTATGTCATTTCATGCTCATATCGAAATGACCTGTGGCACTTCATTGAAAATGCTGGGTTTCGTTTTACGCACTGCGAGAAATTTTAGAGACACCCGGGTTCTCACAATATTATTTAATTCCTTGGTAAGAAGCAGGCTGGAAAGTGGATCAGTGATTTGAAGTCCGCACGAGGAGAAATACTCCCTCATGTTAGAGAAGGTTCAGAAAAAAAATCCGAGATTTCTCTACTTGAGGGAGTACGGTTACTACCCGTGGCTCTATCCGACTGACTTTCTCTTAGGTAGGCTCGGAACGAACCATCCGCGGGTCAGAAGGGATGTGTACATCGTCACCCATTTCTTCAAATTGATACGTGGATGTTTCTAAAACTTGGGTATCATGAAGGGCATCAACTTTTATGTTCCAGGTGGTTATCGCCGTCATCGACAGCATATATTGTTTTATCTCCCGGCCTGCAGGACTAATTTGCCAATGGTCATGCCGGAGGGGAGGGCTCTCTTGCTGTTGAATCGAATCGCTTCGGATATCGACATTTTTTGCGTCAGTGAAACTGCATATAAACAGAAAGCTTTATAAATAGAACATATATACTTTGTTTTTAACCACTTTTTTATTTAATATTTTGTCTACCGGTTTCGGAAGTACCCTTCCATCATCAGGACAATATTAAATTAATCTTTAGATAATAACTTCATCTCTTCTGGAAGAAACATATGTGGAGATAAATTCTGTACACGATCAAAAAAAGAAAGCTTTATTGCTGCTTGCTTAACTCTTTTATATTATTTTACCATTTTGTTTAGTTAAATCTTAAAAATTGTATATCCTTTTCATAACAATTAACTTCTTTTCTTGGCTTAGTATATATGCTGTGTACTCTATTTTTTGTACACCCCAAATACATTTTTCTATATATCTTTAAAAAGGCCTTGAAATTATATATTGTAATGTTTTTAAAATGAATAAAAAATTGAATTGAATTGTATTAAGTTTCTTGCTAGTTGCGAACGGCTCATGCGCTAGCCTCGCGAAGTCTGGACAAAGCTAACACATTAGGTATGTGAAATCTCGACGTGCCCGATGTATTCTTGCGATGATTGTGATTGTTTTTTTATAATACCTAGACAGCAATTAAAACAGTATCGATTGCATATATAATTAGTTATGCTGTGATGCAATGACAATACCAGGTGTGCTGCATATTTAATATATTTTTATATGCAATTAATGTTGTCTTTTGATTATCTGTCGTATTTAATAAACAATGGGATGCTATGATTTCACGGCCATAGCGGTAGTAAAAAGCCGATCATCTCTTTGATAAATCTGCAGGACGAAGGAGTGTTGGGAACCCTAAGCTTAGGTGGCTGGATGACTTGGAGGCAAACACCGCAGCCTTAGGAATAATGAACTAGATCAAAACAACAGGAGATGGGCAGGAGCGAAAGTGTTTCCTACAGGGAGTCAAAACTTTCCACGTATTTATCGTATTGTAGACATTTTAAACCGTGCTAGGAAACATTTTTCCCTCTTCCTATGTCAACTGTGGTTCGAGGTGCATAAATGAGGAAATAATATGTTCTACCTAAATACTCCATGGATTGTAGAGCCGATGATTTAATAATAATAATGTTCGAATAATTTGTATAGCGCCGTTTTTGTGGAAAATCACCTCAAGGGCGCTGTATAAATCTTAATTCCTAGGCTCCATCTTATTACTAACTACATTTAATCTATGGTATATTATTATTTATTTATAATATGTACATAGATAATATACAGAAGCATACTTACCTGGCAGGTCACCTCAGAAAAACACAATCATTTAGTTATTTCTAGTTTGAAGAAAGATACAGTTTTACCTCAAGAGGGCATGATATTAGAGATGGTCGATATCAGAATTGGGTGTACCTGCGGTTCCAGTTACCGGTGACCGGCGAGGAACCGGTTATTTATTAAGTTCTTTTTGGAACCGGTTTTTTTTGCCAGAAAAGTTCCTCCAAGAAAATTGTTTTTTAAATAGGAAAAAAAAATCTTAACTCAACCGGTTCTTCGGAGAAATAATATCGACGGTTCCAGTGACCGGCTTGGAACCGGTTCCTTTTAACCGGCACAGGAATATCGACCATCTCTACATGATATTGGAAAAAATATTGTTGGTATTTATTTGAATTATTAATGTTTTTTATTGTTAGATTTTAAATTTATCTGCATCGTGAACTGCTGCAAAAAACATGTAAATAATATTGCTCGGACACCAAAATAATAAATGTGTTTTCCATTATTATTATTAATGTTATCTTCGAATTTAATTTTATCTTATATACCAATAAGCCGGCTAGGTACATAGGGCACGGTTTTTCCAATGTCTACATATCACATAATAATAACTCCCGTCCAAACATTTGAATTTTGCCAACAGTTTTATTACACGCTAAATGCGTTGTGCAAATCGTTGCGAATTTACTTCCGCGTGGTAAGTTGACATTGAACATTCGGGAGATTACATAAACAATATCATCTTCAAACTGAATTCATTAATACGCTTTGTTTTATAATGCTTTAACGGCCTGCGTGACAGAGTGGTGAGCTCCTTGGCTCCGGTCCCGCAGGTCGTGGACTCAAAACCCGACATGGACAAATGCAATTTACTTAAAATAATACATACCTAGTAAGTTTTCATATATTTTCATAATGTTAGGTACTTGAAGTAACAATATATGGAGGGATAGCTAATTATTTTTACCCAACCTACGCAAACTTGCGAAAAAACACTTTCTCCGGGTTTTTACATCGTACACCATAAGAGAGAAAGAGACAACAAATTTAATTCCCCGCTTTTACGTAGTGACGCAATGATCCTAAGCTACTGGGCAACCGCGGGACTCCGCCCACATTTTTTATTATGGCACTAAACTTGACACAACTAAACGGTTTATTTGCTTATATGCTATATTTTTATTGATAAAAATACTGTGAAAAAGTGGCTATACGAATAAACAAAAACATTATGTCGACATGTGCTGTGAATGGATATACAAATACCGTAGCCCCAGTCTTAGCCACGCCCTTTTCCAACCGAGTCAGTTACTTCAAGGTAAAAGCTAGTAAAAACTGACTACAGATCGATCTACAGCTATACCTCTTGTATATTATTGCTCTAAGGTTAGGTACTATCAGTATAGCTCCGGTGAAATTTCACAATTCAATCGAAAAGTTTATTTAAATAGCTTTTACCGTGTTTAGTGACTAGTAAATAACGTCAATTTGCTTCACTAGAGTTTTGATCACTCAGTCCGAGTGCTATACATAGTTTATATATAAATAGTTAACTAATACTTACTTTTTTTTTCCTACCCTATGTCCGACAGCACGGGAAACAACCATTATATATATGTATGTGTGTGTTCATATATATATGTGTGTGTGTGTGTGTGTTTATATAAATATATTAGTTATAATTCACTATTAATTAGTTAATAATAAGTCATAGTTTTAATATTATGTTAATTATTATTATTATTAGGCCGGGTAATTCCTAACATTCTTATTCCACATCTCCTTCTCTCCCCGATTCCTTTAGCCCCAGGAAATGACATAGTCCCACTGGCTCCGGGCAGTTGGGACTCGTACTGTGCGTAAATCACATAAAAAAATAACGAACCTTCTTTCTATCAAAGTAAATAAAGGTGCACCTCGTCTTAAATTTTCCACTAGAGGATTTCTCCTGAGGATTTTCTCTAAGAATTTTCCTTTTCGGCTAAATGAAACAATAATAAATAAATAAAACGCAGTACAAAGGCTTTTTTTCTCTTTTTACGCCGCGTCATGTAACATAAATCTCGCTCGTTTCTTTTATTATATCACTTCTACCTGGCGTATAGTATTTCCTGCTCCATGGCTGGACAAGTTCTCGCCAAGGCCAACAGAAGATGTAATCTACAGTCTTATATATATATATATATTATAGCAGATATGTATAACCATGTTCTTCTCGTTATGAACTGGTTTCTCGTTATTTTTATGTCATTTAATTAATTTAATGACAACACATGGGATCGATTTGACTCCAATTTCTCTATTTTTTAACGTGCGTTATTCTAATATGTGTAGTAACATGGAGCCAGGCCACCGAAGTAGTGCAAGATAAGGACTTGCCTAGGAAAAGGAGATGAAAATTATATTATTATTTCTAATTTTGAAACTGTTAATTCGTAGTGAAACTCCATTTTAATGATTTTAATAATACCAAATTTCTAACTTTATTCCACTATTTTATAACCTGCTTTGTTCCACTATCTTATTTTATTAAAATAGTGGAATAAAATTTAAAAAATTGGTATATCATTAAAAATGCATTTGCTGACGATCTTTCGACTATTTAGGGATATTACAACTATATATGTTGTGGGCCTGCGTGGTCGAGTGGTGAGACCCTCGACTATGAATCCGGAGGTCGCGGGTTCAAACCCGGCGTGGGCAAATAATTTTTATTCAGTTAATTTGACCGCTCGGTAGCTGAGTGGACAAACGCGTCGGATTCCCACCCGGGCGTCGTGCGTTCAATTCTTCTGCTGGCTAAGTCCTCCATCATTGCACAAGCAACATCTTCCGCTTCTTATGATGGCAGTATAAGTTTTTCAAATATTGTCAGGTTATTCGTAACCCGGGAATGTTTGTCTTTCTTTTTAAATAAAAAAATACATTTGTCACAACACATTTAATGAATATAAAATAATATATAGTATATTTGCGGCACGTTCCAGAGTGGTAGATAAGTGAAAAATCACCATTCAGAAGTGAAACGTTGCTTGACATGGCGTCAGCCGCGTTTGGTGACCATATCTGAATAGCCAGGTAATTCCCAACCTTCATCATCTCCTTCCCTTCCTAACTACCTTCAACCTCACAACATACCCCAATAATTTGTGATGTCATAGTCTCACTGGCTCTAGATGAGTTGGGAGCAGTTGGAACTCTTGTGCAGTATTCACTATAAAAAATAAAATTAAAATAATTAATATCGTTCCTAATATCAACCTACTTTTACAAAAAAATTGTACTAGGTACTATTTTTCCTTTTTAAAAATGAAAAACGCTCGAATCTTTTCGCAGAAGAAGTCGGGGACACCCGAGGAAGGCGTGGCACGATCAAGTGAGTCAAATACTTGAATCTGGCCATGTGAATAGTCAGAATAACAGAAGAGTATGTACGAATGTGAACAAAGTTCAAGTTGATGTAGTGTGTTCCATGACAGTTGTATGGCAGTCCGTCCTCTCTGCCTACCCCTGCGGAAAAACGGGGTGGTGGTTATTTAGTTAATAGCCTTTTATTTCATAAAACTGTTGTTTATTTTTTAATGTTAACTATTTTTTAGAAAGGTAAAAAGATTAGTAACAATTCTGCAAAGTTATCTTTAAGCTATTTTTCTTGATGTCGTCTAAAGTGGGTGTTCACTAGCGTTGGGAAAAACTTCATTTTTTTCTGAATGCTTCACGAACTGCTAGTTCTTTAAAATGAACCCTTCGCAGTGAACACTTCAATTGAAGTCGAACTCGCCCAAAGAAATATTTGATGTTAGAGATGGTCGATATCAGAATTGGGTGTGTTGCGGTTCCAGTTACCGGTGACTAGCGAGGAACCGGTTATTTATCCAGTTCTTTTTGGAACCGGTTCCTGGTGTTTTTTTTCGAAAAGTAATAATGTAATAACACAAAGAGAACGGACAAAGGATATCGACCGTTCCAGTGACCGATTGGTTCACTAAGTATTACACGACCCACAAAATAATGCTAATTATTATCTTTAAACCTGCTTAGACTTTATAAGACCCATGCATTATGAAATTTAAACTAGTTTTAATCAAATACCATGGTCGTTTTTTTGTGTTCGTAACAAACACTGTGCATTACAGCAAAAGTACAAATACTGAAATGCGCGGGAGATTGTTTTTTCTCAAATTTTGTATCATCGTGCATTCAAGTCATGGTGTCATCACATTAATTTTCTGCCCACGCCTAGTTCATACTGTTCATAAGTTTTTAGTACCACGTGCTTCCCACCTAGAGTGCGGTAGCCATTGTTAAAACAGAATTATGCAACCGAATGGTTGGTTGTAGCGTTGTGACAGTTTTGAAAGAACTGTTTCAAAGAAGTACTTCTTTTGACAGCAGTCCCAACTTCATTCATTTTTCATTGAACAAATACTTCAATTGAAGTTGGTTAAGTTGGTACTTCCGATTGAACAATCTATGGCATCTACTTCGAACTTCAATTTTTCATTCGTTCGAAAGACTGAAATATTGCATCATCCACAGTTCAATTGTTCATTCCCTTCTTCCTTCGATTTTAGTTCGAAGAATGAATGAAGCAATGAAGCAATGAAGTATCTTTTTAGTTATCCGTTCCCTCGCATGTACCCGTGACAGTTTCTTATGATTTCTGTGCTTGTTTTGTCTATAGGACTATATAATCTCTACCTAAAATTATGGATGGCCGTTCAACGAGAAAGTGAAATATGGGCTTATTTTAAGGAAGTTGGGGTTTACCAGGCCAAATGCAACTTTTGTTCTAAAGTTATATCCATAAAGGGAGGCAATGCCTGTAATATGAATCGTCATTTGCGCAATATTCACCCTATTGCTAAGCAAACTGTCAAACTGTGTACAGTAAGAAATATTCAAATTGTACTTCAAGCCCTGAAAAACGTTCACATCGCTCTTACAGAAACTGGAAATTTCGCAATTACTACATTTGCTTTTTGCAAATTCTCTGTAAGGCTATGCATACTTATTGTACATCATTCCTTTTAAGGCATGATACCGCCAACAACAACTCAAACATATGGGCAGCTGTCATCGAGAAACAATAGACGAGAAACTAGTAATAGACAATTCATTAATACACACATAGAAGAAAGAAAGAAGTAGTTTTTCTACACGGTATAATTTTTGTTATACAATAATGGAGGAGTGGGTTATGTGGTTGGGAGAGCTGTCCCGAATAAAACTATTGAGAAAAAAACGTGACTATTATTTGGTACATTTATCGCTAGCAACCCCCGACGGGGAATTCTGTGATTAATATGTTACTTCAATTGAAGGGTTCATCGTGAAGGGTTCATTTTGAAGAAGTATCAATTCGTGAAGCATTCACAAATCTGTGAAGCTTTTCCCATCGCTAGTTGGTTGGTTCCATGGCTGTCTGATATATTCATTCGTGTAAGAGTTCAACATTGCAAATAAATAATTATGATTTACTAGCTTTACCACCCGGCTATCCAAAACAATAATTGGACGTAGTTATGCAGAAAGCGTCCAGCCCACAATTTGCCAAAAACGAGTTTTACATGTTTTCCTATCGATAAATAGGAGATTTATATCTGTTGAAAACATCCAAGCTTCAAATGCAATAATTTTTTGGTAATTCAGTTTTTTTACAAACGCACATTTTTCTTAATATTTGACTTAAATTGATGTTTAAAAACATTAAATTAGAGAGTAACAATAACATTGATAGACTATAAATTAGTAAATTACCTATTTATAATAATTCTAATAAAGAAAAAAAACACTGATATTCACTTACAAATGCCGATTGCGTATATTAATGCTTTTGTCTCGTCATGTTTTCAAACGCCTTTTTCTCGGTTTCATCTTTTTGGGGTTGGATGCTTTCTGCAAAACTACGTCCAATTTATTGAAGACTGGGCAACAAACAACGTGGCATCTTGACTTTATTTTTGACAGTCAAATTAACGTTTTAAACCTTCATAGCGCATGATACAAATGCATATGCGAGCTGAAAATGGCTACATTGTCCTGGGTATTCCAGACAAAAAAAGTTGTTCAAATTTCATGACGCCAAGGCTCATAGTTCGAAAGTTTTGCTGCTTCACAAATAGACATAAATTAATCATATTCTGCTTTATAGTTAGTATCTCGGAGCAATAATATACCAGGAGAAATAGCTTGTGTAGTCAGGATTGTTGTTTTTTCCGGACTGGTGTGGTTAGGGTTTTCATGGACACACCTTTTTACATCCATTCATAGCACATGTCGACATAATATTTTATTTATTTGTATAACCACTCTTTCACAGTATTGCCCAGCGCCCTTGGGGGGATTTTTCACAAAAACGGCGCCATACAAATTATCCAAATATTATTATTTTTTTCAAAAAAAAAAATAGGATATAACCTCATAAACCGTTGAGTTATGTCGCATTAAAACACTTAGAGGGTGAAGTCGCCGGAGACGCGGGAGACGGAAAACATGCTTACATACCTAAAAGTGGAACGATGATACTATGTGACAAATTGCTTTATCTCTTTCTCTCTCACGGTTTACGACGTAAAAACCCGGAGAAAGTGATTTAGCGTAAATTTGTATAGGTTGGGTAAAAATATTTAGCTCTCTCTCCATATATATCTTGCTGTGAGGTTAGTACAGCCTGGAAGCCAATTGTTTCGCATTTCTGGATAATTCTCGATAAAACCTGCTAGGTGTTGAGAGCATAGTATTGGTTATCGAACTGTATTTATTGACTTACATTTTAAATAAATGGCACGAAAAGGCGGAAATACTTTATTGTTCTCGTAAACTACACAGATTTTCACAGAAGTAAATTCAGCTCGGTACATTAACTATAAATAATTTCCTTTGTGAGAACGTACGTACATATTTGGAACTGATGTTGATTGAATTTATCAAATTTAGAAAATAATATTTTCAAATCCCTACCTATCTAATAAACTACCTAACTAAAATTAATTTTAGCAGACATTATTCTACATTTCAAATTGAAATATTATATCAACTAAAAAATATATTGGCAAGACAAGTTACCATCCCTTGATTTTTCACGGGTTATTATATTTTGTAAACAAGTTTAACCTCTGGGAAACCGAAATTTTTACTGCGATCTGTTCTTAAAAACTCCATTTACTTATATTAGATACTTCTCTAATGTAAATAGAGAAAACTTTATTTTGCAACATCGTGTATTTTAATTTTTTGTATTTTCTACCTGACTCACCCCTAAATAAAGGTACGCAGATAGCAGGTACCAACCCTAGAACAAAATAAATATTCCCTACAACAGTTTACGTATATTACTCTTCTTTGTATACATACATAATTAATGAAACTGAAATAAGAATTTTGTACAAGACCACATATTTAATTTTAATTTTTAGGTCATAAAAATTAAAATAAATTCCGTTGTCTTATTAAAAGTTATTATTTCATTTTCATTAAATATTTCAAACCACAAAGTGATAGTTTTCAACGAAAACATACAAAATTCATTATTATATAGACTTATGCAGAAAAGTTACGAATATTAATGATTTTTTCATTCCGTACTTCTTCCAAAACCGACTTCTAATGATCTATTTAAGTCTTAGATGAATTAAATAATGTAGATACTTTACTGGGACAACGCGCTTGAATGCACTAAACCGAGTCCGAGAGACATACCTGAGATTTACTGCGTTTAGTATCACACAAACATTACAGAGACACAGACAAGCTGTCATGGGAAAACGGGAGCTCTACAACTGAAATAATGTGAGATAGCGAATGCAGATATACATAGGTGTGTGGAAGACAACCGTTTCCGTACGTCCTAGTCACTCAGTAAGTTCGTCGGGGAAGAGAGATTATAACAGTAACGCGGGACGTTCATATAGCTATCTCATCCGTACACACACATTATGTGTATTATTGCTATCCTTTTCATAAGCATTATGAGATTTGAAACTTAAATCAAGACCGTGCCACATTTATCGTTAGATGAATATGACGTGTCTTCTATTTTATATATATGATTCAAGTAAATCGTTTTGATATATTTGTTTGAATTACACAATACAAGGAAAGATCTGTATGAGCAGATGAATTTTCTCGAGGAAAGCAACGAAGTATGTGACGGTTTATCCGTTGTCTTTATGGGGTGTGCATACCAGCTTGTTATTTATTACTATTACTAATAATATTGATTTATGTATTTATATTAAGCATCTTTTTTTCTACTGTGCTGAAAATGTCAAGATACCCGCAAGAATATTGCGACTGCGGGTAAATTTTTTTTTTTGTGATTGTTTTTCGTTTCTTGGCCTTTTACCGGTTAAATTCATGATCCAATTATAATGAACCACTAGTCAAAAGTACGTCTCAAACTGGTAGTTAAATAAAAGTATTATAATTGTTATTCTCAGGTAAGATTTTCCTGGCCATGCGCTAACATTAAACTTACTAATTACTACCTTTCGAGTGACATTTCGCTAAAAAAGAGGAATAATAATAGTGCAATCGCTGGAAACAGGTGTTTATCGCTGTTGTTGATGACATTTGGAAACGCTAATAGAGCGCCCAAAATAAATATTGTTTTTCGGAATCGTAAAATGTCCGATAAACATGAATTATTATTCTTCTGGAAATGAAACGAAATAATTTTACCTCAAAACAAGAAACACGCCTAGGATTGTCAAAATTCGTCATAGATGGTCGGGGTTTATTCTTAGCCAGTAAACGTGGATTGAACTGTCTCGTCGCGTGGTTTGCAATTAACAATTGTATATTATTTCTAGCATTACTGTCGTTTGCTCTATGTTTTCATGGAAGATTTCCATGAAAAAATTAACTCTAGCACGAAATTGGGCCAACGAGTAGTAGACAAATAGGGCATGCAAAGAAATCAGACTACCAGAAAAGAATAAAGCCCACACACTAAATAGCTTACTATAAAAAGAGATGAAATCTTTTAATTCGCTGCCGGAAACCATCAAAATTATGCCAGTCAAACAATTCAAAAAAGCCTGTAAGAACTATTTAAAATGGATATAAATCAAAATAATAAGTAGTATATAAGTCAAATATTATAAAGCCAAAAAGAAAATGAAATAATTAGATACTTTGTAAACTTTAATGTACAAGTAACTAATATTTAAAAAAAAACAAATGACCTAGAAAGGTATAGCATATATCTGAAATATTTTAAACACCCACTCATAATAAATAACATATAGATAATCATTGACAATATTTAACATCTTATTATTTTGCCTTATCTATTCCTTGCTGGGTGCAGACCTCCTTCATTTCCTACTATTTTCTTCTTCGGGGTGCCCCGTTCTTCAAAAAATGTTGGCGACTCTCCTGCCTCTCTTCGGCCGGATCCCAGCGAATCGGAAGACCTCTCTGAACACCTTGCACACCTGTCCTGTAACGAATATACTTATCCACGAAAATCTCTCGCATCACCCACCTTGCGGCCTTCAACTCTCCATTTCACTACCAATTTTGATATGTAACACCTGTTGCATGTGTCCGAGATACATCGTTTTCATTGTCTTTATACTTCTCATGAAGTCCCCAACCAGTTTAACACATGTGGAACTTACCTGTCACTAAACATTCCTAACAATCTCCTATTGTATCCTAATTGCATCCCTTAATTTCTTTCTGTCTAATAAATTATATCCTAACATCTCTTTACAAAATTACTCTTAACATGTATTATCCTATAGACCACATGTTTGGACTCTGATACGTATAGTTTGACCATGCCTATAATGCAGGTATAAAAGCAGAGCTATTCTGTAAAACACGCATTTTTTACTATTACCATTCTATTCCCATTCATATTTTAATTCTCATCGCACTCCTGTGCACTAAACCATGTTCAATTAAAGGTTTAATTAAATTATTATATAAATTCTTCCAATAAAAAGTATTCAAGAGAAAGTGATAATATTTTAATCAACATCCCCGAACAAAAGCGCGCCTCACTCAAAGAGCATTCTGTCGGTCGCATTACAGTACCTTAGCAGCGAGCATTACAGTATATTCGATAATCTACTCTACTCTACATTACTAACCTTTGATCTCGTTCATTACTCATAGCTTGCTTTTAACGTCCATGTATCTGATGCGTACGTAAAAAAAATAGAAATTAATAACATAATACCGAATTACGAAATCAATAAGTTATCACTCAAATATACCACCTTAAATCAATGTTCTCGTTCGACTGCCTAGTCATTATAATGAATTATTTCGTTCCACACTTCTTTAGATCTTGTCTCAGTCGGTCACTGTACAAAAAATGAACGATTATGCTTATCGCTTGAAGGCCACAGGAATTATTATCGACGAACCGTATAATAGTTTATCACATTTCACTAAAGCTTATTTATTGATGGAAATGAGAATTTGTGTTTGTTATCACCCGGAACGTAACTTGTCGTTACATTATCAAATGCAAAGAGACATAAAATTCTGAAATATGTTCACTATCTTCCCGAAGACTGAAATGTTATTATTTACGTAAACAAGTATTCTAATCTCTGTTTTAGCACTGAATATTATTTAATGGGCCTCTTCGAAATAAGTTGAACACGTGTAGCCCATGGCGTGGAAAGAGCGGAAATAACTTGGGGAGGGTTTAACCACCAGGCAATAGATGGGGTGATATGTTTATTTATTTTTTTTCAAACAATTATCTCAAACCTTATGGAAAAAAAAATCTTGTAAACTCCACTGTACAGAGTAAAACAAGCCGCAAACTTAATATTTTATATTAAATAAAACAATGAACTTGGTAAAAACACCACTTTATTCCTTCGATTTTTTTTATTTTTATAATGGTGGAAATAGAATAATGGTCAAATATCTCAAATGATCCCATAAACTTACAAAGAAATATTTTCTATTCGCCATTTTTTTTAAATAACTTTAATGAAAAAAATAAAACCAGTGTCATACGGAATAAATACGCTGGGCAAAACAATAAGATGATTAAATAAACATTTCACGTGAAAATGACTTCTGGTCAATAATCAATATTGGCCATTACAAAAATAGCTGAACAACAGAGTATGTCCAACAGTGCTTATCAGTTAACAACAATTAAATACGGAAAACGTATAAGGGGATTTTAGCATTTATAAGTAAATGTAATTATTTTTATTATGTAGGTACTATATTTTCGAAATTAACGTATGTAACGGGATGGGCAATAAAAAAATAGCAACAACAAAAAATGTTCAAGTAAAACAATAAATCAAATAAACAAATTAAGAGCATTGGTAATAAAATTATGAAATAAAATAAAACTCACTTTTCAATAGATATCCATATAATTGCTATAAAATGTTTGCGAATACCTTTCTGCATGTTTCCTAATTTAATTCAACTCTTACCTTACAAAATAGCTATAAATATGGAAAATGTACTGTAACGGTCACACGTGGTTTTTTCACCCAACGAATATTTCAACGACTTCTTAGCTCAAATTTAAATTGACAACTCAGCAACAAGTTAGACAAACAAATAAGCAATGATTTTCATTTTCGATGTTCTATTTTTATGCTCCGTTGAACCAGGAATAACAAATCACTCAGGCACAAAATCTTCTGTAACGAATGATTATTGGATGACGAGAGTGATATTATAAAAATATATTATTATTATTATACAACTAATTCGAAGTAATTCTTCTTGTGACATTCTTTTGAACAGCTCAGTTAAATTTGACGTGGATATACGATTATTACTTGTGCGATGTAAACTTAATAACCAAGTGTGCAAATTATCTAGTCAAGATTATTGACATCGACTTTATTCATAAAATAATCGACATTTGTGAGTACGAACGTCCGTACGAGTGTGAACTTTTCAAATCCCTATCTTCCTAATAAAGTACTTACCATGTATTACCTAAAGTGTATTTTTTAGCAGACATTATTCTACGAGTATATTTGAAACGAGTGAATTAAAAGCAACTAATATTGTTTGCTGGCAAGTCAAGTTACATCCCGTGATTTTTCACGGGTAACAACTGCTTACTCAAAAATGCTTGAATTAGTGACGATTATTATTCATTAGTTCGAATGAAAAGGTGGGTGTGCGTGGTATTGAAAATTATTATTACAATCAAACGGTTATTATAGTGCGTTTAACGTTTTAGACACAATAGCACACTGTACTGTTTTGTACTTTGTAGTAATCTATTTAAACCTAGAATCTTTGTGTGTTTATAATGGACATTGTTTCCTCGCCTGTTTGATACTTTGTTGAGTTACATTTCTGCTTAAATACGTGTGTTTATCAACCCCCGGAATGTTCTCTCATTTTTTTTTAAACCGTAAATCGCTTGGGTTTAGCGGTTGACGGTTTATCCTTTCTCGTTCTCTCGCTGTCTCCTTCTCTCCCTGTTTAAGATCAGGTAATAAAAAAAAATATCAAATGCATCTGCGCAGTTAATAAAAAATTAAATTGTAATATTTTTGTATTAGTACATAAGTAAGTTCATATTAATAATTGATAGTGTAGAAATCGTTAAGAACAAAAAATACTGAAGTCCACTAAAACTTTAATTGAACAAAAAAAAACACATATTTTTTTAATTTGTTCCCTACAAAGTACAAACCTTTATTTATCAATATGTTAAAGAGAACTTTAAACCAATTAATTAATTTATTAAAAATTTAAACAAAAAATACTTCAAACCTGTTTTCCCATCAATTTTGTAATTGTGACTTCCACACTTTCAGCTCTAGGGTACAGATATAATATAAGGGGTGTCCACACTAACGCGACATTCAAGTCAATACAAAATAAACTAATTATATTCCCAACAACTTATTCTAAACCTCCACCTCACCTAACGCATTTCGTGATAATTTAATTAAAAATAACATTGACATTGTTCGTAAAAAAAACTCTACTTAATTTTATTCATGATATAAATCTTGTTTGGTTTGGAGGAATTGCCACCATGCAATAAGCCCACTTCTAAAATAAATTACATCATCGTATGTTTACACATCGTTGATAAAGAATGAAAAAAAAATCGTTTTCACGCTGACCTAACGTGTATTTAGAACCGATGGACCGGTCGGTTAACGTTTTCGATAACGCAGTAACGAGTGCAAGTCGTCGGTGACAAGTAGAAGTAGAGTAGGCAGAAGTCGGTCGCCAACTCGTTGCGAAACCAATAAGACCCGATAGTCTTCACTGCTTGACTGTGACACGCTTTCGTGACAGCTTGCATACACTTAACGAAGACGAAACGGCCGCAGATGATGTGTTCCTTTGACGATTCCCACATCAGCTGTGCAAAAGTTCCAAATCGTTACAGCTTTCATCTTTCAACTTTCATCTTCCTCGCTGTAACACCAACTCAAAACAAAACTCTTTCATTTACAGGTCTCCAAATTCATTCAATATAAATTATTATCACATTGACCTTTTTAACTCTAAACAGAAATCCATGACCCGACTGCACCCAAACTAGATCACTGAAACTAACCTGCCATCTATTCCCGTCCTTCTTCCCTTTATCTCATTCCCATGTTCCCTTCCACCTTTCTCTCCCCCCACCAACTTAGTTAAGTTACAAAAAAAAACTGTATATTGTCACAGTGGAAAATTTATAATTGGCATAATTTACTGGTTTTATTACTATGTACATGTTAATTACTAATCTGCTGTTAATTTTCCCTAAAATATATATATTTTTAAATAAAAAAATGTAAGTCTTATCCAGGAGGCGTGTGAATTTTTGATTTCGCATTTTTAATTTTGATTTATTTTGGTAAATTCATACAAAACTCTTGAATTGTGGGCTTTGGTTTGTTTTATTTGCTTTTTTCTTCTCGCAGTTCTCTTTCGGTCTTCAGCCTACACCCATCCATCTGTGGGCGACCTCTGTCAATTTTTTCCCAAGCAAGTAAGCCATCCGATAGTATTGCAATTCCAACGGTCATCTGTAGTGCTACGCGCTCAGCCCTGTGGAGATTTGTGACATTATCGACCACACAACATTAAAACAACCACCACACGTGTGGTCAGAGTGGCAGATACTCTAAGTATCGCCCTGGTGAAAGACCACCATTCAGAATCGGAACGTTGCTTGAAATGGCTTTAACCGTCTTTGGTGAACACATCTGAATAGTCAGGTACTTCCAAACCTTCCTCTTCTCCATCTCATTACCATCCCAACGACATTCCCTAATCAGGGGTGCCATAGTCCCGCTGGCTCCAGACGGTTGGGAGCAGTTGGGACTCTGTACGATATTCACTTAAAATTATTATTTTTTAAATATGTTTAGCTTAGGTCGGAAGCATAAAAAAACTCCTTATTGTCCATTCATAAACGTTATTAATTTCGAAACAGTTAATTGTTGATTTAATTATAAAGCGGTTAATTATATTAAAACGGCAACGGTGTCTTCTCTACAGCATCCTCCGTAGTGGCATGATCTTAATTTGGTGTTGAATACATTAGCCAGCTGTTCCGTTGCACTAAGCTATTATTCTCAAAAATATTTATCATTTTTAAGGTCAAGTTGTTTACCGCGCTTTCTCTCGGAAAAGTGTGTTTTTGTATTACTTTGTTCGAATGGATAAAAATACGAACCTAAAAGGTTTTTGCGATATTTTCGTCTCGTTTTCGTGATTCGTGATTACGATTGCCATCTTGATTAATATTTTTGAGTTACGAACGCATTACTTTATATTATTCAGATTTAGCTGTATTTTATTGGTAGAAAGTTCGTTGATTTTAATGACTTTTGATATTTTTTAAAAATATTTTGGATGAAATTCAATTTATTTATTTGATCGAGCAATCGAATGTCGTATAAGTTTTATGATTACGCAGCGGAAACCTTAATCCAAATAAATTCAGCAGAGGTACCTACTAACACACTATAGGTTTATCTTCCTATGTTCTATGACGGCGGTTTTAAACCACTTCGTAAATGTCTACTATTAACTAACTAATATATAAAATATGGATGAAAATTGGGCGTGTTGTATATTTTTTATAGTTAAATGGATATTTTAAAGCTCCATGGCTCATACGGAAATAACGTTTCTAGTTGTAAATAATTGTCTTGACCTAGAATTTCCATATTAAAATGGTTTGTGCAAATTTAATTTGCCTTTTGGCAGATGCTCTTCTTTGTGTACTGCAGGTAAATGTAACAGTTTTGTAATAATTATTCTGTTGTAAATGAAAGGGTCAGAAAGTAATGCCTTTATAATAAATACGTATCACCTGTTATGGATCAATTAATCATAAATTATAAGGCTCGTTTAAACGCTGCGCCTTTCCCGATACGCGGCTAAAAATAGCACCCATAATCGCCCGGGTATAAGTGTACATTCCCGTTCTAACGATGCGATGGGTTTATGTCACGTGATCACGCCATCCACTACGTTTAGGAGAAAGCGAAAGTCGAATATATCCACACCTACCCATCCGCTACCAGACCTAGAACAGAACGAAACCGGACCCAATAGCTGTACACTGGAACGAAATAAAACAGAGCGAAGTAGAACCGTTTGGCTGTGTGGACACAACACATAACCACGCAGCTATAAAGCCACACAGACCCGTAGCCACATATTCCCTTTCTTTACATTCCGTGTAGCTGGCTGCGACACAACGCAGGCCTGTAGGTTCCCGCCCGTTCTATTGATTTTTCTTTCCCCCGAAGTCGGGAGGGGTGGACAACGTGCGTTCATTTCTTCTTAGGTGTGTTTTCGTTTGGGCAGAGAGAATTGCGATGTTTATTTCCGAACCAAATTGTTGTTTTGTTGGTATATTTTATACGTCTTTTTCGCGGCTATTTTTAACTCAGATCATTGATAAATGATCGACTAAAACACATATTTAAGTTTTAATTAAATATTTTTACCACGGTAGGAAAACTTAAAATGTATCAAAATTATATTTATTGCCCTATTTTGTACTGCTTCGAAAATGCACAGTTGTTTTTCAAGTAAATTGGATGTAATGTAAATTGGATGAATCTATTTATCCTAGAAATTTCCCTCACGACAACTATAAAGTCAACCAGGCAGCTCAAATTATATTGGACTTAATTTGCATTTTCAAAATTATTAATTGTATTATACACTCACCTTCTTTGTTGCAACTTATCCAGTTCAATATTCCTTGCCGTAGACTCGTAAACAATGAATTGCTGTTCCTCAATCATCAATCATCACTCTACTAATCATGGGTATCATTGTCCACTGTCCAGATTGTCGAGACTTGTTAACTCAAGTCCATGGTCTTGAAATGTTTAGCACAAGTCTATGATTTTTTTTCATTCTTTACGACTCTACCAAAACCTTGACTTGACCTTGGCTTTGACTTGAATCTTCTTTCTATTGTAAATTTTGTCCTATTTTAGTAATTGTTTCATTAAAATATTATGTATTTGCTGTTCTTTCTCTGTTGCTCTTTTTTCCCATTTCGTGTTATGTGTTTATTTTTGTAATTGGCCAATAGTCCGTTAGTATATAAATAAATAGTAAATAACGTTTTTTTTTGTTTTTGTTTGTTTAGTTTAACTGACTTTTATTTATTTTTCTTCTGCGAGAGTATCGGTCCCTCAAACCTCTCTAAGTAAAGTCAAGTGCATAGATCACTTTGATACGGATAGCAAAAAATTCTAAAATCTAGTAAACCGAACAATTCTAGGAAAAAAAATATATTGATTCGGCGCACAGATTACTGTAACCACAAGTAATGTTTCTTGGAAAGTAACTTCGAAGCATAAAAAAAACATAGCTAGAATTTCAACGAAAATGGAAAACTTTTCAGTCCTTTTACCGTGAAGTAGATATTGTGTCCTCATGCGAAGTTAGGCTCATAATATCTCACGTTAGCTCTTAAAACTGTAACTTTAAAACTTTCCACAATCCTGTAGGTACTACCCATTTTATATCCTTATTCTTTCACCGCTTCTTCGCGCAGTCTGCTAATAAATCTCCTCGCCTTCAGGATTGAAACCTTCTAGAGTCAGGTGGATTTTCCGAACACCTTTTACGAGCATTCGTTCATAACCGCCCTCTGAAATACTACCCACCTAAACTCTACACCCCTATTTGACTAGGTACTAAATCTAGCTTGTGATTTATTTGGGAATCTCTATACGTTTGCTGAAGTGATGTTTTATTGTTACGAGTCGTATTCATAATAATTATATGAAGTGATTTACTACTTACGACCTGTTTTTAACCGAGTGTTATTTAAAAAAAATTGATAATTTCAATTAACATCAGTTCTTAATTTGAAATATTCACACTCTTACAGTCACACGTAATCATCAAGGAAATTATTTATAGATGTACTTGAAACCACATAAAGATTTTGTCCCAGATATTGAAATAGTCACGTGAACGGAATTTTCGTTTTTTTCTGTAATCTTTATACTTCGTTGATAAACTATCTTTATACCTACATTGATAGACTAATATAAACGTAATTAATGCATAGCTTCTTCACTAAGACGCTATTGACTAAGCTAATGATTTTTATGTTTCCGATATTAACCTTTTAATTGAATCCAATCTAAAAGAGAGATACTCGTTAAAATAACTGAAAAATTGTAGCTTTAAATTTTCCTAAATCACTTCAAGGATTTTCAAACAAGACATAAAATCGTCGAGAAAACGAGTTTTGTTTCTTCTTTTTCGAGGTGCCTTATTCTAGAAATAATGTGATAGACTACGCTGCCATACCTGCTTCCGTCCTAAGCCAACCCTAAGATATCTTACACACCTTAAACTGAGCCCCTGTCCACAGATAAATTAATGTTCTCCAGTCACGAAAGTGTCCTCTGGCCTTTAACTCCTAATTTCAAGATCATTTCAAACTAAACAACAGGACAATGAAAAATTAAACATGTATTTTTGTCATAATGATAATAATAATATTTGGATAATTTGTATAGCGTCGTTTTTGTGAAAAATCACCTCAAGGGCGCTGTAACTCGATACAATCTAATTGTTTAATTTCTGCACAAAACACGATAATAACAAATACAGGTAATCATTGCAGGTTGGCAAACCTTAAAAAACCTTAAACCTTTCGGTGTGAAAACCTCAATTAACCTTCTTGAATTTGATACTCGTGTACAACTATTTCCACTTGATTACTAAGGATATCATTCCTCCTTTTTCTTAGTTGTAGGCAACCTATTTAGGCATTGGCTAATAATAATTCCCATATCTCGTATTAATCCTCCTAATGTGTTAGGTTAGGTTTAATTTATTTTTTTAAACCTCAAATGGACAACGTCAAGTAATTAAAAATTATAACGAGATACGTCAAAAATAAATGTTTTATTTTTCAGTGTTCTTTTTCTTCACTGCTCTGTTTTATCATGGAACCGTGGCATTTGATGTTCCCTAATAAAATATAACAATATGCCCTTTTTCTTCTTACTTTTTGGGAGCTCGTAGTACCGGCCTGTTTTGTTTATCCACTTATTTCCATTGTGCTGCATATTTTATAGTTTACAGCTATTTTCATGTGACTAGCGCACGTATGTAATGCTGATCTCGCTGTCTAGTCGTGCACTACTGCAGTCACGTGGAAGTTCGCTAATTGAAAAGGTTCCCCCCGTACCGGCCGCTATGTCAGCTGTAATCCTGCTACGAACTTTCTGTCTATTTGACATTTAAAATGTTTAAGCCTAAATAAGACCAAGTACGTTTTGTTCCCTATCATTGCCAGTGGCGGTTCGTGAGTTTTTAGTGTGCTAAGATTAAAAAATACAACATTGTTAGTATTGTTGTAGCCGAAAATGTTTTTTTTTTAAGAATTCTTTTTTTGTATGAAGATTTTCAGGATTTTTTTCAGTTTTGGTGGTGCACTGCACGGATTTCTGAAAAATCTTCATACAACAAAATTGAAATTTGAAAAAATAAATAATTGTTTTCGGCTACAACAACATCAATAATGTCGTTTTTTCAATCTTACCACTCTAGCACACTAAAACGTCACGAGCCGCCACTGATTATTACTACATCTTCTTTGCGCCTATTTGATATTTAACGATCATTTCTGCATCTTTCTGCACCCATTTGACTCGTGATTCACGAATTAACCTTTATGTATTACCTTTCTAATAATATTTCTAAGTTGATGAAAAACTTCAATTTTTCAAGTCCACGTACACTTTTTTGTAGGGCTTGATTGAGAGTCGTGCCCGAGTGCCCTCGGTGAGTAGAGTTTTGTTCTAAAAACGAAGGCCTACGTGCTTAAGTAACTACCAACTTTTAAAAGTGTAACAAAGTGAATAAGGAGGCCAAGTTTTTTTCTATTTTTTTTTTTTACTGCATTGTTATCCTTTTCTGGCTAATTTATAGAGTTGCGCAACTCTACATTTATGAAGGGTCCCGCTTTCCACAGGGAAATCACTGAAAATGGCTTAATGTTATAATACGTAGTTATGCAGAAAGCGTCCAACCCCAAAAAGAAGAAACTGAGAAAAGGGCCTTTAAAAATATGACGATTAAAAAACATTAATATGCGTAATCGGTATTTGTAAAGTTAAAATCAGTATTTTTTCTTAATGAGTAATTTATAATCTATCAATGTGTTTATTGAAGAAAAAAAAAGTGTTATCCTATATTTTATAATGTTTTAAAACTTTCAATTTAGGCCTGAGATGTGTATTAGTAAAAAAAAATTACCAAAAATCTATTGCATTTGAAGCTTGGATGTTTTCAGCAGATATAAATGTCGTATTTATCCATAAGAAAACATGTAAAACTCGATTTTGGCAGATTGTGGATTGGACGCTTTTTTGCATTAGTACTTTCAAATATGATTTCAGATTTTCATTGCCAATAGTTTAGTTGTTTAAATTTTAGGTAATAAGCCATGTTTTGGTTCCCCCTATTTCTCTAGCCTTAAAATGTGAAAGGTTCAGTAAAAGCTACAATAAACAATGTGCAAAATACGACCTGGAAGAACTTACATACGATTTGCTCTTAATTAAGCTCGAAAATACGTCCATAATAATAAATGGTCAACTATAAGGTTAAAGTGATTCAACGGCGCTATATTATAAATAGCGTCGTCGAATCACTCAACATTGGTTATTTTAGATTCATATCATACCCTTTCCTACAAAAATGTGTGACCTCAGACCAAGCGGCTGGTTATTCTAAGAATGTGAACCCGGCGTGTTGAATGCTCTGTCTCCAAAGTTCGCGACATTCATACGAAAGGATTCAACCAGTCGGGTTGACGCACCAGACTTGGCCGGCCTGAGCTTTAAGGCACAAGTAAGAGTGTCCTTCACCCAGATATCGGTTTATGTTTACTATTTAATTCATAATAAATTAATAAATCAAGGAGTGGGTGGTATTTACCCATACGTTCGTGACACGTGGAGATCGGCAAACAAATGCAAAACATACAGTTTGAAAAAAACTGTCTCTCTATCTACTTCACCCTATATCCCCCCTGCTCCTAAGTACCTACCTCGAATATAAAATAGAAACTTTAAAAATATCAACATTCACTTGCGACCGTTGTAATTTTTTACGACTAATTTAGATAATTCAGCAGTCATTTATCTTTCTAACTGTAATCGATAAGTCACCATCAAAGACAATGGGATTTTCGTCAACCAAGATAACTAATGACGCCTAACGTTAAATCGCTTGAGAGCACCTGCTTTAGCCTTTGGGAGTAAGGAAAGAGAAATTAATTTCCAAAAAGCAACTCTTATTGTTCCTGGAGCTTGATATTTGAGCTGAATTAATAATAAATTTTTATGTAATAATATATGGAGGGAGAGCTAATTGTTTTTACCCAACCTACACAAACTTGCGATAAATCACTTTCTCCGGGTTTTTACGTCGTGCACCATGAGAGAGAAAGAGACAACAAATGTCATAGACCACTTCTATATACTGTAAGGATGATCTTAAGCTCCTAGTTCACGGCGGGACTCCACCCACATTTTTTATTATGCCACTAAACTTGACACAACTAAACGGTTTTTTAGGTTATATGCTATGTTTTTGTTGATAAAAATACTGTGAAAAAGTGGTTATACGAATAAACAAAAACATTATGTCGATATGTGATGAATGGATGTATAAATACCGTAGCCTTAGTCTTAGCCACGCCCAGGTGCGCCGAGTCAGGTTAAAATCACCAAAAACTGACTTCACTGCCTTGGATAGATACTACTCTACCAACTCTATGGTTTTGAAGATGTTGTTGATGTCGTGTATGGTTAAAATTTTCGTTGGCAGTCATAAAAATGGTCTACCTGTCTTTAGCAAGTAGTATTTTATTATATTAGAATTATTATATTATATTTTATTTATTAGAATACAACTCAACAGTTCGGTCCCCATATTATCTCATTTGTTTGAAAGATATTGAACGTGTACAGCGAATTTTTTTACGTTTATAAACTTTAAACTACACATTCCCATCCAACATATAAACTATAAATTCATTTTAAATTCACACCCTAGAAAAAAGAAGCAAAATAACTAACCTATGTATTAACTTTTTTATTAAAGATAATTTACTTCGAACTCGATTGTTGTGAACGCCTGCTCCTTATCAATTTTAAAGTAGCTCAGCGGGCAACTCGGCAAAACGTATAACCATATTCTCTAAACAAACTACCACATGCATGCACCCTGCGCCCACTCCTCGCATACATGCACTTGGAAACGAATTAACCTCAAATATTGTCATTTTTCATGTAAATTGGCCAAAATTTAAGATGCACTAAAGTGATATATTTATTTCTCAATAATGTAGCAAAGATTATATGGGAACCATTACTTACATTTTTCTTTATCATTTATATTTGAAAACTTTTTGCTTTACACAATTTTTGTTTTTTTCTTTCATGTATATAAAAAAAAAAAATAAATACATATATATTTATTATTCTTTGTACACTTGAACTCACTCTGTTAATTTAATACGTAAAAAACCATCGGGCGTTAATAAATAAATAAACTTCTTCATCTGATGTGTATAGCATGATTAACATTAAGTACCTAATAAGACCACAGTTTATTGGATTACCGAGTTAATTTATTTCAAGGTTTTCTTCCTACGTCTGGTTTATCTGCGACGTAACATTTAGTAGATAGTTCATTGATATCCCACGTTTGTCTGTTATATTGTTAGTCTTTTATGTCAGTTATTTGTGATACCTTTTTCAAAGCTCCATAGCTCTTGATGGAAAAGACGTTTCGAGCTGTTTCGTCAACCTAAAAATCACTGACAGAAAAAGCTCTACAAATTTAATAGCTTTTACAGAGTTTGAGAGTTTTTTCTGCTCCAGTACGTAGATTTTCTTCTTTATAATTATGACAATCTCATTTATTTCTGTCGATCTCTCCGACTTTTGCTTTTTCTTCATTATACTTTCTTCTTTTCTAGTCCAATAATCAGATTCTAAATTGCCTCTTAGCGACAAACGAAAGAAAACCTTAATAAGCTCAAAAGGACGTAACAGCGAATTGCGCATAATTTGGGAATATTGCCAAGACTTCCCGGAGTTTTGTTAATTTTCTGGGCAAAGTCCTCGTCTACGCTATATACTACATATTTCTTCATTAGAAGTTTCCCAAGTCAATGATTCTTTTATATTTTCAGTAGATGTTTTATACGACCATTATGTGAACGTTTGTATGCGAATGATTTAAAATATATATTATTCTTTGAGATCGATTTATGAATATAATATGGTTTAGGTTAACGCAAAGAATTTTTATTTTTTGTGTGCTACCGGGATTCGAACTCCGAATTTCCGGAAATTGCTTTTACCAATTTGACTACTGAACCCGTGTTCAAACATATCTCTAAAATCATTATACTGTTTATTTTGTTTTGTTTACAGCAATAAATGGCGAATTAACACGTTTTGTAGTCTACGTTTTAGGGCTTACATAATGAATTTGGAATCTATTTTATAGGTTTTTACGCAATTATGCATAATTATATAATTGTAAATCGAATATGCCTGATAAATGAGTGATGAAACAAAATGTCATAATTAACTCATTTTCATTCAACTTTGACATATGGTTTTACAGTACCTACCAGTATTCATTGAATTTATATTACAACCGCGTAATTACGCGTCGTTTTTTTTTTCTTCGTCGATTAAATAATCTATCTTCAAGGACGTGTACAGACGTGATAATAAAGAAGAAAACTCTCGACACATCTTATCATCGAAACAGCTGACGAACAAAAATTATCAACACCATCGTCACAGTACTTAAAAGTATGTATTCTTTATGTAACATTCGACGTAGTATCCACTTTGAAGTGGTTCTAGCGAAAGTAAACCATTTTAAGCTATTTAAGGTGTATCTATTTTTAATAAAAATGTTTATTTCAGTAATTTAGTGATTCCTAAAGTAGGCGATATCGCTCTTCTGGGTGCGCTGGAGAGATCCAAAGGGGCGTTGAAGGACAGTAAAGGAGGGGCTAGATGCTGAAATATTTTCCTTTTGACTGAATAAAATAATGATGTCACACCTATGAATCGTTCTTGTATGTTTCAACATAAACATTTCAAAGATAAAGAAATGAAAAAATAACATTGTAATTGACCACGGATATTATTTTAATTTTTATGACCGACCAGTTTCGCTTAGCCTAAGCATCATCAGGGTACAAAATCAAACTAAACAAAAAATACAAAGTGTGCGGTTATATTATACGAGTATATACGTACAGAGGGAGAACAAATAATAAAATAAAATAACAGAACAATGAGAAAATAATAGAATAACATTTAAATTATAACAAAGCAACTAAACTAGGAATTAATATGTAATAATAGAAAATAAGATAGATACTGTACAGCGCCCTTGAGGTGATTTTTCACAAAAAAGGCGCTATACAAATCATCCAAATATTATTATTATTAAAGGAACAGAGAGAAAGAGGCAGAAAAGACAAAACATCAACCGAGAAGGTGATTAAAGAATGACGATAAATTTTACGAGTTAACAGGAAATATACCTAATATTTAAATAATATCCGTGGTCTTACACAAAGTTATTTTTTCATTTCTTTAAATATGTCAAACCACAAAGTGATTGCTTTCTGCGAAAATATTTCAAAGATAGTTAACCAAATACAAATTACAACCGATCATTTTCAAGGCGGCAGATCTCAACAACTGCACTTTCGACAATTTTGTTATTTGTTTTTTTAAATAGCTTCCAACTCGGAATAGAAACTCTTGTTTATTTACTTGTCTCGAGTGTGATTTATCGGCAGAAGGCCTAGTCTAGTATAATGTAACGTCGCTCGTCGGCCGAGCCACCGGCCACCGCAGAGAGCACTCCGCCAGCGTCCGACCTTGGCACGTTGCTTTGCTTTGCTCCCAAAATGGATACACGCGTGTCGTGCGTGCTGTATAAACATTGTAATTTTCTCATCAATTGATTTAATGCGCGTCGTCGTGAAGATCGCTTAAATCGCACGCTGATTCAAGTCTTGAGCGAATCGCCTGGACTCGCGCTGGCTCTTGCCTGTCAAAATAATAATAAACTTTGGTCAAAAATGAGTTAAATATCAAGGACGTTACATATATAGACACGTTATAGCCTTAGAATATTAACACAAAATGTGGCAAGCAAAACGTACACGTTACCAGTAAATTCATCATTCAAATATCGGTCATGTATGACAAGGATAGACATTCATAGAATATATGTGTATGAACGAAACAGATCCGATGTTCGGACTGCGTTCCATACTTGCTTGAAACGACCTCAAGCGACGCGTGACCGTTTAGTACTAAATCGGCTTAAACACCGATCACACTAAGTAGCGTGATTATTGCTTGCCACTTTGAGAGCGCTACAACGTGTCTATATTTATGTAACGTCATTGTTAAATATGCAGTTTTGATTAGCTTTTTTTCTGTATCGAATGCTCTGCCTCTCGTTTGATCCCGAAGACTTTTGTGGCCCTTCAGCCATCTAAAATATATTTACCATTTGGGAGGAGGCTCGACTAGAAGTGACACAAGTTTGATACTTTTTTTTAGCTTTTGTCGCTTCAGGTAACTCAGTGGGAGCATTGAGTTGCCTGAGTATTTTTTTATTAAATTCAAACAGGTATTGAAAACTTAAGAGTTTTATTGTAAAACTAAAAAAGCTTTAAATTGCTCTGGAGTAAACTTCCCAAAATGACGTTTCAGCTTTTTTGCCTTTCCAGCGATGATATATATACTCCTGCAGCTGATAACTCTGTTGGATGCTCTATTTCTGTTACACGCGTTATTTGTGAGAAAGGGGGAGAGGTTACAACGGAGCTATCAGCGGTATAGTATAAGGACATTTTCAGTCGATTCAAAAATAGTAATTGTTTCCTTGTTGCGAAGCTCAGAACTTCTGATTTGTAAGTTTGAACCATTTGACCGGTAGTGAAATATCTTGATGCTTCATTAGGTTTCATAACGTTCGTTCTTATTGTGGTTCTGGAAATTATGCAAAATTTTGAGCAATTTTTTCAACATCGTACATGCTGCCACCAACAACGACAACAACCTCATAAATAATACATACAACGTAGGCTGTTTTTTGTATGTTCTGCCGAAAGGGAGCTTACAATAGCTATGATACTAGTTTTTAAATGTGTAAAGGTAAAATTTTTAAATGATTTTGTTTGTTGGCAAACATAACTCCGATCAGCTGTCGTACAGCGTGGCATTCCAAGCTTTAAACGCAAACCTAACCTTAAAAAATGTGAAGATTCGCTTACATGTTTCAAGCGCAAACATTTTACGTTTATCTGTTATATCACCAGGTTGAGGCAAAATATTTTCATCGTAAATTGCTGCGTGTGTCACCCGTACGAGAAAAATATACTTTTTTCTGATTTAATACCTACTCTACTTTTTATAATACTTTCTTCCTATTCGTCTCTCCTAAACCAACATAGGCAAGGTTTATATAGTTCTCCTCGGCACGGACCTAGGTCTAGTAAAGGGGGCCTAAAAGCGATAATATTAATTTACGTTTTAATGAAACATTATCAAATTTAAACAGAAAGCACCAAAAACTCTCGAACGGTAAGCCTGAAATATCTATGTAAAATCAACTTTTTTCCAGCTTCCTGCGTCATCTCCATCGTGAGTTATGTCCCTTTAAAGTAATCATTAAACTAATTTCTAATAAATTAATAAAAGTATTTCTTTGATTTTGATCCTTGTATTCGTGTAATTTGATAAAATCTAAATGCTTGACTGGATTACCAAAATTATTTTAATGTTGTACACTTTCAATTTATTATTTTGAGCTCAATTTGAATATTAATCTCGGTTTCATGATTCATCTCGTAGCATCGCTACGTCGATGTATCGCAGTCATAATAAACTGGTTTTATTCTTTGAGTGTTTAATCGTCAGTATGTATTATAGCATTATTATTATTAGGAATCTAATTATTCTGTTAATTTATGCTAATTAACTTCAGGCATACACTTATTGAATAATCGGATGCAAATGACCTACAATTGCGACGTTATTTCTATTTTATTTGCCCTCCATTAACACAACGCGAGTTTCAGGTCATTGCTTATAAAAAAGGATTTACATTCACTAGAACTCGGGATTCTTGTCGCAAAAACAGGGCCTCAACCTTAGAGAGGAAAAATTATCATTAAAAAAATGTTTTATACCAAAAATTTTTTTAGATTAGTAGTACATGGTGTTTGAAATAGACTGAACCTCTAAGATTTTTTTTATAAATAAAAAAATAAGCCATAATCCCTAAGATTTACAGGATAGACCTTTTGACCAAGCTACATATATTTTTTGTTAATGGTTTTGTTTTAAGATCTGTTATTATTATTTCATACACTGGTTGGCAAATTCTCGATCGATATTGCCCTACAAAAAGTCATAAACTTTTTCACGGCCTAACACAATATCGTCGCTGGAAAGGCAAAAGGTCTTAAGCGACACTTTGATTGAAAATGAGTTAAATACGCAGTTTTGATCAGTTTTTTTTTTGCATCAAATGCTCTGACTCACGTTTTATTTTGAAGACTTTTGTGGCCCTTCAGCCATCATAAATATATTTACCATTTGGGAGAAGGCTTGACTCAAGCGACACAAGTTTGGGACGTTTTTTAGCTTTTTGTCACTTCAAGTAACTCAGTGGAAGCATTGATTTACATTGAGTCATTTTTTTTTTAAATTTAACAAGGTACACAAGACTTACAAATTTTATTGTTAAAACGAAAAAAAATATAGTGCTCTGTTGTAAACTTGCTAAAATGGCGTTTCAGCCCTTCTGCCTTTCCGGTGACGATATATAAATATCAATAATTAACGGTAAGGTCTATTTAAATCTGTATTGTGTCTTAAAGCTTTTTTAATGTAATTATAGCTATAATTTTATGGTAATTTTGTTAAGCACCCTTAAAGTGATATTTCACAAAAATGCAGATCTATAAATTAGCAAAATATTATTATTATTAGCTCAAACATGATGATACACTGATCTAAAATAAGTACCTATTTTACGTGTTTTTTTTCTATATATTTAAAAATGTAATTATTTTTCTCTGAAGGTGAGGCCCTATTTTTGCGACAAGAATCGCGGGTCGTAATAATCACTCATTCAGGAATCACATTCTTGAGTGCATTCTATTAATACCACCAACTCGTTTTTTAAATTTTCGCTTTTGAATCATCATTTTCGCAAGACGAATTTGATGGGAATCACATATTTACTGATGCTATGTTGCAATGTGGATTTTTTTTAAACCGTTAATTCTATTAACAATAGCCTTGTTTATTGTGCGAACCAAACTGCAAACAGACGGTAATTATTTTCATGTTATATTTTATAATGCAACATACAAAATTGAAAACTAATTTGTTTATCTGGTAATGCCGTCCGCCTGCTCGGTCTCTCTTATAAAATTATAATTATCTTCCAATTAATAATGTGAAAATAGGATAATGTTAATAATGATAATAATTGGCTGATTTATATTTTTCCGCCGTTTTCGTGACAGAAATATCACCTCGAGGGGGGTTTACAGCATGATTAACATAATATTAAAACTAAGACTTATTGTTAAATAATAAGTAGTGACTCACAACTAACATATTTGCATGACCACATATATATATATATAAATAATGGTTGTTGCCCGTGCTGTCGGACCTAGGGTAGAAACAAAATTAAGTAAGTAATAGTAAACTATATATATATATACATAGTTTAATATAAACTATGTATAGCACACGGACTGAGTGATCAAAACTCTAGTGAAGCTAATTGACGTTATAGTGGGTGTAATAATTTTAAAAGGTTTGTCTTTAGTTTTGCTCTGAACTCAGTTGAGCTGTCAATCTTTCGCAGATGTGAAGGGAGGTTATTCCAAGCTGTGGGGCCTATACAGATTTGGGATAAATCACTTTCTCCGGGTTTTTACGTCGTACACCATGAGAAAAAGAGACAACAATTTTCCCCGAATTATCACACCGCTTTAAAGTATTATTAGAATGTTCTTCGTGTCCCGCGTCTCCGTTGACTCCGCCCACACGTTATGATACGCGAAATAAATTGACATAACTCAACGATTTATTTTACATGTTATATATTTTTTAACAATACTCTGAAAAAGTGGTTATACGAACAAACAAAAACATTATGTCGACATGTGCTATGAATAAATGTACAAATACCATAGCCCTAGTCCTAGCCACGCTCGGGTCTTGCCGAGTCCGGAAAACTTCGTAAAAACTGACTACAGCCCTCCCTATTGTATATTATTGATCTGAGGCCGAATGTTTGTTTACGAAACCGGTGTATGTTCTCCCACGACCCTAGATTCTTTCAAATACTTGCGGTACGAGTATTTTTACCTCCATGGTCCAGTTTTTGTTTATTTTTTGAACGTTTTAGATCAGTGCTACACAACTCGCGACCTTTTTAAACATTTTTTGCGAAACAATATATTATGAGGCCTACGATGTTTTGCTGCGACGATAGGTTAAAAGGTTAGGTCGATTAAAATTATGCGTATTTTGGTTTGCCGCCAAAACGATATGTTCGCGCCGAAGGCGTCTGTGACGTCACACCAGCCAACGCCCAACGCTTGTAGGCAGTTCCGGGTCCCAATGACATTTGTTTTTGTTAGAAACCAGTAGCGGTACCTACGTCACAGTCAAATTCGGACCGTTTAGGAATTAGCGATTTTAGAGCGTGTTTAATTTTTTTATGAAAGTGAAAAATTCTTACATTTTTAGCAGGGGCGGCTCGTGACTTTTTAGTGTGCTAGAGTGCTAAGATTGAAAAAAACGTCATGATTGATGTTGCAACCGAAAACGTTTTTTTTTCTATGAAGATTTTCAAGATTTTTCAGTTTTTGTGGGTCATCGACCCATAAATACAAATCGTTTTTGGCTACAACATCGATAACATCGTATTTTTCAATATCAGTACTCTAGCACAATAAAAAGTTTTTAACAATATCCCTTATGTGTGAAAATATCTCATTCCGGTGGGGTCTATTTTAAGATCACTGTTTCTCGTTAAAACATCTCCGAAGCAATATACACGTGCACCTTTTGAAACTCTTTACCTATTTTTAAAAGGTTGTTGATCACTGTTTTGGACATTTTATTGTAAGCGTCCACGCGGTCTGTATTTTACGCAGCAGCGCGTACTCGTACATTCAGGCGATCTGGTTTGTGATGCCAACATGTTGTTTTTCTTCAGACGTTATGAATGTACTACTGAAAGAATTTATTTTTAATTTTACAACCTCTGATTAAAGTGCTCATTTATTTGATGTTTCAGTGGATACATTCATGGTTCTAAGTAAAACTCTCCACGTTAAATCAAATGTATGAGTTACACAAAACATATCGTTATCAGAGCTATAAATGACGCAAGGATTGCGTATACTCGTATAAAGTACGAAAAATTATTATAAGTGTTATACAAACAAATAAATCCCCAGCATGGTTTCTTTGTACTTTATTTGTAGGTTAATTTTAAAGGGGTCACTGATGCATTTTAATTCACTGTAGTGAAGTGGCTATTTTCTTTGAAATATTATTTAAATTGATATGTTATAAGAATGGGATATTTAGAGCTCTGTGTTCCTGTACTCACATAGTTAAATTAACCCCACTTTACCTCTTTATTATTCGAGGTGTTGCTGTATTCATAAACTTCTTCACTATAACATTATGTATATATATTAAGAATTAGCTTTAAACCGTTATTTGACCATTCACCTTTGTGCACATTAACTCAATTTATCGATATCTTGTATCCAGTATCAAGCCTTATTTTCGTAATAAGCCGTCTAAATCTATGTGTTCTACTTTTATAAAGCCATGATCAATCATTTCACGTGAAATTGTATTTTTTTTTTCTCAATATTCTAACATATAATGATCTCTGCCCTCTGTTGATTACATTTCTACATAAAAATAATATTAATTTCACAGCGCTGTCATAATATAAATCATGCTGGAAATTGCAAAACTGTAAAACTAATAATGCTGTTTTTTTTTATTACAATAAAAAATAAACAGTCCCCAGTGAAGAGGACTATGAATAAAATTAAAATCTTTCAAAATGTTACTAATTTTAAATGAATGTCTTTAATATCTAAATAATCCGATACTTCTTAACTGCCTATTCCACAACTGTTTCCCATCTACACTTGCTTCAGCCTCACAACAGCCCAAAATGGGGATGTTTCAAAATTTAATTTAATTTCAAAAATCTTTCCTTTCCAGAACCCATCTGTGATAGTAGCCATCAAAAGTGTGACGAAGAAGTCGTTGGCCAAGTCGCAGAACTTGCTCGGCAAGGAGATCAAGATCCTCAAAGAGCTGACCGAGCTGCACCACGACAATGTGGTCGCCCTTCTGGACTGCAAGGAGAGCCCTCTCTACGTCTACCTGGTCATGGAGGTAAATCACTTTTTTTTTTCCAATTGTGGATTTGGAGTCTTTTGGGTACCGCTACAAAGATTCTTAGTGCTTTCGAAATCTTAATTCCATGATCGTAATCTGTAGATGGCTGATGTATCTAATGACCGTTTAGGTACATTGGAAAGATAAGGTGAAGGCTTGTTTGGAAACGGTAATTAAGGGAACATGGCTTCAACTGATACCGTCTTCACAGCCCGTTGTTAATGTTGTATCGCATCCCTTCATTCTGTTTATAAATAGGGACTTCACGTCCGTGCAAAGTGAATATATTGTAGCTTTGACAATCTACTTTGTTTTAGTCACTAACTTTATTTAAGCTCTCTACTGGTTTGGAAAACCTCTTCCTTATGTCGGAACAAAAGTTTAACTCGTAACAAAAAATACAAAAAGGTAAATTAAACTACCGACCTAATCACTTGGTGTTGAAGTGGGAAATGATCCAGTTATAAGGGATGGGAAACTCTTCACATTATTATGTCAAATATTATAATGTTTTGATCCGGAAGTTGTCTCTTATAACAAAGCTTATCTCATAGAAACCATTTAAAAAATGTCTAGTTACTTAGTTTATCAGTTCTGCGTTGTCCTTGGACAAAACTCGCATTCTGGCAATATGCACAATCTTGTTATATATTAATTCAAACTGATTTTCTTCATATGTACGTTATAAAGATGCTTAATTCCCAAAAGTATCTTGTTTGCTATTTAATTTTTCTTATTGCATTTAAATGTATGAACCTTATACTATATTATTGGACTACATAGGTTTATATATTAGTGACCAACAATGCAAACAGTTTCTTCATTGTATGATTCCTTAGTTAGTCCGTCCCGGATAATTTCACGTAAGACTGTTAGTGTATGAATCACCATCCGTCTGCAAAACTGCTTTAAATATAGAAAGCCCATTCGCCAACGGACACATCAACGTCTGGAGAATTCTGAAGAATTAAAAAAGCATACATGGTATTATTATTTTTGACTCACTCAGATTGACTTAGAGATAAAGAGTTTAAATAGAAACGTTCAAGCCTTTTGAAGGCTGGCAATGAAATAGATCTTATCATCATATTTTACTGATTTATCAAGTTATTTACGTTTTAGATTTTACTTTATTTTTACATAATAATACGTACCTGATTTCTACAGCACTATTTTGCGCTTTACAATATTAGAAAATTTCTTTAAATCTCAACTAAAAACTTCAATTTTTGTTGTGTATTCCACTAAAAACTCTCGAACGGTGAGATCTGGTGCCATGAAAATGTGCGTTTCCACCGTGAGCTATGGAGCTATGCAATATCAATTCAATTGTCAAAAAAACAGAAAGGGCACAATTTTTTTATTCCATATTTTTTGTTAATTGAAAACTTGTTAAATCATTATCATTAAAATAGTGTTAAAACTCGGGCAAACCGGGTATTTTATGCATATTTATAAAATAATCGAAAACCCTCAAAGCAAAAATATACGAGATGGATAGAGAGCTAAATATTTTTACCCAACCTATACAAATTTACGATAAATCACTTTCTCCGGGTGTTTACGTCGTAAACCGTGAGAGAGAAAGAGATAAGACTAGTTGTCACATAATATTGCACCACTTTTCGGTATTTAAGCATGTTTTCCGTCTCCGTAGACTCCGCCCACTACGTTTTGCTATGCGACATAACTCAACGGTTTTGAGGTTATATCCTATATTTTTGTTGTTAACAATACTGTAAAAAAGTGGTTATACAAATAAACAAAACATTATATCGACATGTTCTATAAATGGATGTATAAATACCCTAGCCCTAACCATGTCCGAGTCAGGAAAAAATCAACAATCCTAACTACACAAGCTATCCCTCCTGGTATATTATTGCTCTGAACGAAAACCGATATTAAATTTGTCGTGGACGCTGTGTAATAATTCAGATTTATGGGATGAACTCTTGGATACGGATGTTTCTGTAGACAGATATAGTTTTTGTTATTTATTTATGAATATAGATGTATAAAGAGGTTTTTTAAATTTAGCTCTGACTAATACAATATTTTATCGCGTTTCCAATGCTATTTGCCTTGCAATAAAATCGAACGTGAATGTTAAGACCTACATGCATGCATCATTTACCCGGTCATTTTCCAATAGCTTCCATAAGACAATTCTGCACACGTGAGCGAAGTCCTCTAACTGCTCAGCAACCTTCGGAAACTTAAATGGCTTTACTTTAATCTGTAAAAGCAAACATGCAAAAGATAACATTACCGATTTTATTTCATAAATTCGCAAAAACTAAAGCAGGTTTTTTTTGTTTGTCTATAGCAGCAACAGCTTTCGAACGGTGAGATATGTCATCATAAAATTTGCACATTCTTTTTCATTCTAGAATTATTTCTTAGTATTTTAAGCTCGCAACCTCATTTCCATAATGAGCTATGGAGCTTTGAAATGCCAGTGTTTATCTGGAGCAGCAAAACCTCTCAAACTGTGAGTTCTGGCGTCTTGAAATCAACGCAAGTATTTTCAACTCGCAACACCATTTCTATTGTGAGTTATAAAGGATTGACATATTCATTTTAATTTAAAAAAATAAGACAAGTCGCGATATTGTTAGTTCCAACTAACTAACTAACCATCACGCTGTTTTCCCGCAGGGTTAGGAAAAGAGGACAAACCGCCATACAACTCTGTCTTAGCACACATTCTTTCCTTCATTCACATTCATACACCGTATCATACTCTTCTATTATTCTGACTTTTTACATGACGCAATTCAAGTATTTGATTCACTTGATCGTGTCGTGTCTTTCTCGGGCGTCCCCGACTTCTTCTGCCATTCACTTTCGCATCATATATTATTTTGACACTCCTTTCTTCGTTCATTCGCTTGTTAGTTTGCTAATTAGCTTTGTTAGTTCCATATCAGCAATAGTTATTGTTTTAAGAAAAGGGGGGTGATACTCGGCAAAACCTGGTAGTAAACTACGTGTCTTTTATGACCTTTACAATTCTTCCGGTAAAACTGTACAACCTTAAAAAAACCTTGCACTTCTTGTCGTGATTTCCTCGTACAGACGATGTCATCGCTTGATTTATTCCACTATTATAGTTTATCCCTTTGTTTACATCAATTTGCATTTAATTACAAGTAGCCGTCAACTTCCTCGGTCGGTCCCGTTGCATTTCCTCTGTTGATTCTCATTGTTCTCAAGTTTGACCAGCTATTGGTTTCCCTACCAAGCAATTAGATAACGTATTTGAAGCCGGCCATTTCAAACAATCCACGGTTGAACATAATTGTGCGATTGTCGAGGATTTTCTTACGACCCGAGTTTTCATTCGGCCATGGGCCAGATTTGGTCTGTAACCGTAACAGTGCAAAGCCAGCAAGTTGATTTCTGTATTGCCTTATAGAATTGTTATCTTCAATCAATACGGGATTGGAAAAGTCTCACGAAAGCGGTGTTGTTTTTGTTTTTTGTTTTTTAATGGTTGGTCATCGTGAGTGTGCGATAAAACGCGATACCGGTAAACCAGGAATAACCAAGAGTGCAGTAACTGAGTAAACAAGTATAATTTTATAGCTTTCGGAGCTATTTATTATCAGGGTTCGACGTTCTGCTGTTGTGTTCTGTTATTACTATCAGAATTCAGAACCAATCAACCATACCATGTTCCCATCGACGCACATAGAATACTCTTCCTTTTGAGCAATCGATCGAATAGATTTCTACTTTTACCTACGAATCTGCTTTTTTTTAAATTTTCATATTAAGGCAATGCTATCCTTCCACTATGTTTATTTCAAAAGGTTACCCGTCAATAAAAACGGCGAAAACTTTTTACTGGCTGAATTTTGAGACTTGAAAAAGGTTTCCATTTTTTGTAGGTAGCTACTTACTTTTTTTTTCCTATGTGCCAAATGATCATGTTAAAAGAACACATTGCATTCATTACAGCACGTTCCAAACTTATTTCTTAGAAAAAAACATTTAAGTGACATTTTATAAAAGTTTACTTTTATGAAAAAAATACTCTCGATTGTTTCATTTTTTTTTAAACTAATGAATAAAAAGAGCGCACTGCAAAAAACTTTTCGAATATTCAAAATACAAATATAGTTGTCCCTCTTTTGCTAGTAAAATAAGTAGGCGTAAGCAAGATAAAATGCTGTTTCTCAGTGACTTTTCTAAAGGACATCACTGTCGGAAGTGTATACATATGCACCAATACACACAATCCTAAGAATGTGTTGTTCGCATCAAATCTAATTGCACAACCTATACGACCATGTTCGAATTCTGAACAAAAAGGGTTTTTCATCGGCCCAACAACTTTCAGTGTTACATTGAAAATTGTTATATTTTGTGAATACTGCAGTATTAACGGTAATTTTGTATTTAGATACATCAGGTCATTTCTGCGCTGGGAAAGACTGAGAGGGTGGAAAACAACATGCATCTATCTTGGTACACACTCCTTGCTTCATACATTTTATTTTATTATTCGTAGTTCTATATGACCTATTGTGCAAGCCTACAATGTTCCACATTGTGTATTATATTTTTCTATAACAGCAGTTGTACTAAACAATTCAGTGTCCACGACTGTCGCTGTATTTCATCAGTCTGAATTTTTACCACGAGTGCATCCTTTATTAACTGTCTGTTGTGTGTTGTAACTATCTTATTATATATGTATTAACAAGAGATACGCTACTAGTTTCAACCTACCTCCACTCTTTCTTCTGCATATCTATCGGTTCACAGCCCGACCTCCCGACCGGAATAGCGAGATGATTGATGCTGCGGTGGGACCGCCGTATCAGTAGACTAGATATGTCCCGTTATTATGCTTTGTTACCGATTCTGTTGTTTTCAGCGAGATGGCATCAGCTCCATTCAAATGTGGGTCATCGTTTCAGCCGACCTGCGTTTTAGTTGCCACGTTTTTTTTTTTATCGATTTAAATGTTTCACGCGCCGCTGTTAAAATAAAATTCCTGGCTTTTGAATGCCGGTTTCGCATTTCGAAGCCAATAAAACTTAATGTTTACGTCGTAAATTGGCTCGAAGGCCATCATGTTTTTTTTTTAAATTAATTATTCACACTTTTGCAAATCGTATTTAAATGCGACTTGCAAACTGCGTTCTGATTCATTTTTGAACAATAATCATCTCACTTGCTTGAAGCTCTGTCCCACGTTTCCTTGTGGTTTTAAAACTTGTTTGATGTAATAACTCTACGATTAATTTATCAATTATCTTAGCTAGCCGGAGGAAAACATATTTTTAACAACTCCTCTTTTTTGCTATCATACAATGTGCCATAATTTTCAGATTGTTTTGATGATTAGTTAAAATAGAAGTTCCTTCCTTACGAATTAATGGTAGCACTAATTTTAATTACTTGTAAGAAACAGATCGACATCCTTGTCTATGCGGTTGGAAGGAGGGGTACTTGTGTAGGTTTTGTGGATTAAATAAATAGTTATTTTGGTAGCTGGTTCTTTTTTGGGCCCCTTGCGGAAATAAGGATGTCAATCTATAATCTAGTTCAAACAATGGTCGATGCCTTTGGACATCGATACAAGAGGTATACTTGATCGATGCCTTTGGCGTATGACTTTTTTGTGCGTTTGCCAAACTTATTTTTCTAAGTTAAGTCTAAGATCCTTACATCCCCTCGTAGGGTAGTGTGGACTTATGTTTGCTGTCTTCGGCTATTTCAAGAAAAAACCCAAAGTTCAAAGCATAGATGGCCTACTTTTATCGATGAAAACTATTACTTTCGTAATCTGCCAGAATAATCACTATAACGGCCTGTAAAAAGATAATAACTTTGATAATAATGTTCCTATAATAATTAGACCACTTAAATCTTTCCCAACAATGTAGCTGTGATCAATATAACCATGTCCAATAAGCTGAAACTATTTTTAAACATACATACTATCCATTACATTATCCGTTCATTTTGCTTTTCGAATAATAATAATATTGACCCTAGCTATCAGAACCTATCAAGTTATCTGGGTCAAACTGATAGAGGTATCAACGAATATCGCTATCAAAACCAGAATACTGTGCTGGGCGTACTATATATAAATAGTTTTAAATGATCTGCGTCTGAATCGAATACAAATTGCAACAGCAAACTGTAGACCAATAAAACCGCTGGAAAATCTCGAGCATTTTATTTTATTTATTTTTATCGTTTCTTTATAATGCAGGTTGGGAATAGATAGATCTTTATTTTTGTAAAAAGATTTATATGAAGTGCATACTAGTAAAAACGTTTGAGGAATAGATAGACATTTCCAAATAAATTAAAGTTTTTTGGAATCAACACAAAAATCATCAGGATGAGGAAATAAAAAAAAATTAAGGCAAAGGATGAAAAAAAGTAACATCATAGCAACAATGTTCACCCAATACTTGATCCATCTCTTTTTATCCCTGATTATCCTACACTCCTTTATTGGCTATAGGTTACTATGTACACCTCCTGATTAACGCCCAACCTTCTTCCCATCCTCAGAGTATGTAAAAAAATCACCTTAGTTTCTATCGAGACTTACCTCATATCTTTTGTTTGTTTTATCTATTTAATGTTCTATCCACCTGAAAGCAAATACAGGTCGCAATATTTTGTTTTGTCTAAGACCATCACACATATCAGCTAAATCTAAATAAAAAATAAACGCTTGCCCTGGATATTATACACCGTGTTTCAGAGTGATACCGCGAAACAGGAGGTGATTATTTACGATATTGCAATAAAAAAAATCCTAATTAAGTATGTCGAAGAGAGCACATTTTGTTTGAAAGTTGTCGTAAACGTGTATTTTGCTCGTAGTCTAAGAATGGAACAATCGTTTATCGCGGCATCTGGTGTCAAACGTTTGATCTATTGTAAAGTTACGACCACGAAACAACGGATAAAAATAAAATGGAAATTACAATGGCTTTGTTTGAAAACTTCACTAGGATTTTTTTCTTACAATGTCGTGTATAATAAATAGCCTGCTGAAGATTAGAAGTACCAGCCTGAAACACGGTGTGTATTGCACGTCCGAAACCACTAATGCGTGCGATAAATCACTTACCGTTTTATTTATCACTCGTACAATAATGTTAATTAATTCTAGCGTTTGCTGCCATCCCCTGCGGCCATACCGCTCGGTGTATAATCGTACCTGTATGCTAATACTAATGCCCACGATCTCTGATCATCATTAATGTTGATTCATCCTTGAACTATTATTTATTAACCAACCGTGCATACGCTTCTGTTATTCTGACTCTTGGCTCTCCGACTCGAGTATTTAATTCACTTCGTCGTGCCATGTCTTCCCGAAGCGTCCCCGACTTCTTGCCATCTAGCCACTGACTTGCGCGTCATTATATTCTCCGGGCACTCCTTTCTCTGTATATCCTCTATACATAATTCAAAATACACAAGCGATTATTTTCATTCTGTCGATTAAGCAAACACCAGCCTTACATTATTATTGAATCTTCTCCGGAGGTTGGTCATATCTTCTCACGTACGGCTCAAAGATCTCATTTCTTCTGAATTGTCTACTTTCATCGTTCCTCTGATAATTCCATGCGTTTCAAGTAATCTATATCAAATGTTTTTTTTTTTTAAATTATTATGAACTACATACTCGTATTTGAGTTTGACTATGGAACTAAATGCAATCAACAACAAGCTTTATAATCACTACTTCTTTTCAATGTTTATGACAACTAAATCAAGATACTTATATTTTTTAAATGTTTTCGATAACTAATATCAGTGATGTATGTTTTCAAATTACGTCAATTCTCAGCGCACTTTGTATTTATATTGTTTTAACGAGTGTCAACTAAGCAACACCGTCCTTTGAGTAAATGGCCTTGAGCTGTGCAGCTGTAATTTGCGGGCGGTGTGTTTAGGTATGAAAAGCTTTATTAACAATACGTCAAGTCGCTAAATATGACCCATTGTTCGTGTTTATTGGAGTTCAAATGTAATATTCGTGCCTCCCCAAAATGATAAATTACTACAAATCAACAAGTCCGCAAAGGTTCATCAACAATGACAGAGATTTAAAAATTGTATTCAAGTAACAATGGTTGCCCAACTCGAAAAAGGATTGTTTCTATTTTTTATAAAGTTTGATAATAATTGAAATATTTTATTTATTGCATTTTAAAGTTTTTTAACTTTCATTTTTCATTCTTTAGTCTTCAGAACCTGGTTGGATTTTGAAAAAAAAGTTAACTCTTGTAACTCAATGCTCTCACTGTGTTACCCGAAGCGACAAAAAGCTATACAAAGTTCAAACATGACTGTCGCTTGAGTCAAGCCTTCTTCCAAATGGTAAATATATTTTATATGGCTGAAGGGCCACAAAAGTCTTCAGAGTGCAGAAAAAATGACCATAACTGCATATTCAACTAATTTTTGACCAAATTGTCGCTTAAGCCCTTTTACTTTTCCAGCGACGATGTGTAAATATAAAGTAATATTTTTTCAAAATCATTTTATGTCACTGTATGTTTTAATAATAGAAACTATTGTTTTATAAGAATATTACGTTACTGCATGTTTAAACACTGTATGTTAGTGGTACAGTAGAAATGAATTTAGATAAACACAATAATTAACCTAGAATATCAAAATAGAATATAAGATAATAAAACAGATGCATGCGAATCTTATACAAAGAGTATAAAAAGAATAAAGCAAGAAGTAGGGTAACATAATATAAAACCCTCAGTCATTAACCTAGTTCCAAAGTATTTAAAAAAATTTAGATACACGTTTTATTGGTTCGTTGTACATTACGAAATTAACCACGTTTACAGAATTTTTCAAGACTACTGGAAGTCTTGCTTCGGAAATTTTATAAAAATCGTTTATAAAGTTTTAACAACGTAAAATAAATTTACAATTGACAGTTATAAATATGTATTCAAAACTCATGGGGTATTGTATTGTTTGACTTTTGGGGTAATAAACCATGTTACTCTTCGTCTTTCACATCTGTCTCAATGATGGACGCTGCCAAGCTGTCCGAAACGTTGGCTCAAGAAGGAGGCGAAAGCGCAACACGGCGTATTATCCCAAAAGTAAAACAACATAAAATCCAAAGCCCTTGATGAAAATTATGCTAAGCAGAAAATAATTGCGTTGACCTAGAATATCCCCATATTTCTGCCCTATACTTAAGAAGAAATTTTAGACACTGCGTAAATGAGTGGCAAATTTTAAACGCAATTAGATTACACTCCACGTGAATACACAATTTGGATTTGGTCGAATGAAATATCTGCAATACTTATCGCTGAATGATGAATTCGTTGTGCAACTGATAAGAAATCCAGCTAGCCTTGGGGCAAATCAAACTATTATTAAAGTGAGGTAGTGTTGGCATCTTATTCAGCTCATTCTAACTGTTGAATATTTGATATCGTTTAATTATTCTGAAAAGCGTGGAGTACAAGGTGCAAATGTCTTAATTACTATGTATTATTATAATTTATAGTCCCAATAAAATACATAATTAACTTGCTAATATTTGTATTAATAATTTACATTTCGTATTATTTTATAGACATTTGAGTAAATGAGATATCTAAAATAAGACAAGACGTCATATTTTTTGATCTGTATTCTTTTATTGTTCAACAAGAAAAAAAAAATTATCACAATAAGCAAACACTTTGTGGATTGGCATGATTAATTAAATAAAAACACACGTTGTTTTAATGCACTTTTATTTTGGTATATGTCAACTAGTTTCGATTCAGCTGAATCTTCACCGGGACTTAAAAATATACTGTATTTATATGCCTTATGTAATATGTAAGTATATTTTTAAATCCCGATGAAGATTCTGCTGAATCGAAACTAGTTGACATATACCAAAATAAAAGTGGATTGAAACAACGTGTTTTTATTTAATTAAGAAAAAAAAGTCATTAAACATATGCGAAAACGGTTACTAACTGCTAGTAGACTGTAAAATCTAAATTGCTGCTCAATTGATAATGCTATCACCACATTTTTGGTCGCAGTTTTAAAGTGACACCACAAAACCAATACCTGCTACTTTTATTAGTATCATTTCCATACAAGCAACGTTGGTTTTCGCTTCTCACCTGAGACAATGTGAATTCTGTAATTTACGAGGACCCATAAATAAGGTATTATTTATGTAGGACCTAAAGCATGAAACATAATTCTTCCTCAATATGACTTGTTTTCTGAACGAAAGAAAATACTGTATGTATTATATTATACCTTTGAGAGTTTCAGGTATTTTCAGGTAAACCTGAAACCTTTCACGACATTATCTTCTCAAATTATTCAGACAGAATGGTCCAACTTACCTTTTATTTATATGGTACTAACTTTACCATGTGACTTCGTCCAAGAGACGGATTGATAAATTAACCTGTTATATTTTATGTTTCGTTGACGATCTTCGGTGTCGACCGGTTTAGATCCTCAACTACGAATCCAGAGGTCGCGGGCTGAAATCCCGGCGTTCGCAAATAAATTTTATTTGAATAATACCTGTGGGTTATTTCAGTATACTGCAATATAGTATAAACTTTTATGCATGCAAGTAGTTGTAGTTACACCCAGTGGCGGCTCGTGAGTTTTTAGTGTGCTAAAGTGCTATGATTGAAAAATACGACATTGTTAGTGTTGTTGTAGCCGAAAATGATTTTTATTTTTTTTCAAAATTTTATTTTTTGTATGAAGATTTTCAGGATTTTTCAGTTTTGGTGGTGCACTGCACGGATTTCTGAAAAATCTTCGTACAAAAAGTTGAAATTTCGAAAAAAAAAAATTGTTTTCGGCTACAACAACATCAATGATGACGTTTTTTTCAATCTTACCACTCTAGCACACTAAAAAGTTACGAGCCGCCACTGGTTACACCTAAGTATCGCCCCGGTGAAAGACCATTATTCAGAATCGAAACGTTTCTTAAAATAGCCTAAGTCGTGTTCGGTGATCAGATCCAAATAGCCAGGTACTTCCCGACACTCCTCTTCCGCATCTTCTTCCCTTCCCCACTGTCTTCGGCCTCACAGCATACCCCAATTGAAAATGCTCTGGTCTCACCGACCCCGGATAGTTGGGATCAGTTAAAATTCTTTTGCGATAGGTGTTCTCGTAGTGTTTTTTCGTTAAAAAAATTATAGTAATTTATAAATCCAATTATTTTTGTCTTATTTTTAGTTATTGGATATTTCAAAGCTCCGTAGCTCGACATAATTGACATAGCATTTTGCTGCTTCAGCTGATTTCTCTTCAACACTTGTTTAGGTTGATACCAAATCATGTGCCTGCTGTTACGCAAGACGGACTATGATGACCTACATTATGTAGTGGTACACGCATTAGACTTTAATTCGGAGGTTGCGGTTTAGATTCCCGTCCAGCTATAAATATAATTCATTAAATGTAACGGTGCTGCGATTCCGGGTGTTGTGATGTCGATTGTTATGTTTGATGGAAAGAGTGAAGAGGTTGTCCGCAGATCGGCCAACGGTTACAATATTATTATATAAGTTAAAAGAAGAAAGCTGCAATAGCATGGCCATATAATTGAGAATCCCAAAATTTTCCAAATAAAGCCATCCGGTTAGCCCCGAAAACCCTAAGATGGATGATAGTTTCTCAATTACATTGAGATTCGAACATTCTCATTTCAAAGAAAGATAAAATATTTGCTATCTCAAGTCTCCCGGAATCTTTCTATGCGGGTATCCCTAACCGTCAAAAAGGCTTCCATCTAAATACCTTCGTTCAGTATGACGAATATGTCCGAACGAAAGTAAAAAAAAACAAAAGGATCTGCCCCCTGCAGCCATTCCTGCAGTTTAGTATATTTTCTCGCCATAAAAACATTAATTTCTAACATCAACAACCTATATTAATTTACCACAAAGAGCGGGGGGCCTAATTGAACAATTGTATGCCAATTTGTAAAAAAAAGTGACTTGTTTAAGGTCACACATGTAATGTTCGCTGATGAACTCGACAGATGCTCCTTGGGTAAGGCGCGCTTTTGTTCGGAGATGTAGAATAAAATATAATCACTTTACTTGAATAATTTTTACTGGAAGAATTTATAAAGTAAAATAATTAAACCTTTAACTAAAGATATTTAAGTACCGCACGGCAGTGCAATCTGAATAGGAATGCCTGAGATGAAATGGGTAGAGGGTAGAATAGAGTCGTAGTAATGGTCAACTTAAAGATCATAGTCCAACATGTAGTCTATGGGATAATGCATGTTCAAAAGAATTTTAGAAATCGATCTTTACAATACAATTTAAGAGACAGAAAGACATTAAAGGAAGCAATTAAGAAATCCAAAAGCACATTGGTATGAATGGTTCAGACATGGGGTAAATTGCACATGGGCGCAACTGGGTGGGCTATTACACACAAACTGATGGTGATCCAGGTGAAGATTGAAGGAAGATAATAGTTTTGGTTTTACCGCTGTACATAGTCTGTTCAAAAGAAAAGGTGAATTTTCGCGGGCTGTGTACATTCGATTATCGTTTTTTTTTTGTTATGTTGGTACACATATGTTTATCACATGTTAGCATTATCAGCCATTTTGGATTAGTGGTTTGTTTTTGACAACTGGAAAGGTTAGTCACGTTTTTGTGTGTTCTTCGATATTTTACTTTTTGAAAAAATGGATCAAAGAATAAAATCCATGATTTGTTTTTCCACAACTCCAGGCATCGTCATTAACATATTCGGCTTGTACCACTTATAAACACTTTTTTGATACATAGTAGACTCTCCGAATGCCACAGTCAACATTTTAAGTGCGTTGGAGCACTTTATTCCATTTTTAACGCAAAATTTAATACATATTCTCTGATCCATTTTTTTCAAAAGTAAAAAATCGAAGTACACACAAAAACGTGACTAACCTTTCCAGTTGTCAAAAACAAACCACTAATCCGAAATGGCTGATAATGCTAACATATGATAAACATATGTGTACCAACATAACAAAAAAACGATAATCGAATGTACACAGCCTGCGAAAATTCAAAATTCACCTTTTCTTTTGAACAGGCCTCGTTTATATAGTTTCACTTGTTTCGAAATCTGCATGCCTGTTTTATTAATTATACAGGGTTGTAGACTGCAATACGAATATTGCCTAACCTTTGACGAGCGAGTGTCCAATGTGCATACATTACACGTATTCTTAGAATACCTTGTATCAATAATAATTCGATGTTGTAATTTGTTTTTTTTTTTAATAATACTGCATGCACATATTCCAAGGAAAATAACCTAATCGTTTCAATGATAATAATAAATATTAAAACTTACTGGCGGCTACATTCAATTACATAACCTTGCGAGCACCGCTCTGCGCTCTCTACCAACAAGTTTGTGAAATTTCATCAGTTGTGTTCATTGTGTACATTGAATGTATCGTACATTGTTTATTATACAGACTGTATCAGATATGCGTGTACATATTTTCTTCAGCGGGTCGACTGAATGCCTCGCATTTTTTTTTAATGTTTGCCTTTACTGTGGTATGCCATTATTTTACCTACATTAATCATTATTTTTTAGAGCTAGTTGTCAGTGTTAGTATTTGTTCCGTAATGAAACAAAGATAAATAAAATACCTCAGTTTTTAACCAAATAGTTAATGTATTTTCTCATAAAACACACGCTTTGTGCTGTGACATGACTATAGCTCGAATCAATGCGAAACTCGGTCAGTATCAAAATAGTGATGTACAAATGGTTATTTTATTGAAATGTATTTCTCTCTTAATGCATGTAACAAAATGTCACAGACGTTCGTCCTAAACAACGGGGAGATTCGGAGATTTCGAGGGGAGAGGCTGGGCTGGCAAAGGACCGAGGCCGCAAAAGTAGCGTAAGATAGGGTTGACTGGAGGCTCTTTGTCGAAGTAATTGACACTTACACACATATGATTAAAAAACAACTCTCGCCGAGTAGATATATTTTGTTTATACATAACATATGTTAGTCTGGATATGATAGAAATTCATGTAATTTAAAAAAAAAATTGAATGGTTATTATGCCTGTTCATATTGGGAACAAAACATCTCGCGGAGCGGGTGTCACGAATGTCACGATCCTCAGCAATGAGGGGCAACGACTCGAAAAAATGAATAGGTTATTCAAATATAATTCAGTCACAGATTTGAGCTATAATTCGCCAAAAAATCTGAAGTACAACTCTCCTACCCTAACACAAATATATATTTTATGTAATAGCTTAAATCTTCAAATCTCAAAGCATAATACTTTTAAGTGAATGTGGCCGCTAGTATGCAGGATATTATTTATTATACTAATGTTTCGTTAATATCAAAGTCTCAGTTTGTGAAGAGTCGCTATCTTGGCGACTATTCCCGAACGAGCTATCCCCCTCTCAGCTGCATCGTGCGACGGTGACCTTATCTCACACAGAATCCCACTCCGTTCAAAACTTCGCAATACGGATCATTCTAGTTGATATACTCACGTACGTCCAAACATATATTTAGCATGGGCGAGAAAGTTGTAGAGGTGGCTGACGTCTAATTGGTGCACTTGACATTTAAATTTCTTATTCTAGATTGAGTTTATCCAAAAGCTGATCTTCGATTATTATTGTTTTGTTATCTCTTCTGCGATGCTTCGGATAGGAGCTTCGGTTTTGGATTAAAAATAAAAATATTCGATACCCGCAGAAGTTCCACAATTATTATTAATTAATGTTTGATGTTTATACAAACAATACATTGATGAAGCTGAGTGTTGATATTTGTTGTAATTGAAACCGTGTAATAGTTTAGGTCATTAATAAATTACTTTGTAGAATAAGTATGCCTACTTCCAGGCTATCGATTTTGTATACCCTAAAGACAGGTGGGCTGGTCTTACGGAAAGAATGCTAAATGACAGGGAACCGTCGTAAATGCAATGTCGTGTTCGGGTGTATGTTCCAATGAAAGTAACCCAGATACAGACTAAGGAAGACGTGGGCTGGGTGCGTGCAAGAGGATTGACCCATGATAAGAAGCCACGAGGACTGGAGAGGAATTGGTAGGGACTAGGGACCTGAGACAGTGGCATATAAAGTAGGAATTAATATTAACTTCAATTTAAGATTTGTACAGCGCCCTTGAGGTGATTTTTCACAAAAACGGCGCTGTACAAGTTATCCAAATATTATTATTATCAAGATAGAGCACATTTGTGAAGGAGTCCAAATTCTACCTCGGGGTGTAGTGCAAAGATGATAAAACACATTGTTTACTACTTGGGTTCGTGCTATAAATTTTACGTGCCATGCATCTCGTCAGTCGGTAATTACAATTACGGACATCACGGGCACTAGCCCGTCGGCGTATAAACTCTTATGAATAAATAAATAACCTGCTCTCTGTCTGCTCAGTAGTTACTCCACTTCCAGTGACCAACAACAGCACCCTCTTCTACGTAGTATAATTATTTCACCTTGGAGATGGCTTGATTACCGTAGGTGTGCAGCGTCTACACGTGGCTGTTATTCTCGTGCCGGTCATTAGATATTATTGGAGCGGTTCCACGTGCTCGCTATCCAGCTTCTGCTGGTGTGTGTCGATATCTGCGCAGAGCCAGATCAGCCAGATCACTCGGGTCTAGACGGTGCCCGCGTGTCTGTACGTTATGTGTACTGTGCTTAGTCTGCACTCACTCTATGCTCTATTGATTGACACCGGAGCTGCGAAGGTCATAGGGTGTAGGATCATTATCATTAAACATTATGATAACGTTTTATGTGCTTGTTCTACCGAAGACTGTTCCATTGGCGAGCACAGGTTTTTTTAAACTAAATCACGTAATACGTCCTCGCTTATTTATGGTGGTTGTGTGTTTGTCGTTGGTTTGTAGAGCTCGATTTTTTTTAAATAATGTCTTTATAAAATATGATTGTACCTAACTGCTATACAGACAAAAATACATGCAAAAGCGATCACGAGCCCGTCGATACGCAAAAACTTGCAGCTTTATTTTCGATCGTATTTTGGGTATGTAAATATTATTTTTAAGTTCTGCTGGTTTGCGTATAGCGTAGCTTTTTCGCATTTTTGTGTGGTTTATATAAAATGGTCTTAATTTACGGAATACCTCCTCTTAGGTGATTTTTTTTATACAAATAGTACCTATAATTATATATTTGTATTTTTCCATCTTTGCCCTCTAGCTAGCACACTAAAAAGTCATGAACCGCCACTGTTTCAAGTTCTTCTACAATAATGGCACATTTTACGCAATGCGAAATGCCCAAACCATAGCGAAAGTGGGAAAAACTTATATCATCCATATGTAACTTTATGATTGCATCGAACTTATTTTAGAGCATATTTCGTGGCTTTTGATTTTGTATCGATGCTTTTACTGGCCATAAAGCATTTAGGTCTTACATACTCACACTTCATTCAGTGCAAGTGGCAATTCAGTCAATTCACAATGTTAGAAGTGTTAAACGTGCTAGGGCGTGAAAACATGATCTCTATCTCTAAATCTTTCTCACGTATCCTTGGAAACTAGTATAAACCACCAATAAACTAAGCTATAATTATTTATCCTCTTATCAAAATATTTATTCCTCATAATATAAACAGTAAATTAAGTAATCGTATCACTAAGAATGGATTTGGCACATTTTGGATAATTTAGAAATGGGAAGTATCGTTGTAATTTTTACGTTTAGTTTATAGACTGGATAAAGGGGGTTGAATTGCCTCATATGATGCATTTACCCCAACTGACCTTATGTATATAAATATATCAGGGTGGCGACATACTAATAAGTAATGTTTGAGTTTTTTTTTTAAGAATATCAGGATTTTTTTTAAATTTTGGAATGAGTACTTCGTTAATTAGAATAACAGTTTCAATAAAAATCCATTAACTATAACAACCTAAGATTGGATATTAATATTTAATATGATAATCAGGAAATTTTCAAATCTATTTTATGTTGGGATTTGGTATATCTACAAACCACTTAAACTTTAGTAATCGAATGCCTAGTTCACTAATGATTTCAGAGATAAATTCCGAACTCTTTCAAAGCAAGACGACAACAACGAATTTGAGTTCATAGAAAAAACTATTGCTAAAACACATGTCTTAGTTTCTTCATATATATTATAATATATTCGTGTTGGCACCCAAACCGTATTGGTCCCGTAAGCACAGAATCGAGTACGCGCATAATGAAGTGTAAAAATATTTACTTACCATATTCGCCAACTGAAAGATTTATTTGTGTGTTGATTTCACGTCAATATTATTGATTTGTCGAAAAAAACGTACGTTCCCCACCCCTATCACTTGGCCCTTGGCCACGCGTCACAAACCACCATGTTTATTCAACACAATACTAATTATTCTACTTTGTACTTATTTGGCAAACTTTGACGATGCAAGAAATGTGAATTGAAATATTTATTACTTTTTTATATTTTACTATAGGTTGACAGGTGATAATAACGTCTCAAAGCGTCATTGAAATAACTTAATAGATACTTTTTTTATTTTTTTTAGAATGTTCTTAAAATGTATTAGTTATGTATAATACACATCCATTAACCATAAACAATGGGTAATGACAAAGGGTAGCAAATGTAGCGATCATGCGACGGTATTGCGACAAAATGCGTCAATAACAAAGGACTTTGTAATGCGGAGGGCGTCCAACCCACGATCGCCAAAAGCGTTAACCTTTTTTAACAAATTATCAAATAAACAAACGGAATAGACCAAAAATGGTTCTTGATTTTAGAAGTTAATGTTTTTTAAGATAAAATATTACATAGGTGCTTAACTGCGGGATTGGCTACAGGGAGGTGTTCCTACCGGAAAATTTAAACACATCATTAAACACACGTATTTTTTTTTCAATTGAAAGCACTCAATGTTTATAATACTTAGCTAATTTATATAGCGCCATTTTTGCGAAGTATCACCTCAAGGGCACTTATATTACAAAAGACGAAAAGAAAGCGTTACTCTGTTTTAACACCACTATTAATATTTTACACCAGATTTCGCTTCCATGCAGAAAAACAACATTGTTTTGTGTTAATTTATAACACCCCCTTTACTATGTTCAAATAATATATTCTGCGAATATTAGCACAAAAATATTTTTACTGTCATCCAGAGACAAAACAATAACACCGGGTGTTTTGTACATCAATTTAATCGAATTGAATATCATCCCCTCACAGCACCCTAGGTAAGTATATGCATTATACAGGGTGTATCAGGATGTACCCGAAAGGCTTAGCAAGCGATTCCTGAGTTTATTTAGAGTAAAAAATGTACCATTTTAGTCTCCGGTGACATGTTTTTAAAACAAAAAATATGTATTTCTGCCAGCCCAGAAACCGCCCAACCCTCGCCCCGACCCCTACGGCCAATGCTTGGCACGTGAACAAAGCCTACTCGTACCACGTGGTATACACAGAATCCAACTACCACGTTATTTAGAGATATTATTTGCGAATATTTTTGGTTTTTGTCCATCGCTGAATATTTTCTTGCTGAAACGATCAATTTATTCGTTCTGCTTTTACCACTGAAGAGATGAACCGATAGAAAAGTGTGTTGTGGGCGTGTCCGTGTGGCCGAAGTAAGCTCAATGTTTTTTTACCGATACAAATTAATCAAAAAATTTCAAATGACGAAATTCTTTCTTGAGTGAATAATTAATTTCATTTTCCTGTCTGGGGCCTAGCAGCCAAAAGGTCTGATGTAAACTAGCAACATCGGTTGGACGTAGTTACGCAGAAAGCGTCCAACCCAAGATTTGCCAAAATCGAGGTTTACATATTTTCCGAAATTTCAGATATTTGATTTAAATTGAAGTTTAAAAACATTATAAAATGTAGGATAAGATAAGAAAAACATTTTTTAATAAACACATTGATAGATTATAAATTACTTACTGAACATTAATTACTCGGTGAACTCCTAGCGTGGAGGACAATGTACAATATTCTAAATAAACATGAAGTTAAGTAAATAAAAAATAATAATAACAATGCTGATGATATTCACTTTAAAAATGCCGATTACGCATATTAATCCTTTTTTACCTTAGAGCAATAATATACAAGAGGTAACGCTGTAGATCGATCTGTGGTCAGTTTTTACTAGGTTTTACTGACTCGGATGAACCTGGGCGTGGCTAAGACTAGGGTTACGGTATTTATACATCCATTCATAGCACATGTCGCCATAATGTTTTTGTTTATTCGTATAACCACTTTTTCACAGTATTCTTATAAAAATAAATATACTATATAACCTAAAAAAACATTGAGTTATGTTCAGTTTAGTTGCACATCAAAGCGTGTGGGCGTAGTCCCGTGAGACGCACGAGTCAAAGAACATGGTTACAATACTTTGAAGCGGTGTGAAATTTTGCCAAAATTTTGTTGTCTCTTTCTCTCTCACGGTATACGACATAAAAACCCGGAGAAAGTAATTTATCGCAAATTTGTTTAGGTTGGGTAAAACAAATTAGCTCTCTCTCCATAGATATTCTTACTCCGAGTTTTTTACCGTCATATTTTCAAACGCCTTTTTCCCAGCTTCATATTTTTTGGGGTTGGACGCTTTCTGCATAACTGAGTCCAGTTTTCTTTTGAATCGGCATATATATTACACTTCTAGGGATAATCTGTTCAGTGTTTTTTACGGTATTCCGCTCGTAAAACTTGCCCCCAATCCTTCGTCGTAAATAATGTCTGAATGTCCCTCAATTTACTTTCAGAGATCTGCAATAATATCGTATTATAGAACGTACAGATTTCTCACAACTCGTACAACACACCTACTATTGCAAATTTCCACATTGCAAATGTGAAAGCAGTTATTGTAGTTTGTGCGTTTTTTGCTGGCATTATGATTGAGGCGGGATTAAATTATAGTGCTTCTAAGAAGACAAATAAAATAAAAAATAAATAATTATATGCATTTCAGTTCTCGATACTTCTTTTCAGTACGCATGTGGAGCACATCACAGGAGCTCCCGTTTCGGTATTCTGTACATCCTGGGAAACTTTTGTTTATGGGCGTCGTTGCGAGGCGGGCTAAGGAACGGGGTGTCGGAAGGTATTTATTATTGCGGGTCTTGAAGAGGCTTGCATTAAATGAGGGCTGAAAGACGGGTGCCTGTATCTGGTTCCGTATGCTTGCCGTTTTTTGTAGGAATGACTCGTTTTCATGACGCCTACATCAACTACAAACGTGTGATGTGCCATTTTTTGGCGAGTTTATTCCTGACCCACCGATGCCTTTGGGATCAATGCTGCGTATTCTTTCGAACAGCCTCCATTTTAATACCTGTAAAACAGACTAAACATGCCTGCGTCGCGTCTGTGCTATAGAGATGGCAATCGGTTAATCAAACGAACCGCGTCCCTTGCACAGACTCAAGAAGGTTAATCAAGTATTGAGGAGCTCCAGCCCAGAGGTGGTTTCAAAATTCAACTGTCGCATAGCGGTCATGCTTCGCGGCTGCTCACAGTTTGATCAAAACTTGAAACAAGCCGAGAATCGGCGTTCAATAATATTAATAATAAAGTTTTTATTCCAGAAGGTACGCAGGAGTAGTGCAATGCAATACATTCCATAATTGATAATAACACATAAAATAAAGTTGTAGTCAATATATATACACAATAATAAAGAAGAAAAAAATTTAAAAAATCGTAAGAAAAAATACTAAATGATAGATATTAGGCCTCATGTCTACAGGAGGCCATCAAGCCAATATTTTACTCCAGTGTGCTTCTATGCTAGAATTCGAAATCTAACAGGATACCATGATGAGTTCATTTCCAGAGTTGTAGATCCTTACCCTCATTCCTGCCACCCTGGTTCTCCCAAGGGCTGCAAATCCGGGAACTCTCCCTTCGGTGAACACACCGGAAACGCTGCAGTGCCTGGGAAGGCTGAACATTAAATTAATGAATTAACATTAATTACATTATATTACGGATATTGAAAGAAGGGTGAATGCAGGAAACTCCGTTAATGGAGGACTGAACGCTGTTGGCGCAAATAAGAAATTGTCCAAAGAAGCGAAGCTAGCAGTCCACAACGGAGTGCTTATACCAACCCTGACGTATGGCAGTGAGGCATGGAACTGGCAGAGGAAGGATGAAAGTAGACTGAATGCTGTGGAAATGAGATCCCTGAGGCGTATGTGCGGTAAAACCATGTATGACCGTATTAAAAATGTGGATATCCGGAAAGAATGCAAGGCTGATGTGAGCGTAATGGATAGGATCAAGAAAGGGACGCTTAGATGGTTTGGCCATGTAGAGCGAATGAACGAAGAAAGGAGTGTGAAAAGAATATATGATGCGAAAGTGAATGGAAGAAGAAGTCGAAGACGCCCGAGAAAGACATGGCAAGATAAAGTAAATCAAATACTTGAATCGGGTCATGTGAAGAGTCAGAATAACAGAAGAGTATGTATGAGACGATGTATGAATGTGAATAAAGCAAGAAGTGTGTGCCAAGACAGAGTTATATGGCGGTCCGTCATCTCTGCCTACCCTTGCGGGGAAACGGCGTGATGGTTAGTTTAAAAAATATATATATATAATTTTAAGTTAATAATTGTGTCTATCTGATGGGACCTGCCAGGTAAGTATGTTCCTGTATATTTTCTTATTTAAACTAGGAATTAATATGTAATGATAGAAAATAAGATCTGTCCAGCGTCCTTGAGGTGATTTTTCACAAAAACGGCGCTATACAAATCGTCCAAATATTATTATTATTATTATTACATTGTCTAAAGGGCACCGTTCTAGTGTTGTCCGGTATCTACTGAGAGTTCGAAAACCTCTTCCGATTACGCTGTATTTGTTATTCTTGTATTAAAACGATTAAGAGGGAGAGAGGCTGACGATATTATCAAGATTTGCTAAAATAGTTATAATTTTTGTCGTGTGTGTCACTGTCGTCGTATTTTGTAAACTATTCCATCAAAAGTTCATTGTACATTGTTACTTGTACATTGCACACTATCCCATAATATCCCGCTCGGAAATACGAACATTCCCGAACCAATATTAACGGTCTTCGTGTTTCCACACAGTTTGCTTTTTCCCCATAATTTGGGGGAATTTCCCTTGATATTCCTTATTTTGTCTAAAATATATATTTTATATTTTTATACAGGTGGATAAATTACATGCTTCAATGAGTTTGATTGGGGAGGTAAATTATAATGTTTTTTATGGAGTTAACACTAAAATCTATGGCAATGTTTAATTAAAAATATATACATCTCAATAAAGTCAACAAAGTTTTAATAAAAACAATTTTAACTTTCTTCCACTTATTTATAAATTTAAATAAGTGGAAGTAAGTTCGAAATTATTTTTATTAAATCATTAAAATGGAATTCCACCACGAAATAACAGTTACAAAATTAGACATAGTCAACAAAGTTCTATAAAAATCTGCTAACTTAATATGAAATGAAGACGTCTAATATTTTAATTTATTTCACGTATAAAAGATACTACCAAAAAAAATAATTTGCAAATAGAAATAGTTAGAATTTTCCGAAGATATGGGATCTTTTTTATAAATCGGCAATACTGCGAGAACACGTGCGTGTGACCACGTGACCGCCCGGGGTTTAGCAGAAAGTTTGTAGGTAGGGCTGGCACAAAATGTCAATATAAAACACCATTGATAATAAATTTATTTATTTTTATGTCTATGGAAGGTTTTTAAACAATAAGTGGATTTAGAAAACAACAGTTTAATATAATATTATGAAAACACATAACTTATTGCTTACAATAAACCACATTATTATATTTAATATTCTTAGAAATTTGATATGGCTACGATCATTACACAAATAATACAACAATATTATCTTCCTCTTCTTTGAATGAGTGAGGATTTATTTATTTATTGTGTGGTAGTTTGTTGACGGGCTCTGTTTTCGAGGGGTAAAGACTACAAATCCAGAGTTGCCGGTTCAATTTCCGACCGGGTTTAATTTTAAAACTACAATGTTACGTCACAAAGTTACCGCTTCATATGAAAAAATAGTAACGTCTACTGATTTTTTACATATTATATAATTTGACCAAAAACATACATTTAAATACATCAGGTATTGTAATAATAAACAAGCTATTTGCACAGCCCTATCAGCTAACACGCGCTACATAGAAAGGAATATGTTAAAAGGTACAATCATAAATGTCCGACTGTGTCCTTTTTGACATATTTCCTTTAAATTGTTGGAACAAAATCAAAGGTCTGAATTCGTTTCTTCCGGGGTATACATATTCCATTTAAAGCACCAACACATACATCTTTATTCACACCACTTTTACGCAACAGCGCGTCAAGAAACGACCACTCTCGGCGAGATATTCCCGCGTTATGAAATACATTATTTCATGCGAGCGCTTTTATATCTTTTAAATATTAAATAAAATAGCAAATTACCAATTAAATACTTTTTTTCTTCTTCAATTTATACAGCAAAAGTACTGTTTTATTTAACTGTATTTTTTATTTACTTACTTTATAGTTTTTTGGCACATAAAAATCTGTTCAAAGTTCATTGATTTACGTGTTTTTGAAAAATAATATTTATCGTTCTTTAGTCATTTATAAAATTTAAAAAATATTTCGTGGTATAGATCAAAAGATGTTCTATTAGAAAATATTTTTTTATGTTTTTTTAATATTCGCATTTAACCACAGAAGAAGAATGTTTGGAGGTCGATTAACGATTCATTGAAAACAGCTCTTTTATGAAGAGTTATAAAGTAAGAAAATATATTTTTTAAATATTTTTTATATACTTGGTGGTATAAAGCATACATACATCTAATGTGTGTTATAGTAAAACTTTTTTTTGAAGTGCTTTTGTAGATACAGGCGACTTTTAAAATGCGCAAAAAAACATAAAAACTGAAAAATCTCTCGTATCCTCTTACGGCAGATACAACCCCGCAGGTCTTTGACCTCACGCAGCGATTTATCTGACGTGCAATAATTCACGCCGTGACCGACTTTCGGTACGGGTGCGTTGCTCCCACACTGGAGAAGTTCGAACCGAGACCCTCGCGGCGTCGCGTGGACCTAGCGCTCGAGAGACGATCCTAAGTGTACTTCTGCGGCCATCGGCGTCTTCTTCAGGTTCGAGTACGGCTCGGTGATGATCGTATGGCAATCCAGAAGTGGGCAAAAAGTTACAGAGATAATAATAATGGTTTATTGTATTCGGTCTAAAAAAAAATGCCTAGGTATTCAAAATTATGAAATGTTGCTCCTTTGATTAAATTGAATCAGCCACCTCCGTGGCGAAACTGTAACAGACGAGTATGTATAAGACGATTTATGAATGTAAATGAAGCAAGGAGAGTGTGCCAAGACAGAATTATATGGCGGTCCGTTCTCTCTGCCTACCCCTGAGGGGAAACGTCGTGATGGTTAGTTAGTTATATTTTCGTAGAAAGCAATCACTTTTTGGTTTGACATATTTCATTAAAATGAAATAATAACTTTGTATAAGACCACAGCTTTTTTTATTTATTTTTTATGACCGACCGTAGTAGTCCAATATTAGTTACATTTCCCGTAAACTCATAAAATTTCTCATTATTATTTAATCACCTTCTAGGTTGACGTTTTGCCTCTTTCATTTCATATTATCTGTCTCTTTCTTTCTGTTCCTTTGTTATATTTTAGATGTTATTCTATTGTTTCATCATTGTTCTGATCTTTTATATTTTGTTCTCCCTCTGTATGTATATATAACCGCACACTTTGTATTTTTTGTTTTAATTTTGTACCCTGATGATGCTTAAGCTAAGCAAAACCGGTCGTTCATAAAATTTCAAATAAAATCTGTGGTCTTATACAAAGTTATTATTTCATTTTCATTAATTATTATTATGACATCAGCGTAACAGCTTTTTTCAACCCTCCCTAATGTCTGAAGAACCACTTTAAGCTCATCAAGAAGTAACCTAGTTTCAGTGAGCGAGCCTATTTGCCCCGGAGACCCGCGTAACGGCACAAACCAGGTTGCAGTCGGCCCTTTACGTGAAGTAACCTGCCCGTTTGCGCATATTTTATTCAAAGCACTCGGGGGGTACTATTTTCGCGCGCACGTTTCGATTGTTTTGTTTCAGCAGTTGTAATATTTATGTATGAAACGATGCATCCATGTGAAAGAAGCGAGGGTTAGTTTTTTAGGTTCAATGGCGCGTTTTACACGCCGTACCTACGTATTTTGTAAGCACTGTTTGAGTTTTTCTGAACACAATTAATACCGTGATAGTTTTCGTGGATTTCGATTATTTATTAATAATTTATGTCAAATCTGTTTTAGGACGCATCATTACATTGTGATTCGTCTGAGAGGAGCAATCAATCAACAGTTGTATTAAAAAAATATGCACGGTGATTATAATTCTGATTAGAGCATTTTACCGTGTCAGTCGATAATGAATTGTTTTCATCTATCATCTATACGACGGCCTCCATGGTCGAGTGGTAAGACGCTCGACTACGAATCCAAAGGTCGCGGGTTCAAACCCGGCGTGCGCCAATAACTTTTATTTAATTAATATGTGTCATAACACATTTAATTCATATGAAAATAATAACAAGTATATTTGCGGCACGTTCCAGAGTGGTAGATACTCTAAGTATCGCCCTGGTGAAAGACCACCATTCAGAATCGAAACGTTGCTTGAAATGGCTTAAGCCGTGTTTGGTGACCAGATCTGAATAGCCAGGTACTTCCCAACCTTCCTCTTCCCGATCTCCTTCCCCTCCCTACTACCTTCAGCCTCACAACATACCCAATTTGGGGATGCCATAGTCTCACTGGCTCTAGACGGTTGGGAGCAGTTGAGACTCTTGTGCGGTATTCATGTAAAAAAAAAAAAAAAATTTATAGTTTTTGTGTTCAATTTGTAGAACTCCATTTAAATTTTTATATAATTCAATTGAATTAAATTTAATATTATTATTACTGAGTTCTGCTATTTTAAGTTTGACAATGGCCTTAAACGCTGAAACAGCTGTCACTAAAAACAAAAATAAAATAGCAGAACTCAATAATAATAATATTAAATTTAATTCAATTGAATTATATAAAAAAATAAAAATAAAAAATCTATCATCTAGATCAGTAGTGATAAACTTTTTTTTAACATTTAATAAAAATAAAATAATAACTTTGTAAAATACCACAGATTTTATTTTATTTGTTTATGACCTACCGGTTTCGCTTAGCATAAGCATCATCAAGGTACAAAATTAAACTTAACAAAAAATACATAGTGCGTGGTCATATTTATATACTCATACATGGAAAGGGAGAACACAATATAAAATAATAAAAATAAAAATAGAACAGTAAGAAAACAAAATAACAAAATTTAAATTATAACAAAGGAACAGAGAGAAAGAGACGTCCACTGAGAACGTGATAAAAGAATAATGAGAAATTTCATGAGTTTACAAGAAATTTACCTAATATTGGACTACTGGACAAATTTAACTGATAATATATAACCTCAAAGTCAAACCACAAAGTGATTGCTTTTTACGAAAATCTTTTTTAACATTATTCATATGCCATACACTCTTGTTTTTTTTTTTATGATGTTCAGTTTAATCTTTTTTTATATATGGAATATAAAAATGTCTTCGGAGGGGCCTATTATTACAAAATTATATATTGTATTAAAAAGCAGAACATCTGCTTGTATAAATATATATAATAACACGGTTTTTTAAATGCTTTCTAGTAATTTATATATATATATATATATATATATATAAATATATATATATATATATATATATATATATATATATATTTTTTTTTTTGTTTAAATATATGCAAAAAACCACGAATATTAAAAATATCAATCTGTGTATATATTTACAGTAATTATTATCCAATATAATGCAGTATGGTTACGCGCGCGATGAACGCGTAATCTCGATATGTATAATATCATCGTAATATCGCAAGTAAACGCCAATTTATCTGTACAATACCTATACTATAATTATAATTATCTATACTATAAATAACATCTGTCAAAATATTTACGGTATAATGATTGCACCTAGCTATATAACAAAATCCCATAGAGAAGATTGCCAGCTATTGGAAAAACAAAAACCCGACTTTTTTTAAATCGCCACGGCTACAGGAAAAAAACCACAAAGTTCATGTTAATTTTAATTAACACTGGGTTTCAAAGGGTCAAAGTGATTTTTTTTAAAGTTTTTTAACCTAATATAATCTCATATAACCTGACCTTACCAAGCCTTAGATATTTTTACCTACTAAATTATGCTGACCGTTAATTGATATGAATGCTGAAAAATTATTAGTTGTCAATCTAAAATCAACTTTAAAGGTCGTGTGTTAGTTTGTAACAAGGACCCTGTTACGTATAAATTAATGATGTAATCATTATGCATATTCATGTGGTTTTATTAAAATCCGTGCTCGGTCAGTGATTCAGTGAATTCGATGATAATTAATTATACACTGGATTGCAAACCTATTTACAATATTTGCATCTGAATTAGGGTCACACTTCTATCTTCATCTCGACTATAAAGTAAACAGAAAAGATATTTCACAAGATTTAAGATGTGTCAAGTCAACTCCTCATGTTATAATGATTTTGAATTATTAACGACCCTCTACACAAGCTATTAAAATATTTAATGAAAATTAAATTATAACTTTGTATGAGACCACGAATTTATTATTTCATTTTCATTAAATATGTCACAACTACAAAGTAACAAAAAATACAAAGTGTGAGGTATACACACAGAGGTAAAATAAAATAAATACTTTAAATATGTCAAACCACAAGGTGATAGCTTCCTACGAAAATGTAATATTATTTCATTAATATTCATTATTAAATTATATTAAATAAATATCAACAAATAAAGATTACGAAAGCAAAGTCTAGATATTTCAGCCGTGACATTTTTTACTCGTCATTTGAATTGAAAGAAGGGTGAATGCAGGAAACTCCATTAATGGAGGATTGAACGATGTTGGCGCAAATATTTTTTTTTATAAAGAAGTGAAGTCCACAGTGGAGCGCTTATAGTAACCCCGATGTATGCCAGTGAGGAATGGAATTGGCAGAGGAAGGATACAAATTGACTGAATGCTGTAGAAATGAGATCCCTGAGATGGATGTGCGGTAAAACCTTGTATGACCGTGTTAAAAATGTGGATATCCGGAAAGAATGCAAGGCTGATGTAAGCGTAATTCAATGGGATTAAGAAAATGACGCTTTAATGGTTTGAGCATGTAGAGCGGTTGAGCAAAGAAAAGAGTGTAAAAATAATATATGGTGCGAAAGTTAATGTAAGAAGTCGGAGACGCCTGAGGAAGACGTGGCACGATCAAGTGATACAAATACTTGAGCCATGTGAAGAGTCAGGATAACAGATGAGTGTATATGAGACGGTGTATGAATGTGAATGAAGCAAGTGTGTGGAAGACAACATAGCGACAGTACACGAGTACGTCGCATGCTACTTCTCATTCATACACACATATTAGCTCGGTATGGCTATCCTTTTCATGCTTTCAGAGCATGCCATATTTATCGTTCAATTTGTATGAATATGACGTGTCTTGTATTTTATGTCTATGGTTTTATATAACGTCACCACCTTGTACACCACACAGAAAACTATTAATTTGGATGACTTCTGAGTAGCCCGCGTATGCAGAACTGCGTCACTAAAAAATGGTAACCGGCTAGTAACTTTAATCACAAACCAGTTCACTTTTTTTTAGTATTTCCGCGCATACAGCCTAAGTTCTCCAATAACTCTAATTTTAAAAATCCGTACGTGTTTACACGAGGTGCCTAATTTAATTTAATATTTATCGATAAAGGTGATAAATAGATAAAAAGGTATTTTAAACCTGTACTGAAGTGTTTAAATGTTACATTATCTATTAGTTATTTGTATTGTATTATTTATATTTATTGTACCCAGATTAGATATAATACAATTTTAACGCAATATTATCTGAGAAACACTTAAAAGTAACCACATCTTGCTAGACAAAGCTTTAAAGATCTAGAGGTATAAAATAACCAAAAAACAATGAACATATCCTCAAAGCCATGTACCTGGTGACAAAAATATTTTGCGGATGTCAAAAATATTTGTTTTGAAACGTTTAATTCAACTAATTAATTAACCATCACGCCGTTTCCCCGTAGGAGTAGGAACAGAGGATGGACCACCATACAACTCTGTTTTAGCACACACTCCTTGCTTCATTCACATTCATACACCGTCTCATATACACTCATATGTAAATATGTTACTACGAAAATATTAATATATTGTGAAAGTTTTACGAAATCTGGAATTCAAATCAAAGCTATAAATACGCGAACAAATTGAAAATGCAGCTCCGCCATCCTAACATTAGTACATTTTCCCATCGATATCCGTGTTTTAGTTATGAACATTCGCTAATAGGTACCTTGTGATAATGAGCATCTTGATTCAGTCGGTAGGTAGTCCCGAGGTAGCTAGAAAATGTCACGATGTTCTTTATAAATAATTATGTCGTGGAAACCGTTAGAGAGATTTAATTTAGCTAGCGCAGCGGAGCTGCACTCTCGATTTATTTGCGATTTATAGATCTTCGACAGAGTTTTAGAATTCGTAATACTTTCGCAATAACTTAGTCGCTAGTGTGGAGGGCCGTTAATTCATCACCTTTCCCCGTTCATTCCTTTCCGACGCGAGGGCAAAAACAAGGTTTCTGGGTTGGTTGAATAACCTAACTTTACTTTTAAAATGATCATCATTAAAAGAATCTCAACATAATCTGTCTCTCGACGAATCACCTTTACATATATACAAATTTTAACCAAATCCTGCACTGTACGATATATATATATATATTTTTATTTCGTCAATTTTTTTTAATTTCGCTCCTAATTGCAAATTGCAAATTGAAGTAGTTCTTTTTAATCTATCTTCCATTGAAGTATTTGTTCAATGAAATGAATGAACGTTAAAATGAACTACCAACTTCAATTGAAGTATTTGTTCAATGAAATGAAGTTTATGAAATGAATGAATGCTAAAATAAACTACTACTTCAATTGAAGTATTTGTTCAATGAACAATGAATGAAGTAGGAACTGTTGCCAAAAGAAGTAGTAGAAAATAGGATCTGTACAGCGCCCTTGAGGTGATTTTTCACAAAAACGGCGCTATACAAATCATCCAAATATCATTGTTATTATTATCGATAGTTTTTTTATGTTAAGTGCGGATTGTTTGTCACAATTCAATGATTAGTCATTTTTTTTTTTGAAAATTAAACGGTCCCCGTTAAACGGTGATTGTCGGTCCGTTTCAGCTTTTGAACAAATTGTGATCAACTGTAAAGCATAGCGGTCATGTTGTTATGTTTGTTAGATGATCACAATTAGCTCAAAAGTTAAAACGGGCCTAGAATTGACGTTTAACTGGGACCATTAAAATGTTTAAAAAATAAATAAAATCAAGGTAATCGTTGAATTAACTAACCTTAGTTCTTTTGTCAACATATTTATCAAGCTGCAGAGCAAAATGTTGTTTTCCCTTAGTGTCTAAAGTTTCCCAATAAACCAATGTACATGTAGATATACTATTTTGTGTGTATTTATACTCCATCCAATCATCCAGTCCGTTCTAAATCCATCGTTTCACTCAGTCGAATCTAATAATTCAATCGTACTTAACTTAGTCGTACTAAAATGGAAAACTAGTATGAAAAAGCTTTCTAACTAATCTCATTAGAAACGGCTGACCTCTCCTTGTGAAGTAACTCCATAATATATAAATACAATCTACTCTCTTACCATTTGTATTTTATTTATTTGATAAATTATTAGAAGAACTCTAGCTATTTTTAAAACATGGGTCCCAGCGTTCTTCTTCAGTGCTTTGGAACGTAGCCCCGAACTGGAGCACGTGGCAGTGGTGCAATAGGTTTTGTCTAGAACTGGACCACAGCCAAAGGATAGAAAAAAACTATTACTGTTCCACTCAAAAAAATGATAATTCTCATGGTAACTTTCCTCAATAAAAATAACAATACATATTTAACTTTCAACTTTTAATTTAGAACTTCGGTCTGCTTCCCTAATCCCCAGGCGTGTTGTTATGTTATTCGAAAATCTGGGATTGTGAGCTTTGGTGCCATGTAATTTATACAACCTCCTCGAACTCAATATTATTATTTCCTTTGCTTTAACAAATTTGCTCGCATTTATAAATACTTTCAACTGGATTTTTACACCCTTAGCTTCTAGTAAATTGTTTTAATCTTTTGATGTACATGTGCACTGTTTTACCTATATCTGAACATTTTTTTATGATGGCGGTTATGATTTTAGATAGTTTTAATTTGCATACATAGGTACTATATATTATTTTGTCGTTATATTTGGTTAGGTAATTTAGTGTAAAGTGCACTTGAGGTGAACCATCACAAAACTGTGATATATAAATTCACAGTCATAAAAAGTTTATACTATATTGTCCTGAAGAAAGTTGACTCCAACCGAGACTAGTTGACATGTATTTGAATAATACACCGGTTAGTAGCTGAGTAGAGAAATGCGTCGGATTCCCATGCGGGCGTCGATGGTTCAATTCCTCCGCTAGCTGAGTCCTCCTTCATTGCACAAGCAACATCTTCCTCTTGTCATGATGGCAGTAAGAGTTTTTAAAATATTGTCAGGTTATTCTTAGCCCGGGAATGTTTGTCTTTCTTTAAAAAAAATAGTAATAAAGTGGTTTAAAACAAAATATACTATTTCATATTTTATATTATTTCAATTTTTATGTCAGGCCGCAACGTTTTTGTTTCCTGTAAAAAAAAATAACAACCGTGTCTATAAATTACGCCACATTAAGAAAGGGGAAAAAATCTACCCTTGAGTTAATTTCTAGCCAGTGACAGACTCTAAACCGCTTTTGGTGATTAATGTTGGCTAACAAAAAGACGCCGTGTGTTCTTTCAATTCCAATCTGAATAGCGTAACATTTTAATATTAATCTTGCGATACGATCTAATATGATATCCCAGTAATCCAAGTGAAAATGTCAATTTTCAATTAAAGGAAAGACGTCATGTTTTTTAAACCCATGATCTTTTGAAATGTGAAATTTTCCGGGAGCAGTAACGAAATATCGTCGCTGGAAAGGCAAAAAGGCTTAAGCACCACTTTGGTCAAAAATGAGTTCAATATGCAGTTTTTATCAGTTTTCTTTTCTGCTTCGAATTCTCTGACTCTCGTTTAATTGTGAAGACATTTGCGGCCCTTCAGCCATCTAAAATATATTTACCATTTGGAAGAAGGCTCGACTAAAGCGACACAAGTTTGGGACTTTTTTTTAAGCTTTTTGTCGCTTTTGGTAACCCAGTGAGAGCGTTGAGTTACCTGAGTTAACATTATTTTTCAAAATCCATCCAATCCAAGTACTGAAGAAAACAAAAACAAAAACTTTTTAGTGCTCTGGTGGTAACTTCCCAAAATGGCGCTTCAGTCCTTTTGCCTTTCCGGAACTATCAAAATCCTAGCACTAGACGTTGCAGTGCATCGTAAGGTATATTTATTATTTTGCTGCTATTTTAGTTGGGCCGTGATCTACGCGTCAAAAAAATTGTAAGCTGTAAAACTTCGTCTAGTGTTCGAGTTGATTGTTTAGAGTGCCTACCACTGAAGAGTCTAGTGTAAACATATCCATTGTTGGAGAGGTCTAACAAGAAGACTTAGAACAGAACAGGACTACGAAGAGTTCAATGTCTTCTACCTTCCGTCAGCCCGGTTCACCCAGGAGTATCAGTAATCGGATGAGAGGTATTATTTTACACGTATTTCTTGGGTTCTTTTGTCATCGAAATTTTGGCAGCGGTATTTCGTTTGGAAAGACGTACGACATGTCTCTTTGATCTCTGCGTCAGATATTATTTCAGTTCGCCTCGAATGTTCTGATCCGAGAATAAATCTTTTTAGTGTTTTTAATTTAACGCTAAATTCGTGTCTTCAGCTCACAATTGACTGACGTGCCGATTATTTGACTCGACTACCAATTTATCTCAAACCGTTGTAAGGGTATTTTGTACCTTCCGTAGTATACCTAAAGTGGTCTTTAAGCTATTTTAAACTTACATTTTTTTTAAACATTTACTAAACGATCGACTGACCCAAAACCCCAAGGGTGATCATTTCAAAGTTTTCCTGCTCATTGAAGAATATTTTTCTAGTTTTTACATTAATATTCCTCCACGTAGGAAGGTCCTGTGGTTTTTCAGAAAAAAATCATACATTGTTTTAGAAGTCAAGCCTATCTTTAAAAGGTTGAATAACTTGGTTACTTTGCCGATTCAATGTAACGCATCATTGTTTAAATGTCATGTGGTGCAAGTTGTTTGTTGCATTATTAAGCCGTGTCCACGGGTAGTGGTAATTGCACTATTCAGTCACGACCACGAGGCGGCCGCTCTTCCGACCTCATTCATCTCCCTTCTGCCTTTCGGCGTGGAGAGACTGGAGAGACTCGCGGATTCTGCATGACAACAAGATGTGATTTATGCCTTATTTATAGAACAACGTGTCATTGAACCCGGATGGTGGATTCATTATCACGTGGCTTTTTCATAATGCTCCCATTTATAAAGGGTACCGTAAAACGGGGTTAAATTTCTCCACATCGAGGACAAATTAGAGTAGTTTTTGTTTGTTTATAATGTTTTATATGTAAAAAATAATACGGAATTACAACAAAATAGTTAAAATATTTAATAAAATAAAAAGGCGTAATGTATTTTCTCGGAAGGGGTTACTTTACATCACCTACTTCGCTTGTGAATTAAAAATAGTGTTTTGCTACCGTTGTAAAGTTTCAATAAAAAAAACCTTACAAAGCGCCCTTGAGGTGATTATCCCACGAAAACGGCGCTATAAAAGTTATCCATTTATTATTATTATTAAACTTGATAACTCACTTGAAATTTGAAGTGGGATAAAGTAAAGAATGGGTGCAAAAAGTAACCCCGTACTACGGTATTCATAGGTATTGTCCTGCCACCGAGAGTTTCGTTGTAGCCTCTCCACCTGATAGATGCGTCGCTCGTGAGAAAGAGGGAGACGGAGTGTTACAACGGAGCTGTCAGCGGTACGCACACGGTTGTATCGCCTGCGCAAGTGTGCGCGGACGCGTCACTCTTCAAACGAAGTTCTCCAACAGGCTCCACCTGAACACTGTCAACACCAGCAGACCAGCTCTATAAATATTATTTCAACTTGGTCGCGATGACTGCTCTGAATTCATATTATGTATTATTTTGTTTGAGAGTGAAGCCTGCGGGGGGCTTACACTTCATTAGCGATAAATAATATTTTAGAACAAGTAGTAAACGACATCAACTTACAGACCTACAAACTTAGAGCAATAATATACAAGAGGTAACGCTGTAGATCGATCTGTAGTCAGTTTTTACTAGGTTTTACTGACTCGGTTGGACCTGGGCGTGGCTAAGACTAGGGTTACGGTATTTATACATCCATTCATAGCACATTTCGACACAACGTTTTTGTTTATTCGTACAACCACTTTTTCACAGTATTCTTATAAAAATAAATATACCATATAACCTAAAAAACCGTTGAGTTATGTTCAGTTTAGTTGCACATCAAAGCGTGTGGGCGGAGTCCCGGGAAACGCACGAGTCAAAGAACATGGTTACAATACTTTGAAGCGGTGTGAAATTTTGCCAAAATTTTGTTCTCTCTTTCTCGCTCACGGTATACGACGTAAAAACCCGGAGAAAGTAATTTATCGCAAATTTGTTTAGGTTGGGTAAAACAAATTAGCTCTCTCTCCATAGATATTCTTACTCCGAGACTACAAACGTATCTATGTAGTCGAGGGCATCGCACTGTAGATATTATAAATACAAAAATATGTAGGTGTAAAAAAATCGTTCCCCATTTGGACGTCTCAATAAATTATTGATTATTAAATATTTACGTTGACGATCTTCTTGACTGAACGGTTTGCGCCTTGGCTCGCGACACAAAGGTCGCGGTTAAAATCCTTGCGTAAGCAAATAAATATGTATTTTATTCATATGGGTTATTTTACATACAAAAGTAAAATCAAATAATAAATATATTTCCACTTCGTTCCATAGATACTATCAATATCGTCATGGTGAGAGACCACCGTTCATAATCGAAACCTTCCTCTTCCCATTCCCTCTTCCCATTCCCTCTTCAACAGCAACATTCCTCAAATGGGGATACCATAGTTCCATTGGTTCCGGGCAATTTGAATCGGTATCACATTAAAAACGACACCATTTTACAAATCAATATTAAAAAAATATTTACATATTTAACCTTTATGTGACTGAAAGGGTACCGGTACCCTCTTCGGTTTTCAACATATATTTTTAATGTTTCAGTAAGTTTAACCGGCTGAAACTTCCTGACTTCTCCACAATAGTGAAAATGAACAATTGAACATAACCGTTGGATATGTGGAGGGTGGTATGTTAGCGGAAAACGAATAAGTATAATTTTCAACTTCTGATGACTGAAAGAGTACCCGGGTACCCTCATGTGTTTTTTATATGGAATTTGAAGCTTGTCCGTATTTATTAATCATTTTGTCTTATTTTAAATGATAAATATGATGTACTGTTGTGTTCAAAGTATATCACCTGTATCCGTAATACTATTTTTAATCACCTATTTCATTTAAAAAAAACCCCAAGAAAAGATGGTACTGGGTAAAATTCCTATCCACTTCCCCAAGTCTTGAACTGAGTCGAAATACATTACGTCATAAAAGTGGTCTAGCAAACTTCAGCAAATGAAACCTTCATATCAATTTTTAAAAGGTGTAATTTTCTTCAGTCACATAAGGTTTAGTGGTAAATTAATACCTTTTATTAACATATATGAAGAAATAATGTAATCATAAATAATTAAAAAAACATTAGCCAATTTAAAATATTTCATAAAACAAAATATTCAACAACATGAAATAAAAACAAAAGTCATTTCGACTTTATTTTTTTAAACAACAAAACTGTCCCAACAACAAATATATTTATTAAGTAACAACATTTTCAAAATTAAATAATAGTAAATATTTCAGGTTCATCTCACGTAACATTATTTCATGTCCACTAGATCTCGGTCATTGAACTTGAACTTTTTTTGGCAACGCTTGAACCTTACATCATTAACTCCGATAGTTTTTTTTCTTCGTGCTTAAAGTGTTTCCTGTACTTATGTACTATTAACGGCATTTTTTAGATTAGTTTTTTTTATTAAATCCCTCATCGAGAAGTACTTGGAAATACATACATATTAGTTTTTCCTCAATACTAAACGTTGTATATATCAGAGACAATGGAATATAATAATTCATACTGAGTTGACATTTTGAACAGTAACACATCTGTAGACAAAGCCATTCGTGACTTACCCAATCAGTTCTTAGGCTGGATTTACACTCTCAATATAGATCCGTGTACTTACGAGTGGTCTCGCCTGTATTTTGCATAGTGCAGATCGGCATAAACCTTCGAAACAGCAAAATATCGACTACCGAAATATATTAATAATCGATTAATATTTCGAATTATTCGCCCAGGTTTAATAAACCAACAACGCCAGTTTTCGAGTATAAATCAACGTCAATTTTGATATATATGTATATCGATGTTGAAATGTTTAGTTTTTTTATACTTGTAGCCATTTGCCAATCAAACTGGAAGGCGGCTATGGTAAAATGTAGCTCACACGCAAAATATCAGTGCCACCAACGCGCCTGAGTTCCATTTTCTCCCATATGTACGCTGGAAGTAGAAATACCGCGTATATTTATTTATTTATTTAACATCAGCTACGTATTTAATTGTCAGTTTTTTTGGTAGGTCCACTCATGACTCTTTGCAAACGTGTCTTAAAAAAATAGACAAATGTTGGTTTATGCATTCTAGCATGGTAAAAAATATACATTTCGTAATATAATTTAATTTAGTTAAAAGTTTTCCTTGACGTCATTCGAAGTTGAATTGGGTACCCAATACTTCCCTAAAACTGTCACTAATGGCCGGTTTACACGAGGACTGTTTAGGGTAGTGGTAACTAAACGACTGTCCTGAAAAAAACGCGAGTGGTAACTAAACTGTTAGGTGACTTGCCGCGTGTAAACAGTCCGTTTAGTGTTTTTTTAGGACAGTCGTTTAGTTACCACTTACCACTGCCTCAAACACTCGCGTGTAAATCGGTCATAAGAGTTTTTTTTTATTAACTTTGCGTAAGTGTAGGTAAATTTATAATTGTTTTAAAATATTATTCCGATCCCTGATTTATTCTAAGAAATTTGGATCAATTGTGTCGAAATTTCGATTATGTAGAAATAAAGATACTTGCATTATGTCGAAATAAAGATATCTCGATTACGCCCATCGCTACGCTAGTAATATCGGAGGTGCGGTAATCATAATGGTACAATTTAATCTTTTCGCATGGTACACAGACTCGCGTGTGTGCAAGACCTACACAGTATAAATATATACTACACCCAACAACTGCAACTGCTCGTTAGAAATACATATACAAACCTAACATTAGCTATGCTATACTTCTATTAAATTACCCTTCAAAGCTGTACTAACCCATACCCTCAGGATCTTTATAATTTATAACATTTCAAAATGCCTTGTATTCGATACGAGTTTGCCAATCTTAACTAAAAACAGTCTGTTTGTATGTCCCACTGTAAATGAACCGTCTTTATAGTATGCTGTTTCATTTCGAAGTCACAAACAAACCTCAAGCAAATTATGGTATTTGAAAACAATCTTGACTATTAAATCTGTTTATTTATCTCAGCATAAACTATCGAACGGTGAGTTGAGCGTCATGAAATTTTACTTCAAGGTCAACCCAACTGTTTTCTGCTAACATTTAAAAATTTCTATCGTGAGATATGGAGCTTTTAATTATCAATTGCGCTGTCAAATATTGAGTTCGAATTTTGTATTGTTCAATTAGAAAAATAGAGTTTGAATTCGGATGAAGCCGAGTATTAGCTACTAACTACGAGCAATTCATTTTCAAAGGTGCTATGTTTAGTATAGGTCGCTCGAGTCGCGAGTTTACCAATAATGTAATGATATTAAAGAGCAAAGGTTCAAACGAACGGTATGGCCGCCTAGCGGTAGAACTGCACGAAGCTCTCGGCGCAAACGCTTCAATATAATAACATTCTGTTCTTACTTACGCACGATAAGTACAGTAAGCCTTTCACCTTGACCTTGCAAGTGCTGCAATAAAATCACACGTGAAGTAACTGCTAACTAAGCCTAAACAAAATGTAATTAATATTAGCCACCTGCTTAATTCATTATGCACACTAGCGTTGTGACCACTTTGAAAGAACTACTTCTTTTGGCAACAGTTCCTACTTCATTCATTGTTCATTGAACAAATACTTCAATTAATAATATAATAATAATAAATCTTTATTTAAATACAGTTTACAGTAATAACAGCAAAATCATAAAAATAAAAGCAGAATAATCATATAAAATACATAGGGTGTATAAAGGTGTAGGTACATTTATATATTTTAACAAGAAATCTATACATTGTAAACAGTAAATATATATATATATTACAGAAATATTAATTAAATAGAAATATAGATCATTATTCGTATTTGCTTAAATACATATAAACTTAGTTTTCGTATATTTGTATACAGTTATTACTTTTGTTTTCTCGTAATCTGCCTCACTAGGCAAGCCTGTGTTGAGACAGTAATTTTTGCCGATTGTTTTGGTTACTTCAAATTAAATTAATCTATGGTTAATGTTATTTGAAAGTGTGAATTTAATATTAATATAGAAATAGTAACATAAAATTGTACATATATGAATAAGTAATTATTTGTTCTGTGATTGGTTTATTCAATGATTTCGAATTTGGGTGAGTGAGGAATTGAAGTCGGTAGTTCATTTTAGCGTTCATTCATTTCAATAACTTCATTTCATTGAACAAATATTTCAATTGAAGTTGGTAGTTCATTTTAGCCTTCATTCATTTCATTAACATCATTTCATTGAACAAATACTTCAATTGAAATTGGTAGTTCATTTTAGCCTTCATTCATTCATTTCATTAACTTCATTTCATTGAAAGAACTACTTCAATTTGCAGCAGTACAGTTACAGTGAAGGTGAACATTATTGTGGCGAGGAACCGGTTCCAGTTCTTTTTACTTTCCAAACTCTACCGACTAGTATGTGCTCTTTCGGCGAGGAACCGGTTCCAGTTCTTTCCACTTCCAAATCTCTACCGAATAGTACGTGCTTTTTCGGCGAGGAACCGGTTCCAAAAAGAACTGAACAAATAACCGGATAAATTCAAATCTCTTTTTTGCGAGTTCGACTTCAATTGAAGTGTTCACTTCGAAGGGTTCATTTTAAAGAACTAACAATTCGTGAAGAATTCACAAAACATTGAAGTTTTTCCCAACGCTAATGCACACCATTGTTATTTAGGTAGGTACTCAACTTTGTATATTAATAATTTCCATGTAAGCTTTCGGGTATGTTAGGTTCACCGTGTTACTATACACGTTTTATACTTTTCTAGTAATTGTTCCTAGCGTAAAATAATTATTTACTGAAGAATTCTATTGTAATGCGAAATTCATTATTAGTATTACGTATTTGCTTTAACTCAAATTCCTAGCTGTTAATATTAATATCAGTTAATAACTATCAGTCAATAACCAAATAATATTCACTCTTCTTTAGCCACAATGGAGTCGATCGCTTGTCGCTGCTTGGAAAAACGCCTCGGATGCGCGCGCATCTCCTTGAAAATGTTACGACCTGCTCTTGCTGTTTGATAGTTTATCCCCTTCGAGTAACAATGTATGGAGAGAGAGCTAATTATTTTTACCCAACCGATACAAACTTGCGATAAATCACTTTCTCCGGGTTTTTACGTCGTACACCATGAGAGAAAAAGAGACAACAAATATAATACACCGCTTCTATGTACTGTAACAATGATCTTGGGCTCCTGGGTCACCGCGGGACTCCGCCCACATTTTTTTATTATGCCACTAAACTTGACACAACTAAACGTTTTTTTAGGTTGTATGCAATATTTTTTGCTGATAACAATACTGTGAAAAAGAAGTTATACGAATAAACAAAAACATTATGTCGATATGTGCTATGAATGGATGTATCAATACATTAACCTTAGTCTTAGCCAAGCCCAGGTCCGCCGAGTCCGGTAAAAATCACCAAAAACTGACTACACTGCCTTGGATGGGTACTACTCTATATACTCTAAACTTAATCCCCCATAAGCAATAATCCACAATATTCACATGTAATTGTCGAAGACTATATAGAATAATGATTTTCTAATTCGATTTTCACGTTTTTTTTTCACTGAACACACCGCCGAACATTCTACGGAATAAACAATCGCAGTTTTAGGCATTATATCGACGCTGGAAAGTCAAAAGGGCTTAAGCGACACTTTGATCAAAAATGAGTTAAACTTGCAGTTTTGATCAGTACTTTTTTCTGCATCGAAAGCTCCGACTCTCGTTTGACTCTGAAGACTTTTGTGTCGCTTCAGCCATCTAAAATATATACGAGTATACCGTTTGGGAGAAGGCTTGACTCATGCGACACAAGTTTGGGATTTTTCAGCTATTTGTCGCTTCAGGTAACCTAACCTAACCAGTAAAACAACAACAAAAACTTTTAAGTGCTCCGGTGTAAACTTTCCAAAATGGCGCATCAGCCCTCTTGCCTTTCCGGCGACGATATTTTATGTAAAAAACTTCTCGCAGTATATTTGCGTATCTTTGAAATTAAGACGATTTTTAGTAGAATAGACGATTTGTACTACAAATATATATATATACACGAGGCCTGCTCAAAAGAAAAGGTGAATTTTGAATTTTCGCGGGCTGTGTACATTCGATTATCGATTTTTTGTTGTTGTTATGTTGGTACACATATGTTTATCATATGTTAGCATTATCAGCCATTTTGGATTAGTGGTTTGTTTTTGACAACTGGAAAGGTTAGTCACGTTTTTGTGTGTTCTTCGATTTTTTACTTTTGAAAAAAATGGATCAAAGAATATGTATTAAATTTTGCGTTAAAAATGGAATAAAGTGCTCCAACGCACTTAAAATGTTGACTGTGGCATTCGGCGAGTCTACTTTGTCTCAAAAGAGTGTTTATAAGTGGTACAAGCGCTTTACAGAAGGCCCAGAAGATTTTAATGACGATGAGCGTCCTGGAGTTGTGAAAAAACAATTCATTGGATTTTATTCTTTGATCCATTTTTTTTTCAAAAGTAAAAACTCGAAGAACACACTAAAACGTGACTAACGTTTGTTTCCAGTTGTCAAAAACAAACCACTAATCCAAAATGGCTGATAATGCTAACATATGATAAACATATGTGTATCAACATAACAACAACAAAAAAATCGATAATCGAATGTGCACAGCCCGCGAAAATTTAAAATTCACCTATTATTTTGAACAAGCCATGCATATATATATATATATATATATATTTTTTTTAAATATATATTCACTCCACGCAGGAGTGTTATCTTTGGAGATGCTGTGATTAGGGTCTGATTAAGGAGAGGAAGGCGTGATCTCGGATCTTGAAGAGATCCATTATTTTAATTTCGCTCCCATGCCCTAAATCGGGAAAAAAAAAAATTACAATAATAATAATTAAATAATAATCATAATTTTAAGTTCATAATTGTGTCTATCTGATGGGACCTGCCAGGTAAGTATGTTCCTGTATATTTTCTTATTTAAACTAGGAATTAATATGTAACGATAGAAAGTAAGATCTGTACAGCGCCCTTGAGGTGATTTTTCACAAAAACGGCGCTATACAAATCGTCCAAATATTATTATTATTATTATCCATGTGTGTAAGTAGGAGGAAGAAGACAATCTGGCACAACGTTCCGAAGCTAAGTTGATCAACATTCGACAAAATCAATTATGTCTTACTCAGTGTGGTAATAGTCGTAAATGCGTGATATCAGTCGAGTTAATATATATGAAACAAGTTGTTTTCATTACCTGCTATCAACTAGGATATATTCCAGAACTAGTTTTAACAATAAAAGTAAAGTTATTGACGATTCGTGTGTTCTAAAATAACAACGCTCTTCGTCACGATATTTTGACTACAATAAAACCATAGGGTCCGTATACTTTCATATTATTATTAATTTTACACGTGTACAAAATAATTCATTCTATGTAAATAAAGAAAATTATTTTAAATGTTGGAAATTATAAACATTTTTTTTTCATTCAAAGACCACAAGCAACTTTGTAAGACTACACTCACAAAATGGTGTGCTTTAATATACAATATGATTTTATGTGCCGACGTTGGTTATTGTTTATTTATTTAAATGAACTACAATTGTTAATTTGACTCCGCAATATCCCTGTAACGCTATATGGCATAGTGAATAAGTCATTTTTGAGTGATTGGTTCTTCCCTGCGTGTAGTTTTGTCCTTTTTTCGTCTCGTTCCGTGTATCTTACAATTTATTTTTCTTTTAAATCCTTTGACATCGTGTCATTGTTTTTCTGTTGTCAATTATCACAAATATCTCAACAATACTCATGGCAAATACGCTATGGTCATTCTTGTATATGTTAAATAAGTAGCACGAGTTTCATATCCATTGTCCAATAAGGATGCTTCATTTCACCGGTTACAAATCCGAATAAAATATTATTTCTTTACAGTGAATACCGCACAAAAGTCCCAACTCCCCATAGCATCCCCAATTGAGGCTGAAAGTAGTGTGGAGAGGAAGCATACGGGGAAGAGGAAAGTTGTGGAAGTACCTGGCTATTCAGATCTGTTCACCAAACACGGCTGAACCCATTTTAAGCAACGTTTCTATTCTGAATGGTGGTCTTTCACCAGGGCTATACTTAGAGTATCTACCACTCTGTAACGTGCCGCAAATGTAGTATATACTTTTTTTATGACACATATTAATTAAATAAAATTTATTTCCGCACGCCGGGTTTGAACCCGCGACCTCTCGATTCGGAGTCGAGCGTCTTACCACTCGACCACGGAGGCCGTCATTTCGATCGAAGTTTTGTTTTTTTTTTACAAACTAATGGAATCCCTCCTTACGTATCTTGGATTTAAATTCGAGTTGCGAGCAGAAAACCCACACGAAATTCGAGAAAGAAAACATTTTAAAAGGCAGAAATGTATTATCAATTATTGACTACAGACTTATTGTTTAAAAAATAATGATAAATGGGACGAGTTAAGTATCGCGCGTCTTGTTCTGTAGCGGTACCTCCTCGGGAGATCGGCTCTCCGGTTGCCTCTGAGGGGGCGGAGCCCCCGCCCCAGTCCTGCGGTCGTCGTCTCTCTTGCCGCTGATCTTGCTCCAGTTCTTCTTGACCACGACGGCGGCCACCGCGCACAGCATGCCTCCGATGACCAGTCCTATGATGGTCTTGTTGACCCCGGCCCCGCTCACCCCTGACTTGGACGACTCGGGCACGGACTCGTCAGCCGGGCCCTCGGCCGTGCTGTCCCTCGCGCCGCCCTTCATACCTGGAAGGACGGTGGCGAGCCTCTCAGTGACACTCTCGTCTGTCACCGCTGGTGATTTCTCTTCTCCGGCTGAAATCGGACAAACAAAGCGTTCTTGTCAATCTGCGTAGATTTTTAAACAGGTGTACACATGCAGATAAGGGTGAAACAGCGTATATGGGAATACTCTTGAAACTCGTGACTATTTCACATCTTAATTTATGTTTTTAGTTGATTTTGTATAGATATTATAAATATTATTTCAGTGTTTCAATGTAATTGGGAAACTCTCATTAATTTTGAGGCTCCCAGGCTAAGCAGATGGCTAAGTGTCATTCGGAAGCGCGTGTCCAGGAGAGCTTGCGTGTGTTAGTTTAGGCCTTATTGTTGACTTGTAAAGTTTTTATATCGACACTAGAAAGGCAACAGGGCTTGAGCGACACTTTGGTCAAAAATTAGTTAAATATGCAGTTTTAATCAGTTTTTTTTTCTGCATCGATTGCTCTCGTTTGATTCTGAACTGACTTGTAGCGCTTCAACCATCTAAATATATGTACCATTTGGGAGAAGGCCTTTGTAGTACCTGAGTTAACTTCTTTTTATTAAATCCAGCTATGTACTTTGGATTCTGAATTTTTTGTAAAAAAAAAACTTTAAAGTGCTCTGGTGTAAACTTTCCAAAATGGCATTTTGCCTTTCCGGCGTCGATGTGTGATCCAGCCGCTGGAAGCTCCGTTATAACCTCTCTAAAACACGTCGTTTAAAAAAAAATTGGTCAGATACTTTGAATGAGTTGTTTGTTCATTCTGAACATTCTGTTTCAAATAACCCCATACTAAAGACATACCGCTAATAGGTCCGTTATAACCTCTCCCTCTTCCTTATACAGTGTGGTTAGACCGAGCTCTCAGCGGTAGGACCATAAGAAAATGAACTCCACGGAAAGCAGAAACGTGAAGATGTATACACTGTCTTACCCGGGTCCATCTCGTGAAGAGGGGCATTGACCGTGAGGACGGGGACCGCAACGAGCACGGGGGTTGCCAAAACGGCGACGAGGGGCGGCGGGGGCGTGTGGCAGGGGATGGTCTGCAGGACGCAGGAGCCGACGCAGATGTTGGGCAGCAGGCCGTGGCTACGGCACACCTCGATGATGAGGGCGGGCGAGGCGCCCTTGGGCAGCGTCAGGCCGCTCAGGTTGGTCAGGGCTGCGAACACGCTTGGGACGATCGGCTGGAATTAAATTAACCCTTCCGTTATAGAGAAATGCAAAAATTGTTGTTATGCCACGAATCCGAATCAAATATAATTATTTTTTATAGTGAATACCGCACAAGAGTCCCAAGAGTCTAGAGCTAGTGGGACTATGGCATCCCCGATTGGGGTATGTTGTGAGGCTGAAAGTAGTGAGGAGAGGAAGGAGATGGGGAAGAGGAAGGTTGGGAACCACACCAAACACGGCTTAAGTGATTTCAAGCAACATTTCGATTCTGAATGGTAGTCTTTCACCAGGGCGATACTTATGGTATCTACCGCTCTGGAACGTGCCGCAAATATACTATACGAGTACATATGTCTGAGGATATAAATTAATCATAATCTTTACCGTATCATCTGCGATGGGGTTCCCGCCCAAGTCCAGCTCCTCCAGAGACACCATCCCGTCGAAGGTGTTCTCCGGCAGCTGCTGCAGCCCGCAGTCGACCAGCGACAGTCTCCTCAGGGCGGGCACGTTGAGGAACAGGGCGGCTGTGGGCAGCTTCAAGATGTTCCGCCCTAGATTCAGGTCTGACAGGGCGGACAGCCCTGCGAAGGTCTCCGGTTCTAGGGTCGTCAGCTCGTTGCCGCTCAAGTCGATCGATTCCACGTGGGGAAGGGAATTAAAAGCCTGAAATTATGATAATATAATATAGTTTTTAAAAACCCGGAACCACATAGTTTAAAGCTGAAATCTATGGTTAAAATTCGAATTGTAAGGATGCTTCAATACATTTTGATTTGAATGTTCCAAACAATCGCCGTTTGACTTTGACTAGAAAGTATTCTTAATAAGATTTTTTTTGTAGACCTTTTTACAGTTTGATGATGGGTCACACGACAAGCAATGCCATAAATATATATTTTTTAAAGTTTTGCTAGATTTGTTGGATGGCTCGAGTTATCAGTTATCATCTTGAATTAATCGAACTACGTAAAGTTCAAAATGTGTCCAAAGATATATTTCTGTGCATTTTTTTCTATTTTTACATGTTTGCAAATTCTAAACATTCTCGTCGCGTAAATCAAATCAATATACGCCGTAATGGGTGCAGTCAATCGATAAAATTGATTCACAACATCGTGTATCTTATCTAGAGGTGAGTCCGTCACCCACACATTTCGCATTGAAATCAAACTCAATAACACATTTAATTTACTTACGTTTTTATCGATACTTTTGATGGCGTTATCTTTCAGGTTGAGGTTTTTAAGACTGTCCAACTTTTCGGGAAACGCGGAAGATGTGAGTTCCGAAATATCATTGTTGCTCAGGTCTAAGACAGCCACAGAAGCATCCAAGTCTTTCAAAACGGCTTCCAGCCTCTGTCCTTGGCAGTAGACGGACACTCCCTCGGTAGACTTAACCAGTTTGCATTGGGAGTTAGTTTCCTCTTCGTCGGGTTGGACTTCGGCTACTTTCTCTTCAGACGTTTCATCTTCGGCTTGTACCACTTCCGGAATCTCTTCTTCTCTCAATTCAATCCTGGGTAAATCTCCACTGCCCTCTCCATCTTCACTAACTTGCCTCGATGTGTATTCTTGGCTGTCAGTAAGTTTATCAAATATAAGTTCATCCTTAACCAATTCATCGTCTGGAATCGTCTCTTCAGCAGTCGTGATTTGTAATCTGAAAGTTATACTATGCATGTAATGTTTGTTATTTTCTGGCATATCTCGTTTTCGATTTGGTACCTTCATTAAAATTGTTATCATTATTATTTTGTTCAAATGATTACGACTTTAAAAAAATAACATTGGAAAACGGGTATTTTAGAAAATGATTAGTGACAAATAATTGCAAACATTATTTAAAAATAGTATTCAGTAACTTGTGCTTGATAGCTGCGATTGAAAACTATTGTATAATAATTTTTCGAAATCTGGTCCAGCGCTCTAAATATCAATCAAAAAAATAATCGACTGCAACCGGTAAAATTTGGAATTACTCTATAGTAATATTACGATATTAAAAAAATCTTGAATACTTGAAGTGGAACAAAGTTTTTAATCACAATTTTTTAAATTATGTATTTTCGTCTTAACCCTATGGCACAACATTCATAAGTCACCACTGTTGTATAATATTAAAAAAGAAACATTTGGAAAATTATCGCAGAACTTGACAATCACGTCACAATACTCTCACTTGGCTTAAATATATAGCACACGATTGAGCTTTGTTCAGCAAAGATTTGAATTTGATTCATAGCAACAGACTTACGACAAAGTAGTGAAGAACAGAAACACCAATAAATTAACAAATTTCGCCATTATTGCTAGTTAAATTTGAAACACTTTTCACGCGACCATCGGTGGAATATTTTTCAGAGGTAATCCAGTTGTGAACGAACTCCAGGGAAATCTACCTTAACAGCCTGAGCGTTGATAAGGCCTACTGCTGCCGAGCAGAGGCGTGCCATTCATAGTTCCTATATAGGCACATGAGCACTGCCTACACTGCCTACCCTGCTCACATTCAAATATAAATAATACTACAAATTATATTTACAATCCAACAAATTTACCAAATTATTGCAAAGAATCAATTTACACTTTACTAGTGCTACCACTACCGCTGCCAGTATAGCAATCAGTGCCATCTGTTGGCATATCTTTTTATTAGTACAGATACTTACGAAATTATAATAAACATTGTGTTGGTTTTCTTTCGTGGATTTGTAAGATTAAAAAATATTGTTCGTGTTTATTTTGTGGAAATTTTGTTATGTGAAACTTATGCTAGTTTTATTGTTTTTAACATTTACAAGGTTTTTTTTTAAATGTCTATTAATACGCTATTTTTCTGTTTTTTGGCAGTAGTGCCACCCTGATAAAAAAAATTATGTGTACGCCACTGCTGCCGAGGGTACTTGATAACGTTCTTGTTAGCAGAAATACTATCTTATCTTAGCCTGATAAGGCCATTTACACCTAACGCCGACATTTTTTAAAAATATTTTAGCTATGTTAGTTATTTTTCATTATAACTGTGATTCTTTCCAGCCACCAAATTTGAGATAGCACATGCCCGGATGGCGTGCACTTAGCCTCTGTCCAGATGAAGCGTTTTGGTAGCGCGTTTGTTAAGGAAACGTTCTAAAACGCCTTACCCTTGCAATCGCGCGTTTTGCTCGCATGCTGAAATACTACTCGGATTCAATACGATCTCGTTATTTCTCCCGTTCATTCACAATCGTGCTACATGTACTCGTACATCTCCGATCCGATCCATGCGTTAATCGCAGCATCTGGACTGATGCTTAAATTATATTGTAATTTACCCAAAACTTCATATTTAGGTATAACTCTAAGACTAAGACTTTACATGCGGTACATGGTGGTAACTCTCGATCAGCAACAGAACAACGATAGGTTTTTTCGACTGCTTTAGCTATACTATGAATGCCTACAGCTTGGCACACGTAGACTGCTTCAAGCAGTCGATATCGATAGCTTTAAGCAGTGACTGCTGCATAGTGATCTGCAGTTTTCATTGAAAAAAATACTGCTCAAGCAGTCACAACTTGACTTGGGCAGTCGATTCGCCGTCGGAATACGCCACGGAAAGGACGACTCGAGCTGTTAGTGTATTTGTATTGCTTGTCGGTAGCCCGATATGTCCGTGTATTCCCATCCCAAGCCTTGTGGCTTTATTGATAATGCAGGTTACCATTTGCATGGTTCTCTTTTAAAAATTACTTTGATTGTCAACAATTATACCTACGAGTACATTAGAAAAATTCTAATTTTGAAACTGTTAATTCGTGGTGGAACTCCGTTTTAATGATTTTAATAATACAATTTTTTAAGTTTATTCCACAATTTTTTTTAATTTAAGACCTGACCGGTTTCACCTTATGACGGGCATCTTCAGACTGGTACAATTTTAAGTAAGTCTATGGAATATATACTATTAGGACCGGAAGGGATGGATATTGATGGGTTTAAAAAAAAACTATACAATATCTATAGTTGTCAGCTTTATTTTTAACAGTTGGCTGTAGTAAATTCAAAAATAGCCAACTGTTAAAAGTAAAGATGACAACTAATAATATTATATAATTTAAAAAAAAAACACAAACGCATCTAACGCACCCCGTGTAAACCGTCTCCCTGAAGGTAATAAAACTACCCGAATGTATTTTTGAAGGTATGGTAAAGCCACCTCTGTCAGCCATAAAACTAAAATCCTTAAGTCACAGATGAATCACTGTGAATATCAATACCCATCCCTTTCGGACCTAATAGTATATATTCCATAGACTTACTTAAAATTGTACCAGTCTGAAGATGCCCGTCGTAAGGTGAAACCGGTCAGGTCTTAAATAAAAAAAAATAGTGGAATAAAGTTAAAAAAATGATATTAATAAAATCATTCACATTAGAAAAGTTGGAAAAGTTTTTTCAATTAGTGAATATAAGATATTAAAAAAAATGTTTAATTTGCAATTTTTTAATCGACTTTCCATTGAATTGTGCTCGTGTATCTATAATTTCCGACTACTCCGTCTCGCGCTATCTAGCTGCAATCTTGAACAAACATTTGGCTTTCGTTTATCGGAACTCTTGAAATTTGGTTGCCGGTTATAGCCGACCATATTATTATAACAGAATACATATTAGGTGTTCTTATCACATTCTTATTTGTTTCGCTTTGCTGATATTTTTTCCAGCCGCAGAGAAGATGCTTCCGCTAGGAAGATATATCTTCAAATTGTTACGTATTGTCTGGTACCTGTGGTACCTCGTACCTACGCTTTTAGCCACGCTCATTTAATTTTTTTTTTCCCAGCATGAAATCAGTTTTGTTTATATTTTCATGCAAATACGCAGCAGAATATTGCACCCATAAAAATTGTATCATTGGTCTCACGGTCATTGCTTATCTGAGAATGTGCAATAATTGCACTTATTGATTTAATCTACGCACTTGAACGACTCAGTTCTCTTGGGTAGGTGGTAGGTGTTAGGTGTTTACCAAACGTAACAAAAAATCACAGTTACGCACACTACACACCAATTGATATTATAGTAAGCGGTGTTATACGAAGAGCAAGCTGAAATACCCACGGATCAATGAATAACAGTTTCGAGATAAATAAAAAATGTCCTCTGAGTTTCTTCTTTCATTTAATAATAAGCAACGTAGAAGTATTCATGAACGTTATTTTAGTATAGCTTCTTATAATTGTAGTACACCCTAGTTTACTGTGCATTTTTGCACATAACACTAGGGTTGCCTACAGCAAAAAAGGTTTTATTAAAATGTCTTCCTCGTTGCAATCTGCTTTAGATGTCTTTTATTTTTTTAAATTCCAGTGCTCATTACTGACACGTTAATATTATTTTTAACACTAGGTTTACGGCACCCCTCAAACTGACGGATTTCCGATTTGCTTTGCAAATTTTACTAAACAGACAGTATTTTTTTGTTCGTTTTTTTCTTTACGACTTTTTTTATAATTGGACAGTGTAAATATATTTACTGTATTTTTATTTTCGGAAACTTCTTGGAAACGAATTTGGTAATATAACGCTTTTGAATTTGTTCCATTTGTGAAATTATTACTTCTAAAACAAAATAATCATAGTGCAACAATTTGTGTGAAGCAATGAAGAAAGAATGTCATCGGTGAGAAGGATATTTTGTTTCAAACCCAAATTACAAATAAGCGTTCGTTGCGTAACACATTCGGCGCATTATGATTTATGGGGCAATAAAAAAGTCTCTTCGAGGGTGGAAGTCTGGCGAAGTTGACAATACGTCTGCATTACTGTAAGTAAAAAAATTATCTTCAGTTACAGAGTTGTCGTCAGTGTGGAGATGTGGAGTCTTATTTCAGTTAACAGTATGTGTGTTTATCCGTCAATTTGACGGGTGCCTGTAGAAATAGGTATATACAAAATGCCCGTAAACCTAGTGTTAAACAAGCCGCCTGATTCATCGCAAACTTATTTTCGGTTTAGGATTGACAATGATCTTTCTCTAGTCTTATCCTTCACATACTCACACTTTTATTTTTAGAATATTGCTGTTACTGCCTGTTAGTCTTCGATCTGATAATATATATACCAACTGATATCATTTATATTGAATCATGCAGAGTTTGATAAGACGGTGATCGATTCATGGTCCGCCGAACTGGTCGCATCGGTGCATGTTGCTCGGGGTGCCGTGGTCATTTCCGCGACCACGAAATCACGCGACCTTTGTGGAATTCACCTACATTTACGTGAGGTCACTAGTCACTAGCCACCACCCCGAGTGTCGGTTGCATAATGTACACTGTATTGTTCCTCAATCATATTCGTTCGCTGTACATCATATTTTCAACCGTTAAAATACTTTTTTCTCGCAATTAGTACGTACTGCACATGGCGCGAGATGTCGTGTAACCGGCACACGGGATAGGGTTAATTATTTACGTTTCTTATAAACTGTCATTTCGCCTATCATCTTGGCAACCTTTCATGAATCTTACAAACTGACCTCACACATTGCGAATAATAAATTGGGCGTGTGAAGTGTTATTGGCACCAGTCATTTCGTTTTGCTCTCAGACGAGAAGCGCTGCTCTAATGCTCAGTGGACTGCATTCTACTTTTCGTTATTCGCGACCGTGAATTAATTAGTTCCTGCACACCTACTATCTATACCACACTTGCACTATGCACTACACACTACTTATTACCTATCAAGATCAAATATTTACCATCCGCATATTGTCGTGTGTCATAATGACCTCATTTATTCCTATGCAGTAAAGACACATCACGGATAGCTTAGCTCCGTTGGTGTACCCCCCACCTTCCCCTCCCACTCTCTCCCTGGCAGGATCATACCTACTCTTTTCAACTTAAATCACTTAATCAATTTCCCGAGTTTTTTTTAGATAATAATTATTATCTACTTCTAATAATAATTATGGTATCGGTAGCGACTTTGCAATAAAAACTGCAATGAAATTGAGTACGTGTTATTCTTGGGCACTAAACAGATAAAACGACAAAAGTGGGTTGTGGGCGTGTCCGTTTGCCCGAATTAAGCTCAACTGTTCCTTACTTCTGGTGAAATTGATCCAACATTTTCAAATATCAAAATTCTTTCTTGAAAAGATAATCAATTTCATTGGCCTGTCCGAGGCCTGGGAGTCGAAGGGTTGTATGTAAATTGGTGAAAATAATTTTCTTTCAAATCGGTATACAGATCACACTTCCGGGTATTACCGGGCTCATGCCTCTTAAACACGAATAAGTAGTTTTCCTGGTTCAATCGAAAGTTAATTTCGAAATAAGTATTTTATGAATAATTACGATAATAGTCATTTTCTTAATAATCAGTAAAACTTGTCAAGTAGTATATTAGGTATATTTCCTATAAACTAATAAAATTTCTCATTATTTTTTAATTCCCATTCTCAGTTGACGTTTTGCCTCTTTCATTTCATATTATCTGTCTCTTTCTCTCTGTTCCTTTGTTATAATTTGAAATGTTATTCTATTCTTTACTCACTGTTCTCTTATTTTATTTTATATTATGTTTTCCCTCTATATGTATATATAACCGCACACTTTGTATTTTTTTTTTAGTTTGATTTTGTACCCCGATGATGCTTAGGCTAAGCGAAACCGGTCGGTCATAAAAATTAAAATTAAATCTGTGGTCTCATACAAAGTTATTATCTCATTGAAAATATTACATTTTTACACAACAGTGATGACTGTGATAAGTAAACTTCGATTTTTTTTGCATTTGTATATATCAGCCGTTTCTTTGCGGTCAACGTGACGTATGTTCTGTGTACCCCAGACCTCAGAATCCAGGTGTCTACCAAAAGTTCAGTTTGGTTTTGTACCCCCTCCTCGGTTTTCGGACACCGTTGTATTTTGGAATTCTTAGTGCATATTTTCGCTTTGTCAGCGCAAATTTTTGAATTTATAGAACAAATATAATATTTCTGACTTGGTATTACTAAAAAGCACAAAATAAAACTATAATTTTTTGCCTAACTTTATTGACATGTTCACGATCGTATTGTGCATGCCCTTTTTAACCTAACCCAACTAACTAACTAATTACGCTGTTTCTCCGCAGGGGTAGGCAGAGAGGACGGACCGCCATACAACTCTGTCTTGGCGCACACTCCTTGCTTCATTCTAATTCATACATACTCTTCTGTTATTCTGACTCTTCACATGAACCGATTCAAGTATTTGATTCACTTGATCGTGCCATGTCTTCCTCGGGCGTCCTTTCTTGATCATATTCATTCCAACCTAACCTTATATAATATAATAGGTTAGGTTAAGTTAAGAAGGGCATACACAATGCGATCGTGAAAATACGTCTAAGGCCACGCAAAAACTTGAAGTTTTATTTTTTATTGTATTTTGCAACTGTAAAAGAAATCAAGCTGCTTTTGTAAATTTATTATATATATATATATATATACATATATATATTTGACTTAAAATGATAACATCATATATGATAATGTATTTACTATTTTTGGTACTTTTGGTCTTATCATTATCTATTTACTGTACCAATATTTACCAATTAAATCACTAACAGTCTGGTGCTATACACTCCCTGTAAAAAAATGTTAAGTCGTGTTTTAACTGGTCATATAAGCTTTAAACATTTTTTATGAAATTAATTTTCCATATTTATATTCTTCTGTACAGGTACCTTACAGTAAATAAAGAGAACATTTAAATGATCACTTCGTAATCTTAGGTACCTAATCTGCTTTCTGAAACAGAAAAAAACTCTCGAACGGTGAGTTCTGACTTCATGAAATTTGTACAGGTTTTGCTGTCTGGAATTTATAGTTTAGCGCATCTTTTTTTCAGCTCTAATTTATTTATAAAATGGAAATTCTTTCTTGAACAGATAATCAATTTCGTCGGCCTGTCTGAGGTCTAGGAGTAGAATGGTCTTATCTAAATTGGCGACTTCAGTTATAGATCGCATTTCTAGGATTTTTTTTGTTCAGTGACTCTAGTACCTTTGCGTGTGCGGTGTGATTTGGCCTCCTCCATAAATCCTCCCCACTGGCTGCGATCCCACTCTATTCGTCTCCAGCCCTCAGTTGTCCCTGTCGTGTTACAATTCTCTTTCACGCAGCCTATCCAACTCTTCTTACGTCTGCTTCTGGGCACTTCCACTGCGGAATCCACTTGGCCATAATTGATATATTAGTATCTAACAAGTATTCTTTTTATTATTTCAGTACTGCAATGGCGGCGACCTGGCCGATTACCTGGGCGCCATGGGCACGCTCAGCGAGGACACGATCCGCCTATTTGTGCGGCAGCTGGCCGGGGCAATGCGCGCACTGCATGCCAAGGGCGTGGTGCACCGCGACCTCAAGCCGCAGAACATCCTGCTGGCGCACGCCCCTTCCAAGCACCACCCTGCGCCCAGCGAGATCAGGCTGAAGATAGGTAACGAACCCAACCATATTTATTGGTTTACGCTACAAGTACCTTTGGATACACAATAGAAATCAATAAAAAAATATGCTTTTCCTCTATAGTTATAAACCATATCCTGTACCTTAGAATCAAATTTGGTCAAATCCAAAAAATATTAGAGAAATTTCATCTCTATCAAAAATATTACACATTCTTTCAAAAGTGGTCAAATTCTTATATTTCTCGCCGTAAATAAGATAAAATCAAGAAAGATTGCAAGAACCAATAATATTATCTTATGAAATTTTTAAATTAGTCAATGGTAAACTTCAATGTACTCGTATTATTTACTAAAAACAAAATAAATTAAAACTTTTCGACCAAATTTAATTCATTTCGACCAATGTAAGTGCCGGAATTGGTCACCTGCTTCATTTTTCTGCCAAGTTTATTTCATAATTCTCATACTGAAAATTGAACATCCATTAATACCGTAACACATTTTGGTGTTTTCTCGCACTTCTTCTAATATTGATTTAGTTACATTTGATTCTAAGGTACAGATGTCTTTGTTCGCCTTGTCTATTCCCTAAGTTTTTGGAATAAAAATTAAATGTTAACTTCTCTGTTTTAGCTGATTTCGGGTTCGCCAGGTTCCTCCAAGATGGAGTCATGGCAGCCACCCTCTGTGGATCTCCTATGTATATGGTAAGTTTATTTCGCAACAATATCCATTTCCTTTCTATTGTCATAAGAATTCGAGGCTCTTGCAAAGAGAAAACCTTAATTGCTTTTACACTTGCGTTGTTGTACACTTTAGCCATAAAAAGCCAGACCGCTTAATAATGCCATTCCACTTCCAGCAATCTTTTCTCCCAGCCTCTTGCCTATTGCTGAAGCATTGTCTTGCTCTGCCTAAAGGCCTGATACCAGGTGGCTTGCCTGCGTATCTCCCTCTTCTCGTCACTTTGCCTAGATGAATACCACAGCTAAGGTTATGTGTTATAGGTAATGTTGGTCTTTATTTGGTACCGCTTTACTGGCCATAGTTTCCAGGAGATCTCAGTTTACCTCCGGCGTTTTTTATGGCAGTTAGTGTGTGCTTTTTGATAATTTTACTATAATTTTGTTTACCAGGCCCCTGAAGTGATAATGTCCCTGCAGTACGATGCCAAAGCAGACTTGTGGAGTCTTGGTACCATAGTATTCCAGTGCCTGACGGGCAAGGCCCCCTTCCAGGCGCAGACCCCACAAGCCCTCAAGATGTTCTACGAGAAGAATGCCAACCTTTCGCCAAAGTAAGTCAAGCAATCAATCATTATTTACTAGGGCTCAGCCCTAACTAACTCAACTCAACATAGCCTGTTCTAAAGTACTCAAAACTAAAAGTAATTGTCGATTCCAAAAGAAAATGACACCCCCCTCTATTTTAATCTACTGGTTTTTTAAGTTTGCTGGAAAAGAAAGCATTAGACACAACCGTATTTTTGAGAATAATGTAATAAAGTATGGTGATTACTCGTTGACTATATCAAAAACCGTGTATTACTCAGTTCTTCAAATAGCTGATTATTGTCAACAATTTATACAACATAAAATGCCATATATATATATATTTACTGTAGGCTTTTTGTTTGATTAATGATTAAGAAGATACCATATTTATCAATGGAGCATACTATATGTGAAAGGAAAAATGGAATTGGTAAAATGAACTCTAATGAAATGAGTACACTCAACCTTTCGCCCTTGCCATGTTTTTCAAATGCTGAATCATTTCAACGTCATTTACTTCAACTAAATTTCGTACATATTATTTTATAATTTGACTCACTTAATTTTTTCTTGGAAGTTGATAATATGTAAATGTGACTTTGCATATTTAACTCAAAAGTCGATTTTTATACACATCCTCTTTCTTCCACACTCATATATTAATGTAAAAAAACTTAATTTTTTACTTTAATTTTGCCTTTTAGGATACCTATTGGGACCAGTCCAGAGCTGACGGACCTGCTGATGGGTCTCCTGAAGAGAAACGCCCGAGACAGGATGCCGTTTGACGTCTTCTTTAACCATCCTTTTTTACAGAGGCCAAGGACACCACCCGCAAATGGTACCTAGCATTTTATAACAGACAATTAATAGATATAATTTGTCTAGTTCTATTTTTATTTTCAAGGGAATTTTTCAAACGAATTTATAAAACAAACGATTCATTTTTAGGTTCATATTAACTTCACATCTGCCACTGTAGGTCTGGCAATAGTTATGTAAAATTTAGAGTATGGTCTGCATGCTCGGAATTGTTTAACTGTCTCTATAATAAACTAGGTTAGGTAAGTATGTTTTTTATAAGCATAAAAAGGCACGATGTAAAATGTTGCATTTAACATTTGTTCCTGAATTGGTAGATATGAAACTATTAAGTACCAATATATTTATCTCAATTTGCTGAGCATTAAATCTGACAGGGTAGCTTAAATGTAAAGTAATTGAGCAGGTAGCTAAAGGTCCCTAATTCAAATCCCAGCTCTGTTGTACCCACAAAATCAGCACTAGCGATACAACCAACTGGATAGTAATTTGTGTCAAACTGCATACATACATTTAAACTGCTATTAGTAGAAGGGTAACATAGTTACTCAAGTCTCTATCAACCCAAAAGTTGTTTTATCCTGCCCCGATAATAAACACGTCAAGAGTTAAGTTCATTTAATTTATTCGCTTCATTTATACAATACTGCAATAATCCTGTATATGTCTGCCTGTTGCAGTGGACTTGCCCCAACTGAGCCCCCCTGTGCCCCACGCCCCCGCGCGAGATATCCCCTCCGCAGCCACTCCTGTGGCCCTTAAGACACCTCCCTTCCACCTGGCCAGCAGAACACCACCTATTGGTAAGAAAAGAAAACAATACTTTTGACGCCATAAGTAATGTTCATACAACTAGATCTCCCGTTTTGAATGAAATATTATAGCCCACCATCATGTGAATGTCTGTGAACCACCTAAATTGATTGCTTACTATAAGCAGTTACCTGAAACAACTATTCTGATGATTGGGAAGCAAACAACTTATTGAATGATAGTGTTTACTTCAAATTACAACAAGAACACTGTACCAAAATTAGTCAATGAGTCAAACTATCATCTTGACCTTGGGTTTCATTGATTTGTTCTAGAATTTTTGACATGACTTTTGATACCTTCAAGGTAAATAATGTCGAGTTCGGTACTTTTATCTCAGTAAACAATACATTTTTTTACAAATGCAATTAATAATTTTGATTGGTCAATTAACTTAATTTTTATTGTTTTAAAATTATATTACGTTTCTTTTAGTTCAGTCAATTACAGGAGTGCATTGTCACTACTATATCAGTATTGTCTCTTTTGGTGACACGTTCCAACATCTGGTCACACTTACTGGCACCATTTCAATATATAAGTGTGTAATACATATAACCGTGAACCATTTCACATGGGAACACTTGACATTGAATATCAAAATGTGTGTTTTCAGTTTCAATCAACTTTTTCATTATTTTTTTTTCATATTTTTTACATACATTACTTATATGTATTTCTTTGAATATTTTCTTCATTACATAAGAGTTTTGAGACGGAAATAAATTGTTCATCTTTGCCAAATCTTCACACGTTAAAATTGGCTATTTAATGCTTCTACTGTCAGTGGGTTTGTTTGGGTGACTGTAGTGTTTCATTGCAGTCACTCAAAGTTGCACTCTTTTTGCTTCCAACGCTAAAATTTGCGCGCATTTTGTTGGAACACACATTCCATTTTTTTGTTTGGTTTGAAATAATATAATTTAGTGAGTGTACTTGTTGTTAGCGTGAGACAAAAAAATTCTGGTGTCATGAAAAAATCTGTAGCAATATCATCAAATGGACTTACGATTTTTTTCAATTACTTTGGTAAATTAATATTTTTTCTTAACTTTCATTGTGATATGATTAAATCTTTGATAACGAATGGTAAGTTGTAACTTTTACGGGTAACAACTCTGTAAATGGGAGTCGATTTGGAGGACGTTTGGATCACTTGCAACGACTTTCCAAAATAGATCTAATTGTACCTGCAAGTAACGGGGCGTGCCACATCCAGCTCATTGAACTGTAAAATAGATACGAGCTTACTTTTCGGGAACTTCGTTTGGAATAACAATGAAATAACTTAGTATTTTGAAAATGTTAATTCGTGGTGGAAATCCATTTCAATGATTTTAATAATACCAAATTTTTGACTTTATTCCACTATTTTTTATTTAAGACCTGACCGGTTTCACCTTATGACGGGCATCTTCAGACTGGTACAATTTTAAGTGAGTCTATGGAATATATACAAGTACTATTAGGTCCGAAAGGGATGGATATTTATATTCATAGTGAATCATCTGTGACTTAAGGATTTTAGTTTTATGGCTGACAGAGGTGGCTTTACTATACCTTCAAAAATACATTCGGGTAGTTTTATTACCTTCTAGGAGACGGTTTACACGGGGTGCGTTAGATGCGTTTGTGGGTTTAAAAAACATTATGTCCTATCCATATCCATCCCTTTCGGACCTAATAGTATATATTCCATAGACTTACTTAAAATTGTACCAGTCTGAAGATGCCCGTCATAAGGTGAAACCGGTCAAGCTTTAAATAAAAAATAGTGGAATAAAGTTAAAAATTTGGTATTATTAAAATCATTAGTATTCACATGTTAGAAGATAGCAGAAAACTGATTTGGCATACAAACTGTTCCCGGCTGTAAGTTTTAAATTTTATCCGTCAACTACTGGCCTGGCGACCTACCCACCGGGCTGTCTAACAATTATAGAAAATGAGTGTATAGAATTTATCTGTCACCATCAAAATCTAGACCTCAACAAATCAAGTGATTTAATCTGAAATATTGCCATCAATAAAATATTAATCTTTTTTGTTAATAAAGTCATGTTTGTTTATATCGTCATTGATGTTGCCAGGAAATTAGGTTATTAAAAGTAAAATAAAATTTACAAGAAACTTTTATTTTATTTTTTATATTGAATACCAGACAAGAGTCCCAACTGTCTGAAGCCAGTGGGACTATGGCATCCCCAATTGGGGTATATTGTGAGGACGGGAAGGAGATGGGTAAGAGGAAGGTTGGGAAGTACCTGGCTCAGTCTTCAGATCTGCCCACCAAACACGCCTAAAGACATTTCAAGCAAAGTTTCGATTCTGAATGGTGGTAAGCCAAGGCGATACTAAGAGTATTTACCACTCCTAAACCTTAGACATTTTCCTGTACTACCCGTATAGAATTAACAGATAAATTATTTGTGATATTACTAAAAATAATAATAATGCTTGAAGTTAACGACCTTGACGCAAACAAACCTGATGTAAACGAACTGAAATGAATCACACTCTACTTCAATTAAATTAATAAATTATTTTTTCTTTCCAGCCGAGTCCCCCGACTCCTCCAGCCCTGAGGAAGACTTTGTCCTGGTGCCCAGCAATCTGCCATCGGAGCAGTATGCCGACCTGCCGCATTCGCCGCACCGCCACGCGTCCCCACGCACACCTCCACCCGCCCCCCTGCCCCTGCAGCCGCTGGCCCCCCTGACACCACTGCTGGTCGGGGAGCAGGCACGCCCCTCCACACTGCTGATATCGGAGCCCCTTCCCGTGCCTTCGCAGCGGCTGAGGAACAAGGTGATTAATACATTGAAACAAAACCAAAAACAAATCATTGTTTTCAGTTTTGTATAGCTACTCTTCCTAGCGGTGAAATTGATGTAAAAGTATCTGACGAATCAGAGATTGCGAGTTCAAATCCCTGTTTGGGCAAATACATTTTAATTAATAGATATGTGTTCCTTCACATTTAATTGATATATAGTACATGGTACTTGATAATAGTACATGGTATATTTGCGGTACGTTTCAAAGTGGTAGATACTCTCCTCTCTGCTCTCTCTAATATACATATATTATGTTGTGGGCTGTGATAAAGTTTCGTACTTTACAGCAGTAGATCGAGAATCCGCCAACCAGTGCATGAAATAATATTAAGCCATAGTAAATGGCGCTCTAGATAGCTAACTAAAGATTTTGTGTATGTATTCATAAAATATCATTTAGATTTGAAAAAGTACACAACATCTAAAGTCACTAAGTACTTACATCAAAGAAAATGCATTTCTTGAAACGCAGATCTGATAAAATATAGTATTTTTCATGTCTTACAGCATTTTAAATACATACTAATGTCTTTTTTTTTTTTTCATTTCAGCAAGCGCAGCAGCAGAATGGCAACCCCGGCCCAGGGAGCGCCATCCCCAGATCTCAGCCCATCACAATGAAGCGCTCGGAGCAATACCGCTCTACGCAACCAGACATCAGCTCTCTTTCCCCGCCTTCTGTAAGATCCCACTTAATACATTAGTTCTATATGGCGTCATCACTGAACGGAAAATCCCTAGAAGTGTGGTCTTTACCGATTTCAAAGAAAACTGATGTCGCCAGTTTACATAAGACCTTTCGACTCTTAAACCCCAGACGATATGGTGATGATAAAAAATTAAAAAACAAATGCGGGGAAATAATTTTTTGAAAATATGGGAAGTCAGATATTAGATTAACAAATATAATATATTTAAAATATCTAGTTACAGAATAGTCTGTTAGAACCTTGAAGTTTATGCATATGTTTTGCTGTTGTAGGTGCAGTTTATAATGGGTACCCCCCCATCAGGGCGTCGCAGGAGTGCCTCCGGGGGCTCTCCCCCCAATACCTGGCAGGTGTCCCCCACCAATGCCAGCCCCCTCAGACGATCAGGTAACAATTGTTTACGTTTCTCATTGCCATCTTTATCAATCATAATAATTGTTTTTTTTACTGCCTGGCAATTTTGTTTCGTTTTGCCATTTTTATATTGTGATATACTTTATCGGAAGCCAGCATTACAGACCGCTTTGCAAAAAACCAGTTAGAAAATCCTTCATTTTCTTTGAATGTAATGCGGCTGTTACATATGTGAGATTTTGACCGCATACCCCATACGCAAGTGTAACAAATATGATTAATGTTTCGCAGTAGATAAAATCTGATTTCTTTGCTCAATATTAGTTAGACTTTCCTCAAAATCTTCTTAATTTTTCATGCTGGCGACCTCTTCGCGAGATGAAAAGGTTCATCATCATCCGGGCAATTTTTACTTTGAAGACTGCCGATTAGAATTAAATATTCAAGTAGACTAAAAAAATATAATAATGGTATTCGAATGGCAATCTAAAATTAGATGATATTAATTGATTTTATTTTAGTAGTTTTTGGCATTTGACTTAATTGCTTAGTTTCCATCAGTATGTCATACCATACATTCGCCTTCTTGTATTTTATGATTTTTTTATTATTGTTTTTTTCTGCTTTACTAATTACGCTTTTCCCTTGTATAACTTGTAGCTTTTCTAGGAACGTCGCCACCTATCGTGCTGGCGGCCTTGCGTGCGGCCGAGAACAACAATGGCCCGTCAAGGGCGCCCACCCTGCCCAACATCTCCGACTCCTTCCAGGCGCTGTTTCCGCACCCGCTAACCTTCATAGCTCCGGACCTGCCGCAGGAGACACTGCTTGATGTAAGAATCTTTTTTTTACCCAGGCCTTTATCATTACACAAAATTATGACAACCCAAAAAACTGGATGAAACTTTTTCTGCCAAAAAATCTTGCATCGCTTTTGCGTAGCTTTTGAAATATTACTATTTTCAGCTCACGCTCAGCATCATGAGCTAAGGCGCTTTGAAATATCAATTTAATGATGAAAAAATAAGACTATGCCTTTTTTTCTTCATATTTTTCAATTGCTCAGTATGAAGTGTTGAGATCTCGAAGCCAGATAGTAAAGCTAGTAATTTTGCAAACTCAACTTTTATTCTCACATCCATTTTATTTTATATTCACAGAGGGAGCACAATGAGACCCTGGCCAAGCTGAACTTTGTGTTGGCTCTCAGCGAGTGCGTGCTGGAGCTGGCCAACTCCCGGGGCGCCCCGCTGGCAGCTTTGATGGACACCTCCTCTCCCCCAGGTACACTTTCATCTTTTCTGATTCTGTGCACCGATACACCAATGAGAAACTTAACATATAAGAGAAGAAAACCCGCTTGGTTGATGTCAGTAGAATGAGAATGGGTTATTTCACTGATTCGTTCTTATGTAAAACAGCATTGATGCTTACTTTGGGTTGTTTCAAGCTTTCGTCACATTTGACATTGCCACAATATATTGACGTCATTTTTTATTTGAACCTAGGGCCGTTTTAGTTTTCTTATCAAATTGTGATCAGCCGTCAAGCTTAACAGTTATACGGTTATATTTGAAACACCCCAACCTTAGTGAGTTATAGATTTTCTTATGCTTAGCATTATGCATTATTATTTACATTATGATATTCTTTTTTACTTGTTTTAATTTTACTTACAACTTTCTATATTGTTATATTTTTTAAATTTTTTTCTAGGTTTTACTTTTTTATTGAGATGTTTCAAAATAAATAAATTATCTGACATTTTATTCCGTTCAGGAAACGATCCCGAACTGGTGACCGGCAACGAGAGTGGCAGCGAGCGCCTCGTGCTGCTGGTGCGGGCGCTCCACCTTCTGGGGGCCGGGCTGGCGCTGGCGGCAAAGCACCTGCGGGCGAGGACGCTGCACCCCACCGCCACTGTTAAGAACGTCCTCTCGGTGATGAATAACAAGTACAGGTCTACCCTGGCCGATTCCAAGCGCCTGAACAGCATGGGTCTGAAGAAGGCCTGCCCCGCCACGGCTGACAAAATACTGTACAACCACGCCATTCGCATGGTGAGGTCAATAATATATCTAAAACACTTTGTCTCCAAATGTGCAAAATTTTGTGTGCATATGTAAACAATGAAAAGGATCAAACCGTTTAAAGCGCCGGGTTCTCACCCACACGCTATGGGTTCAATGCTCTGCTGACTAAGTCATTCATCATTGCGCAAGCAACATATTCCACTTACCATGATGGTTGTTGGAGGAATTCAAATATTGTCAGGCTAATCGTAACCGTTTTAAAAATAAATATTAATCTTGTATTTTTATTTGCGACACCTGGGACTAAAACAGAGGCAAATTTGAGATTTACCATGTTGCCAAACTAAAATGTTATTTAGATAAACACAATACTGAAAAGTAAACTTTTTATATAAATATTTTTAAATTATCATCTTAAATGATCATGTGTAAATGTTACGAGATTTCGACCCTTAGCTTGAGAGATATTCTTTTATGGAGATATGGTTTAAACTGGTAGTAGTATTAACGATAAAAGTGGCCAATTTTTTACTGTTATATTTGCATAATTTGAAAAATATATATAGTATAGCATATATATATATATATATATACATATAGTATAGTATATATATAATTTAATCTCCAATCTGTGAATGTTAATTATTATGTATGTATTATTTCAGTGTCAAACGGCTGCTCTGGATGAACTGTTTGGAAAACCTGAAGTTTGCTTCCAACGCTATCAAACCGCCCAAATATTGCTCCACTCCCTCGCGCAACATGTCACCCATCAGAATGACAAAATGTTGCTCATACGATGTAAGTATTATCACATTGCTCAGTGCCTCAGCCATGTCTCAGCAATAAACAAAATGCTTAAGAATTATATTTTACAGATGAATGACAAAAGGTTGCTCTAATGGACTTTCCTTGTTTCACAATGTTTATCATGTCTTTGTCTTTCATAATATGATACATCATAGTTTTAGGCTAAGAGAGTAAATTAAATTTTTCTACAACCATATTTCATTATGAGACTGGAATACTTAAAGTTATGATTTAACCTGGTACTCTTAAACTATATAATAGTATTCCCCAAACTTGTTGAAATAATTTTGAGTTGAACTGTGCAATATAACATAAAACTTATCAATTGTGTCAGCACTAATGTAACTCTATTTAATCTTTCAGATAAAGATGCAGTGGAGAAAAGGCTGTTCCTCCTTCAGCAGAAAGGATACATATACGCAACTGATCTCACGTAATATAGTTTCTACGCATCCACTAATCTGTAACTGTCAGTAGTAACAGCTAACAACACACTTTCAACAAACTAGATTTCATTCAGCAATCATCATTACAGTTGCCTATCATCATGCAGAAATACATTCTCGATAGAATTATATTTTAATTATGGCAGCAATAAGGGTAGCAGGTTTAATGATAAATGCAATAAAAACAGATCTGTCTTAAGAAATATGTATTGAAATTCATTTATTTTTTAATTGTAATATCGAGAAAATGGCCAGTAATAAATTGAAAGCATTTCACTTAAAGCCACAAGTAATAATAATTAGATTTTTACATTGAAAGATTTAGAATTTTTTAAATTTAAATTATTCCCTAAGATTTATAACAATAGACCCTTGTGTGGAAAAGAAAGTAAATCGATACCTGCCGTATGAGCTCGATTGCCAGTCTCTTTAAAGCTACGCGTACACATAATGTCCAAAACACCCTGTGAAGCTAGCATCAGTTGTAGACATGCACACCTAATGACTGTTTCCATGCAAACCCTCATGCTATCGGTCCGAATGTCCCATAGAAAAACACTCCAGAAGAATAAGGAATTACGTGAAAGCTGTCTAAATCCTAGCACTAAACGCTACACATTGCAGTGCACTGTAAGGAAGACAGAAATTCCTCGAACTAAAGGGTAAAGCATTCACAGTTTTTAAACTTTCTGAACAAGTTTGAATCAGATTGTACTCAAGCAATGACAACCTGCTTCTGTACATGAAATTGCATATAAAATTATCAACCGAGGGCCGAACACTTCATTTGTGATTTTCGCTTTATTACAAAATGTCCTTAATTTTAATATCCGTTTATTTCATAAGGTACACATCTCAGAAATAACAATAAACAGCAATTTGTGTATAATTGAGATTTTTTATAGTTTTCATATTGGAAACGCTCTCCTTTGTCAAATGTATTATGAAAGAATAGTTAGTAGTATCGATATACCTGTATTGACCGGTAATATAATAACAAATATTTGTATCTTTACTTTCCTAATGTATATTTATAATATTTAGTAATTAAAAGAATAAAAATATTATCTCATTTTCGCCATAAATAATGTTTTATGTTTGTATTTTGTTTCTCGTGTATTTTTAATACATCATCTGATATTTTTGCCACTTATTATATAATTTGCGATTATTTTACAAATGACTGTTTTCTTTTGTTTTAGTTCAGCTAGTAATTAGTAGAATAGAATAAGTTATAAAATCAATAATAATTATTCTCATAATACTTCCACAATTATTATTGTTATAATTATTTAGTTTTTGCAATTTCCTTTTTTAAATAAACACTTGTATGGTAGTGTAAATTAATGTGTATGTTGCTGTAAAAAAGCTTTCAAAATTTCTTTTTTTACTAAACATAGTAGATACGATAGTAGTAATGATGATGTATGTATCGATTGGTATGTGGAATATTAAATATGTATTGTGAATTTATATTTCACCATGCCAGTTAGTCATGTTTTTAATTAAGTGCTTTCTGAGTTAACAAAATAACATTTATACTATAAAATATTAAAATACATACTAGGATAATTTTTAGTTGTAAGATGAAAACATTGAGGTTTTGTTCTTGTATAGATTTAAGAATAATAATAATTATATTCTCTTTGTAAATAATATCCTGTGGTTAAAAGTAGAATTTTTTAATCATAAATTTATCTGTTTTTAATAGTTTTATGAATCCTGACCATTTAAACTGTTTTCCATGATATACTTACACTTTGTCAGTCCTCCATAACTTACTATAAAAGAACTCAAATATAATTATAGTTAGTATTGAGCACGAATTTGTAAAAAGCTTTTTGTTGAAGGTGTATTTTTTATATATTGTACAAAATTGTGATAGTTTATTTTTCTAAATACATCCAGTTAATGCACAGTTGACATCTTAATATTACGTATAAATGTATTGTCTAAGAGATGTTTCCTAATACATATGGTTTGTGTCATGTATAATTTGTAAATCATGTGTTAGACGGGTGTGATTGTGTAAACTTAGAATTAAATGTGTCAAGTAGAATTTGAATTGCAATATTAAAACCTAACAGAGTTCCAAACCCACGTAGCACATTTGGATGACGTAGTTCACGGTACCTAGAATAGCGGTAACGTCCGTAGTGTTTGACCTAGAAGGTGGTGCGGTACACACCTCGTGTATGCGTATCCCCTACCCCCTAAAGAGTATGTTTAGTTACGTTTAGTCGCGCTAGGAGTGATCCACTTTTCTCTCTTTGAACCTTGTTATTTCATTATTTTTATATTACCAATGATCTTACATCTTACCACTTCTTTTTGTCATCGGGGTGTTTTTCTCCACTCATTTTCTTTAAAAGTGCATTTTTAATTTAAACCTAAGCGTAATAATATTATTTAAAGTAATTAATGAAAATGCTGTGTACCAAAAGATTGCCTTATTGCAATGGCAAACAATATTTTTTGTTTTTTATAAAATATTTATAATTTAAAGTTATTATTTGAATATTGTGATCAAAAAATAAAATTGTATTATAGAAATATAAAATGAAATAAAAACTATTAAAACATAATCTAATTATTTTAATTAACAAAATCATGCAAAAGTGTACTTGATGGAAATACATACATTGCAGACATGGCAATGTGGAACTAAAATATAATCTCTAATTTACTGATACAGTACAACCTCTAATTAATTCCCACATACATAATTCGAAATTTTAAGAAAAAAGTCGAGTTACTGGCACGTCCATAAAACAAAATAAATTCATAATGATATGACGTATTCCCGTGTAAATCGAAGTTTCGCAGCAGATTACCGAATGAAGGTATTCAAAGTGAATTCATAATAATACGATATATTCCCATGTAAATCAAAATTTTGCAGCCGATTACCTGCGGGGTTCTACTGTACCAAGTATTTTAGTACCATAATCAAGCTTAATAATAAATAAATCCTGTTAACATTTATAAGTGGACCATTATTGAATGCAAATGGATAAAAAAAATCAGCAGGCAAGTGTATGTGGAAGCTAGGGCCTCTGGCATAGCGCACATCTTGTGGCTTAGTAACATCGACGAACCTTGTGCTTACCAACAATGTTCCCACAATAAGGTTATCTTTTATTTCAAATACATTATTATCATGTTCCGAATACTTTGCTCCAACGCCTATGATATTCATTTGATCCGGTGCATTTGCTTGCTGATCAGCCGCGTAAACAAAAGTATAATGCACCTTCGACATCACGTTAAAACAAGTTAAAGTTTCTTTGTCTTCTGCAAACACCCCATTTATTGGGTTGGTTGTGAATTCATGCAGGATTTCAATCCAGTTTCTATCATCTCGTGTAGGATTGCCGATCGTTGACACAAATATCTTAGGAGTTCCTTTGATGAAATCATACTGAACATAATTCATCATTTGAACCTGTATACTGGTACACGCATCTGTTGCATTTCCTTTTAGAATGAAGTCAGATATATTTTGTACAGTCTGGCACTTAAACTGAACGTTGTCATGGAATCTAATTTCTTGAAACGATAAGTTGGAAAACACACACAAGCCGTTGATATTTTTTGGAATGGAAAAAACATTTTGCAGCGGGTATGGCGTTGTTGAAGAGAAATATTCTAGTGTATCGATTTTCTCCGAATCATTCTTTTGTTTGTAAGCTACCATTTTAGAAATAATTATTGGTTTTCCAAACTTGTATCCTGGATTCCCGCTGAGAGGTCGGATATTTTCCGACGTGTTCCTATTTATAAATGATTGCGTGATTTCAAAATCTTGTTCAATGTATTTAGAAGTCAGAAACATATCGGAGAGTCCAAAATAAATGCTTGCATTTGTATAACCTTCGGAACCATTGGTGTAAAAGTGATATTTTACTGAAGTGATCATATTGATGCACACATTTTCTATGCATGATGGTTGAGGGCGATTTTCAGTGGAATTCAGTAGTGAGCAGTTTTGCAAGTTACAAACATAAGGAATGATTGGTATGCAAACATTCGCAGGACAGTCCTAAAAATAAAACATTATTCATCTTTATTAATGCGTATTACACAAACTTTATATTGGTTGACTGAGTTTTTGCAATTCCTTCTTCTAGAGTCAACTCTTTCAACAGCCTTGCAGTATGGTAGTCGTAAGTTTATTTCCATCAATGTCACAGTCACTCCGCGTTGATTAGTGTTACATTATCCGCTTCTTGGAAACACCATTTAAAGTAAGAAGGGTTGAGTATTAGCCTGTCATCCCTTTTATGTTAAAAGCCTGTTAATAAATCTAAAATCTCTTAGTAACTTTGTAAGTTGAATGGTTTAGTCGAAGCACACTGCAAGACTCTCTGAAACATTGGCTCAAGAAGAGGAAGAAGGATAACACCTAAATAAGACTGACTGAAAATCCCAAATAATATCAAACCAATACATAACTAAATATCACTTTGAAGACAGCAGCGAGCCGAGAAGATATCCAGAAAGATTGCGAATGCGCAAGAGCGTAATGTAAAAGTCTGTTTACCTTGGGGGATTGTATCCAGGTTCTGTTTAATGCCAAAGGAGATGATATTAGAAATAGATGATCAGAATGATTGTACACATTATACATTTCCACATCGGGCAATGCACTCAAGCACTTGGATTTGGAGTTTACCAGATATCTAAGGCTAATTCTGCTGTTGCAATAGTTATTCAATCTTGAAGATGGTATATCTAAAAGCAACCAATAATCATTATAAATATTCAGTCCACTAAATAATCGTAAAAAAACACTTGATATAAATATTATTTTACCAAGCTTTTGAAGAGTCGTATTCACAAAGACCCAGATTTCATCATTGTAGATGTAAGGCTTCGAATTGTCAAATTCAGTAAATTTGGTGCATATTCCATCGGGCCAAGCATAAAATTGCTTTGTTATAAAAGTAAGTTCCTCTTTTGAAGTTATGGTCTAAAGAAACAAAAAACACATTATGGGTGTCATAACCAGAGTTGACCCGAACACAGTACTCACACAAATGCACCAATTTCATATAGCATGTTACTAACACTAATTGTATAAATAATAAATATACAATATATTTAATTTTATTTACTATCTTAAATTACCTCGGGGTGTTTTCCTTTCAGTTTTGGTGGAAGATTATCTTTTAAAATGCAAAACAAATCATTAGAATGGCTCTGCATTAGCCAAGGTGTATTATTTTTAAAAACGAAATGTTTAGAAACGCAGTATTTAGAATTCCAATACTCGGTCGGACTTTTGTCATCGTCAATGCACTTGCTGAACACTGTTTTATCTGACTCGAGGCAATCTTTATCGCAGCAACAATTAACATCACAAATAGGCTTCTGAAAAAGAAACAAATACAGAAATTGGTAAGTCAATACTAACAAGCTAATGATATCTGAAAAACAACTTGATGCAGTGGTGAAGACTATAAATTGCCAACCCCAGTTTTTTTTTTTTTTTGCTCAGGTTATTAGTTACTCCCTGGCTTTACCTAAATTCAACACTATGATTAAAAAAAAAATCTTATGGAAATAATATGGTGTCCTGTCTTATTTTTTGTCGATTAAATGGATATTTCAAAGCTTCATAGCTCATAATGAAAATAACATTGTAAGCTGAAATAATTGTGTCAGCTTGAAATGTTAAACGGAAAAACTTATTTTTATGCATAAAATTTATTTTCTGCACATTTTATGTTTTTTTCTGAGGCAAACAAACAGATATTCTGCTTTATGGTTAAGATATATATTTCTAAAATAAGGACATTTTGTTAATAATTTTCAGTTTGACTTACATTAAGATCACATTCACAAATGGTGCTTTTAGACCGGTAGGGTGTTTTCTTTGTCTTTTTAGATTTCTTTGTAACAGGCGTTGGAGTAGTGGACACAAGTGTTGCGTTTAATGTGCTCCCTGTTGAGTTCATAAACTCCGTTGCATCTTCAGTACTCAATTCCAAAAAATTTGTTTCGTTTTCTGGTGTCGAAACATCAGAGGGAAGAATAGTAGAGGTATCGTTTTCACTCTCATTGAAAATTGGGAAACTATCAATTCCCTCGTCAATATCTTCGACAGAATCGCTATTTGGCGTTGTTAACTCGATTGATACAGATTTCTTGAATTTTTTTCCGCCATCTTTACTCGAGATATTAATATTTTTGCTGGACTTTGGTATTGGCAGTTCTGTATTGCTCTCATAAACAAAGTAGGATGGTTCGTTTTTTTTTATCGTGTGGATTGTTTCATTACGTTTATCAACACTTGAATATAATTTTGTGGAATGGAAAGTTACATTGAAAGGAGAATAGCTATTGCTCTTTAAATTAGTACAATGTTGTAGTTGTGAGAATAAAAATAATACAAAATAAAACTGTTTCATTATTTATGGGTTTGCGAGATACCATATCTTTTTAGAAATAAAGGAGGTTATTCATTTATATTCAACTCCAAATTTGTTGAAATCTTTCATTATAATTTCCAATTTAAGTTTAACGTAGCCAGAAGAATTTGTTTTCAACTTGTATCTGTGAAAATTAAATTAAATAATTATGAAGGCAAATTTTGACAGTGACTTTCAAATGCATTGAGTATATTCTCCAAAGAGTAAACAATGATGACCGATCGAGAAATCTTTAAATCATTTCACAACCCTAAAGTGGAGAATGTTTTGAGGCTGAAGGGAGTGGAGAGGGCAAGGGGAAGGGGAATGTTGGGAAGTACCTGGCTATTCAGATCTGGTTACTAAACATGGCTAAAGGCATTTAAAGCAACGCTCTGCCACTGTTCTCAATCATGGTTGGTTAAGCACCAGTAAAAAAATTATCAATGTTAGAAGAAGAGTATATTAATCCAATTTATTAAAAGTTTACCTGTCCTGTCCCGAACTCAACACGTCAGGCGATAGCAGCTGATTGGCCCCCCCGAGGAAGTACTGCGAGACCCTCTCCCTGACCGTGGAAGGACTGGGCACCCAGCATGGACTCTCTATGAGGTGCAGGCCGGGAGTGGATGGAACCGGGATGATGCAGTAACCCTTCAGCCAAGACCGACCCACGGAATCCAGGCAGTGTACTTGCACTTGGATTTTAGGCCAACCTTTCAAAAGAAATTAAAAAAAATAATGCAATAAAGTCTCCAGATATGACTTAAGTTTCTCCATTATTCGTATTGTAGCCATTTCTGCCCACAGACAGAAGCACGTAATAGCCTGTCACACATTAGCGACCTCTTCAATTCGCTGTAGCCGGGCCTGGCTCTGCTTTCCAAGATTATTGCATTTGCAGCCCTTGACTCGAACAACCAACTTTTTTTTCACCTTGCTTTCTTGAGTATTTAAATCTTAAAGGCGCGCAAGGGTGACTTTTGACACGGCAACAGTTTCATTACTGTCACTGTCTTCCAATCGAGCATGCACACGGTGAGTGACTGTCACCCGTCACCCAGTCATTCCGATGAATTTCGAACAGGCGAATGAGTCACCGAATGACATTTTGTCACCCGTGCGCGAGCGCCCCTGCAAAATTACTCTCTACAGACACGGTGACAGTTTCGTCACTCAAATGTCGCCGGCCAGTGGAACTAAAAAGTCACCCTAATGTCACGTTGCTGTGTGCGCGGACCTCCCTACACTCTATTAAATAGTATGGCTATTACTATTTAATATAAATGTTGTGTTACCAGCTGATATATTATTGATTTGAGAAAAAAACTATTATCGTTCTAAGACCATAAATATAAGTTGGAAATATCTGAATATTGCGATAAACTTGGCAAACAAATATCGGTATCATTAATATGAGTACATTTTATATTTCTGGCATTTGTTTTTCTTATTTTGTTTATACTGGGCCTCTTCTAAGCACACATTGAGAAATCTTTTCCTACAGCCTCTACCTTTCCCCGCCTCCAAGAATCAATGAAACTATTGTGAGGTGTTACATTTGAAAAAAAAAAATTTGTTTTGATGTGTAATGTTTTTTTACTCTGCGTGATCAAATCAAACCTTGAATTCCTTTTGTTGTGAAATAAATGTCTAGTGGATGTGCCCAGATGGTGGGTCCTTCATACAATGGTTTATCTGCAACCGTTTGCCCTTCTGTGTATCCAAAAATAACCCTCCAGTTTGGACCTGAAATTATAGCAATTATTAGCCATATTTTTATTGTACCACAAGATAACTCAAGCAAATAATAATGTTGTACATAAACCTGAATGAATGCTGAATCTACCAAAATGGCAGTTATCGTCGAAACCATAAGCCCCAGTAATTTCTCCAATCAAGTAAAGTTCGGCCATTCCATTATTAGTATAAGAACATAACAACAGAATTTTAAATACAAGACAATAATTTCGAATCTCCTATTCAATAACATTGATAGGGGCTATTTTGAAATCTTGTTGTCATGGAAACGCTTATTGGCAGTGTTGCTGCATTTAAAAATTATTTGTTTTTTATCTGATAAAAGGAAAATGGGGGTTAGAAAATTACATTCTTTTATACTACACGAGAAAATGAGGGAGGAGTTTTTTCATTTTCTAGAACACGGCAGCCATTACAACTGAAAAAAGCCACACGCCTTTTTTACTGTACTTAAGATGATTAGATGAGTATTGTTTTAGTTTATTTCACGCCAAAGGATACAAAATTCAAAACATTAATAACTAATAACTTATGCTATGATGTACTTAAATAGAAATACCAAAATGGCGTGATTTTCTGTAATAGAGTTACAAATAACCATGGAGAAATCATACTTTTGTTTTATATTTCCTTCTTATATAAAATTTGAAATCTCGTACTTATTCATTTCATTTCATCATCAGTATTTCTCAAAAACATTCTTTTTTACAGTATATTTTTTCGTTCCGTTGTAGAAATTTGCTAAGCTTTCCCGTAAATTACTGTCTTTGGTGTGTAAATTAGAGATGTGACATCTGAGATAGGGTGTCACTGCGGCTCCAGCTACCGGAAACCAACGAAGAACCGGTTATTTATCCAGTTACTTTTATAACCGATTCCCAATGGCGGGAAGGTTTTTCGTTAAAAAGTAACCGGGAAAAGAATATTGGACATTACTTCTGGTATACATTATCAGCTCACAGTGCCACATAATGTGCTTGGCCGATTGGTTATTGTCACAACAAGCACAGTTTGGGTGAGAAGACAAAGAGAGGCTATGCAGCCTTTCCGTAAACTCCGAGAAGTAGATTTTGGACACGTGCCATTTGTGACCGCTCCATGCAACGGTGTAACTAAAACTAACAGTGGTTTGTTGTGCGCCGCATTTATCATTTAGGCAGGTTCTATGCAGGTTCTACGCATGCGTATAAAAAAAAAATAAGGATGGACATCCATAATATTGAAAAACCCTTTTTTTTTTCCTATAAATAAATATGCGTATTCAGATGAACTTATGTAATATTTGTTGCGAACTTGTGATGTAGAATTATTATTTATGGAACTAAAAAAAAAGTTTGATGTTTAAAGTTTTCAAATAGTTTAACCAAAACGCCAAAATTAAAATTTAAGAATGGTTGATATCTGAGATATGTATATTCTAGTGGAAAAGAACCAGAACTGAGTTCGTTTCGTCACGAAATTCCAATAAAAAACCACCAGTTACTCCCAAATGTTAGCATTTTTTTTTTTTTACAAAAATAAGAGCCATTTCCACAAATAACCAGTTAACCATATATTATCGACGGTTACAGTGACCGAAAAGTCACCGGGACAAAGCAACCTGGACTAAAATATCGAATATCTCTAGTGTAGATAGCTAGATAGTAGAGATGGTCGATATCAGCATTGGGTGTACCTGCGGTTCCAGTTACTGGTGACCGGCGAGGAACCGGTTATTTATCCAGTTCTTTTTGGAACCGGTTTCTGGTGTCAGAAAAGATTCACGAAGGAATTTTTTTCTAAAATTACTAGCAAATCGACAAAAGTTCCTCGCTAAAAAAAGTACTATTCGGTAGAGATTTGTAAACTAGAAGAACTGGAACCAATTCTTCACCCAATAAAACCCGAAAAGAAGGGACAAAGAATATCGATATTTTTATTTGCAAAAATTTGGAGCCGGTTCCTCGGAGAAATAATATTGACGGTTCCAGTGACCGGCTAGGAACCGGGACAGGAATATCGACCATCTCTACTGATAGTGATTAGTGTTTTGACAGTGACTTGTCTCTGGTTAGGCGCCAGAAAATCTTCAAACGAATTGGAAAATTTAGCAAAAGAGTCGTTTTAACTAAATAAATAATTATTGTCAATGTAATTTTCAGTACGTCTGATTTATGTATTGCTTTATTTTTGTTGTACATCGTGTGCTAATTAATAGTTATATTATATTGACATGTCTTTAGAAAATACGGTTTCTAATATTTATGATGGCTTGACATCTGATCGTGTAACTGAGAGGAAGAAATGTGCCGATTCTCTGAAGGAGCTATTGGGAGGAACAGGGTTGCCCATATTCTTGAATGAAAATCATAGGAGAAATGCGGGACACACATGGAAAAGTCTTTTCCTTAAAGTTCATGACTGGACTATTAAGGTTAAAAATCATGTTTTGTTTACATTTTTAATTAATGCAAATCTCTGCTAGAAAATAACAATATAACAGTATTTCTCAGTATTTTTTCAATTCACTTTATTGTATCGAAATGGTTATTTTATTCAGCAAAGATTTAAGACAATTGTGCAAAAGCTTAAACCCACATCACATTTTGTTTGTGTATTTACTAATAATACTCTACCAATCCAATACTATTTTATGGTAAACAATTTATCGATTAAGTTGTTTTCGGTGATTTTATGTTTTCTGAGAGAATACCTGAATCTTTCATTTTTCCATGTATGTTCATATTAACTAATAGAACCCTTATTTCTCAATGAGTGAGAATATTTTAGGTGCTGATTTAGTTTCTCAATTGTTTCACAGGAAGCTGAGAAGTTTGATTCAGGAAAGACGACTACAGCCTACCAAAATGTGATGGGACAATGTTCATCTCTACTTTTCAGTCTCATATCTGGAGCTAATAGAAGTAAGCAATGAATCCATTTTTTAATTACCAACATTTGTCTTCCGTTAAAAAAGATATTTGTTTATTGCTCAGATTTCTTGTCAAATGACATTGACCTAGAAAAATTTGAACGTTCTACATAGCTCCTGTAAGCTCTCAGGCCATGGGCCCACTGTGCTATCTCCCATGTTTCTCAGTCAGTTAATCGCCTTTTATACCCGGCACACGTTGGAAGTTGTAGCTGGCGGGAATCCAGCATTCTTAAGGTTAATAAAGTACACACTTTACAAGTAAGTGTAGTTATCATTTGTTGCTTTAACTCTTTCACCGTGGCGAGTGACTTTAGTCATTTCTACAAATCGTTCGCACCACGGGGCAGCTGACTAAAGTCATATTCAAGTTTCGACTTTGTTTTCCGAGCACATGTATGCCGTATTCGAACGAAATTTGTTTTAAAAATAAGAATATTCATTTGTGGATTGACATCTCTGAAAATCTTTATCAACTATTACATTGTTCATCTTATAAAATAATGAAACCGAGAGCCCGAGGAAAGCCTTCAGTCAGAATTTTGAATCTCGCGGGCACGTTTGATGGGAGCGTCCATATAGATGGCCTTGTCTCATTGAAATTTACCGGGTTTGTTTATATTAACACAATTATGGCTTTATCTTAATTTGGGTTTATCTCAAGTGAATGTTTATTGATACTTTGATGTTGGAGGATGATTTTAGGATAGTTCATAATTCATATAATGATGTTTTTTTCCTAAAAGGGTCGTTCTAAAAATAACATTCAACAAAAATGTGCTGCGTAGGGACAACTGCTTAGATATATTTGTTTAGCGGTTAAAATGTTAAGATGTTTCCTGGTTCTACAACTAATTCCTCACGTAGCTGAGCCTTCTACTCATTAAGGCGGGATATTGGCACCATAAATTAATAGGTGTTTCGTCATCCTCTTCACATTTATTACAAATATTGGCGTTTTCCACTCCCAATAGCTGAATATTGTCTCCCAAGGTGGCAGTGTACACTGAGGATAACTTGTGTTGGAAAAGGAGTAAACCGGTACCCGTGATACCCGGTATACGTGAGCATCAAACTCAATCTGTCCAACTGCTGGCCAAGCGTTCTACCCACCGGGCTATGGACCACCTCAATTGACATCTAATAAAGTAGTGAAGTACAAGAATTATGGAATTCTTCAACCTTTGTTTTCAAAAGTCCTTGTTTACAGGCCAGAAAAAAAAACCTTCCTATGTTGAATATTTTATATCTTAGATGTGTGTACTATTATTTTTTACAGATAAAAACTTTATCAGTTCTGATAGACTAGTCCAATGTTGTGTAGATGTGTTGAAAAACAGCAGATTGGTCAGAGCCGCGGGTGATACCTATGTTAAGTTAATAAGCAAACACATCATCAATACGCAGCATTATTTGTCCAACTTGACTCCTTATGAATGGGCAGGTAATATCATTATCATTATTTATTGTATAGATTGACACTTATTTCTGCAGGCGCCCTAAAGAGGAGATATGTGGGATGTGTGGGATTGCACTTACCTCCATAAAGAATAAATTATATAATGTCGGGTTTTGAACCCGCAACCTCTGGATTCGAAGCCGAGAATCTCAATCGCTTGGCCACAGAAGTTGTTATTATAGAGTAGAGCATACATTATTTAAAATCCATGCTAATAACAAAACTCCATACAATTTTGGTTTGTTTTGGTTCTAATGTTTTGACATCCTTGTGTTCTCTTTCTTTCCTTTTTTGATGTAAATATTTTTTCTCTTCTCTATTTAATTATCTCACAGTATCAAATAATCTTGTCATTTCAAAATAATAAAAAAAACTGGTTTGATGTAACAATAAAACAAAATGTGAATTTTTTTTTTAAGATTTACTTGAAGTAAGCATAGAGCTTAGTAGTTCTACCAACATTGAGAGATTGCTCTCCGTGTGTCTGGTGAAAGATATAATAGAAAAAGGCGTCACTAGATGTCACCTGATATTACCCATAAGGGACAGTCTTCCGGCTTTGACCCATTTGTACATCAGTAATAATTTTGAACGTCAACATCACCTGCAAGAAAATGTTCTCAATTTAGCCATATTGATCATACAAAATGTAAGTACACATAATGAATGCATTCACACCTCTCATTTTAGTACTTTAAGCGAGAGGTTTTTTATTCAAAACATGTATTTTATTTATTTATTTTATATTTGCAAAAACAGTTTTACACCAAAACATTGCAAAAAACACAAAAAATGGTAATCATAATTACACAAAGATTAAAGTAAAAAGAAGTTTAAAAACAAAAAAAAATAGTTTTCAAGAAGTACATAATATAGTTAGAACTTAATAGCTAGTTCTTGCTTAAACTTGTTGTAGCTCGTGTGAAAAATATCCAAATTTCCTGCGAGGCAGTTGATTAACCTAGTAATATTAACCTAGTACTGTTGGTTTCGGCAGCCATCTCTGGTCTGTAACCCTTAGATTCATGAAAAGTCCTCAGAACTTAAGTGTTAGGTAAGAATGGCTTGTTTTACTGATATATTTCAACGGAAGATGTTCTGGAGAACTAGTGTCATTGATTCCTTTGACACCCATGCACAGCTGGGAGACATGTCAAATGAGTGCCCAAATTTTATGCTCAGTTGACATTTGCTACATTGCACAACAGCTCGGCTGTAGAATAATTTGTTAGCTTCTGTGTTTCCTCTCTCCTACAACATGAATCTCTTCAAAAGTTCTTAAGACTCTCCACAGAGCATCCCCAAAGAGGGAAATGGCCTGTGGAAAAATTCACTAATGCTTTATAATTACAGGTCGCCGCTGAAAGCAGACTTGCAGTATGCGAGTTCATAGAAGCCATTGTACCTCACATCATTAAGTTTTATGAACAAACTTCTGATGCATTCACAAATAAAAAGGTTATCCCTTTCGTAATACTTTTAATGCTTGACATGGATAACTTAGCTGTTGGTAGTATCCAAAAACTAAAACCAATGCAAAATAAATCCTTTTATTTTTTAAAATACAGTATTATTATTTGAATATTCTTATTTAATAATAATTGTACCGAAAACATTAAAATGCTTAAATTTATTCATCAGTATAAGAATTTAATTGAATTAAAATACTGTAAAAAATCGTAAATAACAAACTGTTTTCAAGAGCAATTATTTTCTGCAAAGCTGACAACATAAATTAAGTCCATGAATGCCAAAGCCGTGAGAATATTTCTTTGTGCAATAATTTTCATAGGTTTTTCCATTTGTATCGCTTTATCTAAGTCTTAGCTGTAAGGCTATAGATACAAAATATATTTTATACACCACTAGTTATTAGTCTTGGTGATAAAGTTATAGATTATGTAAAATAAGTTGTAAAGCGCCATCGAGGTGATATTATTTCACGAAAATGACGCTATAGAAATTAACTAATTATTATCATAAAAACAACAAATATTTTGACATCCAAATAATAAAAAAAACTTGGCATCTCTAGTTAACTATGTTAAGCTGTACATGAGACCATCTTTTGAATAATCTTTGGTGAATTTGGTGACTTGATATTTTTTCAATGTTATTATTATTTGAAATTTGTATATGAGGCCAAATCCAAAGGCAAAACAAAATTACATTTAATTTTGATTCTATTTCTTTTTTTTTTTTACAGAGATTACTGTTTAAGTTCTTATATTTGTCCATAACCGTTCACCATCCGGGAGGGCGTTTTGGCAATCAGTCTGGAATATTGGTGAATGATGGGACACGCTGGAGGGCGGCCTTGGTTTCTATACACCAAGTCATCCTATGCGAGGCAACTTACCAAGGGAACTCTGTCAAAAGAGGCAATTCGCAAACTCAACCGGAAGTTTGCGCTGAATTCCTGAATTTGGCGGTGGAATTTTATCACCAGGTAAATCAAACAACAATTTTAACTAGAAAGCAGAAGTCTGTTTGTTTATCTGAAGCAGCAAAAACTCTGCTTTTTCTATCTGGAATTTTTAAGTGAACCCAACTATTTTTAGCTTGCAACCTCATCTCCATCATGAGCTATGGAACTTTGAAATATTCTTAAAAATGTCTTAAGTGTACGACAAGACTCTATATTGTTTGTTCCATATTTTCCAATGTTAATTAAGAAAAACGAAACTCAGGCGAAACCTGGTAGTAATTACTAGAATAACATAAATTCTTCTTCTCCTATCAGAGGTTGGCTATCATCAGTATAATATTCAATCTGTAGGCTGCAGCCCGGAACAACTCGGTGGAAGTCCACTCACACAAATTACTTTATACTTTACTATATATATATTTATATATGCAGTATTTCCTATTTTATCTTCTTACACATAATATTATGTATTTATGAACTGAAAAAAAAAAACACATTTTTTAATAATTTTAGAATTTCAATGGAAGTCTACATTGCCCGACAAATTGTGAAGAAGTTCCACCGCCGAAGAGATCTCGACTGGAGAACACCGACTTCAACACCCTCTACCAGCTGATTCAATTCACTGCTTCAAATTATTATCCATGGTTAGATACTCAATTAAAATAAAAAAATTGGAATTTATGCTTTTATCATTTTTCTTAACCTCCGGTGTGCCGGAGTTGCCAATTGGATACGCAAGATTTATATCCGTTGTGAGCCAGCGTTGCCATATGGCAACAGCATCCAGCATTATCTTTTCATGGGATTTTATACTTAAAAAAAAAACCTGTTGATAGAATATTAAAATTAACTGTTATCGCCAGTGAACAAAATAACCATTTAGAAGAGAAGTTTTGCGTTGCTTGAGATTCAGCTCAAGTCAGATTAATAAGTATTTTAGATTTTCAAAGTACCATTACTGTATGTATTTACAGGAAAACCTCTTACGATTTTACTTTTATTTAGACTTATTCAGCCTTATGAAAATAAATAAAAATATTAAAAAAACTTCATAATTCTCTATTTAACTTTTTTTGGTAACAAGAGGGAGAAAAAAATCATTTATTAACATTATAATAACTACTTACAATCTCTGAATGTAAGTAGTTATTATAAAAATAAAATTTCGATAAATAAATACACTGTATATTATTCTTTTATCTATTTTAGGCTTTCAATAACTGCAATGTACTTAAAGAAGTATGCCAAGACTGTATCGAGTTCAGACATAGAGCAATTCCTGCATATTCTCTGCACTCTGGTGTTAAATGATAACCCGGTGCTAAAGTTTACTGCAGTTTATCAGGTCATTGGTATGGTCTGCGGCCAAATAAGCAGGGAGCAGTGGCATGAAAGCTATGCAGAACTTCTTTTGACAATTTGGAATACTTGCGTCAGGTAATGATTATTAAAATTATTAATTTGTGTATAAATGCATACAAACATACATCATCGGCGCTACAGCCCTTGGAGAGTCTTCATCGCCTCTAGGAAACCTCTACTCCTGCCGGTCTCCCGATGTTTGGCTCCAGTTTCTTTGGCTTAAGGCTGCAATGTTTGCCTCCACACCATCCACTCATCTGAGCTTAGACCTCGCAACGCTCCTTTGTCCCGCAGGTTTATTAGAAAGAAGCCTCTTTGGTGGTCGGCTTTCTTCTATTCTAGCTATGTGCCCTGCCCAGTAAATCCATCTCAATCTCATAACTCTTTATTGACGGCTCTTCAAACAATCTGTGTTTAAATGAGGTGATCATTGCAAGAGTGGTGTAACCCACAAAATGCCTAGATAGAGTTAGCATTGGAAGGAACTTTAAATGGTAATGTTTTCATCAAATCAAAGTGGCTAGGTAAACCAAAATAAAGTATTTCTCTCTAAATTTGATAATATTTTTTGAATTTTTACTCAACTTGACATTTTCAACACTAAACAAGTTTATCTCAACTCAATGTTTTCGTGAGTTACGCTACTATTGCGCCGACCGCTTGAAATAAGATTCTAAAATAAATTTTTAATTGGTTTTCAGAAAGGTGTCTACTGATAGCATGGTGTTTGATCAGTGTCACAACGCCATCCAAAGGATATTGGATATTGAAAGTTTTGATGCCCCACTCAACAGTTTGATGAAATCTTATTCTGACAAAACAATGCCTTCAACTGCCAGCAGTCTTGAAACACTATCCTCTACCCTTTTACATTACAACTACAAGATTACTGACAAAAATATAAAGTTACAAGTTGCTCAATGGGTTTTAAACAATTGTGTAGATTCGTTAAGGAGTCATAAAGAGGTGCCATTTGTATTGTTTCAACTCTGTATTAATGAGAATGTACCACAAAAACAAGAAATTAAAGATAGGAAAAGCATTGAAGAACACTTATTTGGTTCACACGAATACATCATGCTGAAAAGTGATTTTGAAGAAGGACTTCTCGTCGAAGAAAGAAAAAAAGAACCTCAAATTACTGAAACAATAAAGTCTTTATCCGTTTCAGAAAAGATATTCGATCACATAGCGGCCATCTTAAATATATCTATTAATGAGAGTATCCAAAAAAATATTGATTCCGTTACAAGTCTTACAAGATGTATACACGAATGCGCAATATCTTTAGAATTCATCAGTTTATTAAGTAAATTCAATGTTTTGAATTCAGTATCCGACATCAAAACCTTATCTTTGATTGCAAAAGACGAGCTGAATTTAATAATGCTTAAATTGCCGTCATTTTTAAATAGTCGGACAAAAAGTAGAAATGAAAAAGAAGACATACTCAAGCAAATCAAAAGACTTTATACCAAAAGTAGTTACAGTTCTACTGTTTATGATTTAATCTGCAAAACTACCTCGAAAGACTTGATTGAATGTTGTTGCACTTTGATCGACGAATCAGACAATGCAATGGAAGAAAACAAGACAGAACTTATGGGTATGAATACCGTCATCTTGATAGATACTGAAGTGTATCTTAAACAAATTATTCTGGAGATATTGGCAAACTTTTGCGTCTGTCAATCAACGTTTTGCGGTCAAATCCTGAAATATATCCTGGAGTCTGATACGTACAAAGATTTCGAAAACAGTGATGACTTTATGCTGGCAATTAATATTGTAACTTTTGTCACGACACAATTTAAGCAAGAGGATGTCCCTATTGGTAAATAAAAATAATCTGTGCCTGTTTATTACAATGCAGAAATTAAATTAAAAATAATATACCTCTTTGCAGAGTGGATGATATTGTTCTCAGTATTGTCCTCGTGAGAGACAACCATTCAAAATATGTTTAGTAACCAGATCTAAATAGCCAAGTACTTCCTAACCTTCCTCTTTCTTTTCTCCTTTCCCCTCTACTTCAACCTCGCAACACAACCCTAATGGAGATGCCATAGTTCCAACAAAAAATATAAATAAAATCATTTGCTATTATTTCTTATGTTAATATTATGCACTATTGAACTAATCTATCTCTATATTTCTAGGATCTATTTTGATGCTACTGCAGACAATGTGCAGGAAACTGTTTCGAGACAACGATTCGGCCTTCTGCATCCTGACTCTCCTCCACAGTATCCTCGATACCGTCGGGAAATTTGGCACGAAAACCAACAGAGACAATTGCACCATAATGCTAACCAGTTTCATCCAACGTTGCAAATCCAAGAACTACGCTCCCAAAACCATGGCACAAGCGTTGAAATGCCTCTCCTGGATACAAAATCTATCGAACATTGAAGACTGGGGAAAGCAAATGGATGGCATTTTGGTTCAGGGTTTATCGAACACTATTTTTTCAATCAGATTATATACCTGCATCTGTTTGGGTCACAGCATGAGAGAAAGCTCTCCTGTTAAGTTTAATGAATTGGTTTCTTCCCTGCCAGAAGTGTTTTTGCTTGATGTAAGTTTTTCTAATTGCTTAAAGTATTTTCAACGTATTTAACTGTATTGTTGGCTTGCAGCTAAAATCAAATAAGTGCATAAAACAAATTACCGAGTACAGCACATTTAATGCATATTTAAATATTCATCCGGTAGCGTCAGCTGCCAAATTTGAAAAGACGCCATTCTGTTTCAATCATTCTAAATGTTGCCATGTAAAAGTGTGCAAACACCAAGTGCACTTAGTGTTTTCTCCTTACTGAATTTTAAAAATAATTTTGGGAAAGAAATTGACCAAGTGCACTTTACTTACACAAGAAGAGTTTTCTTGTACCTACATGTTACTGATAAAACGCATATAGTACATTTTGTACTTTTATAGTAGTCTATAAAGTGTTTTTAATTTTACCTTGTATGTATAGTTATTTTGAAGTATTTTTGTCTACATCTTTTGGAATTATAAAATCACTTTGAACCAAAATTACATTTCTGAAATTTTGTAAATCAACGATAGAATCTTCCAAATTTTTACATTCTTTTTCTTAATCTAATTATTTACTGTCAAAAAAAAAAATTAACCCTTTGATTTAAACTGACAGGCTGAGAAGTGATTTTTCTATCATTTGTCTTACTTTTCAGTTGACTGGTTTAACAAAGAACGTCATAGTAGATGAGAGTGCCAACAAAGCTTCCACAGTTCTGCATTGTTTAGCCACAATAGCCGTCACAAGTTCTGTGTGGGACAAGAAAGCTCTATCGTCCATCATACAAATTGCCACAAGCAAAAACATAAGCCCCATACTGTTGAACAAAGTCTTCTGTTGCATTTCCAAATACCTCAAGATTGAATCAGTTGAATCTCTGATTTCTGACAACATAGAGTTCTTGTTGATGTCTTGGTTCGATAATGGCCTTCCTTTGGACAATTTTCCTTATTATTTGACTGGCTGCATGTCAAAAGAAGAGTTCTACCTAAATTATCGCCAGATTTTGATTCCTCTCGAAATGTTTTATGTTCGTAATGATGACAGAATCAGTCCGTTGGTGGAGCTGATAGCAAAGAAGAGTATGAAAACTGTGGAGAAGACTTTGGAGGTGAAAATTTCTTAATATTTATAAAAGCATACCTCCGATATCTCCATTGTAACCTCTCTTTCCAGTACATTTCTGTTTGTTTCATAAACGACACACTGTTAGAAAGAGAGAGGTTACAACGGAACTACAGAAGGCAGAACCATAAGACTCAACATTACGCTTACACTTTGTAATTAATTTACAGAATTTCTGTATCTTTGTTTTTGTTTAATAATTTATTTTCATTATTCTAGGAATGCTTACCCAATGTTCTTGCTTTGTGCCTGCCACATATAGTTAGTGAAAGCACCGGGAATTCGGAGAGAAGCATGAGTGAGAGGTACGGACTAGTGAGTAAATCACTCCTCGCAACATTCACGAAAAAGCTGGGAAAAGACTCTGTGAACAAGCTCACTACCGACAAGATAGTTGAAATTCTAAAGAATGTTTTGAAAAATTACTGCCATAAAGAGAATATTTGTGATGAATTTGGGTGGAAAGGAGCCGTGCCGTTTATGGATGGACCAATATTAACCAATATTGCTTTCAATTCTATCATCAATTACTTGAATGTAAGTAGCCTTCAGGATACTTAGGTTTATGTGTTTCAAACTCCATCGCATTTGATGACCATTCAAATCAACGATCAGCTCCATTTAGAATTTTTGACAAATTATTATTTATTTTATTATTATTTTTTATTTATTATTAATATCTTGCTAACATACATAGCAATCCCGATGAGTTAAAAAAACTCACTCTGGGACAATGGAAAATAAAGAAATACATGAGTTACAACAAAACACAGAGTAATCAAGCTAACATAAATCATAATAAATCAAACAACATAACAAAATAAGAAATACAGTGTAAAAAATTAGGTACCTAGTATTAATAAAAGATACAACTAAATTATAAATAGAAATTATTGGTTTGTTGTATTGAATATTATTTTTTACCATTATTATTTTTATACATTTTTCAGTTTTACTTGCATGTATTTATGTACATATTATAATTAGTATGATATATTAGACATGTTGCACTAACCTCCCCAAATTCAGAAATAAAGAATATTATTACATATAACTTTTACTGAAATTTTCAAGCATAACAACATGACTATGCTGTCGAATCAGCGTTTAACAGGAACCGTTGAAATTTAAAAAATTCAAAACAGGAACGTATTCAAATATATATATATGTATTTAGAATTTTTTGTTACAGGAGAGCCTTTCAATAGAAGTAATATTTCACCTCTGCAGTGAAAATTCCTTTGGTGTTCAAGAATTGCTTCTTCATCTCTGGGCCGACATTGGCCTTCAACATACGCTAGAAAGACGATTGCTAAGTCTTCACCGATACTGGGTATTCTGCCACGCCCTACCACTGGAAACTAACCTCAATACCTTTGTCTGCTCCTTCATCATCCACTCTCTGCTGCACATAATAAACTCACACAAAGCCACTGAAAACATGCAGTTTATGTGCATCGGCGCTTGCAAAATGCTGCATTCAATGATTGCTAAGATGTTGCCAGACTTATCGAGCTTAGTATCTCGATTCCTCTCGTTGATAGTCAGCACTGTCTCCCAGGCAGGACTGAAAAGTGCCTACATAAGGGAGGCTGTAGTATCACTTTTAAATTTTTTGCTGGTTGATAAGAAGACGTATTTGATGACCATACAAACATTGGATCCTTTACCAAATGAAGAATACTTCTCGAAGTTGAATAATGTTCTCAATGGAATATGTTTGAAAACTAATGATACCCTTTACAAGCAAATTGAAAACTTTTTGAATGGGGGACTAACTGGCAGGTAAGGCAATCAATTAATTATATTGTATTTAATATCATAAAGTTCATACTTTGCACATACATTTTAACAGAATTTTATTTGTTCTAAGGTACGAAGGTTTAAAAGTATTACACTACAAACTTAAAAACTCCAGGACTGAACTAGCGGCATTGTTCGAAGCATTAAAAGAAATCCGAGGCTTTTCAGAAGACTGTAAGAACAGCATCCTGCACCGGCTTTCTTGTGCGCTCATCCAAATTGCATCTGATGGAAGCGACAAAGAGGTATGAATCATTTTCTGTATTTTTCTCTTAATGACTTGCGTACAGTTTTCACAACAACAAATCTTTGATTTATTTCATCATTACTTTACTTCAACCCAGAGTGGGATTTGACCTCCTCAACAAATGTTCTCCGTTGACTCGGGTCTCTAGCAATTCTTCTCCAGGCCCCTGACTTTCCCATCCTACTCTGATCTTCTTCCATGCAGTCAGTCCAACCACTTGCTTGGTCTACCTCTGAGTTATGTCCACTGAGGGAGCCACTTGGTCATGGTTTTAAGTGTCCTGTCATCTAGCACTCTTTCCACATGAACATTGAAGTCTTTGGGACCTCCAGAATCTTACAATACTTTCATGCTCGATTTGATTTTTCATCGTCGAATGGAATGAATTGACTTAAATCATATTAAATATTCACTATTGATTCAATTTCCAGTCAAGCCTTCAAGCCTGCAGATGCCTTGGAGAGCTGGGAGTTGCAGACTACCACACACTGGTGCTGCGGCCATCGATGGATATGGACCATCTCATAGGGATGACCCCCCTTCAGTACCTGTCCTATACCAGCCTGGCCCTCCTGAACAATCTGTTCCACAACCCCGAACCGCGCATTGCAAGGGCCTCTTCTAAGGCCCTGACTTCCCTCTTAGCTTTCAAGGAAGGAATCGTTGCTTTAGGTAAGTGTTTAGTTTTAGGTAAGTTAGCTATTTTTTTCTCTTATTAGATTTCAACACTCTAATATTAACTAACTAACGAACCATCACACTATTTCTCTGCACAGGTAGGCAAAAACGATGGAACGCCACACAACTCTATCGCACACAATCTTCGCTTCATTCACATTCATACATACTTTTCTGTTATTTCGACTCTTAACATGAATCAAGTATTTGATTAATTTGACTGTGCCATGTTTTCCTGACTCTTTTTTCTTGTGGAAAACACAAAATATATCTTGTCTCATTTTATGACATTTAGATTTATATTTCAAAGCTCCATAGGTCATGGTGTAAATCACATTGCGAGCTAAAAAATTGAGATATTGACCTAGAGATTCGAGAGAAAAATCTGTTCAAATAGCATGACTCCAGAGCTCGCTGTTGGTGAGTTTTTCAAACTTTTTACAAAAGATTTTCTTCTTTATAGTTAAGATGTTCTTTGTTACTTGCAGATTTCCTAAGCCACCAAGAAGACATGGCGTTCATAAAAGATCTGTTGAAGCCATTCACAGCCCCGAGGAAGAACTATCCCAGCGCCAAAATCAAAATAAACAATAATCAATTGGACAGTTTGATAAGGCGACCGGACCTGTGGCAGTCGCAAGACTCAAGAGGTCACCTGCATTGGATCCTCAACATGACCTCATCCTTGCTGAAGTGCTTTGCTGAACAGGACTGCTTTCTGCACAATTTCACGGACATTAGCCAATTCAATGTCAGTAGAATTAAAATTAAATTACATGTATTTAGTCCTATGTCAATATAATGCATTTCCGCATCTAGACATAATTTTTATTTTTTATTTAGGAAACAAACAGATGGAATGAAAACTACTATCATTGTAATAAAGAACATTTCATGGCCGGAAAGGCAAAAGAGCTGAAGCGCCATTTTGGGAAGTTTACACCAGAGCACTTTCAAATTTTTTTTTGTTTTACAATTCTTTAAGTTTTCAGTATCCAATTAGATTTTGAAAAAAAAAGTTAACTCAGGTAACTCAATGCTCTCACTGAGTTACCTGAAGCGATAAAAAAGCCAAAAAGTCCCAAACTTGTGTCGCTTGAGTCAAGCTTTCGCCTAAATATCAAAATTCTTTCTTGAACAGATAGTCAATTTAACTGGCACGTCTAGGGCCTAGGAGTCGAAAGGTCTTATGTAAATTTATCGACATCAGTTTTCTTTCTAATCGTTATTGATCACATTTCTAGGGATTATCTGTTCAGTGGTATAAATGATAAATGTATAAATATTAAATGGTCATTTTATGATAAGTGTGTCATTTCATGAAGTTTTGTATGTCATTCGTTTGGTATAACTATGTATTTATAATGGTAATTAACCATTTTTATTAAAAAAAATCATTTTCATCCATAAATTCATCCGATACATAAAAATACTTGCTTTCGGATGTATTTTGTTTATTTTTATAATTTTCAAGTTGAACTTTTTTTTTTAAAGCAAGACTTGGTCGGCCTTTGAAATTTGACATTTTAAAACTGACAGTGAAATTGACGATTTTAACTTTTGCACATTGTTTTAACAAAATAGTAACTTAATCTTTAAATATTTGATTTATTAAAAAGAGCCTATGTGGCCTATGTTCAAACACCAATAGAGATCAGTTTTTTGGTTTATAAAATAAATATATTTTTCAATTTCATAGATTTTAAAAATGATATGTTTTCAAAAAATTATTGCGATTTTGAAAATACTGAATGCCTTAGAAATCCTTCCTTCAATGGTTATATTCATGACAAAATTTGAAAGTACCCTTCCACAAATATTTATTTATCATTTAATTTTTTCAGGTTTCATTCTCGGAAACACTTCTTCCCTGCCTAATTGGTTTACTCCACCTCTACGGCAGCGAAGACCAAATCAACACAATACGCTCAAACATTCAGACATTCTTCAATAACTATTACGAAGGAACTTTTGCCTCTCCTAGCGTTGGAGATAACAAGCCTACCGCTGGCCCCAGTCATCAGAAAGACTCTGCTGGAAACACAAAGTCCAACAAGATATTTGCCAAAGAGTCAATCCAGTGTATGCTGGAACTTGTTAAATTTATTTCCATACAAAAAAAACATTACAAGAATCTCACGTAAGGATGCATTTTTGTATAATCACTATAGGTACCTGCGGTGAAAATTTATTATTAGGTTTTTTAAATGAACCGAAAAACAACTTATTTGGAAAACCATTTATTTATGCAGTAATTTTCAATAACATTGATTTAGAGCTAGCATTTCACAATAGAGTTTTGATTCCAACCTTGATGTATAGCATTGAGGCATGGAACTGGTAGAGGACGGTTAACAGTTGAATGAATGTAGTAGAAATGAAAGTAAAGCCTGAGGTATATTTGTGGTGTTATATCACAAATACAACTGCAGATTTAAGCACAAGTAACAAGATGTATATAGGGGATTCTTGGACATGTAAAGTAGATAGACATAGAAAGGTGTATCAGAAAAATACACCATATGCGAGTGGATGGAAGAAAAAGTCTGAAACGCCTCAGGAAAACATAGCACAATCGAGTGAATTAAATATTTTAACAGAATTATGTCAAGAGTCGGAATAACAGAAGAGTATATATGAATATGATTGAAGCAAGAGTATGTGCTAGGGCAGAGCTGTGTGATGTTCAATCCTCTCTGCTTACCCCTGAGTAGAAATGGTGTGATGATTAGTTAGTTGATTAGGAGTATTGCATGTAAATATGCACCAGTGTTAATTTATCAATTAGTATTATTATTATTTTCCAGGAAATCCAGAAGTGCTGGTGACCACAACAATCTGATGGAGTTTGACTATCTACCCATCTCTTGGGCCGCTAGTTCCACCGGCGCCCACTTTGCTGCCATCTACTACGGAGAACTTTGGGGCCTGTCCTCTCCCGACCTTCAACTTCCATCCAACCCTGATAAAATATCATCCCTGCGTAGAGGGGAACACATCTTGTCAATATTGAGAAAGGTTTTGTTCAATTCATTCATCACTGCTTGTCTTTTTATAGGATTGTTATCATTTTGAAACTCATAGCTACAATAATATTATTACAGTTATACCCCACTATAAACAGGTTGGTTGGAAGAAATTGCCACCAGGCAATAAGGCCCCGCTCATAATAAATATTATGTATGTTATATGTATTTGTTATGACGAGTTAATAAACAAATAGCTATATTTTTTGTTTTCCCAATATAAATAACACTAGATATAAACAGAAACAGCCACTAGGCAATAAGTTCTCTTTTGTACAATCAATGTTTATATAAAACGTTATCTACGTAATTGTACTTATAAATGCAATTGTACTGTCTAGGATTTCACTCCCTGCAGCATGGAAGGGGGGGGTATGCTCCCACCCACTTATTTATACTACTGAGGGTTATTTAGAGAACTAGGACCGACAGTAGTTCTGCCGGTGGGGAAGGTGTTTTGTTGCTGAACAGAATCGCTTCTGACATCGATATATTTTACGTCAGAAGAAAGTTTTACGAAATAAAATGAAACACTTTGATTCTTAAAAGAATTTTTGCTCATAGAGACACCCTTCTCTGCTGCCTGCATAGCTTCTATAATAACATTATTTGTAATACATAATTTCACAGTTGTAATGTTTGTATTTAAAATTCAAGATAAAATAATATGTATGGCTATCAAATAAATAGCTTTACTACATACGTCATCATTGTAACATAAATATTTTATAAATTCTTGCAGAGTTATCTCGCTATCGGAGACAATGATGCTCTGAACGGCTGCGGTTCAGCTCACCTCTTGAATCCCGCAGAGCGGAGGAACTTCTACATGAGGATGGGGTCCTTCAGTGACGCCCTCCTGATGCAGGACTTGGCTCTTTCTAACTGCGGATCTCCTACACAAAGCCAAAGGGAAACCATCGATGACACAAACAACTCTTTCAATCTATTTCCTAGTAAGAGAACAATTTTTCTCCATTAAAATTTTACAAAACTTTGCTCTATTAAACAATGTACTATTTCTATGTGCTATCAACAAAATTCTGAAATATTTTAGCATTATATAGTTTTATTAAAACTACTACTGTTAGTGACGAGTAATAAGATTCAACATAGAATATGCACAATGCATAAGTGTTTATGGGTGTTATACCGTCTCCATATTAATAATAATAATATCTTGTAATGAAAACCTGTTTATTTCAGCTACAGCTTTAGAATCCAACGTGATATCCGAGAGGAGCTTTGCCAGTTCACTACAGATGTCAGGATTATACCACCTGGCTGGGAAATACATGGACGCATGCGCAACAGAATCTTCGTTAGATGATTTGAAGTTTGAGTGCTTTTGGCGACTAGGTATAGTTTCTGTTATGCTTTCTATTTTGACAATCTTAAAAAAAGGAAGAAATTATGGTAGACCTTTTCGCTAAGCATAACTTGTTTTGAAAAGGGAGTAGGTAAGTTGGTTTCCCGCTGTGAGAATTGAACTCAACCCGTCCTACTACTGGCCGAGCGTCCTAACCACCGGGCTATCAACCAGTTTTAAACAGTATTGACTGGTTATTGATTATTTCTTTTTCCAAACTGACTGTTTTATTGCCACTGAACATATAATTCCTAGAAGTGTGATCAATATCGATTTGAAAGAAAACTGATGTCGCCAATTTACATTAGACCTTTCGATTCCTAGGCCCCAAACGGGCCAGTGAAATTGATTATCTGTTCAAGAAAGAATTTCGATATTTGAAAATGTTTGAACCATTTTACCAGAAGTAAAGAAAAATTGACCTTACTTGGTCACACGGACACACCCACAACAGACTTCCATCTCTTTAGTGTTTGTTGTATATACGTAATATTAATTGCCTTTAACGTTAACAGGTAACTGGAGTCTTCAAGTAGATTCAGGGTATCTGATATCTAAAACCCAGAAGTGCTCAGATTCTGGAATAAACATTCAATCGGATATCTATTGGCCTGCGTACCAGTACATCTCTCTGAAGGATTCAATCACCAGAAACTTTAATAGTGCAGACCTTTACTTGAATACTCTACGAGAAGCGAGGCAATATGTCGCCTCATATTGCATGAAAAATAGCCTCGAAAGTTGTCAAAGCGCTTATGAGCTATCAACGAAGCTACAAATTCTACAGGAGATTGAGCATTTTGTGGCAGTGAGTAACTTTTTTTACATTATATTAAACAATTACTTTGTTTCAATCACCGGTTTTGGTAGAACCGTTCCTTCGTCAGAATGAATGTCAATCTTGCCACAAACATAGAAAGAAATATTAAATAATAAATACTAACTTTACTGCCAGGCTTCACCCCGAGTATAAACATTTATTTTTTTTCATTTTAAACTATTAAAAAAGTATGGAACACACAATATGACATCTAGTATAATTTTTGACAGCTAAATGGATATTTATAATTTCCATAGCTCACGATTGAAATAAAATTGTAAGCTTAAAATATTTGGGTTGCCCTAGAAATTCCAGACAGAAAAGCTGGGCAAATTTTATAAAGACAGCGCAGCATCCAAGAGTTTTTTTGTGGAGCACACAAACAGATTTTCTGCTGTATAGTTAGATAAGTAATCATTAATGGTTGAAGTTGGAAATAATGCGAGGAGAAGGGCTAGGAAAGGGGTGTGCTGAGTAAGTTTTTTTTATGCCGCATTCAAATACTACAGATTACACACGCTGCCAAAATTGTGTATGTATATATCACTAAATAATATTTGGATCATTTTTATAGCACTGGTTTTGTTAAAATTCACCTCAATGGCGTTTAACCCTCCTAGTCTCAGAGAAGCGATCTATGGGCACACCCATTATACAGGCATAGTGTATAATGGGTGTGCCCATGCATGCCTAGTTTGGGAGGTTGTAATATGTAATATTTTTTAAATATGTATCATATTTAATAATTTTGTAAAATATTAAATTAAATAAATAAATCTAGACTGTGCTAAAGGCCTCTCAGCGCCCATCTGTCACAGCCAACTTCGATGTATCATATAAAAAACAATGACATAGGAAACACTGTGAAACAAAGAAAGTCCATTAGACAAACCTTTTGTCGCACAAATAAGTTCATTTGTCAAACATTATTCTTAAACATTTAGATTTTGTTAGCGAAGTGCTGAGACCAAAAGGGCTTATGTCATAACATATATAACATTTTCGTTCCAGGTGAAAGCAGTAAGGAGTAATGATGAAGAAAACTTTGGTGGCTTGTTAGTCAACTGGTCCGCTAAAAGTATTCTGCCGCTCAGTGATTTCAAACACGTTGAGCCCGTATTGGCGCAGCGAGTGGTCATCTTGGAAAACCTGTCAAAACACAGTACCGAAGCGGGGCTGCAGCTCTCAGTTGTTGAGCTGCAGTTACAGTATGCAGGTAAGATAGCAATACTAGAGTGTTAGATACTGTCAGTATCGCCCTGGTGAAATACCCCCGCATTCAGGATTCAAATTTTGCTTGAATTGGCTTTAGCCATGTTTAGTCACCAGATTTGAATAGCCAGGTACTTTACAACCTTCCTCTTACCCATCTCCTTCCCCGCCTCACAAGATACCTCAATTGGGGATGCCATAGCCCCACTGGCCTCGGGCAATTGACATTATAGTGTTACATAAAAAAAGTGCTTAGTATGAAACTGCCTATATCTTTAGAGCTAGAACTTCTTTATTTGCTTCTTCCTCTGATATCTGTCCTATCTGAGGTTGGCTATCATCAGGAAATATTCACGACAATGCAAAGGTTTAATTCTTTTGTATATAGATTGACCATAGGGTTCTCTGTTTAGTTTTGTTTGTTTGCACAATATCACAGAATATTATTTTCTATTTCATGATATGTATAATGTAAGTAACAAAACATATATGTAAAAACAAAATAAATGAAATAATCATTTACAGAGAACAAAGAACGAGTCGTAGAGATTTTAGCGGCTACAGACATATATGTCAAAATATATGCACACAGCGAATCACATCCCTTTTCTTTGGTTTAAAATGTAAGTGTTAAATGGGGTAATTATTCTTAAACTAAACAAGGATGCGTGTGAATGCTATGAATAAATATGAGTCTTGGCGTCATATATTAAATGCGTAAGTTCCATGGTCGTGAAAATAACTTTTCTTTGGAAAGGCTATGGGACGCATTTATCTAGAATTTCAAGGGGTTTTTTTTTATTAACAATCAATTTTCTTCTTCTTCAAAAGCTCTCTGGTGTCCTGCTTTGAACATATCCCTCCCTCAATTTTTTCCAAGTTTGCCGATCCTGGGCGGCTTTCTTCTTCCTAACCTTCATCTTCATCAAAATCTCCGTCCCCTCTCCACTCTCTTCAGCCTCACAAAATATTCCAATTGGGGATGCCATAGTCTCACTGGTTCTAGACAATTGGGAGCAGTTGGGGCTCTTGTGCGATATTCACATTAAAAAAATATTTCAGAGCTTGCCTTAACCCACGGCTGGGTGCAGGCCGCCACTCGTTGGATCAACAACGCCTCCCGCTCAGCCCAGGCCCTCCTCAGATTGCCCTCCGCCAGCGGGGAGGACCTCGCCTCGGTGGCCAAGCTGAACGGGCTCATCAGGATGGCGGAGGGTCGAGCTGCGTGGTTCGGGGGCCATCAGGACGTGGCCCTACACCTTGTAAAGACGCTCATCACCAACGGGAGCAGTGGAGACAGTCTGCTGCATGCTAATGCTCTGAGGTAATCCATAATATATAATTTTTGTGACATCTATCTCTATAAGCAGGAAATACTTATCAGCTGTATCTTGTTAAGGCGCTCATCAACACCTACAGCTAGGGATAGTCATAGTAAAGAGAGATGGGATTGGTAATGAATGACCACCACTACATCCGACAAGGAGACTGCGCTAAATAAACAATATGGCGTCTTGCTTATCATGACACAACGAATATTTCGATAGCTCATGATATAAATGGCATTGTGGATCGAAAGCAGTTGCTTTGACGTAGAAATTGCAGATAGAAAAAACTGTGAAAATCTCATGACGCCATAGCTCACTGTTCCAGAGTTTTTGCTGCTTCATGCAAACAGATCTTCTGATTTATAATTAATAATAATAATAAATGGTTTATTTCAGCGGAACAGAGCGGTGGGTGCAATACTCTGCCTGTTATATAAATAATAGTTAAATAAAAATAATGAAAGGCATAACGTAAAAAACATAAAAATAACATAAAATACACAATAAAAATACAAATACCAAAAAATAAAATAAATTTTAAAGAGCAGTATGAGTCAAAATATAAAAATATTTTTAGACTCATACTGAATTTTGTTTTATTTGATTCTTCTCTTTCAGATTGTACGGCTCTTGGATGGTGGAAACCCGCAGTGAAAGCGCAATGGACATTTTGGACAACTATCTGAGTAAATCCTTGGAGATATTGGGGGCCAACGGAGATATGCCAGCTAAAATAGATGCCTACCTCACTATAGCGAGGTTTTCCGACGGAGAATACAAACAGATGGATACGTATATGAAGTCGGCGGCCTTTGTTAATAAGATAAAATGTATGGAAAGATGTAAAGATACGGCCGTTTCCTTAAAAGAAAAGCATCATGCTAGCGAACTCTCAAGGTATTATTATTATTACTTTATTTTATGGGATTACCGCAAAGGGGTCTCAACGACCTGGAGCCAGCGGTACTATGGTATCCTCTATTTGGGGTATGTTGTGTGACTAAAGGAAGAAGAGAGAGGAAGGAGAAGGTCGAGATACATCCAGAGCCAAGGAGCTTACCGCTCTGCTCATCGATATATTATGGTTGCACGTATTATTAAATGTAATGCTCTCATTATTTTGTATTACGTATATGTACATAACTCACGCCCACAACCATACTGGCGCACGTCAAAATATCTCAGTCTGAGATAATAGACTTTGAAGTTTTGCATCTTCACTATGTGTGTGGATATATAAACATGAATCAAGACTTTAATGTGTCTATTATAATTTGAAAGTATGAATAGTAATGTAATCTAGTGTTTAGAGCTTAGAACTCTAAATAACTGTGCCTTATGATAGCTTAACAGAATCCAAGCAACAGCAAGAAGTGCATCTAAAAAGACTAAAGTTCATTATACCAGTTTGATTTATGCCAGTGTAGTTGCGGAAGTGCAATATTATTATTCCCAATGGTATTATTTTATTTTTAAGAAAGGAAAAAACAATATGTATTTACAATTTTACAACTATTTTTAGGGATGAGAGAAAAGCACTACTTTTCAACGATGGACAAGGCAACATTGATGAAACAGAAATTTCCAACACTCAATCAGAAAGAGATCACTATCTTCAACTGGCTATCAGGTACAATAGGCATACCACAATGACTGAATTGTAACCTCTCGCTCTTTCTCATAAATGACGCATGTAACAGAAAGGACGGTTACAACGGAGCTCTCGGCAGCAGGACCATAGTGAATTCAAAATATTATGGAATTCGGCTGTGTGTAGTTTTGCACAGCTATTAGTTACGTACAAAATTTTATTTTTGATATTTACTGTCTGAGGATTGCTCACGTGTTTGTGGAAAAATGAAAGATTAATAACCTTAAAATAACAAGAAATTGAATTTAACGTTTTTTAAATAGATTTAAGATTGAATTAAACAATATTGATACACAAAGCAGGGTGAAGAGATAATGCCATCAAAGCCATGGAGCTCCCGATTCAACCAAGAACCGCGAGCGTAATCAATTATTATTTTTATTTTTTTCCACCTAGGCATCGCATATTCAATCCTCTGCTTAGCTAAGTCCTCCATCATTGCACAAACAACATTTTTTGGTTATAATGATTGTTGTAGGAGGAAATCAAATATTGTAGGGTATTCGTAACCTGGTGATGTTTGTATTTCTTTTTAAAAACAATATTTTTTGGAGCAAAGCCAGGACCGGTCTGAGGTTACTTGCAGAGGTCGCTAGTGTGCTGAAGGCTGTTGAGCGACCACTATAACTCATTAAATACATACAATATTGTTTTGATGTTTTGCTGTACAGGTGCTATCTTTCTTCCCTGTCTGATGGTGAGGAAAACAATCTATGTGTGTTCCGTGTCATCTCCCTTTGGCTGGACAACCCCTCCCTGGTGCTGGAGGGTTCCTCTGAAAGGTCCTTGGCAGAGTTCTTCAAGTGCATCCCTTCCAGGAAGTTCCTGCCGGTGATTCCGCAGCTGGCTCCTCGGATCAACAGTGTCAATGGGAAACCTTATCAGCACATTATCTACAATTTAATGGGTATTTTGGTTTATATTAATTCCACACAGGAAGGGGCCTCCTCAAGACCTCCTGTCATCTTTGGCTACGCTTTGTAGAGGGTCTTTTTAAGGAGAAGATGAACCTGTCGTAGGAGGGAGGTAATGCAAAAGTCAGTATGTCGTTCGATAGTCAAGCTGTTAAGCACAAGAACGAGTCGTAAAATAAGTATAACAATGTGAAATCCAGATTGTCAACTAATTCTAGTTCCAATAATATTGTTGACATAACTAATGTGCATGTACTTTTGACTTACACAGAGAGGTGTCTCATTGAACATCCACACCATACCCTACCCATAGTCCTGGCCTTGAAGAACTCCAACAAGGATGCAGAGTTGCTCTGCAGGGCTACAAAGATATCACAAACTTCCAACAGTGGTAAACGTCAATTTTACACAAAATTTCATTACATATTTACTGTAAAATCAGGCCTTTTAGGTGTTAGCAGTTGAAACAGGCTACTCTCTAAAGGGTCATAATATTTGTCCACCCGTCCACATACTAAATACAGTGGCGAGCACTACCTTAGCGTACGTTTACATGCCCAACACCAGTATGTATATTGATTGCATATAACCAAGTTCAACTGTAGAGTTTGACAATAAAATAGAAATTCAAATGCAGCAATTATTTTTTTTAATTGGCAACACCGATTTTGGAATCGATTATATTTCAATCAGATGTGAGATTATGCTACACTTCTGAATTTGACAGTTTGACATTTAACAAGAAAAACTAGTTTTCTTCTACTTCTTATTTTTTGGTTAAAGGGTGTGTTTCTTCCACATACTTTTTATTTTGATTTAACATATCGTTTAGGACATGGGGTATGCATTAACAAAAACCTTGAGATTAATTTTGTTAAGTGGGCCGCACAAAATGTTGGCAATTTTTTCTGGTATTATTTTTCAGACTGTACTTATACATGTTTATGTTATGATTTTAGAAGAACCGTATATTGCGACAGCCAAGAAATTGCTTGATTCGGTTTCCAGAAAAGGAAATGCAAATCTCACCAGCATTATCCAGCAAACAAATTTACTAAGCATTGGTATTTTATAACATTTTTAATTACTACTAACTTATTGTATCTGACTTCAGCTAAATGATATTTTTAACCTTCAAACTGCGGGAAGAGACTAAAGTCAATACAAGAGTCGAGGTTCATATACTATATCTTTAGCGACATCTACAAAAATATATTCAATTTAATTATATCTTTATCTTGAGTCAAAATTTAAAGCAACCGAGACAGTTTTTCCCATTCACCTCGTTAAAATCTCCTGCCTCGGTACAAACAGCCTTAGACCTCGCATTAGACGATTAATGCAATCTCTGTACGTAACGTACTCCGCTTTTCGTTGTAGTGCAATTAAGCAACGGTTTTTTGACATTTGAGTATTAATCTTTTTAATTGAAAAACTTATCACTAATAATCATAAATATTACCTACGTAAAATGTTTAAAACTCAAACGCATTAGAGCTGTTAACCTAAGAATTGACTTTGCTATTTTGAGATTTATGTCCAGTAGTTTATTGCGTGTGTAGTTTCCGTGTTTTGGAGCATTTAAATGTTGGAGCAAGATAAATTTTAACTAACGAAGTGTGCAGAAAAATGATAATTTTTTTTTATATTAATGTTCAAAGCGAAAAAATGTACCCGAAGCTTAAAATTTTATTTATTTGCACAAAAAAAACAGTGCATGAAAAAATCCTTATTACGTAAAACGCTCATGGTATGGACATATAGATCAGACAATCTGTTAAACATTTCAAACACAAACAGACATAAGTACCTCGTCTTAGCGCCTGGTCCGTGTTGATATTCAGTAACGTTTTATAATGTTTAATTTTGTTTGTATTAACATCGTCCCAAAATAATGATAACCGAGTTAAGATATGAATGGGTTATGTGAGCAAGGTATCAACAAAGAGAAATCATGTGAAATATTTTCAACACCAGTTTTAAAAATTATTATTGCTCTGTGAAACGAGATAAAAAAATACTCCGCATGAAGGTGACATCACACATACAATTTGAACGCAGGCTGAGGGTTAAATAAGTACATACATTGTTGCTAACTCGATTAATGATTTTGTTTAACTTCCAGCTCTGATTAGTTTGGCAAATTTGAAAGTAAATCCAAAACCCACTGAGCAGCCTGTTCCGAAATCTGAACCGATTAAGAAACTGAAACAGTTAAATCTAACTCTTGTACCAACCGTCACTGTTCCTGTGAGAAAGAATGGCAAATACGATGATATTCCGAGTAAGTTCACACTTTAAAAAGTCAATGAAGTATTAAATAGGACTTATATTTTTAAATTATGTAAGGCATTATTAAATTCTATGTACAATTTTTTTTGTTACCAGCTGTTGTATCGTTCTCGGAAAAATTTGTGCTTGTCGGAGGAGTCAATGTTCCCAAGAAATTATCCTGCAGAGGATCAGATGGTATTGAAAGGCCTATGCTTCTTAAGGTGTGTTTTATTATTAGTACATACAGTGGATCCTCTATATTTGTCTCCCCCTATATTAATGAAATTTCGTATGTCTCAAAGACTTTTATTAATTGCTTCCGTAAAAATTTCAATAGCAATCTTTTGTTCTTAGTAAAATAATATCTTTATATTAGGGTGAAGATGACATTCGACAAGACGCCGTAATGCAGCAAGTTTTCATCATAGTCAATCATCTACTGGCTTCAAATCAACAGACTAGAAGAAGACGTCTGCTAATACGTACTTACAAGGTAACATTATTATTCTAATTCTATTCATCAATTTATTTATCAATCAAAATACAAACATTCTCGGGTCACGATTAATCAGACAATATTTGAAAAACTCCTACTACCATCATAATAAGCGGAAGATGTTGCTTGTTCAATGAATGAGGACTTGGCTAGCAGAGGAATTGAACCCACGACGTCCGGGTGGGAATCCGACGCGTTTGTCCACTCAGCTACTAACCGATCGGTAATGCTAGTGACCAATCAATTAATCATTGAATCGACCAATCAATTAATGAATCAATTCCAAAATTAATTCATCAGTGAATAAATCAATCATTCAAGGAATTAATAAATAAATCATTCATCAATCGATCAATGAATCAATCAATCCTTCAGGTGGTGGCGCTATCCCGCCGCTCCGGCGTGATAGAGTGGTGTGAGGGCACGGAGCCCCTTGGCCGCCTGTTGGTGGGCGGCGACGGCTCTGGCGGCTACCACGCGCGCCTGCGCCCCCAGGACCTCTCTTCGCGCGATGCTCGTAAGATGATGATGGACAAGCGCACCGCCTCCAACGAGGTGAAGCTGAACGTCTTCAAGAGTATCCTGGCGGGCATGAAGCCCGTGTTTCATCACTTCTTCTTTGAGAATTTCCTGCTGCCGGCCGTTTGGTACGAGAGAAGGCTGGCGTATACCCACAGGTATAATAATTGATTACTTTTTGTGATTTAAATTTTGGCCGTAAAGCACAAATCTGTTTTCTCAAGCAGCAAAAACACTTATGAAATTATTTTTTAAATTTAAAAATCCTTTTTTCAGTGTGGCAACTTCATCCATGATTGGTTATATCCTCGGATTGGGAGATCGACACGTGCAAAACATCCTCATTGATAAATCAACAGCTGAGGTGATTCATATTGATTTTGGTAAGCACAATTCCTATTTATACAAAATGGCATTCCATAAATCTTATTTGATTGATTCCACTGCTGTAATAAAACTATGCTTTCTTAAATTAGCCGAACCTTTTGATGTTTTCCTGTTTTTACCATCCATGTCATAATTACATAAAACATATCGCCACCGTAATGAAAAAGGGCTGAAGCGCCATTTTGGGAAGATTACACCAGAGCACTTTAATGTTTTTTTTTGTTTTACAATAAAATTCATAAGTCTTCAATAGCTGGTTAGATTTTGAAAAAAAAAGGTTAACTAATGCTCTCACTGAGTTACCTGAAGCGACAAAAAAAAGTCCCAAACTTGTTTCACTTTAGTCAAGCCTTCTCTCAAACGGTAAATATATCTTAGATGGCTGAAGGGCCACAGAAGTCTTCAGAATCAAACGAGAGTCAGAGCATTCTATGCAGAAAAAACACTGATCAAAACTGCAGCCCTAATAAGCCCTTTTGCCTTTTCGGCTTCCATATCATATTGTTAATTTCCTTTGACTTACTTCAGTCAGCATAGTTGTATTTGAAACAGTTTTTTTGACTTACAAAACAATCAATAGAATCAATTTTTACCAAATTTTATTATTTCAGGCATAGCATTCGAACAAGGCCGAGTGCAGCCGACTCCGGAAACTGTCCCGTTCAGGTTGACCCAAGACATGGTGGCCGGGATGGGCCTGGCTGGAGTTGAAGGAGTCTTTAGAAGGTAAGTCTTTACCAACAATCTTATTGAGATATCAAATTACCACTTAAATACAAAAATTTTTTTTTTACCGTTTCGTAGCTATACTCACAATATGATAATACAAGCATCCAGCCCTACGCATGTACACGTATCCGATTGTTATTATGCTGTCAAAAGAGAACCACGCTCGCCTGTTACTATACACATCACAGGAAAGCGATACTGCTGTAATTGAAACTATTTACATTCATACTTTTTATGATTTTTTTTTGGAGGAAACTTTTTTCAGCATCGGTCTATCTGGGTCCAGTGGTTCTACGAAGATTTTGTTATCAGTGGTTTAAAATTTCAGATTTCGTTTTCTAAATTCAAATAGGTTTTTTGATGTAAAATTTAATTTTTTCCGTTACAACAGTTTCGCTTTCCTGTGATGATATATTATACATATATGTATGCAATTACATATTTCCAAATTTTTTATTACAGGTCCTGTGAAAAGACGATGGACGTATTGCGAGCCAATCAGGAAACGCTTCTTACCATCCTGGAGGTGCTGTTGTGTGACCCACTGTACATGTGGACCATTAGCCCTCTGCAGGCGTACAGCAAGCAGGACCTCCCCACACCGTCTCTCACCAACTATAATACTGGTAAACTAATCTTTTTATTTGATATTTTTTATGAATAGATTACCCGAAATAGGCATTTATTTTGGTAGGACAAGCTGTATAGGCTTGGTGGGTGGTAAGCTCCTTTGATTTGGACCCAGAGTTTGTGCATTAAAAACTCATTTTAAATGTACATAATTTCATTAAATTGAATTTCGCGTGAAGTATTTTGTGAGGAACCACCATTTAAAATTTAAATGTTTACTATTCACTTCCTTCAATCTCTCAATTACCTCACGAAATCATTAAAGTCGTGAGGTGCGACATCTTCCTATACCACGTCTTCCATCAACCTACCTCTGGATTACCAATATAACCTTATATTTGAGAAAAATTCTCAGAATATGGACCTCGACTCTGAGTATGTCTTATGTATGAAATTTGGATGTTCACAAACATTCATGGCATCCTACCAACTTAAATTCATCTAGCGATCAAGAATATCCAATGTAGCATCGCTTCTCATGATACAACACAATACAAATATACCACCCCAGTCAGGAGCACTGATTTGTTAGGACTGAGGAGTTTGCAGCTTAATCAGCCGGCATACCTAGCAACCTTATTTGTCACCCCCCATGATGTGACCAAAATATTGGAGATGTTTCTTATTGTTCTTCTTTCATCTTGGTAATGTTGTGAGTTTTTCCGCCCTGCAGAAGCGAGCGGTTCAGGCAGCGAGGCGGAGCGAGCGCTATTGCGTGTCCGCAACAAGCTGGAGGGTGTGGAGTTTGGAAGCGCCCTGGCAACACCGGGGCAGGTGGCACGACTCTTGCAGCAGGCCACAGACAGCAACAACCTCTCCAGGCTTTTCCCTGGCTGGCAACCCTTCCTGTGAATACTCAATTAATAAAATGCGAAAAAAATAAAATTACTCAGTGTGCCTTACCTTGCCAGCCATGTCAGTTTTCGAATCGATGGCTTATAGTCAAGATATTGTTTTTATGTTAATATCCTTGGATTGGTCTGAGTTAGAGTTGCCATATTTTTATCCATATGTACAAATTTGGGTCCACATAGTTTAGTTTAGTTCATAACTCATTTTCACCAAAAATTGGAAATACAATATCTTGGTTTAAACTATCTTATGATGTTAACTCTAGTTTTGTTTATCTATAAACTACCCTGAATTAATGTGTAATCTCTGAAGTCATCATAGATTTTATAACTTGGAAAGAAGGGTTGATTTCAATGCCGAATTTCTAAAGCTTCTTAAGCGGGAAGCCGCATTTGCCGTAAAACGTGTCATGTGGAAAAAAAAAGAGTTTTTTATATGAAATTAAAAGGGACCAAAATAAATCTTCTTATGTGTGAACAATTTCTTAAGTCGAAACTTCTAAGGTATGTTTTACTGAATTTTTGTTTTCTTTGTTTTTTTTAATATTCCTTGCACCCTTTGGGGGTTTTTTTGTCGATGAGTTTGTTTAACCTATTAAATGAGCTATTCTTCAAACACATAATCAGATTTTATAGCATTCCATACTGCCTGCAGACTCCAATATTAAGATGGTTTGTTCAAAATGTATCTTATAAAAAGTGTCAAAAAAACTTAACTGACAAATTCACAATGTGATCAAAATGTAGCATTTAATTTTTAATATCAAAGTGTGCTGTTATATTAAAAATATTTTCATAAATCTCGGTAATAAGAATGTTTTTGTTTTATTGATTAATTATGAAAAATAGGATAATGAAGGGTTGTGCTAGATGTAATTTAGTCATTAAATAACAAAAAAAAATAAACTCATTTTAACATTATTTTAATTTTATTTTTTTGTATCACATTTCTACAATATACAGTAACAGTACATTTATTATAAGTATAAAAATTAAGGTAATTTGAAATTAAAAGTTTGTTCATAATGTGGCATCGATAATATTGACATCATTATAAAGAAACATTATTTTCATTAAAAACTTTCCCTCAATTGAATTAAAATTTTACTTCTAATTTCGATTCTTCAAGATGAATCTTGTCAAATTTAATTAAAGAGTTATTTTTCCTACAAATTTGTATCATTACATTACTGTGAAACAGACTTTTCATAGCTATTAAAGAAGTTGGCAGATCTAAAGCTAGCAAATCTTGAATAAATCAATTATTTTATGAAATCAGCAAAAACATCGAGAGGGGTGCAGCAATTTTAGTAATAATCAAGGAAAAGTTTTTACATAATTTTAAGTAATATTCACAAATTAAATTAATGTTTATTTATTTAATAACTAACAAACACTGAAATTTAGAGGTAAAATTTTTATCAATTTAACATTTTGCATCACAAAAAGCCTTTGTGAGAGATACTTACTTTTTATAGGGCTTATTTTATTATTTTAAAGGTCATTAAGCAAAATTTGCATAAATATATCATATTTTGATTAAAAAAATATACATTTATATGTATCCCTTGAATTTAAAAACACTATTTATTAAAACAGTAGACAGCGGTAAGTTTGTAGGAATTAAATGGCTTCTCAGATGTGTCACTTTAATATTATAGGCAGGACTTTTCTGCATTCATTTGCCGCAATTATATTCTTTGAATATCTTAGGCGCTTAAACTAACCGATCTTCGTGTACTCCTTTGTTTTGTACTGCTGATTTTACAGATCTCTTACTTTAAACTTATCAAACCTAATTAACAAACAACGCACTAAACAATAGCGCATTGTCTCAGCTTGCAGTAATTACATTGTAAGTGTGCTTAAATATGAATACCAGATCTTTTTCAATTTCTTATGCCAGCGTTGGAGTGAATGAATACATAATACACTTCTGTTTTAAGTATATAAAACCATATAAAAGTAGCAAACTAACTACCTAACTATCTAACACAACATGTTTCTCATAAGTTCTCCAATGATGGAACTAACTGCGCATGGTTGCTGGCTGCATCTATCTTATGTCGATAGAAAACTAAAGTTGAAAAGCTACTGCGACTTATTAAATTCATTGCAAATCAAATTATCATTTGAAAGTGTGTGCGGGTGTCATGGTCAGTCATGTTCGTCCAATTAAATCTCGATTTTTTTTTACATAAATGCAATGATTTCTTGAATGAGAGTTAAATTCATAGGCATTATGCGGTGAATTCAGAAGCGTGTTAGCATTGACTGGGGGCTTATTTGAAGTTCATGAGGCCGGAAGCCTTTCCCAGGAGGCCGGCTGCCCCCTCTGCTCCAGACTCGGCAGTCTTGTGGGTCGCTGCGGCAATTCCAGCCACCATCTATAACAAACATTCAATTATTTATTTGAAGAACAGATTCAGCTGCGTTATCTAGCTCAGTGGTGTAAGTGCCTAAAATTCTCAATAAATCTTTTTAACAAAGTTCACAGAAGATTTAAAACTCCAATATCAAGGAAAGTTAGTGGGGATGTTGTGCGTGGGGTCTTTCCAAGTAGAGAAAGTTGTAAATATTGGTAGCGAGAAAAAACACAAAAGCCCAAAAGTCATTCCACAACCGAGTTGTTGAGCACAACAATGAGTCGTAGAATCAATCAGTTCTCATGCGGCATATGTATTTGGCATGTTTCCCAGCTATGCCAAAAGCATCAATAACGCTATTCTCAGACCACCTTCCATTGAAATAACAGTAGAATAAGAATAGCATTCCCAATTGACAGATTAAAATAGAGGAATCTATCAAAGCTTTATTAGAGCTTTTTAAATTTAACAGGGGATGTCTACTAAACTCGACAATACGGTGCCATTTCAACATTTTGCTGAGTCAGCAGTTGTGTACTTCTATAGTATCTGCACGCACAACTTTTAGCCTCTGGCTTCGATAAAGTTTGAGTGCCTGAACCAAGCGATGATGTGCTAATTTAGCTCTACAATATTTATTGAATACGTGTATTACCTTTTCCCTCTGCTCATCGGCGTACTTCTCAGCATCCTTGAGCTTGGTGTCCACGAGGTGGCCGGCGCTTTTGAGGCCAGCGTCCGCCGCCTCCTCCACCTTGTGCAGACCCTGGTCAATGGCACCTGTCACGGCGTTTTGGGCCTGCTCTGCCGCGGCTGTGGCTGCCTTCTTGCCCTCATCAATGGCGCTGGCTGCATTCATTATTTAAATTTATTTATGTAATGTGTGAAAATATGCTTAGCATCGAACCCTTCATAGAAAAGTCACAAATTGCTTGGACATGTACCAAGAATGCCAGAAGACTAACTTCTGCTTAAAATACTGAGTGCAATTCCAGAGGTAAGACGTACAGTGGGCTGCCCCGGGCAAAATTGGAAAAAGCAACTAGAGAGGCTTGGCCTACTATGGACTAAGGGCACTGAAGTAGCACAAGACAGGGACACCTGGAGGCGCCTTGTCGAAACAAAAGATTCCTGACTCAAATAGGACAAGAAAAAGAAGATGAGATGAGATTTAATGTAAAAATCATGTAATTTAAATGAAAAATATTTTAGTTTTAAGCCACTTTATTTATACACATATAACATTCGACCGGTTTCGGTTAAACTTAACCTTCTTCAGGAAAGTATATATATAAACTGTCTATATCATTATGTATCAGTTTATATATATACTTTCCTGAAGAAAGTTAAGTTTAACCGAAACCGGTCGAATGTTATATGTGTATAAATAAAGTGGCTTAAAACTAAAATATTTTTTATTTAAATTATAATGTCAAGCTACAAAGTGATTGCTTCCTTCGATAAATTAAAAATCATGTTATTCTCTATTTTCGAAGTAAGTATACTTGTTATTAGATTAGTGGAACTTTTAACAAATGAACTTGAATTATACATATTATGAATATATACAAATAATACATTTGAGGGCATCAATAAATTGAAGAAAAGGGTTATGTGAATACCATTTGGCTTCATTGAACAATTAAATTTCAAGTAACAATTTATCTTTACAATATTTCCACTATAAAGTGACTAGTTGATAATTTATCAAGATGGAAAAGATTTTTTTTTTAATAATATTATACATAACCATAAAACTAGCAATTTCAACTGAGAAACTATCAAGATTGAAAATAATTTTAATCTTAAACATGGCATTCCATAAAAATTAAATTCCTTAATAATGTGAGATATTTTACACAGAATTTAATAAAAATAATACATATGTAGTGCATTTGCACTACGGCATTCCAGAGTGATATGTAATCTCAGGGCCAGTTGTCTAGTTAATTCTAAAGTTTGGCTAAAGAGAATCTATTATTTATATTTAAATAAAGTATAACTCATCATCAGATAACCAACAATTAAAATAACTCACTGGCAGCGTTCTTGGCCTGTTCGCCGGCCGCCTCCGCCGCTTGTTTGGCTTGCTCCTTGGCCGCTTCGGCCGCCTTCACGGCGCTGTCCTTGGCTGCAACGGCCGCCAACCTAGCGTCTTCTGCTGCCTTCTTGCCCGTTTCCACGGTTTGGTTAAATGTATCTGGAAATAAATGGGATTTATCAACCTTTGAATATGTTTTAATAAATGAGATTCTGACTACATTCGCTATCGCAAATCTATAAGAAGTTTAATCTTTTTGATGTTAAGTTAAAGTTAAACTTAGCGTCTTTTTTTAAATTACAAAAAACTCTAAGAGGTTTAGTTTACCTCAAAAACTTTATTTTAATATTTTAAAATAAAGTTAATTAATCCATTATTACCATCTAGAACAGAGGTTCCCAAACTTTTTTATCCAGTAGACCACTTGTCGATTTTTTCTGTTTTGTATAGACCCCCTGCTTTCCTAGTATTGATTTTTTTTAGCGTTGGGAAAAACTTTAAAGTTTTGTGAACGCTTCAGGAACTGCTAGTTCTTTGAAATGAACCTTTCGCGGTGAACACTTCAATTGTAGTCGAACTCGTCAAAAATAGTACTAGTCGGCAGAGATCCCAAATCGAAAAGTGCTAGCAAATCAACAAAAATTCCTCTCTGAAAAAAAGCACTAGTCGGTAGAGATTTGAAATCGAAAAGTACTAGCAAATCAACAAAAAATCCTCCCCCAAAAAGTGCTAGCAAATCAACAAAATTTACCCTCCGAAAAAAAAGCACTAGTCGGTAGAGATTTGAAATCGAAAAGTACTGGCAAATCAACAAAATTTACTAAAAACGGAATCCACTCCCGTAGACCCCCATTTACGTCTCATGCACCCCCAATTTTTTTTTTCATTGACGTGGACCCCTTGCAGGTCGGAATCGACCCCTGGGGGTCGATATAGACCACTTTGGGAATCACTGATCTAGAAGAATGCCAAACCCAATATATTCTTATTCCACCTGAACTTGGCTGAATGAAGGTTGAAAAACACAATAGGCAAATGAATTCCGTATGATACTGAAAATTCACTCATATGCGTCACCAGACTAAATTTATTGACTTGATACATTGTTTTTTTCGCTTATGTTTGATAATTTTTGGTCATTGGCCAAGTAATACAGTTATTGAGTATTAATAATAATTGCAGGCATTTGTTATTTAACATAGTTATGTTATCTTTTTTATAAATGTTATGCTTAAAGGTACTATCAATAAAGGTCAGACAGGTTACTCATTATTATCGCCTAGAAATTATGTACATGTAATATGTTTTGATTTGGATGGACATTATGGGTCATAAACTTAATGTTTTATGTATGTTTTGATCTACAATTTTGAAAAATTATTGTTAAAAAACTGAAATCGAATGTTTGTATGCCTTGCCTTATTTCATGGATAATACATATTTTAAATAATTTATGTAGGTATTTAGAAGATAAATAAAATAGATTTTTTTCTTACTTTTGGTGTCATCGACAGCCTTTCTCGTGCTGTCCACGGCTGCTGTGGCAGCTTGCCTTGTGTCGTCTAGGGCTTTCCTTCCATCGTCAATGGCCTGAATTCAAACATCATGAAACTAATATTTAATCGTTTATGTAAAAGTCAATTGCTATATGGCTTGCCGTAATAAGTTTGGTAATGTGAAATAAATTCTATCACACAAAAAATATCAAGTTCATTAACCTTCTTGAAAATGTAATTCAATGAATATTAATAATTTGGTGCATTGTGTTTACTAATAATGTTGCCCTTATTAGGCAACAGAAAAAAAAAGTTTACGTGAGTTCACGGTCGTTTATATTATGCACTGTTCTTTTGTTTGCCCTTTTGCACGAAATTGTTATGTCCAATACATCAGCCTGAACACCATTTTTTTTTTCTATGATAGTTAGAAATGGGGTTTAGATTTTGTTAGATTTTAAACATTGTAATTTGTAAATAAAAAAATTATTGGGAATTATTGTCCGGTGCGTATCGAACCTGCTTTATTTTCTACAATCTGGATCCAAAGGAAATAGTTTTAACAACTAAAACACATTAGTAAACAATCAAATTATTATCTACACAATTGAAAGCTGCTCAATATTGACAGGTAAAAATACATACAAATAATAAATACATACAATATTCGATTCATTTATCACATAACCTGAAGTAAAACTTTTTTCAGATTTATTTCAAGTTCTACAAATGGATATTCTGAAATTCAGTCGTCGCAATACCTGAAATCTCCTGGCTTATGTAAATTGTATTTATTAAATCAAAAAAGAATAGTTACAAAAAAACATAATTACTGGAACAGCTGTTCCGCGCTGTTTAATGTTACCATTAAATGGCGCAAATATTAGATGTAAAGATAGGAATGTATTTATTTTTTTATGTGAATAATCAGTTAGAAGTAGTGGCGTTATGCGCAAAACACGGGTTTGTATATTTTAGTAAGCTATATATATATATATAAAATCGGTGTATGTTGCCTATTCCGTTTGGGAAGAAATAATAAACACATTACAACAATCATTTAACCTCTGACTACCTTTGCTTTCAGTATCGCCCCGGTGAGAGACCACCATTCAGAATCGAAACGTTGTTTGAAATAGCAGTAGCTATAATTTATGACTAGATCTGATGTTCTTCCTCTCCCTATTTCATTAAGCCTCACAACATACTCCAAATTAAGTAATGTTATGTTGTTAATGCTGTGTTTAGTGACCAGATCTGAATACCCAGGTTCTTCCCAACCTTCCACATTCCCATCTCCCTCCCCAACCCACTTCCTTCAGCCTAAACTGGGGAATCCATAGTCCCACTGACTCCAAGCAGTTGTAGGACCCTCGTGCGGCAATCAATGAAACAGTTTAAACAGCAGTAATATATTATATTGTTACCTTGGAGGTGGCTGTTTTGACGTCTCCTGCAGCTACACTGACTTTCCCGAATTCTTTATCCAGGGCGTCTATGGCAGAGTGTTTGCTGTCTGCGGCTGAAACATTAGCATTTCATTTAACAAATAGATCATTTCATTAGTATAATAAGAGCTTTCAGGAAATAGATTTTCTTTTGCAAGATGCTGTGAAGAAATCCAATCATAAAAACCGTTTCATTATACATATTATTTTAATTCTGGCATAAGGCCAGAAGAAGTCTTCGACTTGTGTAGAGTTTTGAGCTCTTTTATTGGTGAGGTTTTCGTTTTTTTAATAGGATAATGTGTGTCAAGGAAATATAAATCAAAATTATTTTTTGTGGTGTTGTCCTCAAATAAAAATAAAAAAATTGTGATAAGAGACGTCAATTTTTTTTCATGTCTCCCGACTGTGCGTCAGTGCTGAAGATACCAATGACACTTGTTTCCCAGAATACCTTCCTGTGACATACCAGTATAACAGACGAAGAATTCCCACCTATGTGTTCTAACAATTGCGTTCTGCCCATTTATTTTATAAGTACTCCTTACGACAGCTCTAAAGTGCATTAAAAATCAACATGACAACACCCAGATCTGGCAGCACCCACCAGCATTTTAAATTTTTTGACAGTTGCCACTTTAAATAACGCTCCTCGTTAACAGTCTATTCTCGGCCCGTCGGTGTTCCATCAAATTTTACTTAAAAGTATAGTGTGTAGGCAACTGTTTATACCACTGAAAGTTGTATTATATTTGAAGATTTTTTCAGTATGTAATGTACTAACAAATTTAATAACAAACAATATTGTTTAAAAAATCTTTAATTTTCAACTTTTTTAATGTAAAATAAAAATGTGTTCATAGTTATATTTCTTTCAACTCACGGACATACTTTGTTGGAGCTATTTTTATGTTTAAAAAAATAAGTTTCAAGACTTCTTTTCATCTTTTGATAGACCCGCCAATTAGTTAATAGATAACCAAATGACACGTATTTAATACATATATATATATATATATATATATATATATATATATATATATATATATGTGTGTGTGTGTTTAATATCAGTGCATCAGAAAGGCGATGTTACAAAAATTCTGTAACCACATGAGATTATAATGTTTTGTGGTAATGAGTCATTAGAGCAAAAGACAAATAATGGTTGTTTTGGACTTTCCCATCACGAGTTAAATAAAACTGATATTAAATTTAGATGTATTCGAAATGAAAAACAGATTACCAAAAATATGCGTAATTATATACTTACCTTTTTAGAACACAAGCCAATGGTTGACGATTAGCGAGTAAATATCACAGTTTTATGCGTTGTTGTATTTTTAATATGTCCTGAAGATTTGATTGAAATATATTGAAGCGTTCCAAAGTTACAGAACTTTTAATTAAACAATCGAAATTTGCTGATATTTATCAATAATTGCCGGTTTTTGGGGTATCGACATTGCGAAATTCTTGCGGTAAGTAAAGTGTTAAAATTTTGAAAAAATAATTACAATTTTTTTTTTAAATCTTAGACAAAAAATCGATTTATATTTTCAGGTTAACGATTTTACCGAATTCTTTATGAAAAATCAAATGATTCACATGGTGTAGTGTATATACCCACAGTGTCATTTCAATCATGGGCTATGGGGCTTTGCAAAATCTAAAGAGAAACTGGTATTTCTACAAGATCATTTCAGTGATCTAGTTAGAAATACAGTGACCTCTCGTCTAGTAGAGAAACCGGTTTTATTGCTAGACTCTGACTAGGGGTGACCAAGTGACCATGGTTATACGTTCCCCTTCGTAATAAATTAAATGTGATAATTTTTTAACAATACAGAATTTTAAGAATGGGGCAAGGTTACCCCTCAAGGTGCAAACTTGGGCACTTTCGTGGTAAGTACTGTAAATGTAACCATGCTTATAGAATAAAAAAAAATGTATATATTTATTTACCTGAGGTAACGGCTCCCACTGCGGCCTTCTCTGCGTCGCTCTTGGTGGACGAGATGAGTTCCCCGGCCTTCTGGGCCTGACCCTCGACTATGGCAGAGGCCTCCTGCACCTTCTGGGTGGCCAGGTCCCCGGCATCCTTCTTCTTGCGCTCGAAGAGGGACGCTGTCTTCTCACCGAAACTTTTGAAAGCTCCTAGAGAGAAAGTTACATTAGAACACGTTTTAATTTAGAATACCTACTTTTGAAAGCTCGCAGAGAGAAAATTACACAAAAACACGATTTTAATACAGTTAAATTTACAACACAATTTAATAATTTCAAATGTAGGACAAGGGTTTAATACTTTTCAAAGCTCCCAAAGACAAAGTTGCGTTGGAACACGTTTTTAACGGGTTTAAATATCGAACTTTTAATATTTCTGAAAGCTCCTCGAGAGAACATTTTTACATGTTTTTCATGGGTTTAAAGCTCCTGGGGGAAGTTAATTAAACAAACATTACCAACCCAAACTTTTTGGACACGAAAAAAAATTCCGATAAATTTACTAAAAAATAAAGTTGTTTTATGGAAAATCAACACATTTTTAAATACTGAATCGAAATATTTTTTCTTAATTTTCTTGGGGCATGCTCAATATTGCACAATGTGCAGCTTGGCATCCACTGAACAGATAACCCCCAGAAATGTGATCTATACCGATTTTAAATAAAACTGATATCTCCAATTGACACAAGACCTCTCGACTGGTAGGCCCCAAACGGGGCAATGAACTTGACTATCTGTTGAGGAGAGAATACCAATATTTGCAAATGTTTGTTTAATTTCATCAGAAGTAAGGAACAACACACCTCTATCATTTTTCTCTTCAGTGTTGGCATCCCTATGATTCTACCTTTCTCTCTATTTGTAAATAAATCTGAAGTGTCCTTTTTATGAAATAGGTACAGAATACCGGTTAGTAGCTGAGTGGACAAACGCGTCGGATTCCCATCCGGGCGTCGCAACACCTTCCGCTTATCATGATGGCAGTAGGACTTTTTCAAATATTGTCAGGTTATTCGTAACTCAAGAATGTTTGAAAATTTAAATAGCAAACACCTCGTATGTATTTAGGTGAATACTTTTTTTGTCACAATTTTTAATAATCAGTGACATTTTTAGCGCAGAATGCAAGAATTCCCATAAACTTTTTTACCTCATTATTATAATAATAGGGGCTTGCCCGTTTTAAGTCAGAATCAAAAGATTACATTTCAATTTAATTTCTGATTGCTTACCGCCGACAGTTCCGTTGTAACCTCCCCAACTTTCTCATTTACGACGAAAGAAGGAAATGTTGCAATGGAGCTCTAGGTGGCAAGATGGTATTAAAAAAGACTCTTCAATCACATTCATTAAATAAGATTTAATTTTCATTAAAACTAATTTCTGCGCATTTGTTGAGTCAACGAATCAGCATAATTTATGAAATAGAAACGCCGGGCATTATTGGAATAACAATGGAAACCTGCCAGACAGCTAAACTCAACGTAAACATTGCGCGAATCGATTAATCGTAAATTATGCATAGCTAGTGAAATTTCTCGGAAAATACCACCGAATGTAAATTGAAATAATAATTAACCAAAGTGTCGCTTAAGCGCTTTTGCCTTTCCAACTGCGATATAATCTTTTGATTGCCAGCAAATTGTATAATTTATCTATGTGATGTACGAGGGACAAGTATAATGTGGCTCAATAAAACATTCAAAACATTAAAATGGTTTGTCGAGTTTTGATTTCGAAAACTGCAAAATATTGTGTTCTAGTTATTTTTTTAGATGATAATAAATATTACAACAGCACTTCCCGAACATCGGACACTTTGCTTCCGATTCACCTTAAGAAATCTAATTTAAAAAAAGGGCTCTGTTAGAGTGTTACTAAGGATTTTATAAACAAGAACGTGTCATACATTAATTACACCCGCGAGGAATTCGTGGCAAAGTTATGGACGTGGAATGACACCCACAGGAGCGCATTTCTGACCATTGCGGAGGCTTCAATTCTCCAGTTAACAATTTATGTCAATTAACTAACATCGTGAAAGGCGACCTCAAATTCCTGCCTGTTAAAGCGCTGAACGTAATCACGAAGCCTGTTCCCGGTGCGGTAACACTGCGTAAGTTTCACATTGTATTTGTAGTGGACAGATTTATTCATAGATTTAAAATTGTTTATGCGATTTTATATCGCGTTGAACATCTACGAAAATATGCGATGTCATCTATTCGTATTGGAATCTAACTGTAAAATAAACCGTTTATATTTAGATTCGGAATCAATGTACGTAAATCTTTGGCTATATTTAGGTGCATATCCAATTTATTTTCAAATGAAAATCCAATACCAATGGGAAACGCAAAAGATGAAAAATATTTCGATTCTTTTACCATGTCTGTAATGCCGTAATGTCAGTAATGTGTTTTAAAAAAATCGTGTTTGTTGATTTGTCATTACGTACGTATCTAGACGAAAAAAGTTATTTCTTTAATCTCTCCAAAACTTAAAAAAAAAAAATTGTTTGTGAGTACGTACGTACATGCCTAAGAGTGTGAACTTTTCAAATTTGAAACTGATGTTAATTGAAATGATAAAAAAATCAAAAAATAATCTTTCAAATCTCTACCTACTTAATAAAATACCTACATAGGCAAAAAAAGGCTGAAGCGCCATTTTGGGAAGTTTACACCTGATCACTTAAAAGTTTTTTTTTTTTACAACAAAATTCATAATTCTTCAGTACCTGATTGAGTCAAGCCTTCTCCCAAATGGTAAATATATTTTAAATGGCTGAAGCGCCACAAAAGCCTTCAGAATCAAACGAGAATCAGAGCGTTCGATGCAGATTTTTTTATTTATTAAAACTGCATATTTAACTCGTTTTTGACTAATGTGTCGCTTAAGCGCCTTTGCCTTTCCAGCGTCGATATAATGTATTTACTAGTTTTTTAATGATAAATCCATTTGAAGTAATACGTAGGCAATTGAATCGCAACCCGCTCGCTAGCGCTGCAAGTATTGATTGCGGACGACCTTCGGAGCGGGTGGAAAAACAACCCCACACGTAGAATAGTTTAGTGTTATCCAAATGGGAATGAAAAGGCCACCAGCGCGAATTCCAACATCTATACTCGTGTGAATGAGACAATAATATATGTAGCTCTCATTCTAAGTCTGTTTATAGCTTCCACCACATTCCTCACACATTTATACCTACATCTTTTTAACTGATTGTAGATACAAAATTAGCTTTAAGGCTGATTCACACCAACGTCCGGATCCGCTCAGTGACGATATTGTTCCGCATGAGAGCTTATTGATATGGTATGTATATCAATTAAGGAGTATGTGCCAAGACAAAGTTGTGTGGCAGTATATCCTTCTGCCCACCCTTGTGATATTTAACTACTTAGTTAGTCAAATAATTATTTTGATGTGTAAAAATACTGACATCGCAGATTTTTTACCATTATTCATATTATGTTGATTGAATGTTTAGGTAATAAACCGTGTTACGCTTCCTACTTCTCCTTGAGCCAGCGTTTCGGACAGCCTTGCATTGTCTATCATCAGGGCAAAAGATGTGATCATCAAAATTCAATCAACATAATACTATTGGCCGTGAGCACTGAACAAATAATCTATAGAAGTGTGATCTATTTCGATTTCGAAGAAAAACGATGTCGCCAATTGACTTAAGACTTTTCGACTCCCAGGCCCCGGTACAGCACAATAAAATTGGTTATCTTTTAACGAAAGAATTTAGGTATTTGAAACTGCTTGATCGATTTCACAGCAAGTGGGGGGAAGTTGAGCTTACTTTGGCCACACGGACACGCCCACAATTCGGGTTCGCTCGTCTCAGGACAAGTCTTGCTGGAAGTATACCATAGAGCCAGACATTAGGCACATTCTCACAAAATGTACTTATTTTTGTAAGTACCTATAAACAAAATAAATCTTCCAACATATTTACCGTATGACAATACTACAACGGTAAAACGTGGTCAAATATTATTCTACGCCAATCTTACCTCGCACACACTAGCATAGTTACTTAATAAATGAGCAGTTTACGAACACGCATTCTTAAAAATGTGTGCCACATGTTTTCAGTGTTGTTTTTTTCTAGAAATAGCTTACAATAATTTTACTTTTGTATGCTAGTAAATCTTGACATTCAAGTAAGAGAAAATAGTTCAAAACATAAGTTTTTAACATATGCCTACGCAGCAATACAATTTATTATTCTCTTTGCGCTTCTTGTGTTTATTCGAGTAGGCCGAGTAGGTACCTACCCACCATACCAAAACATTCATTGGCCATAGACAATGAGATCATCGTCTAACTGGTAGGTACTAAATTGCAGAACAGTTTTTATTTTCGAATTAAAGGTACCTAGGTAATTATTTTAAATCTCCAGTTCTCTAAGGTAGGTACCTATATTTTAACTATTCCTTCGTTTCCGCTCATTCTTCTATCTTTTCGGTGTTTACATGACGGCAGAATCGATTCCTCCTTGCCGCCCACCGCTAAAGCTAATGTATGGTCTATTCTATGGCAGCCAACTAGCGGCGAACAGCGGTGAAATAACGATCGCCGCGCACATTCCGTCTGCCCGTGCGGGTGTACCCGTCAAGGTCAAGTTTAATCAACACGCCGCCTCTCAATATGTTTCGTTTGAATGTATCCACATGTATTTAAGTTCGCACGGAGCGCAACGACACGCATAACACGTTGTTATGACGTGATGCGAATTGAAAACCGTAAAAAAGCCTTCGTCAAAAGTAAAACAAGGAAATCAAAATATCACACCGCCTTTGAGCGCCAACTTTCAGCTTAAGTCGATGCGCTCCTTTTTACAACAGTTTGATAATGACAGGAACGGCTGTCACGTAAAAAGCAATCTAGCACAACTTAAAAATGTATATTTAAAAATATGAACACATAGTATTAAAATAAACTAACCATAAATACACTCTGATGTGAGTTGTATTTACCAAACTCTACACGGGAACACTGAAGTTGTGTCGAGACCTTAGAGTATATAGAGCGGTATCAATCCAAGGAAGTGTAGTCAGTTTTTGATGATTTTTACCTGACTCGACGGACCTGGGCGTGGCTAAGACTAAGGCTAGAGTATTTATACATCCATTCATATCACATACTGACACAATGTTTTTGTTTATTCGTATAACCACTTTTTCACAGTATTGATATCAACAAAAATAAAGCATCTAACCTAAAAAACCGTTTAGTTGTGTCAAGTTTAGTGGAATAATAAAAAATGTGGGCTGAGTCCCGCGGTGACCCAGGAGCCCAAGATCATTGTGACAGTACGTAGAAACGGAGTATTATATTTGTTGTCTCTTTCTATCTCATGGTGTACGACGTGAAAACCCGGAGAGAGTGATTTATCGGAAGTTTGTATCAGTTGGGTAAAAATAATTAGCTCTCTCTCCATACATTGTTTCTCCGAGGTCGAGACTTTTAAAACTGTGATTTTAAGGATTTATAAAAAACATCGTGATTATTTACCATCACACCTATAAATAATTACCGTCGTGTCGTAAAAATGTTGAGGTATTGTTTATTGGCGCCTGAATTCCGCGGACATAAATCAAATCGGTTTCACATTATTTGCATGATTGATTCTGTCGCCGGTCAATAAAAAGAGACTTAATGATCACTGTTCACCAACAAGACATAAACTCATGAACACAAAACAATGACTTAGACATTGTTCCGTGGGTAAGAAGTCTACCACTTGTGTAATAATTAACTTCTAACGATCTATGACGTAGACATAATAACGTTTTACTACGAACTTACGTAGATGACATATAAATCCTTATCCTTTATCTTTTAATATTAACTTTTGATAGTTTGTCGCCGTGATTTTTTTAATTTAATTTCTCTGTGTAACCTATTTGTTTTAACCTTGTCAATATTAAAATAAGTAGGTGTCATTTTCTAATTACAGTAAGTCATACAATCAAGAAAATACCGCACACTTTAACGTAAAATAAAGGTTTCTAATTTTGAAACTGTTAATTCGCGGTGGAACTCCATTTTAATGATTTCAATAATACCAAACTTTTAACTTTATTCCACTTTTTAAAAAAATTCAAAATAGTGGAATAAAGCTTAAAATTTGGTATTATTAAAATCATTAAAATGACGGTGTTTGAAATGTATACAAATTCAACGTGAAATATCTCTTCTAATAATTGAAGGCAGTTAGCCAATATTCACATACGTTTTCGCCATAGCAAAAGCACGTTAAATACAGATACTATCTATAGGCCACCTCAGGATTGAATTTTTATGCTTTTACCGCTAGATCGTGCAGAAAACCTACTATTTCAACAAAATTGCATCTGAATATTCTTGCGAATCAACAAGATATTAGTTTTAGTTCAGCATTGCGATCTACCGTTCGTTGACTGAAAATCCTGAAGTGTTGAATCAGTATTCAAGGAAGGTTCCGCAGTTCCGCTAGTATCGACCGAGCAAGACCGGAAACGGCATGGCGGAAATGATGGACTTGAAAATAATTTGATCGGTGGACACCTGTTTAACCTTTCAACAAAACGAAGAATAAAATCAGTTAATACATATCATAGTGTGAATCATAATATTTGTTAGGCATCGTTGTTTGAGCCCCAGTTACATTGAACGTCGTCACCAAATCGATAGATAGCGACATTCTGTATTTTTTTTACATTTGAACGGTCTCCGTTAACCGTTGATTCTCAGCCCTTCAGCGATTAACGTGTATACGGCACAGGCAGATAGGTATTAATACAATCAGATGTTTTATGTATAAATATATCACTGGTTTGGGAAGGACTCCTCTTAAAACAATCGTTTTCGCTGACTTAGTAAATATTTTGAAAAATACTATTTATAGAGTAAATACTGCAGTGTAAACAATGGTAACCAAAAACATGTTGATGGCGGTCATGTCGCACACAAATAGCAAAGTGTTATTTGGCTGGCTAAATATTAGACTTTTAATGTAATACGTATATTTATCTGAAAAAGCTCGAATTATATGAGTTCGGGCCGTGTTAAATTCTGTGATGGTTCTTGGTAAAATTAACAAGAAACGTGCATATAAAATTAGGCTACAATTTCCGTTCTTGGGGCAATTATTATTTCTTGCCAGTAAAATGGAGAACGTGAACTTAACGTGACCATTACTTTCAAGCTGATAAGACAATATGTTAATGATCGGGCAAAGTTGACGGAACGAAGGCAAATAATACCGCAGTTGAAATTATTATGATATTGACGCGTCATTATTGTTAAATGGAAGGGATACCGTCATTGATGATTAACGATTTAACAGTACTTTTGATCGCGGAATGTTTCTAATGACTCTAATGAGTCGTGTAATTTATAGTTAGTTTAGTCAGTTTTATGACAAAACCTACTGGAAGGCGCATAGTGAATAATACGTACTAATTATTATTCAATACCGTCGCGTGACAAACAGTAATAACCGCAATGGAAACGACTGTTATATTTGACATTGTAATTTCAGTGATCTCAGAGTTATTGTTTGGTACGTTTGTAATAAACGTTTGTTCGAAGTGGATCTCTGTTAGTGTGTAGCTAGAATAACACCATACTGTAGTCTAATAAATACCAATCTTATGATAGAAAAAATAGGTTTTTACGGCCCCCGGTTGAACAACCTTCGGCAAGATAGCTTGCCGTATTGAGCATTTAGACAAACCGGTCGCAATAAGAGAGTCAAACGCAGTCAACCAAAGCAGCAACCAACGCAGCGGCTGGATCTGCATTTTCGGCAATCGTTGCCCAACGGCTCATCGCACTATCATCTCCAAACCGTCAATCATTCGGAACCTCCTCTGGCCAATATCTATGAAAGTAACAGCAAAATAACACTGGCCGGGTTGTTTCATCGCTAAGCCGTGGTTTAGCCATATTTATATTTGAGCCGAAACCTCATGTTTTTAACGCCGTTCGATTAAATATATCTACAGCCTGACGAAACCGTCAAACAATCAATAATTCGACAGCTCTTCCAGCCGATATCTACGAAAGAAACGACAAAATAACGCCGGGTTGTTTCGTCGCTGAGCCGTGGTTCAAATTTTGCAAGAGAACCGTCTCCTGTCTTTCGACACAGAGTTGCAGATTCGATTCAAAGATTTGCTGTGAAAACAGACAATGTTGGTAATTCGGTTTATTCAACAAACCATGTAAATAATAACGGGAGTCCATTATTCTTCATAAATAGAGCTATTCTAACAAAATCGTGGATCCATAACTTGAAAAAAAAATCATTTCGAAATAATTATTCGAATGCAAATTGAAAAAAATCTCGTGGGATTGGGATCTTTAGATCTCAGAACACATCAATTGTTCCGTTCTATGCTAAACAAATATCCCATTTTCTATCAAGGTTTATTTAGAATTACCTCCACGCTTTTCAACATTCCATCTTTTGTTAGTCTGAACTCCATTACAACTTTTTTTAAATTATTTTTAAATAAGGCAATATTCAAACTTTAATTCAACCCCTATATCACCGTCCTTTGAATCGATGGCCAAGAACACCTTCAAAGGGTGAAAGCCAAATACAGTAGGTAAATAAAAATAAAAACAGTTAAGAATATGTACCCCAAAAATCCCTCAGACTACTTTCCCTTATTATAATGTATTGATTCAGTCACAGAATCCGGAGTCCAATGGGATTCTGGTAAAAACTGGCTTAGGACAAGGAAAATTTTGTGAGGAATTAAATAAAGGGTGTGGATAATTAGTTGCTTCAATATGATATTTCCCTACAAAATAATGTATTTCATGTAGTATATGAAATGACTTATTATGGTAAAAACAAAAATTAGGTGGCCACTAAATATGGCAGAAACATATTAAGCATGTCCCCAAGGGACTGCTATTAATTCCGCTTGACACGGCAAGTGAGCCAATTAGCGACGGGATATTGACCATAGCGTGGCTGTGGAGGAGCAGGTGGTCGTTATTTGGTTCAGACTTGGACGCTCCCTGCCCCAATGGCCCCTTGATGGCCCCAATAAATACACATTCCGCACACCTGATCGCTTGATCCGTCAATTAAAACAGACCAAATCACGTGGGCAGATGATGATGTATGTTCTTACAGTATTAACACTTTTTACCCTAGACTCCATCTCTGGATGCATGGAGATGGGACTAAATAACAGCCAAATCCCTAAATTTAATCTGTTGATCATTCCATTGGGAAGCGTTACAAATGGCGAATATGAAAATAATTTAATTTTTCAATTTTAGAGTAGTCAATCAATCAATCTCCTGAAATAAATACTATTAAACTTACTGTCCCGTTGACGGGTTTCAAATCTTTCGTCAGAATGAAAGATTTACTAACAAATGAATACGAAAAGACTTGTGATGGAGTGGAAGTATTTGTTTAATCTAGTCTGATTTTAGCTAGCCACACTACTGTTTTTCTACGAAGATTAAATGTTTTTTATTTATTTAACTTTGAACAGCCGATGTTCAAAGTTAAACACTTATTTGACATTCAGGCGAAAAAAATAGTTTTTTAATCAGTTGATTAACTTTTTTAATAATGTTCTTTAATATCTTGGAATGTTAAAAATCGACAGCATTTAATGACATATTTGAACATGATTCGCAATCTAATCAACATACCGAGTGTTTTATGTCGGAAAAAATAATATTTAGTGTGGTACAGCATTTTTTGTGAATTCCGTACTAAGTCCCAATTGCTCCAAACTGTCTGGAGCCAGTGGGACTATGGCATTCCTAATTGGGGTATGTTGTGAGGCTGAAGGTCGTGGTGAGGGGTAGGAGATGGGGAAGAGGAAGGTAAGGAATTACCTGACTATTCAGATCTGGTCACGAAACACGGCTAAAGTCATTTCAACCAACGGTTCCAAGAGTTTCTACCACACGTGCAATATTTTCGAATATAAAGCCGATACAGAATATTTAATTTCATTTATATTAGTTTTTATTTTTTTATTATTTAGTCAATTGTACAAAAATAAACATTTTTACTTAATACTAACAGTAGGTATAATATTAATTCAGTTAGTTTCTAGTTAATGATAATTATCTCCCTAATTGAGAAAATTCTCGTGCTTAGGGAGGGAGTATTATCATGGGTTTCTTGAAATTATTTTTTTATGATTAAAAATGAATATCATATGAATATAATACTTACTTTTTACATTCAAGTTTACAAGTAGCTAATTGTTTAGTTATTTTTTTTGACTTTATAATATTGTAACTTATATAATACTTATTATTTTGATTTGTATGCATTTTAAATCATTTTTACATGCTATTTTTAATTTATTGATAGGCATAATTTTGATGGTTTCCGGCAGCGCATTATAAGATTTCATCCCTTTGTATAGTAAGCTATTTTGTGTGTTGGCTTTATTCTTTTCTAGTAGTCTAATTTCTTCGCATACCCTTATATTATATTTGTGAATATCAACATTGTAGATAATTTAATCAGAAAAATATTTTGGTAACAAGTTGTTCTTCATTTTATGTTTAAACATCAATGTGTTTAATGTTAGCATCTGTTTCACTGTTAACCAATTTATTTCCTCTGACATTTTAGTTACTTTTGAGTATCTATTTATAAAATGGAAAATGTTATGAACTATTTTAACAAAAAATACATTGGACAGCCGAAGTAGATTGGTAAAAAAAAAAAAAAAAATATACAAAAGTTCTTTTCAAATTAGGTATGCAAGCGCAACTTGCCCTGGGATTCGAACTTGGACCCCACAACACTCCCATTGCTGCTAGACCCTAGAACTGCACAAATTAAAATTGTCGATGGAAACAATTGTCATTTCTTCGTATGGTAAGGGAGACTCGGTGGAGGTCATTGGGTGCTGAGGTTAAAAATTATTCATAATTGACATAATCAATCGCTTTCGCTTTTACTCAAATCTATCAAAATTTTCTAAATTAATTTTGTAACTTGGTCCAATAATTTACGAACCTTGGAGTAAGAATATATATGGAGAGAGAGCTAAATATTTTTACCCAACCTATACAAATTTACGATAAATCACTTTCTCCGGGTTTTTACGTCGTAAGAGAGAGAAAGAGACAAGACCGTGAGAGAGAAAGAGACAAGACAAGTTGTCACATAATATCGCACCACCGTTGTTTTAACTTAACGGTTTTTGAGGTTATATTCTATATCTTTTGTTGATAACAATACTGTGAAAAAGTGGTTATACAAATAAACAAAACATTACGTCGACATGTGCTATGAATGGATGTAAAAAGGTGTGTCCATAAAAACCCTAACCACGCCCGAGTCAGGAAAAAATCAACAATCCTGACTACACTGTTTCGCATAGCTATCCCACCTGGTATATTATTGCTCTGAGTGTACAACATTTTAAAACACAGACACAACAAAAAAAAACCCACAACAGATAATAATCACAAGCCACATGTTGTAGGCTTGAAGGATTTATTTTCGTGAATACAATTTAACGTTTATTTACCTAATGGGCACTTCCTTGCTTGCGGTTCACCTTGAACACGCCATTGGATCTAATCACCATCTGACAGGCTCTTTGTTCGCGTTTCATCTTAAATTATTTAACTCGTCTTTGAATTATTATTTTTGATTTTTAGACGTTTGTCTGTGTTTTTTTACAGCATCGCTTTGGTCTGAGTTATATGGGCTAGCCGATATAATTTCTTGCATAACTATGCCATTATTAGGTTACCGACACACGTGTTCGTATTATGATCTCATTTAAAGCACCCAGAATCTTTACAAGAACAGATCAACATATTTTTATACTACATACTCAAAAGTGCTCCCGTTTTTTCAAGATGTCCGTTGTGAAATGAGAGACGGATATGTTTTGCTATTTAGAATATTTACTCCACCAATCTGATCATTTATTGTGCAACCAAATCGGTAAATTGTGAATGTGGAAAAATAATATTATTTGTCGATTAATCAGTAATTCAAAGGTGAATATAGTAACTACCTACAGCGACCAATTAGAATGTGCAAAAAAATGCACTATTCAAGTGAAGATCTTTTGTTAAAGAAAAAAAAACATTTGTTAACGTCGTGATAAAAGGGCTTTCAAACAAAGAGACATGCCAGGCATCTCCTTGCGAATACTAATGAGTTGATCGGGAGTTAGACAAAGGTAGCTGACATTACTGTTACAATCTCCACACTCAAGTGGGACCATGCTGGGAACGTAGCACGACTAACAAGATTAAAGAAACGCAATAACATAATAGGATGGCGTCGATAGTTGGAAAAAAGATGCAGAGGTCGTCCATAGAGAGTCCCTCTGTCCCAACCGTCCCAACATAACCAACATAACCAAAGGTTACATATCAATTGTTTATTTCAAAAGCAATTTGTAACTCCACTCAAATAAATAAAAAAAGAAATATCAATCAATTAAATGATTATAATTATGAAGAGGGCCGGTTTAAACATATTTGCATGTTATGGGAAGGTTCCAACGTCATATTATTATGAAACCATATATTACTTTAATGAAGTTATTATATTTTTGCATTCAATCCACACAATAGAAAAATGGCGACTCGCGCATCAGACGAATCAATTTTCTCACGAAGGCGAAGGTACATATAGCGGTTTAAAATATAATATTATGTATAATTCCCTCGAATGTATTAATTATTAATAATGGGAATACAATATTTTACCAAACAGCACACAAATTAATCATAAAACATCAGATTTAGATTAAAATTAATGCATGGCAACATTTATAATAACGCCAAGCCATTCTGAAATCCGATGTCTATCTCGTTTATACAAGGATATGGGTCAATTTCCGCTGCAGTCGAAAGGCGTGGCTCGAACGTGTTTTCGGAATATTGTATTCTTTCAAGCGAGAATTTTCTTAGCCTTGATTTAGTAGACAACTAGACAGCCATATAAGTTATAAACCTGGTGGAAATCATTTCATACGCCGTTGCTCTTTTTGCATCGCACTGACTAAGTTAAAAGTAACTGAAATTACGCTCTATTCTCACTACAGATCATCAATATACTCGTATAATAGTTGAAATGAATATAATAAAACAATTTTAGCGCTATCTTTCAACTTCGACCAAATCTCACTTTCCCAATTTTATTAGACCTAATTGGAAACGATGGTAATTGAATCACCATACATTCTAACTATAAAGGCTGATTCACACCAACGTCCGGTTCCGCTCAGTGCCGATATTGTTCCGCAAGAGAGCTTATTGATATGGTATGAATATCAATCAAAGAATATGTGCCAAGACAAAGTTGTATGGCAGTATATCCTTCTACCCACCCTTGTGATATTGAACTACTTATTTAGTTAAATAATTATTTCGAAGTGTAAAAATACTTACAACGTAGATTTTTTTTTTAAACCAATTTTTTATCACTTAATAATATTTTTAATACTTAATAATAATATTATTTAGTGATAAAAAATTGCGTTGTAAGTATTTTTACACTTCAAAATAATTATTTAACTAAATAAGTAGTTAAATATCACAAGGGTGGGCAGAAGGATATACTGCCATACAACTTTGTCTTGGCACATACTCCTTGATTGATATTCATACCATATCAATAAGTTTTCTTGCGGAATAATATCGGCACTGAGCGGAACCGGACGTTGGTGTGAATCAGCCTTAAAGCAGAACTAAACACTCGGTAACGGTGAGTTCGGGCGTCGTGAAATTTGTACAACTTTTCTGTTTGAATTTCTAAGTCAACGCAACTATTTTCAGCTAGAAATGTCAATTACATCGTGAGCTTTAGAGTTTTAAAATTTCAATATATTTGAAAAAAAATTTATGTCTATGCAAAACTCCATTGTTTATTCCACAATTTTCAAATGTTCAAATATTGTTGAAACTTGGGCGAAGTCGAGGTAAGTAATTGGGTAATATTCAGTATATTTTTAACTTTAAATTATAACACTATTTATACAATATGACTGTTCGCATTCTACCTTTACATTAGGTACGTATTGATCCAAATGTACCTCGACTCGCAGAGTTATACTCAAGGTCTTCCCAGTCGACGTGTACAATGTACATTGCTGTCATGCTTCAAACTTCTAGCATTGTTTGCACCTTAATGGTTTTCTTGATGATTCAGCTACCTGTATTCGTTCGGTATCGTTCTTGAAATATTTTACAAAAAACAAACATTTCAAGAAGAATCTATTGTTTCTAGTAAGGACGTCTGATTAGAGACAAATTAGATACACCGAAATATCCATTCTGAAAGAGCTGGATCTCTAAAACAGACTGTCAACTGTCTACCTACAACGTATCCTAAGATACTTGGAACACGTCGTTTGCAAAATTGAGTACTCGAACCTGGGAAGCTCATGGTCACTGGCAAATGGAAAGTAAGAGAAGCAGAGGAAGATCACCGATGTGTTGGACTGTAAGGAGTGAAGGAACCTGATTTGTCAGGGCAATCGGAGGGGGTCACGTAAGAAGATATTTTTAAAATAAAATAGCAAAGCCAACCTTTGATGTCAAAAAGAAGAAATAACGCGGAACGCAATCTTATTCTAGCCATTTGTTAGCACGGCAACAATGGCGACCTTTAAGGTGGCCAGTTGGCTGGAAAAATACTCAGTGCTGCTTTGTTACTCCTGTTTGAATGCGGCTTTATTCTTAGATTCTTACTCGTGTTCGTATTAAAGCGTTTCTAATGCCCGGTCTACACTTCAGACATTCAGCGTGATTGAATGCGAGGCTGGTGGTAAAATCCGATTTCCGTAAAAACGGGTTTCCAACAACAGAATTCTAACAATACATGCTATATCCAACAAAACATTGCTGGCAATAGTAATATTAAATACATTTGAAAACAGGTTTCCGGAAAGTTTTACTTTGAAAAAAGGGATTTCCGGAAACCCTTAAAATCCCGTTGTAAAACAAACGTTGAGTAGGATATGTAACGGCGTATAACTCAATATTTTAGTTGTGGCTCTATCCAGACGCAGGCCATACTTTTGCTAGATAACACGATTTTATTTGAATATAAGGTATCTACCCATATAGATTTCTCTAGAGTTCATTTTAAATATAAATAAAAAAATACAACTCCTCTCAGTGTACTAATAAAACATTGCTTAGCGACCAAACGTTGTTTGGGTAGAATACGTTATTGCATTACTTTCTAGCTTGCGCTAGTGGTCGCATAACTTCGTATCTTCCTCTAAGAGGAAGCTCTCACACACACAGTTGGGTGTATCGGTGCGCAATACATTGACAACGTGCCATGAATAAAAAATCTGACCCGTACTCTGTCAGCAAGGTAGAGATTTCTATTAATCTCTCCGAGGTACTTGAACATATTTAAATAATATTGATTCAAGTGTCATTTTTAAAACAGCATAAACAAAGACTAGAACCAAAGATACGTTTACCCTGAGTCATATTACACAATGCGACAAAGATGAATCACTTTAATTCTATCCGATAATACAGCTGGAATATAATGTAGATGCCATAGTAGCTATCACCCACGTAAAGATTGTTCCTACCTTGAAGTTATTGCTCTAAGGTTCCTACTCACAATGTATTATTATTTCCACCATCTTGTATAAAATTACGTTTACGAATGGCGTTTGTGACTCCGTAATTTAATATACTCTTATAATATATATTTTTTAATTCATTGGTGTGACTGTTCTAAAAAAGAATAATAATACATCATAATGTGTGTGTAATATTAGTAGTTACTACCCGGCTTCGCCCGAGTTACGATTATTTTTCAATTAAAGTTTTTTTTTAAACAATATCGTCGCCGGAAAGGCAATAGGGCTGGAGCGCCATTTTGGGAAGTTTACACCAGAGCACTTTAAAGTTTTTTTTACAGTAGAATTCATAAGTCTTCAGCAGCTGGTTGAATGTTGAAAAAAAAAGTTAACTCAGGTAACTCAATGCTCTCACTGAGTTACCTTAAGCGACAAAAAGTTTTAAAAAGTCCCAAACTTGTGTCGCTTGTGTCAAGCATTTTCCCAAATAGTACATATTTTTCGATGGCTGAAGCGCCACAAAAGTTTTCAGAATCAAACGAGAGTCTGAGCATTCGATGAAGGAAAAAAAACTGATCGAATTGAATATTCAACTCATTTTTTACCAATGTGTCGCTTAAGTTCTTTTGCCTTTCCAGCGACGATATAGTTTCTTGTTTTATTTTTCGATGGTTGAATGAATAATGAGTAAATGAATTTCAAAGCTCCGTAGCTCATGATGGAAATGACGGTGAGAACGTAAAATAGTTGCGTTGACCTAGGAATTTTGTTTTTTTGCGAGTTTTAGTGTTTTTTTAGTTAAGATTACTATATTACTATCATATCATGGTGGAAATAACTTTCCGAGCTAAAAAATAGTTTGGATGGCCTAGGAATTCAAGACAAAAAAGCTGTGCAATTTTCATAACGCCATACGATAGTTTTGGCTGCTTTAGAAGATGGAATACCGCTTCAAATTTGTTATTTTTATGCTTAATTCCAAAAATAAATTGGTCTTTATATTCTCAGGCAGCAAATAATAAAAGCCACGTGGCCCAAAATACCGTCGTTTTGAACAAACTAGACGATTTACTGGTCAAATTATTCGGTCGAAAAGCCAATATAATTTACCGCGTGAAGTAGAACGAACAAATACAGAATTATGTGAGGTTATATTTTTTTGTCCCACTGTGCGACCTGTGCGTCGATACGATGATATTAAATTATTTATTCGCCGATTTTGACAAACCAATCCGAAGGCCTAAAGTGAAAAAAAAAGTCTAAGTACCTACTCTAGGACGGATTCAGGTACTCACCCAAGGTGCGCAGGAGTAGGACCCCTACGGCACCTAATAAAAAATCTACTTAATTTTTTTGTACATTATCTGAAAAAAAATCTTCCAAAAAGCTTTATTATAGGACTCAAATATTCCTTCACATTTGACGTCGTCACAAACATAAAACTAGCGCCATTTTAAATATTTTGACAGTTACCACATAATGGTCTCGTCTACTACCGATTCTCGGCCCATTTCAGCAATTGATTAAATATTGACTAGTCATCAAGCACAACAGAATGACCGTTATGCTTGACGGCTGACAAAAAATGATCAAACGCTGAAACAGGCCGAGAATCGGCGGTTGACGGTTAATGTGGTAACTGTCATAAATTTCTAAATGGCGCCAATACTTGATTTGCGACGATTGCAAAAGTGATATCGTCATCAAATCTGCCATCAACGCAACTGTTTTTAATATTTTAAAATTTGCTAATTAAAATATTTTAACGAACCGCTAACCGCCGATTATCGGTTCGTCAGCATCACGTTCATTGCTGACAGACACGTGACCGGTATGCGCACAACGCTCCACGCGCGTTGTGCCGCCTCTTCGCTTTGAACCGATATAAAACAGACGCAGCCATGTGGTTTTGAATCGTTCCACAGGGCACAGGGAAACCCGTCACTGTTCGTCAGTTTGAATTTATCCGTCATTAATATGTACGAAATTTAGTTAACCATTTTGAAAAAAAATATATATATGTACATATACTATATACTGAACTTCTACATTGGTCATTAAATCCGACTCTGTCTGTACCTATTACTAGTGTAATAATATTATCTGATTACGTGAAACCCCCCGTTGCAGCAGCACAGCGTTTGATGAATCAGTGAGGCGAAGCGATCAGCATTTATTTCTTCATCTCGCGTTGCAATCGCGCAAGATTGCTATTTTCTTTTTTGCACAAACATGGCGAACATTCGAGAGATTTGTTATTTACAATAATAATGGATGATCAGTTTTGAATAAACTAGTTTTACAGCTAATTAAAAATGGCTTTGCATATTTTTTCTTTTACACTTTTTTACCGTATAAATAGATGAATAATTTTGTTGTTAATCACGTCATTTATTGGTTTCCGTTTGCATGACTTTGTACAGGATGCCTATAGGTATAGAATATAGTCATCGCTGTTATACTGTCATCGAATTGTAATGCTGAACGTTACTTATGTCCGAGTTTGCTGCCAAGTCCTCTGTCCACTGCAGAATACGATGACCCAGCTTTGAGAATCTGGATGACTGAGTCCTACAAGCGTTTGTAATAAAAAAATAATTGACTACATCTTTATTCGGTACATGACTGTTATACAGACACTAAACACAATCTAAAATAAAACTGCCAAGTTTTTTATCACAAAGAAGGCCCCAGGAGGAAAGCATTTCTCTCAAGGCCTATGTCATATTTTAGAATGCTGGGTGGGGGGTCTTTTTAAGAAAGGGAAGAAGTGAACCCGAGTCTTGAAGAGACCCATGTTGTAGGAGGGAGGAAACACAGGGGCCGGCAAATCATTCCACAGCCGAGCTGTTGAAAACGAGAACGAGTGCTATCCGTTCAATTAGATGAGAGAGGGGTAAAAGAAAACTGACGTTTTTTGAGATGTGTCGGAGCTTCAGACCAAATTTGACTGCTAAATTAAACAACCTAATTGCTCACTAATCACTAAACGCATATTATATAACTGTTAGGTTAGGTTAGGTGGTCTTGAGCATGAGTATGTCGATATAACTGTTTTATTCTCGATTGTATTTTGCGTCTGTGTAAAAGTCACGTACCTACTACCTACCCCACATTCCATTGGAAATGTTCTTACGAGATGAAGTAACAGACTTAAATAATATGATTCAGACTCAGACAGCTTAGTATTAGATGACTTCACTGACACTGTTTATGTCGGAACCTAATAACCGGTGTCGCGATGTTAATGTTGATCAAAACATTCCAGAATGACGAATGCAAGGTGTATGATATATAAATCAACTGCTGCAAATCTAATTCTTAAATAATTTCAAAGAAAAATAACATAAATAGAACATATATACTTTGTTTTTAACCACTTTTTTTTTTTTTTTTTCAAAAGTGGTTAAAAACAAAGTATATATGTTCTATTTATAAATATGGCAAGCCACAAAGTTAATGCTTTTTACGAATATATAAAAATAACATAGTTTTTAGTAATACAATGTAAATAAAACCGTAACACTTTATTATTAATAATAATATGTAGATCTCTACGCTATAACTACCATAATATTAACCATCTTCAAAGAACATTAAAAAAGACAGAAAAAATAAAGTATCAATAAAACCAATTCACACACCAGCTTACTTTATAAGGGATGACATGTTATAATGCGCTGCCGGAAATCATCAAAATCCTCCCATGCATCCCACCAATCAATTAATTTAAAATAGCCTTTAAGAACCATTTAAAATACGTTAGTAATTTCAAGTAACAAATATTAAATAAATAAAACTAAACCAAAATAAAAAGATTTGGTTGTGACCAAGACTCAAAAGCTCCACATTATCAGGCAGTGGCGCGTTTGCCAATTTTGCCACCCCAACCCTTTCATTAAGCATAACTTTTAACAATCTTTAACCATCTTTATAATCATGAGCAAAGATCTATCCGAACACTAGGGCAAACATAGATGGCGTCAGGATAAAGTAATTCAGTAATTAATATTATAATAAAGCAAAAGCTTTAAAATTTTAATTTATTTAAAAAAAAATACTAAATCAAGATTCAATAAAAATAAACACGTTTAATATTGTTAGTGGTTATTTTTTTCAAATTACAAATTAATAAAATCTTCGATGGAATGTAAAAGGTTTTTAGGGTCGGTTGCTTAATCCGTGGTACAGCGTAAGCCGTTGTTTGACATCGTCGCAATTCATCGATTAGCGCCACTTTGTTTTTTTTTACATTTGAACGATTACAGGTAATCGCGATTCTAGACTCGTTTCATATTTGTTTATCAAATTGTCATCAGCTGACACGCATAACAGCATGCCCGCTACGCTTGTGGGCTGGTCAATAATTGTTCAAAAGCTGAAACGGGCCTAGAATCGGCGTAAAACGACGACAGTTTAAATGTTAAAAAAAATAACAACATAATGGTTGAATTGTAACGATGTCAAATGTGACGAAAGTTTTAACCCGAGAGTTTCTACCGTCTGTCACTTTAAATTCCAAATCGTTAAGATTTATGGTTTTAAATGTTAGAACAGAGTTAAAATGTGAAGTTTTATGTATCAGATAGATTTTAATGACCATTTTAGGTATACCATCGATGAAACAATGACTCCAAAAGATACCACCGAGTGATAGTGATAGGTGCTCTCAGTATCGCCCTGTTGAAAAACGTCGCTTGAAATTAAAATTAGCACATCTCCACTTCCTCCAGCCTCGCAACATACCACCAATATTGGGGACGCCATAGTTCCACTGGCTCTGGGCAGTTGGGACTCGTAGATGAATATATATATATATATATATATATATATATATATATATATATATATATATATATATATTCATCTACGAGTCCCAACTGCCCGAGCCAGTGGAACTATGGCGTCCCCAATATTGGTGGTATGTTGCGAGGCTGGAGGAAGTGGAGATGTGCTATGTGAGATGGTATATATATCAAATTTCATCTTGGCAAGTCAAGTACGATGATTTTTCACTGATTATTAAATAATTGGCTTTCACATTACACAAAACAGTCATGTCAAGGAATAATAGGGAATCGAGATATATAAAAGCATCACATGTCAATGACACTAACTTATGTTTAAGTGTAGGCAGTTCAAAAGAGGTCGGTTGGTTTAACCTACTTCTGCTAGACGGGACGACCCCAACACACCAAGGCACCAAGGCACCGAGGCACAAAGGCACCAAGGCACCAAGGCACCAAGGCACCAAGGCACCAAGGCACCAAGGCACCAAGGCACCAAGGCACCAAGGCACCAAGGCACCAAGGCACCAAGGCACCAAGGCACCAAAGAACCAAGGCACCAGGCACCAAGGCACCATGGGCCGTGGCACCAAGGCACCAAGGCACCAAGGCACCATGGGCCGTGGCACCAAGGTACCAAGGCGAGGTCCAAACATCGATTTACAGATAACTACCAAACACACGTAATGCGGAAAACATAATTACATTGTTTTCGTGCTTTGAGGTAATAAAAATAACTTTATCTGTATAATGTAGCGAGTGAATGGAGGTAAACCACCCAGCAGTTGTTGGATTCTTGATGTTTTATCTGGTAAAATAATTTTATGGTAATGTCATATGAGAATGTAGAAAATTTTCGGCCAACTGCTATAAATTGATTTTTAACCAGTTTAAACAAAACGTGTTAAGATTCAATAATTCGGTTATGCAACAAACACAAAAAATTTCTACAATTATTTTTATAAAATAATCAACAGTCACAATATTATGGTTTATTCAATTGATGAGTAATTTCTCTATGAATTCAAATAAACTTTTTATCAAGAGTGTGTAATATTAATTGTATTACTAAATAATATTAATGCATGGCTTACATAAATCCGGTTAAAATTCTTGTGATTTTTCGTATCATAATTGCGTGTCCTTTTCTACGAATTTTTTCGTGGTCAATGACAAAATATATTTTCTCAAAGAGCATTGATGTACGAGTACATGTATATTAATAATTTAAACAAATTATGCCATAACTTCTACCAGGGGTATGCACACCATAGAAGCTGCAATGTTTTCCATAAGAAAGGAAGAAAGAGCATAAAATTCATTGAATTTATAAAGAAAAAAGGGATAATTTAAATAAATCAACGAATTTTTTTCTTATTTTCTCAAGGAACGCACAGCTTTTAAACCTCTGTGGACTTCACGCCCCGGACTTCTACGTATATTATAAAACCTTCACTCACCTTTGTCTGAAATTCGGTCAGTGTGGCGAGCATGAAAATTAAGATCAATCAATATTTACAAAATATTTGAGAATGTACTGGTACCTACTCGATGCGTAATAATAATTTGTAAAGATGGGATGGGACTATTTTCCCTCAAAGTCTACTGGTGATTTGCGATCCATACTTTGTGAAACGTTTCCAAATGTCGTGATGAAGCATTTATTATAGTCGGTCAATTCCCCAATGCAATTGAATATTCTTTCTCAATAATCTAGCAAGGAAATACAAAACTCCACGCATTTGTGGAAGTGATAACTTTACTCGAATACCAAACCTGTTTCTTACATCATGCTAAGATTGAAAATATTTTTGTATTTAAATGTATAAGGTTCTAAAACATGCGACTATGTTTTGGTCTACTGCTGTCTTCTTTGAAAATAAATAAAACGCAATAGGCGAGTTGAAGTTTGGTGTTGCGACTGTTGCGTCATCGATGGCTTTGTATGGATTATGATACTCGTTATAAAAGAGGGGGGACATGAACATAATATCCAAAGCATAGTTAAGTAAATACGGATGAATAATCTAACTACTTTTACAAAGGGTAAGAATACTGTAAATCTTTTCAACCTGCATTATTCATTTTTAACAATCTACAAATATTATCAACTAAGTTGGTAACTAATACTTAAAATGCATTATTATAATACCTAAGAAGTGTATTTAACGAGTTCAGTCGTTAAAATAATCTAGCCTTTTCAAATCAGTTAATAATAAAAGTGAAAAAAACGCCCAGTTTCGACTTCGTCTACTTGTCTACAAAAGTGTGAAGTTCAAATACTGTCTAATTCATTAATCCACTGAAATGGGATAAATGGACAATGTTATCTATCCATGCATTGTGTTACATTTAAGAAAATTGTGAGATTAATGCAATATTACGAATTTTGGCTAAGGTGTTTAGCTTACTGACTGCGATAACTGCAATACACATTCCGCAACATTGCAATTATACTATTTTCGCAATCGGACTGCGAAAAATGTTTAATGAAAATCTCTGACGCGTAAAAACGCAATAGCCTCGAACAACAATATCAGATGCATACGAACCGTCGTTAATGTGTCAAATGTAAAAATAGCAAATGTTACTCAGGATTGTGTGAGTGAAATCATTTGCTAAAATAATTGAAAACAATTCTCGCCTGTGTACTGTGATACGTTATATTATAACATGTAGCATTGGCGTATGGTGATGTCATTTCCAGCAGGCTAGAAGTAACAAGGCCGCCATGGCGATATGGCATTCCTTCTCGTTTCGTAGCTAATGAATTCAATCTAGTGACTACTGACTACTCATCGATAACATTGTAGTGCTTGCTAGACAATAATTGTGTTTAATTTCTTTATTTTTATGCATGCACAATTGATTCCATAATACTTAAAATAAACAATTTGACATTATTTTGTGTAAATATTGATAAATAGATATCGACAAATCAAGCTACTGACATTAATTGGTTGATTTGGCTGATTTCCCAAGAGAACACCGGTTAAAATCGATTCGCATGCATTTTTAAATTTACGAGTAAAACTTAAGAAAACTCTAATAAGGTGTTATCGTATACTCGATCTTAATGCTAATTACATTCCTTTAGACGTTTAGGTTTGCGTGTATATCAATCAGATGTAGTTTGTGTAGGTTCAAAAGCAGAATAAAAGTTCCAACTAACAGCTGTATGTCTCTATGCATGCAAACGCAGGGTAAAAGTTACAAGTAACATTTCGATGTCTCTACGCATTCAAATGCAGAATAAAAGTTCCAAGTAACATTTGAATGTTTCTACGCATCAAATGTAGAATAAAAGTTCTAAGTAACATTTTAATGTTTCTACGCATTCAAATGTAGAATAAAAGTTCCAAGTAACATTTTAATGTTTCTACTTTCTACGCATTCAAATGTAAAATAAAAGTTCCAAGTAACATTTTAATGTTTCTACGCATTCAAATGTAAAATAAAAGTTCCAAGTAACATTTCAATGTTTCTACGCATTCAAATGTAGAATATAAGTTCCAAGTAACAAGTAACATTTGAATGCTTCTACGCATCATCGATGTCTCTTGATCGTATTTCGCGATGGAGATCCAACACCAAAATAGACTTACAAGAAACCTCTTAGAATCTATTTCCGAGTGTGAAGCAGCGAATATAGGTTTCCCGATGAAATTTATGAGTACAAGGTTGGGGAAATAAACAACTAAACATTCCCAAGCCGAACAAAGATCCTTCCTATTTCTGGCCAACCAAGAGATATATTTGAATAAAAAAATCCGCCTTTACTTTTGTGAGAAAACTTTTTAAACCGGCTTTGAGAATTAATTACTTGATTAAATACATATTTTAAACTCTTTTCATGCTTGAAATTTAACGTATTTTAGATTTACCTGAGACGCAATTCGAAATAATAAATTATAATGTTTATTGTATGAAATAAATTAATTTCAAGTTCTAAAATAACTATCTACGGTGAATGCATACACACCTATATGATTCTATAAAGTTTAACTTACCGGATATTCCGCTGAACATGTCGATGGGATTATTATTTTGTTGGATCACAAATAATTTACACAGAAAACTGCGATAACCGGAAACTTAACGCTCGCTTTAAAGGACAAACACCGACTGAAAATTTCGGACATCGAAGCTACATTTGTCGGGCCCGAATACGCAAGCAGTAAATAAAACAACATCCGTAAATCAAAAAAGTTAAAGCATTTCATGAAATTTTAATCTTTTTACTAGGAGTAGATAAGTATTTTTTACAAAGTGCCTAATACTGCTTAAATAAGTTTTTTCAGTGTGTACCATGCTTTGGCGTACAGACTTGTGGCGCCTCTGGCGGAGATCTGCGCATGTGCATAGTTTTTTTTTCCCATTTCCTCTGCAACCAATTTTCAGAAAATGCGGTCACTTTCCTGTACAACCCACAGCGCAACACTCCCCTGACCTATTAACACGTTCCTATTAATTAAATGCCAACCTAATTATCATTGTTATAATCCTACTTCTAAAATAACGATCGGAACATTTCCAAAAACACATTTAATAATAAACGCGGCAAGTTTGTGTTTTACTTGTTTCATACACAAGATAGAAAGGGTTTTGCGGTTTGCGAGATAGAAACGTGTAGTGTTCTGTCCCTAAACGCAAGTTTCAATAACTGCTCGTGGATGATTACGCGTTGTTGTCTATTTCAAATTTGACGATTTTTAAAGGATATTCTCGTTGTTCCCTTGTGGTACTCCTTTTTCTCGATATTTTGCATTCTCATCCACTGTTCCATTTTGTTCGAATCGACTTGCATCATCTTGATGGTGGAATGCAGGGTAGATACTTCATTAGATAGCTGGTACATAAAATAGCTGGTTTGTTTCAGTTATTTTTTAATCGATCGTGGATTTAACAGTTTTTGGATAATCAATTTTGTTATGGAATCTTTATTATGTACAAGCACTACAGATGTGTATAAAATTGCATACAGATTGACATACTTATTTATCTCAGTAGGCGGTGAAAAGAGGAACTATCGAAAGAACGAACTATTTTTAAATCAATATTTCGATCTGTAATATTTAAATTCATACTTCATAAACGAATAGGTTGTCATATTTGTCAGTTTCCCCGCTATTGTACCCTAGTTATAATAATAATTGATGTTATTACTTACGGTATCTAATAAAAATCATTATTAGCAACTAAATTTCGTTAGCGTTTTTAATATCTTCTATACATTTGCATTTTATTTGTGTTAGGACGCCTGTCATTGTGTGTGTCAGTTTACCGCTTAACACCAATCTTTTTAAGGCCATTCCCAACTAGCAAATAAATAATTTAGCAGTCAAAAGGGCAAAGTAAAGTCTATGAAATCAATTGTTAGAAGAATAATTTATGCGGGCCCCTCCGTTAGTGTTCAAGTATTTCGCTAGTTGGGAACGGCTCATGCGCTAGCCTCGCACTGTCAGAACGAAATTATATAAAAAAATATTTTGTTTATATTATCAACACTGCTAAAACTAACAATGCACAATTCAAAAAATATATCAACAAATGAATACTGGAATTAATTAAGGCTCTATGTGCCAAAAAATTAACAACTTTTTTTTTTACAGAATCGTATTTTATGATGTAAATAAAATACGATTCTTTAAAAAAAAAACAGTTTTTATTTTTTTGGTACTTAGAGCCTTAATTAATTCCAGTATTCAAATATATTTCAATAAAACCAGTCGAGATGAAACCATATTTGTTTCTTATATTGTTTTAATTCGACTAATGCCTCGTGTTAATAATATTAGCACCATTATAATTTCGATTGAAAAATAAAACAGTTTTATATTAATTATGTTGGGCGGAAGTCATCAGCCCGATGCATTGACCTGTGCTGTAAAGTGAGTCATCATCGGCCATCCGCTTTCTCCTTTCACCGGTGCATAATTTTGCAAAGTCAGATTCGCAGAGATTATTCTTTGCAAATTAGGTCATGTTTTTATACAAACATTCCTACAAAGAGCGTCACTTTTCATTGCACCGAAACCACTGAACAGAAAACCCCCAAAGGTGTGATCTGTACCGATTTGGAATAAAACTGATTTCACTGATTTTAAATTAGACTTCGTCCAAGAAAGAGGTTCCGAGTTTTAAAATGTTTGATTAATTTCACCCGAAGTAAGATAAAATTAACCTTACTTCGGGTACACAGACACGTCCACAACGCACTTCTTTCGGTTTACCTGTTCAGTGACTGGAACTAAAAATATTTTTTATAGTATAATAGGTGAATCTTTCAAATAATATATTCCTACTGCCTTACGATGAAAGTCATGGAGAAGTGGAATCTCCCGGAACACTCGTTTACAATTGATGTCGGTTTTGTGAGATCGGGTCGTTTTTACAAATTCTTCTTGTGTAAAACGGCACGAACGTGGAAAGAGCTACCTTATTTAATTCGAGCCTTTTCAAGACCCCATAAACAAATCCTTTCCTAAAGCCCCCTTTAAGGGGGGCTCTTGGAAGTTACATTAAAAATGTTAAAAGAGGCGTGAACTGGGAAAACCCAGCCCTCAAAACGTGTAACTTCTAACTTTTTTCTATGGGAAAATTACATAAATTTACTGACGGATGAATATTGAACGTAACTAATTATCATATAAATATAATCTGCGGCTCTTGTATACACTGTAAAAAGTGGGAAGATTTTTAATATATCAAAGTGATATAGCGTGACGTTGCTGGACCAAGCCCGGACCTGAGCCAAACGGTGCCTGGCGCAGGTTAAATTTTTGGCGCCGTTTGTTAAAACTTAAAATTAAACACCAACATTTTCGAAAAACTTTATATCTGCGCCAAATAAAATAGCTTATTGTGTAATTGTAAAAATATGTATTTTCGCTATATTTCACGTGAACCAATTAGGATTATATACGAAAATCATAACTTTTATACAAAATGTCATCACTGTTAGCCACTCATTTTTGGCAGGTTTCCCCTCTAAAAACAACCAAATATAAGCTAACAGATCCAACAAATCACATGTTTGAAATTTTTTGTTCTGTTAAATTTGTAGAGTAATACTATGATTCGTGTATTGTTTAAAAAAATCAGCACCTTGGCAATTCGCCGCCTGGAGCGGACTGCTCCAATTGCACGTGCGCAGGACCGGCCCCGGTCTGATCATCATGTGGTACAGCCATAGAGTTGGGGTACAGCGTATAAGCGTCAGTGTAAGTCAGCGTGAGGCCGAATATTGACATTTTTATATGAACCCCGCACAAAAGACTCTGAAGTATTTGTATTTGTCTCTGGGCCTCTGTCATTTTTGGAAATGCTGTGTGGAGAGTCTAAAAAAGGTATGCAAGCAACATTGGACCAAGAAGCGTGGTGGGCCACATGTGACGTGTATAGGGCCCATGTGCATGTGGTAGTAGCGTTGACTTATATGCATGACGAGCGTAGAAAGTGTGAGTTAAATAGAATATGATATTGTACAAAAGCAAGAAATATTTTAAAAAGTTTTTTTTAAATGTGGACGATAAAAGTTAAGCCTTTTCATAACTTTATTTTACCTAAGCGTCTTAAAAACTCACGCCGCTAAATATATGTTAGGATAAAATTAATTTTAACAATATTTTTGCAGGATGCAAGACCGAAATAATTCTTTCGTGTTGTTGTTCAAAAATACCCCGTCAACGAATTGGTTTTTGTCTATGGTATTTTCAGATTACATTCTATGCTTAAACTATATGGAATTTTGACAAGTGTCAAATGTCAGATTGTGATTGAGTCAGATTTTACAAGTTATATTATGTTATTGTTTTAAATCACTCATCTACGAGAATATGTTGTATTTTCATATACACATCAAAATAAAATAAAACTCTCAAACACGTTTATAGTATTTGAAGTTAAAGAGGTATTGGACACTTTCATAATATTTGACATTATTTTGTACGTTCAGTATACAAATTATGCTATGACGTGTACTTTAATCAGATTAAATCCAGAAACCAACTGACTTATTACCTGCCCATTTTAAGTTAATGCAATTATTTCATCCCCACAAATCTCTTATAATTGTTTTTTAATGATTTTTTGACATATTGCCTAGTATACTGATTCATAGATTATGCCTATTAATTTAACAAACTATACACAATAATAATAATTAAATAAATATAAATCCTTGCGTTCTCGAGCATTGCAATACTTGAATATAATTATATTCACACTACACATTAGCTACTTTTGAAAAGTTGATTAAGTAGTGTGCCAATTCAAATTGAACTCTATATGGCAGATTGCTAAAAGATATAGACTTAATAAATATATGAACACAAAATGACATAATATACCACCCCATTAGCTACACTGTCAGGTCACCGACCACCATACCTTATTGAATCTTAAACCACAACTTCCTTTTTCTTATAACTTTTCTCCTTCCTCCTGCTGCTCTTTTTCGATAATTTGGTAGAATTGTTCCAATTTCCTGATTTTATATATATCTTAAATCAAGCCAAATTCTTAGATAAATTATAACTACCTTTAATACTCACCTAAGTAAACCTTCAACCCTACTTTTTCTTATTGAACATTGCGAAACTATCTAGGGTTTTGTCTTATTATTTCAATAAATATTTTAAACCTTCTTAACTCATGATAAGAATGACATTGTGAGCTAAAAATATTTGCTTTTACCTATAAATTCCAGAGAAAAAAAGCAGTGCAAATTTAATGCCTTTATTGATACAGATTATAACAAATTTTAGATACTAAAATAAGTAAAATTGGCGGGGCAAGGCAGTAAGATGCGACGGGCCAACAACACCTACAACTACACGCCCCTCGCGCAGAATCCCAACGATGCTCTTGAGGCCGAGAATGACCGCATGGCCGAAGAGCTAGGCAACAAAATTGGAGCCCTGAAATCTCTCTCCATCGACATTGGCCATGAGGTCCGGAGCCAGGACAGAATGCTCCGAGGAATCGATGATGACATGGATAGAACGGGTGGCTTCCTCGGTAATACAATGAACAGAGTACTGCGAATGGGAAAAGGCAGCCATAATTACTACATCTTCTACCTGTTCCTCTTCTCTATTTTTATCTTCTTCTTGCTGTATGTTATTTTGAAGTTCAGATGAGTGAAACTCATCTTTCTTTAAGGTAATCATCGTTATTGTGTTGTTTTTGTAACAGATACTTATGTATAAACCAAGAACAATAACATTATAAACTATTTTTGTATGATTATGATTTATTTTGATTTTACCCTCTTAGCTTCAGAACTCCAATCAATCGGCGCACCTAGACTGAGCTTAACGCCTCAGCAAACTTTGATGTATCATATAAAATACAATGACATAAGAACCACTAAAACAAAGTCCATTTGAGGAACCTCTTGTCATTCAAAGAAGAAAAAAAATACCGAAGAATGTTCATTTATTAACAATTAAACCAACAAACTATAATGCTTTTTTTTTTCAAGGCAAATCTATCTCGATTCTTTGATGGTCGAAGTTCCATTCCGTTCTAAAATCCATATCAACGATATACTTGACAGGTGGTCACATACGAATTATACAATAAAATTATGTTTATAATATTTATTAATAATCCATTAAAATACAAGATCCATTACATTACATTATATACAGATAATCAGACATGCAACATCTTGAAAGTTGACACTCAAAGAGTATTGCCTTAATAATAGTCCCACACATCATATTGGTCTCTCAATATGTTTTACACACATAACAAAATCTAAACATTGTCAACATTACAACAGAAATAATAATGACCCTCCTTCAACCTAAATGATGAAATATTTTGTTTTGGGTTACTTTAGAAACAATTTACAATCACAAAGTTAGTTGATGTAAGCAGTTACATACATCGCATTTCTAGTGCATAGATAAATAGTTTTTAAAAATCATAGAAAACAAAGTTTGAAACATGTTTTTGATTGCATTGTCAAGTCAAGATCCTAGGTATTGTGTAAGCAGATATTCAAATGTAAAATTCAGTGGTTCTAAACAGGGCACATCTGGAGCATAGATATATTTAACTGCTCCAATGATACCTCAATTTATACAATTATTAATAATGGGTTTATTTTTGATAATAGGTGATGAATGCAATTTTAACCATTTTTTTTATTATTCGGAAACAGCATTGAAAATTGTTACTGCTCGCACCATGCTTCAATGGTAAATAATGATGATTAATAATTTATTTATTTTTTAATAAAAGTTTGATAGCCGAGTTGTCCCAGACTCCAGCCTACAGGGTGAGAATTACCCCGATGATAGCCAAACTCCGATAGGAGAGGGCATAAGAATAATAATTAAATTTAAATGATTCATTTTCACTATATAAAAAATTATTGCGGTCTGTTGCCCCCTATGCTATTCTTATTATTAGAGACCACAATCATCAATTTTAAAACGGACAGTATTGTTTACTTTTAACATAAGTGCAGATAATAATAATGTGTGCTTTATATGGTTAACAAATGATACATTTGAATTATACAAGAAAAAAACTATCAGCATGCTTTATAATATAATGACAAAGTCATAATGCAGTTGTCCAAAATGATGAGACATAATTTATTACAACTTAAAAAAACTAGACATACAGAAAGAATAGAGAATGGGTGAAGAATTCATCAAATGCATTTTAAATTAGATTAAATGCATTAAAATATGTTAATTAAATTTAACACAGCATGCACGCCTAGGACAATCACTTTCCTAATGAAAATTATGTTTTCTATTTTGTAATGCAGCAAACATCCAACATTTATTTATCATAAGAATTTTTTGTACGTTAATTCATATTTTGAAAAGACCTTCTTGATATGCCCATCACACAAGCTGATTTACTTATTTAGCGTTACAATAACAAATGCACTTTGGGGGCTATAAAACTAAGTTATTTGTATAACTCCAATGTAAAAGTCATCTAAAATTATGTCCATAGACAAGTTGGTACAAAAGCTTTGAAAATGGTAATTATTGCTTCTTTTACTACTTGTGCATAGGTAATACAACATATTTTTCAGTTAAATCTCACTAGAATAAAAGCAAAAGGCACTTGTACAACTTATCTCAACTGCGATTTGTAGTTTGAGGAAATTTTAACTACCGTACAGTGCACTGCAATGATGAGTGCTGAGATTTAGTTACTTTTTTTTACATTTATTAAAGAGTAAAAAAAAGAAATATAGAAGAACGTTTTTTAATTACTAATTTTTAATAACGATTTTGGGAAATACTCAATATATTGTCTGTTTTATACGTGTGCAGGATTTTTTTTCTGATGGTTTTAAAACAAAATTGTTACGAAAAGTGCTGCAAGATAATGTTTGTAACTTTGGTGAGCTTTACGCGTGGACTGCAAGTTTGTGTAGGCATTTTTTTGTTGAATAATAATACTAGAAAGTTAGAAAGTACTTTACAAATACAAAATAAATTGTTATTTCATGCGTTCAGTGTCAAAATTCAGGATAAGCTAGGATAACTTCAAATACTCTTTTGTCTGTCAGGGTGAAGAAATATCGTAAACAATACAGAAAATACCAAAAGGCATTACATATTTCCATCTGAAGAATTGCCAACCAATCAATTAATTATACTTTTGATTAAGGGAAATATAAAACAAAACTAAAAAAGAATAATTGTCCTCTGAATCAAAGACATTCTGAACGTTTTCTATTGATCAATGCAGTAGATTTTGTTATGAATGATAAAATTACCGTTATGCTTGAAAAGTATTCTTGGAATGTTATCATTTCCATATTTATTATTAAAAATAATATTTAATTATTTACAGAAAGTTTGGTATGACAGATTGCACAGCTCTAAGTCTATAATTCGGTATTTTTTTATTTAGGAAACAAACAGTTGTAAATTAAAAGTATTAACATTGTAAGAAAAAACATATTTTAAACCTTGTATATTAAATAAAACAATCACTTTGTTATAAACCACAAATTTATAATATTTTAACGCCAACCGGTTTCACTTAGACCAAGCTTCGTCGGGGCAATTAGTTAATATAATATGATAAATTCATGGTTTATAACAAAGTGATTGTTTTATTTAATATGATGTCAAACCACAAAGTGATTGTTTCTTATGAAAATATATTTTGAACCAATTAAGTTTCATTAATTGAATGCAGTTAATGAAATAGTTGATTAATGCAGTTTAGATATATGTACATACTATTACAAACATAAAAATAAACAATATATATGAATACAATGTTCGCATCATTAAATTTATCAGTTCAGTAAGCTTGATTGTAAGAAAGACCATATTATTTTAAACCAATTAAGATCCATTAATTAAATACAGGATAGCAGTTTAGGTATAAATATATATATGTATTACAAACAACAAAAAATAAACATATTTACACTGGCTGGCAACACTGACATAATATTACATACAACGTAAAAACCGTTTATAAAAATTACTTACGAATAGTGCTTTGCGGAATTATGTAGGTACTATACATTATTTCAGGGGTATAATTTCGAAGACTGTAAATTTTATATTTTCAGTAAAACCGCTTTTTGCATGATTACATAAAATCTTCTATTCAAACTTACGCAATATTTTGATATTTTTCTGCTAATGAGAAATATGTTTTTCACAAGGCTGAAATAGTCCGTACCAAAGTTTTCTTTTATATGTAAATTTAGACAAATTACTGTTAAGTTTAGTGGAACTTTCCTTCTATGATATTATACCCCTAATAAGATAATATCCAATTTCTACATTACGCAGTCCTCAATGTCTTATAATACATACAGAAATTTATTGAATGATATAACTTTAATATGGCACTGTTTTCAGGACCACCATCATAAAGCATCCAAGTTGTGAATTAAAAGTGTGTATTGCAAATGCTTGTCAAGTTTATTTTAAGTGTAATACCCATAGTAGCATTTTGGTTCCTCGAATAGTATGTAATCTATTCAGCAAAATAGTTTTCTGATTTTTATTTCATTTGATTAACATATATTAGACTAAATTATTTATTTATTTTTATATTGGCATTACCTAGATTGTCAAGTCTTCTTCTGGAAATGATTAGCGTGCACTCCCCTGCGCCTACACCTACCTATATAAATGCCCAGACACTGCCAAGATGGCCACAAATCTTCTTCAAACTAAATTGATCAAAAATACTTATTTATTGACTTAGGTTCTTACCCCTAAAAACACCAGCCAAACATGAAAATTAAAAAAAATAAAATCCAAAATGTATAGCCTATGTATCTGCGGTTATATAGGTAGGTTTTGCCTGCGCTTTCACTTCCCCCCCCGTGCCCTGTCAACTGATGAGCATTAATTATTGTTATTTGTCTACAAAAGAACTAAGGACAACTTCAATGCCGCCAGTTGCCAGTTGACAGCACTGCAAATAATAAAGGTAAATGCTTTAAATATTAGAACTTTAAAAACAATATTTGGTGAGGTTTTAGTTATACAATAGAATAATGTATGATGTTTTTATGATATGATATTATTTATCTGAGGCACAAACTATAATATTAGAAACCTTGGGTTTATATAGGTAGCTATTAATCTTCTTTTAATTTTAGTGACGGAATTATGCGAATACCTAAATTATAAAAATACAATTCCATTGATGCTTCACTGTACATAAGTTTATGGTAAAAATGCTATGAAATAACTTAAGCTGTAAGTAGTCCAATACAATCCCATCACTGTTCACAAAACCACAAATGGGTAGGGAGGCCAGACAAGGTCTGTGGCTATTAGTTATTTTAGTGTCTCGATGATCCTAAAGGCTAGCAGCAGGATGTGCCATTCCTAGGACCCTCTTCAGGACTCTCAGAGAACGTCAAATATGAATTGGGACGTGAAGGAGCAGCTGTTCCCTCAGAGGGAAAGCCTGGGAGCACATCTCACAGCGGAAAGGACCCTCGTCCACAGTTTGCTCGTCTAGTTCAGCTTTCACTGTTATCCCGTTAGGCTGTTCGCTCACTTCTCCGTCCGACGTGATGGGCTCTCTCTTGATCCTCTCTTTACGCACAATAGCCACTGCCTTGGGTCTGGGTGGCGTGGGCGCCCGGAGAATCTCTCTCAGATCTGCCGCAATGTCCGTATCTGGTTCGGCCTTCACAGGCGCTGGGAACGTGGCGGTGGGCGGACGACCAGATTCGTGGTACTTGACATTCTTTGTGCGTGGTCGAATTCTTTCCTCCTTAGCAGCTGCTGTGTGGGTGGTTACCGATGTGGTGGCCGGCTGACGCCCTCTCTTCCGTCCGGTGGGGGTTTCCCCGTCTGTGGTGCGCGCTTTTTGAGTGTGAATCATCTTAGGTCTCGTCGCCGCCTCACCCCGCTTACCTTTTATCTTCCCCTTGGTCCGAGCACTTCCACTCACGGGGGATTCAGCAATTCGTTGATTAGAAGTATTGTTAAAGATATTCAATACAACGGAATCATAGCCATCTTCTGCAGGCGGAGATTCCACTTTAGCTTTTTTAGGTTTCTTAGATTGTGAGGGGCGTCTCTTGACAGGGGTGATGGGGATTTCGGGTTCCTCAGGCTCTGGAATACTATGGTCGGAATCATTTCTCTCGGAATGGTTCGACAGAGCTTCCAACTCGTGAGGTTTTAATTTTCGACGACGTTTGTATTTCCTAGGACCAACCTGAAAGATATAAAACACAATTAGATACGGATCAAATCACAGAAGCACAAATAACAGCGTAGAGGATATTAGTATATTTGTGCGGTTACTTACTTGAGGTTGTCGTTTCATGGCCGTGTTGGCGTCGCAGTGCTGAATGAGATGTTGCACAAGATCTGCAGAAGTGTGGAACAAACGCCCACACACGGCACACCAGAATGGAGATTGTGCTAAACAGATAAAATATATTATTGATCTCATTCCCATAGTATGGATAAAGATTATGAAGAGGTAGAATACAAGTGTTTACCTGTCCCACGACGAGCGTCAGGGGCGGAATGGTGTGAGCGAACATGTTCCCTCAACACCACACGTTGGTTGAAAGCTCTAGGACACACCGCGCAAGCGTATGGCTTCTCACCTGTAAAAAATTATTTCAAGTATTAGTATTCCACAAAAAATAGAGTTCACTGCTATCAAGTACAACAGTGCTGCTGTGAAAAGCGCTACTGTAGAGGATATTTACCAGTGTGTATCCGCTCATGCTTCCTAAGTGTGCCACCGTCAGCGAAAGCCTTCCAGCAGAAGCGGCAGGCGTACGGCCGCTCGCCTGTGTGGATTCTGATGTGGATTTGTTGGGAGCTGCGGGAACCAAAGGTTTTGCCTGCAAAATTAATAATTTGATTAACTTCCAAAAGACTAAAACTCTGACTTCAATGGAACTCCCATGCCTTATCTGTCACTTACAGTAACATCGAGTTTGTCAATGGAAGGCTTATTTCCATTAAAGGTGACAAGTTTATCATTACGACACCTTTCAGTCGTAACTTTAAAGATAAACTGCCTAAATGCTGCCAAGCCAGCCTGTGCAACTCTTCCAGGTTTGGCGAGCATGCTGCACATGCAACTGGAAACAATGACACCTGTCCGGCTTATCACATTGCTTTATACAAGGACTTTGCCACTATTGGTTATTGCATCTAAATACATAGATGACAATGGTGATGTCGTCTAAACAAGGATTGATAACTTAAAACAGTGGATGGAAGGACCTAAAATACTGGACATTCATCATTATCTTGTTAGAAGTTTTTACTTTTTGAAACCTGCTGTTCGTATATTATACTGATTTTCAAAGTGACATTACTGTTTGTATTAACAGGAAAACCTCATGCAATTTTATTTTAATTTAGAAGGCAATTTATTCAACTACACGAAAATACAATAAAACGTTAAAAAAATCTTTACATTTCTTAATCAAATTTTTTGACACTTTGTGACATGACGGAGAAAAAAAACCAATTCTCCGAATATAAGTAGTTATTTCGGAAAAACCACTTATGCCATTAACATAAAATTTGAAAAAATAAATATATAAACACTATCGGAGAAGATAGCACAATTGACATGAACATCATTTTCTAAAACACAAGTGACTTATTACGAAATTACAGTCAGCAAGGTACAACGGAAGTTGTACCTTGCGGGAATTCCAAAGGTTAAGAGAATTTAAACTTACCACACTCCTTGCAGGGAAACTGCCTTGTGGCGGTGCCTGAGTGGGAATGGCGATGGTTCATGAGCGATCGGCCGTCAGTGAAGCGCTCTCCGCACACGTTGCACGCCACGGCCTTGTCGCGGTGAGAAGCCATGTGACGTTTTAACCTGGGATAACCAGAATATACAATTAAATAAAGGTTGAGAAGAGACCAAAGACTTGTTAATGAACTCTAGTGCGGTGTTTACTTTATGTGTCTTGTAGTGTCCCTCATCAGGACATGGTTGTACATGAAGTCAAGTCTTTCACATGAAATTAAAATCCAAAGGATTACCGTTTCCCTCATTTACGGGGTGAGTAAATCTCAAGCGTATATAAACTGCCCACGTAAACACGTGGGCAGGTGTTGCTACTATACGATGTTGCATTAGGTGTGTGTCAGTGTGTACCTGGCCTTGTTGTGGAAGCTCTTGCCACACTTGGAGCAGAAGAGGGTGTGGGGGGGCGCCGAGTGCTGCGCTTGTGCGTGCTTGAGCAGTGCGCGTCGATCGCGGCAGGAGCGACCGCAACGCGAACACGTGCTGGGCGATAAGGGGCCGTGCACAGCGGCCACGTGGTCCGCCACGGCCTGCTCGTCCGAGAATTTCTCACCGCACTGCATACATCTAAAAGAAAAATATATCGTTGATAATTGTCAGCTGCTTCTTAGTCAGTTCCACTGACACTCTATTTGTCATGATTTTTCACTTGATGAACTTGTCATCTGGCATTCTTCTAGATGACCAGCTCATCACAGTCTTTTAGCTCATCAGATTTTCGAGTTCATGGTTCATTGTAATTATGCATGTTAAAGTATTTTGTATTCAAAGGCTGCTACATGTGGAATAACTCTTCCCAATATTGTTATTGTATAATTGGTGGTATTAGAGAAGCACTTTATTAGGTCTACCAACACTTAAAAAACTAAATTATTATCTATTTCATAGTACCCTCTTTCTCCCTTTGTTCTGTCTGAACTGAAATTCTTTTGTTTGCTACGGTCATTGAAACTGCCTATCAAACCTCTAACTTAAATACATACATACAAACATCTTCTCCTGACCACTAGATTCATCCCTCAATCAATTTTACACGCACAAAACTAATCTATTACATACCTATTATGCCTGCTCCGCGCATGGCTCTCGGCATGGGCCAGGAGATCCAGCGCATCCTGGAAGCCCTCCCCGCAGGCGCGGCAGGTGTGCTCCAGGGTCTCCCAGGCCTCCTGCACCTCCTCGTTCATGTCTGCTCCATCGTCAGAGTGCAGCTCGGGCGGCTCCAACTTGTAACTGTAGAAGAAACAAGATTCATTTGATGTAAAATATAGAAAACATCTGGAGCACAAACGGGGTAAGGTATATTTTTTATATGAAACTGTCCCAACTACCTATAGACCGTGGGATTGTGAAGGAAGTGGGAGAAGGGGAAGAAAAAGAAGGGGAGAAAGTTGGGAAATACGTCACTATTTAGATCTAGTCACAAAACGTCAAGGTTAAGCAGTCCACAGAGGCTGTAAAGTTGTTCATGCTCCAAAAAAAGGAGCAAATAAATCGCAACTAATTTATGAATAAGAACTGTTACCACAGCCAGCGCTATTTCAAGCAATGTTATAATTCCGGAAAGAGGTGCAAAAACTCTGATGAATCAAGTACATTTTTATATATATACCCTCCCAGCAAGATTAGAACCCGCCACCTCAAGTTTCTTCCACGAAGTACGTCAAAGATGGTTAGTTAAAATATTCTGATTTTTTTCACCTGTGAGCAGCTCGGATGTGCCTCCTCAGGAGGTCCGCTCTCTGGAAGCCCGCCCCACAATCCTTGCAGGTCAGCTCGGGACTGCCAATGTCCCGTTCTATTCGCTCCTCCGCAAACGAGTTGTCAGATGAAGCATCTGAACACAAAAAACAATGATAAAATGGACGTCTCAAATTAATTAGCTCTGTGTAATGAGAACTCTCGGATAGCTAAATGTAATGAATTTGAAGAAAGGTGACCACTAAAGAGGCTCCTTTTCAATAAACTCCTAAGACGAAGGCGGTCAAAGTTTAGGAGACTGGCTGGAGTGGAGGCGTTTCCTAAAGGCGGTCAACACACTCCAAGGATTGTAGCGTCCATGATATGTACATCTGCGTGTATCATCCGACACCAATTTTTTTTTATTAATAATAATAATAATAATATTTGGATAATTTGTATAGCGCCGTTTTTGTGAAAAATCACCTCAAGGGCGCTGTACAAATCTTAATTTCTACTTAATATTAATTCTTAGTTTATATAAATATACAGTATCATACTTACCTGGCAGGTCACTTCTTACGTTATGACTGTACCAAGAATTCAAACTGTCCAGAGACAGTGAGATTGTAAATTTGGAATAGTTTTGTTTCATTATAGGTTAGTGTTTTATTTACCGTAGGTGGGGGAGACGTGGTGGATTGGTCGATGGGGATGTTTGCTACGGGCGTGGGCGGCCAGCTGCTCCCGGCTCCAGCAGAGCTCCCCGCACATGTTGCACTCCAGGGGGGAATCTCCCCCGTGAATCTAAAGTAAAATAAATTTATTCACATATAAGCAACAACAAAAAAATTGTTGAATGTTAATAAAATTACTGCAACACTAGGTGAACCTGACAGATATGGGGTTGGTAGAGAATGGCAGCGTCAAGGAGATGACGTTGGGATGCAATGGATTAAATTCCTTATACTGTAAAGCCAATTTTGTAATATACTATATAATAATACATGTTTAATGAGAACATTTTTTTTTTTAAATGTCATGATAAAACTTCTGTTTTTGGATAATTATGAAACTGCATAAAGAAAAGATTGAATTCAAAAAAACTTACTTCCGACATGCAGATTAGTTCGTAAAAACATACTCGCCAAGAGATTGACAAAAACTCACTCTCCATATGTAGTTTAGTTTGCAAAAACTCATTCGCCAAGAAGTTCAAACATTTTTTTTCCTTTTTTATTCCTATTATCGTGTACATAATGACTCACAATTGTATGACGTTTTTATTTTCTTAGTTCTTATACTACATATTATTTTTTAGATTTTTTTAATATTTATTATTAATTCTTTGATTTATCTACTTTTTATGTGCTGCGTCTTGTTCGGTACACCTAACAGGATTGTAAAGTAACTCACCCTAGCATGGGACGCAAGGGCTTTTTCCCTGGCAAACCCGACCCCGCAATGTTGACAGACGAAGGGGCGGCGCTGGTCGGTGACCTGGAAGCGAGCAGCCACGCTGGGCAGGACCGCAACCACGCCGGCGCCGCTGTTGCTGCTGCTGCCCGCACCCGCTGTGGCGCCGCCACCGCCTTGGCCCGCTCCCTGGCCGCCGTACATCTGCGTGCGCGCCGCTACAGATGTCTCCGCTTCAAAGGAGTAGGAGAAGGAGCCGTTCTACACAGAATAAATATTCAATCAAAGAGTGAATTCATTTACAATGGGAAAACCTGATATGTAGTGGGTTCCATATTAAGTTATTTTTAAAGTTGGTTCTCAAGGGAACAATAAAATAAAACTTATGTGGGAACCGTTTAAATGGGTTTTACTGTGTATATATGCTGTTAATATTTAACTAAAATAGGTTACTGAAGCTTATTCCATCACTGCTTATTGCATTGTATTTAAACTAGAAAAAATATATACAAACTATCTGAAAGTCTGCAATGTTGAAGGAGAAGAAACTGCTATGATTATATACTACACTATGGTCTAACATACATATATTTTCTTTTTTTTTAAATTTGCCTAGACTTATTATTTACCATTTACAAAAAAAAACATTTAAAAATGGGGTGTTATTTCCTTTTTCCATAAAAAAATATTTTTATTGTTTTCTTGAGGACCGACTGCGAAAATATTAGTTAGAAAAAAAATCTACCGGAGAAGAACAAATGCATTTATTCCTCCTAATATTGTATTTTTTTATATAATTTCAAATGGCTGTATTTCAGAACTGTAGCGGTTTCATTAAAAAGGTTTTTTTTTTTTTTTCAACGTAATACAGCTCCTATAACTAATTTGTGGGAGAGTTAAAAGTTAAAGAAATACAAGTTTTCTCACCATTCGGTTATGTTCATCTCTAACAACAGAGGTTTTTATTTAAAAATAAATAAAAAGTTTAATTAAATTTGTTTATAATTCCAATAATAAAATTTTAATATATTTAAGCATTGAAATATTGATTTCTTAACTTATGGACTATAGCGCTTTCTAGAGTTCAGTATGTGGCATTGAGATTTGATCCTTGTGAAGTTCGGGTGTCACACTATGGGACTGAGTTAGATTAATAGATTGTGCAAATAATTACCTCAGACGATTGGCGAGATCGTCTTCGACCTTTGCGTTTGCTTGTGGGTGGTAAATTATTAACCATCTCCTGCATCATTTCTGAAAGAAAATTAATCACAAGTAATTAATTGAGCCTTTGAATTGCTTATGGCCCGAAAGATCAGAGGTCCGAGTGAGTTTTATTGATTAGAAATCAATACAAGAAATATTTTGATCTGAAACAAAAGGTGCAGTCATGAGTTCAAGATGACAACAGGAGTCAGAAAGGAATGCTGTTTGTGCAACTGGAATTTCAATGAAAGATGCTACAAAGTAGTGTCAATGATCCTTTCGGTGCCAGTGTACTCGTACAGTCAGGAGATACAGCAAATGCGTGCTTAACGTTTGAACACAGTTGATAATAGGCGTGTGACAACAGGTCGTTTTTATGACTGTTCAATGACTTGCTGACGTTTATGTTTCCTTTCAATGTTCACTCCTTCCTCTTCTGGAAAAGACCCTCCACACAGCATCCCTTAATATGAGATTTTACCCGAGTAGAAGATAATCTCGCCGAAGTGAGACACCTCCAATCAGAAGCGGAACATTGCTTGAAAAGGCTTTAGCTATGTTTTGAGACAGGATCTCAATAGTCAGGTACTTCACAACCGTCCTCTTTCCCATCTCCTCCACTTTATTTAGCCTCACAGCATTCCTCAAATGGTGGATGTCATAGTTCAACTGGCTATGGGCTGCTGGCAACTCTTAAGCAGTATCTTAAAAAGAAATAGAAAATGGTTTTGTGTGTAGTGTAAATTTAAAAAAAGCAATCTAACTCACCATAATCACCGGCGCCATCTTCCCCATCTTCCGGCACAAAGGCATGCACCTTGAGATGGTTGAGCAGGTCGCAGCGTCGCACATAGCGAGCGCCGCAGAGGTTGCAGCCGTAGGGGCGGTCGTTCTGGTGCGCCACCATGTGGTTCATCAGGTTGGCCTTCTTGCGGAAACGGCGCGAGCAGAAGTCGCAGGGGTAGGGGCGCTGGGCCGTGTACTCATCCTGAGGAAAAAATTAAGCATTAAATTCAAGAACGATTTCTTCATAATTTCATGAGAAAATGTAGCAACTTGAAAATGTGCCACACAATATGCCTCTTAGATTTACCAATAAATGCAGGAATAGAGCTGTTATTAGCTAACACTCAATCCAATTCAAAATAAACAACTAAAATAGCTGTACAAAATACAAATCTCAAAAACAAAACTTGAAGAAACGGTAACATACCTGGTCTGTAGGAAGAGGAACATCAATGTTATTTTCTTCATTGTTAAGTTCTATTGCAGTCATAGCCAGTTGGTCTAAAGGTACATCAACTCTGTAACAAACAAAATATATTTTATACCACATAAAAAGTTTTGACTGTTAAGACGGTATCAACATAATTTCATCAACATATCAGAGGTCATAACTTATGTAGAGTATTGTTTTTTCGTCTTATTGATAGCAAAAGAACGTACCTCTCCTGGCCATTGGGCTGCACCCAGTCATCGGTGATGATCTCCTCGGTGACCTGGCACTCTACCTCAGCGCCTGGCTCTAGGTCAGGGTGGTCGGTGTATTCCTCGTGCTGCATGTGGCTGTAACCTAGCTGCCCCACCACGTCCTGGGCGAGGAAAATCAGGTTTTCAGCTGCGATCTGGTCCGTGTCGGCTATCATGCTATCTCCACCCTAAAATCAATGAGATGATGAAGAGCAATGACAAAACTGCATTCCCGGTGGTCAAACCGAACAATGAATTATCGTTGTGTTAAATGTAATGTTGTTGAAATAACTATAATTCTATGATCTTCTAGTGGTGTCTGTCCTGTCAGGTTGGCTGTCATCAAGACATTCTTCACACTGCAGAATGCAACTCGAAACAAGCCTGCAGAAATGCACTTGTACCGTTCAGTTGAGGCAAAATATTTCTATTTATCAATGAATGAGAAACTTACAAGATGTGAGGAATGGCCATCCATTGGGGCGTACTGGTTTTGGACTGTTTCCATGTCGCAGATTACTTCCTCAGTGATCACCCCTCCACTCTGCACCTGGGGAGAATTTTTAAAACGTTAATAACATTCTAAATCAATGGTGACTATTGTAAAAAAACACAAAAACATTAGGTGTTCGAGAAAGAAAAAATTGATATATTCATGTCCGAATGCATTATGTTAAAAATGGGATGTCGGAAAAATATTCATCGTAGAATAAGATGAGAAGTTGATATTTATGAAAGTAAAATAAAAACAAAGCTTTGAAAAAATGTAATCTAATACAAATTCCTTAGAGTTGTTTTTAATTTTGATAAATAATACGGAATTATTCTTACGCGAGGGTCATCATCCCACCGCAGCGTAAAGCTGCCTCCCTCCATGGTTCCCTCTATCAGGTCCAGTGTGGCATTAATTATACTAAAAAAACAAACAAAAATATTTTCAATTTTGTAGATTCGGAGAACAAAGGAAGTTTATAATAAAAGAGTTTTTAAACCACAAAATGCTTAAAATAATATACATTTGTTATAGTAGCAATGATTTTTAGGAAAAACCGTTATGAAAATTTAATATTATTTACCCGACTACTGACAAAATCTGACGTGTGAGGTTATGGTTATGACTATAAGGTTAGTATCCAAATGTCAAATAATAAACACAAATGTAAGCAAACGAGAAAGTAGTCGTGACACAAAGAAAATTTCGCATTTATTCAATGCGTATTGTGCGAATTTAGTACATTTCAAGTGAATCAGCTAGTAAAACGTAGAAATTCTATTGACTTTTGAAGCAATTATGCGATTCGGGCGTAACAATTACATCACGTAATATTGGCCAATTTACCAATCGGTGATTCACTAGAATGTGTAATTTATGTTGTCACCAATATGGACTACAGAAATAAAAATATATTACTTACATGGATTCACTATTTTTATCCAATTTCCGAAAAAAATTAACCTAACCAATACGGTACAAAACCAAGCTTCATCCTTAGCTATTTTTTGTTTAACAGCGGTTGCGTTCACATAGTTACTTGCTAAAAAGATACTAAACAAACGTAGCTTCGGTCGGGTACCTACTCAAAATATTATTTTTATCTATTTGGATTTAATATTTAACTAGATATATCACATTATTTTGTAGTTTCTGAAATTAGCGAAGAATAAAATAAAGTTAAATTTATGTTACTTATCATTATGAAGAGATAAAAATGTATCGACTGTGTTAGGTAAAAGACGTTATTGCACATATTTGTAAGTAAATTCAGGCCTTAGTGATAACATAACGGTTTTGCTGTTGTGCTTAACACCTGATCATAATTGAAACGGGCAGTTAAACGGGGGATATTATTTGAAATGACAATAGTAAAAAAAACATGATGGCGCTACGTGGCTAATAGGTTGATTTGCGACAGTGTAAAATATGACAAATGTTCAAATCACTTGGCCTAAAAATGTGGAATAAAACCTTAAACCTAAACATAGTCGATATATTTTTATTTCCTCATAATGATTTTATAGTATAAATTAATCCTGTAAATATTCTAGATATTTTTTAAAATCCATTATTAAAGTCAATTTAACATTTGTGAATAAATCTAATCAACATTTGGCTTATATTTTAAGCAATTAATTAATTTATTTATTCCATTGTTTTCTTTACTAGTGAAAGTATAAAAAAATCTGTCTTGTAATTCCACTGATTTTTCGATAAGATAAATTATTTGGGGTTATGAAAAGGACACTTGGACTTTAAAGGTGAAATAATTATAAAATACATGTTTCAGTGGGTATTGAAAATCATAATCAAGAATGCGTATCATTATAATTTTCCTCGCGTTATATTATTTTCAGTTTTTTTTTTTTTGCGGTAGCCCTAAAATGGTTTTAAAAACGGTCGCTAGAGTCGCTATTTTACAAAAAGTTTTTGTGAAGCATTTCCCGTCTACGCTTGTATTATTTTTCTATGACTGTCTCGCTTGTATTTGTGATGTTGTGTCTGTCGCCCAAATATTTACAATATTGACTTTGTGTAGTGTTTTAAACTGGAATCATTTAAATGTTATATGAGTGAAAAACCAAGAAGTGTAGCCTGAGTTTTAGGTAATTTAAAACACATACTTAATCAGTAATCTCTATACGAATAACGTAATAAAATGTCATGCATGTTTGTAAACATTAAAGTTTTTTCTGTAAGATAAATGTCTCCTTGTTTTAGAACTGACTTCAAAAACTCATTCAATAAGTTTCTAATATACATTGATATTATTTCGAAGTTGAATGAAATGTTCTGCTATGTTATTGATCTTGAAGATGATTCATCCAGTGATGAATAATGAAAATTAAGGTTAACTTTCTAAGAAAACACCTCCCACATATCGCATTTTTAATCATATTGCTATCTGTATTCAAATGAATTCTGGAATGTTAACAGATAATCGATTATTTATTCATAATTAATGGAATATTGATTTCAACGGCAGTGCTATCAACATACTTAAATTAAACATGCACTTTAATCATCTGTCAACGATATCATCTAGACATTTTAATATTTATCGCTTCCCAGGGATTTCGTAGGCAGCAAATTGTAGTATACATATAATTAAATGTTGCTTTCGTCTTACACTTTATGTATAAGCGAGTACAATAATGTACATCTTGCTTACGTTGAGTTTAATCGAGAATTGAATAAAAGTCTTCATTCATTTTTCATTGATGTAGGTCAGTATTATATTTTCATAGGATAGAGTCAACTAAAGTTATATTATTTAATTTATATGTTGTTTGGCTGTTCATAATCATATTAAAAAAACCTTACATAAAAAAATGTAAAAAACTTTTATATTTTTCGATTATCTTTATCAATACGGAGGACTAAATGTTGAATTGTCAAATGTTGTTATTTCAGTTCCAATCGATTATAATTGATCTCAATGTGATCTCTAGCTTAGTTTTCAATGGATTTTGCAATTATTCATCTTTTATCTTCTTATTAAAAAAATATGTATATTTCCCAAGCCTATTGTGTCAATGCTTCTGAAAGATTTTTACTCAGATGAAAAAATTGACATTAATTAATTAAATTTCTGCTCAATCAATAATGCAGGAACACATTGTTCATATTATGTGGGAATTTAATTAAGTATGCATTCAATTCCAGTCAAATTCATTGATTAACATATTTATTACAAATCTCATAAAAGTAATTGTGGTGTACATACATACATCCCTACTTACTTCCTCGAAAAAAATGTTCTTTTAAAAATATGAATATTAGCGGAATAAAAAAATGTGACTGATTGGTAACATATTGATTAACTACTATAATAATGATAATAAAACAAAGCTTTGGCACCATTTGATGAAAATCATTCTACACTAGAACACAATTCCAAAGCATTTCTTATTAACCTTTTTTTTAATTCTCAAACCCACCAAAACTCACCACCTTTTCAACATTTAAAAGAAAACTTGTTCCATGACGACACCCCAGAAGCATAGATTCAAAATATCCAGCTTTATTTATAAATGGAAGTTCTCCTAACTTACTTGCATTTTATTAACATAAAATAAAGAACACTGCTATTCCATTGGCAACATTCTCTTTCACAGTTCCGATATGCAGAGTGTTGCTATTCCATTAAGCAAATTCTCACCCAACAAAAAAAAAGTTTTCTTAACCAAATAATTTTGTTTTAGGTTTTTTGTTCCAGCGGCGAGTTCACAATGGCTACTATGATCGAGACTGTCACCATCACCAGACCATTAAAGGTTAGTGAAAATTCCTTGTATTTCATGAAATTAAGTCCAATTTGCTGATTTCAAATAGGACCGCAAAATAATGTTATCCTAAATATATGTTTGGTTGCGTTTTAAATATTATTTATATTCTAAACTATTTGAATCTACAAAAAAATGAAAAATTCTACCAAATGAACATCGGAAAGTGTATCTTTCAAATCAATGTACTCTTACATATGTCGTTAAAAAGTATTTGGTAAACTTGACGACTATCATGATTTCTACTTTCTTTATTTAGTTTGTTCTATCACAAGAACCCCAACTGCCCAGAGTCAGTGAGTCCATGGCATACCCAATCGGGGTATGTTGTGAGGCAGAAGGCCTCCTGGCAGTGGGGAGAGAGGGAAATAGGATAGAAGTTGATTGAGTAGTTCTGGGCTTTTTAATTTATTTTTATAGTGAATACTGCACAAGAGTCCCATCTGCTCTCAAGGTCTAGAACCATTGGAACTTTGGCATTCCCAATTGGAATATGTAGTGAGGCTGAAGGTAGTGGGGAGGGGAAGAAGATGGGGAAGAGGAAGGTTGGGCTATTCGGATCTGGTCTCTAAACAGCCAATGCCATTTCAAGCAACGTTTCGATTTTCACCCTATTTTATAATTCTTGAATTTCTTCTTTTGTATTTTTTTTGTTGTATGCCATAATATAAGGCATGCTCTTAATTTTATATTGTTACTATCATTCTAGGAGTACTCTTTTCTTTCAACTTTCATTCCCCTCTCCAACTTATATTATTCTTGCTGCATTTTCTTTCAATGTGATTTATCGTAGCCAGCTTTTTATGGAAATATTATCCAAATCAATTGAATATTATTTATTCTACAAAGTAAACTTTTTGTTAAAATATACCAAGACATTGAACTTCCCAGGATTACGAATGGTTCGACAATTACTGTATATTTTCTTCAAATTGCTTCACAGCAATCTTGCTTTGAAATTTTAATTTCAGTGATTATGTTTCCTACGCACATAGCACTCACACCTTAATTTTGATAAAAATATGATATGGCAAGACTCTTCAAAATAGCCCCCCTTATCTTAAGATAAATATTAGTCATTGACCAATTAAAAGTATTGAAACGATATATAGTTATATCATTGGAAAAGAGTTTCATATTATTATTATTATTTAATTTTCACATTTTAATGCCAAGGTTTTACAATATTTAAAATAAACCTGTTTTACAACAAACCAAGAATATCTCTAGAGTCGAAATAGCAGAAGATTCTGTATGAGATGATGTATGAATGTAAATGAAGCGAGCAGTGTGTGCCAAAACAGAGTTGTGTGGCGATCCATCCTCTCTGCCTACCCCTGCGGAGAAAAGGCGTGATGGTTTAGTTAATTAAGGTTATTTGTCATTCTACCCTCTATAATGAATGAAATGGTATTTATATTACAAAATTTGTGTTTTAATTATAAAATGTAAATTGCTGAAAAAGTTTTTTTAAATCCGTTGCTGAAAAATTAATGACTTTTTAACATTTATTTTCTCATATAACATTTCTCTTTGACGTTCAATTGAAAATTTTAAATAAAATTTCGACGCTTCGAATGCAATCAAAGTAAAATCAAAGGCGCAAAAAACTCGTTTGTACGCGAATTTAAACGGTTTTTAAAGGACGCAAAACTGCATTGAAAGTAAACATTTTTTTATTTTTTTTGCACAGATTTTACTTATATTAAAATTGTTCAAAGTTTTCGAGGAAGCTACTATAAATGTTTTACTTTATTTTATTAAACCATGCACATCTGAAAAGTTCAATAACATTAACCAATGGAAAGTATGTAAACGAGATCATATTCGGGAATATAATAACCCGATGTGGAGATATTTCGAACAAAAATGTGATGTCAGCCTTTTTTGAAGCTAAAGTTGATTTCATCAATTGTTTGCGTTCGCAGAGCAATAACAATATCACTCTGCACAGATTTTCCATCCAGTCAGCATTCTTTGTTTTCATCTAGCACAGATAACAGAGATGCAATTTTCATATTAATTCAAAAATAGCCCAATTTTAACTGGTCGTGTTCAGCTCGTTAACTTTTTTAGCCCTTTTGTTAAATTATTTGTTCAGGTGTAGATCGACCCTTTTAATATACACACACACATATATATTTACATATATTTTTTTATTTTTTTTTGAGGTTCCTACTTCGTACTATGCAATGTTTTTCATCTACCTCCTCTTATTGTCAATTTTATTAAATACAGGTACCTAGACCTAGTGTATTGGGCGTCCTTCATTATGTTAACATTCTCTAAACTGTTAAAAAATGTACTCCATTGTCTAAATTTAAAAGGGGTAAAGTATCTTAATGGTTTACACAACGTTTAACAATAATTAATTTTAACGAGATTAACTCTCAGACATAATTCATTTTTGTTATATATTTTTTAATATTCATGGTAATAATTAATTCATTTCACGCCAGCATATTACCATAATAGGAACAACTTCTAACCCCCTTTTGTGTAATAGGTATTGTACCCTATATCCCACTATACCCTGTTAGTGTTTATTTTTATTAATTTAGAAGCAGGAAGTAGGATTGAAAAGTATTTGCTTATTCAAATAAGTTTCATTTGATGACCACACTTGTTTACCTATTATTCAGTTTACCTATCGACATAACTGATGGTAAACTAAATAAGATCACTGTCGCAAACCTCTTGACACAAAATAAACCATTCAATTAATTACATCAGTACCGTGCGATTAATCTTCTTCTCTATATATAAAGATGAATGTGTCTTTATGTCTGTATGTTTTCGATTTTATCGAAAATACTCGACCGATTTCGCTGAAAATAACACACTTTGTTTTTATTAGTCACCTTAAGGTTTAGAGAGTAGTTTGAATGAAATATTAATAAAACAAAAATAAATAAAAAAAGTATTTGGAAAAATCCATCACTTTAAAAGTACGAAAAAATTACGTTGAAGTCGATAATCGTTGGGTTGTACTGTATTCACCGTTACTTTCGAAAACGTATAAAGCACACATTAATATCGAGTATTGCAATTCGGTGAAATCGATCAAGTACATTTGCAAATGTGTTAACAAAGGAAGCGATATGTCAGTATTTGGTGTGGGAAATGCAACTGAATCCATCGATGAAATCCACCAATATCAACTAACGAAGCAGTACGGCGCATTTTATAATGTCCAATCCATGAACGAGATCAAACAGTAGTTCATTTGGCAGTGCATCTTGAAAATGGACAGCGCGTGTACTTCACAACAGAAAATGCACGTGGAAGAGGATTGTCACCGCAGCTAACAGCGTTAGCTGCATTTTTCTCACTGCGCGGGAATGATATGTTTGCAAAGACTCCACTTTACTCTGAATTGCCAAAATACTAAACACGGAATGCATCAGCGAAGGAGTTTGAAGGTCGTAAACAAGGTAAAGAAGTTGAAGGGCATGCCAATTTATATTCGACCGACGCATTAGGCCGTCTATACACTGTTCACCTAAACAATGCGTGAGTGGACTACATTTGGAAAATTCGTGCTTCTCACATGGACAGCTGTGTGTGGCCTGCTCACGCGTCGGTAAACCTTCTGATTTATTCATGTCGCAATTCATGACCAGAAGGAAAAAAAAGTGTATTGAAAACAATTCAATAAACAGAATTAAAACACAAACACTTTTTTTCTTTGAGTGGCATTGCAAAGCATGCCGGGTACAAGCTAGTTATTTATAAAATTATTAAGCATTCTGGACTACCCCAATATTTTAAATATTGAATAAATATTTATTCAATTTGTTCGAAATTCGTAAACCAATACCCTTATTTTTCTTCTAATCCCCGTATTTTTTGTTCTAACATCTTGTCTAACCACAAAATTCCTTTGTTGTGTCAAGTGAGAGGGTGTTTTTTTTTGGCCATGCACAGCGTTCGCAGTCCCTATATATCCCTATAATATCGAAATTAATGAAATATGTAATTTCAATTTATTTTCTATTTAACGACGACCTAATAATACAGGGTGGAAGTATTTAAAAAATAGCAGCGAGCTCGGAAAAAAATCTTTATTGAATAACTCATCTTAAGATATTTCATATCTTCATTATTATTAATGCATGATTTAATATTCCATAATTTTCTGTTTATTAATACTATTATTATGGTGTTCTCGCGTAGTCTTTTGTCACACTTCCACATTAATCATTATAATAGACAGTGCTGCTAGGTCATCGTATCAGTGCATCAGCAGACCATAAGGTTGGCGTCATCATTATTTTTAGCCATAATTGATAATAATATAATTATGAAACATATAATAACGAATAATCCCATATATTCCTCATTTTTAATGTGTAAACTAAAACTGAAAAATGACTTCCGTGTGTATTTATTGCAGGTAATAAATAAAAATAATAAATATACAATATTCAATCAGATTACATTCTAAATTATTGCTCTGGCGATGTGGAAAGATTGAGAGGTTGTTTTAAAGAAAGTAGGCCAGCAAATTTCGATTTTTAATTGGGCAAAATAAATTATAATGTGTCAGAATAATGATTCACCTAGTTCAATTTTAACAAGCTATAGTCATTAATTCTGCTGAATTAGCATTCATAGTCGATTCGGAAACTGGCGATTCTGTCTGAAGATTTCATAATAAATGTTGAATATATTTAATTGAGCTGTTATTGCTAATTAAGCCTTATACAAAAGGGGGTACATTTTGGGCGTTCAGACTTTTGCAGTTGGAGTTGACGTTTTTCTGCCGCAAACGGACTGTCAATTGCCCGGAGCACTTACTTTGTACATATCATTTTATTTATATGAATACGCAAATTGTTTTCGACACAACTGTGCCTTCGTTGGGGCAGAGAAAAATCAGAATGAAATTTTGATTGTAATCGTTTTCGAGGATTTTCGAGCAAACGAAATATTGGAATGCCAAGATGACTTAATCCGTGTGTTTTTTTTTTAAATTTTCTTTTCAAGCATAAAATTCAAAAAAACATTTAAATATGAAATTTTATCGTGGCAATCGTCGAAGTTAGCTGCATACTCGGGTCTGTAGGTAACTCCAGCCTCTAGAGTTTTTTTTTATTGTAGCCGCCTCGTAGGAAATAACCGCTTGACAAAATCGCTGACAAGACTTCAAAATTGCGACGCGCTGAAATACTTATGTACTCATATTGTGATTTTTAAATTCTATAAAACTCCCTAAAATTACTGCAAAAATATTGACCTTAAGCGACTAGTGAATTGTAAAATCCTCAAAAGTTTATAATGGCGAAAATTCGTCGGTAATTGCGACGCGGAATTAATTCCCCGATAATTAAGACGTAGGAGAAAATCGCTGATCGAGTACCTATATAATGGAAATGTAAATCCAAAATAGCATGCTTAGCCCAACCGACCCAGCCAGTTTTAATGATGTCAAATAACAACGATGGAATCGCCTTACCTTAATCCTGAAACGAAAGGCGAAAGAACTGGAGGCAGCGTGGAGATATGGGAATAAAGGCACCCGTTTTGTTGTGTCGCAAGGCGTCAGCAGTTTGGTCTTCGGCTTGTCATTTACCTAATTAAGCACCCATTCCATACCTGTTTAACAAATTGACCCCTCAGAATAACAAGGTTCCATCTGACATAGCAATGTTTTGCGATAGTGAACCCTAAAAACACTCTTACTAGAGCTCACTATCGTATAATGTGTCAGATGGTACCTCGTAATTCTAATAAGTCGAATTGACGATGTTACTTTGGTGAATTGATATTTTTTTGTGCAATTCGGTTGGTATATCCCAACAATGATTTTTCAAAAGGTTGAGTGGCATACAGTATATCGTCGCTGGAAAGGCAAAAAGGCCTTAAGCAACACTTTGACCAAAAATGAGTTAAATACGCAGTTTTGATCAGTTTTTTTTCTGCATCCTGAACAAAATCTCTTCCGATATCGACATATTTCATGTCAGTGAGGAGAGATTCAGAAGTGATATCCTCTTTATTCTTGCAAGAGTTTCTCCCCATTGACCTGATCATCACCACTGCCTGATTCTTTTTTTAAATTTCTTTTTTTTTTTCAATTGTTTTTTTTTTTTTTTTTTGCTTATCTATATGGTACAAATGTTAAATATAATTTGTTATATGTATTAAATAAATAACAGTTTGTCATAATATATGTAAGAAATTTAATAAAGAAAATTATTATTATTATAATTATAAATACTTACATTTTATGAACCTGTCATGAAAGTTTGATATTTTGAGACGCGCTTCACAATTCTATAATCTAGCTCTAATCCTCTTTATTTGCTTAACGGCGAACGGCGTATTTTTAAGGCTTTTTCGTCCGTCAAGTTTATGAGGAAAGTTTTTTCCCTCGTTGCGCCGTTTCGGAGCGTTTAACCTAATTTATTCTGCTCTCCGGGGAGGTTTGTACGTTACGCGTGCGGGGCTTGCATAACAACCAACCACCCTTCGCCGAGGGTCGCCAGAAACGGGCGAATATATATTTATCTTATATTTAATTAACTCAATAATCGTGTATTTATTCCGCTCATCCCCCAAACCCCACCACCGTACAAATGACGAAGATCGCAAGACATTGTTATGGGTGCCTATTTTATTTTTATTTCTTTAAGAAACATACAATTTTAAATGAAGAGAATTAAGGGTCAGCACCCATAAATACACACTTTTTAACTTTCTAGCACAAGCATAACTACAAGTTATTTACCTGTTATTTCTATATGGGTAGTTAGAAAAATGTCTAAGGTTTCCAGCGAATACAATTCTTAAACAGTGATCTTTTAAATTATTTATGAAATGCATACTGGAATTTTAGGTAAAACGTTCAAAAATGCCTTTGCTGGTTTTCAAACTGCACCTTTTACTGCCATTTTGGTAAGTTTTTCATAGAATTTAAAGGATTATAGTTAAAAGATCGCATTCACTGGAAACCTCAGACATTTTTCTAACTACCGATTTAAAATTTGCAGATAAATCATTTGTAGTATTGCTTGCATAACGATGTAAAAAAAAAACATTTTGTAAATCAATTAAGTTTTGTTAATTAAATACAGATAGCAGTTTACATCTAGTACATTTTGGCATCATTTAAATTATCAATTCGGCGAGTTTCACTTTATATGCTTTCAAGGTATAGTTGAAAGTGTGTATATCTCGTAGGGTATTGTGAGTGTAGTTTTGCAGATACGTCCTGTCACATTTGGGCACATTCAAACTCCATATTGTCAGTTTTTTTTGAGGCATCAATACATTATAAATTGCTCACAAAGTTTTGGTGCTGGAATATAATTTTTGGTGGCATATTACGGCAAATATTTTCGTATCAGATCGCAATCAATTTGATGCCCGATTAAATGCAAACCTTCCGATATATCTCTTCAAGTATTTATGATTTCTCCTGGTAGGTTAACAACATACCGGCAAAATATATCGCAAGTTGGTTACCGGGTTCAGGTTTCAATGCAGAAATCAAAGCAGGTTCAAAGTCTGTAGCTAAAGTTTACAGAATAGCAATGCGAAAAAATTGATCGTTACCACGAACAGTGTAGATACCTTCTCCACAAGACATTTTTTGTTTTTCTGAGATAAATGAGATCTTGTGATGTTTTCATAATAAAAACTGACCCAGAACCACGACTAAATTCCCCTCACACCCTAATTGATTGAATCACCTATTTAAAAAAACACCACTCGTCCAAATATTTTGCAAGTATGAATGCCACAATTTTCCTTTTGTACTCTTTCTCTTGTTCAACACTATTCTGTAAATCTTCAACATTTAGTTTACAAAGAACAACATCATTTAAATAATTAATTAATTTAATTTAATTAATTTGCGCACGACGATATTCAAACCCGCGACCTCTGTATTCGTATTTGAGGATCTTAACCGCTCGACCATGAGGTCGTCGAGGTAAACACAAAACGGCCGCCATATTGTTTGCATTATTGGCAATTTAATTAGACGGTAAATCGGCATTAAAAATATGAAAGTCGAGAATGAAAGGGTAAAACGTTAGATATAAAAAAGGATACATAGTTTTCATGGATTATTACCGAAGGTTTTTAGATGGACAAGGGGTGTTTTTCAAATAAGCAGTTCAATTTCTGGCCCGTAAAAAAGCTCGAAAAGTGTTCAAGTTCGTTTGTTCTGCAAACTTTATAATTGGGAACCAGGTTAAGTTAGTAGGTACCTACGAGCTTTAACAATAAATTTCCTAAGCCGCAAAAAATTCGCTTTTACCAAAATGTCCCCCGTTTGTATTTCATAAGTATTATCGTGTATTCACTGTTTACGCTAGTAATAAATTTCCCTTGAGCTTTGCTTTTTTCCGTGACGGCTTACAATAATCTCATTCAAGTTGCCTTGGACTGTTTTTCAAAGTTGCTTGTCTGAAAGTTTTTTTTCAATGCAGATCGACACACTTAACTTTGCAGTCGGAGCCGTCGCGTCGTTGTAGATATTTTGGACACAAACAATTGATTTGAAAAAGAGTTCGTTCGTTAGTTCCTCTTTTGGCCGCCTGCAAAGTAAAGTATTTTTTAGTTAAACGCTATCTGCTTTAGATTCGTTAATGTTTAATTTTCACTTCGGTTACAAAAAGTAAGACAGGCCGAAGTGCTTGTTATTTGAACCTTACGAAATTTCTGGGAATTTAAAAACTTATCTGTGCAGGCGGGGTGTCACTAATTTAGATATTATAGTTATATGTGCAAAATAAAATAGCTCGTTAGTTCCTCTTTTTGGCTGCCAGATAAGTTTATAATTCTGTATTTTAAGTTGATGTAGAAAACATCACTTATTGTATTATTTGAAATCCATCTTTTTGGATTTTGGCTTTTAAAATTGTGGGAGAAAATTTCCATTATGATAGCCAACCTTCGATAGGAAATGGCACCAGAAGAAATAAGAAGAAGTCACACATCAGTTGTTCTAGCAAGTTTTTTTTTCTGCAATGTTAACTATATGTATATTTGCTGCAAGTTGAGGGTTCTTGTCTGTTGAAGCCATTACGAAGCCCTCAAAGTATAGTCGAAGATCAAACACTAAACCAAAATCAATACCATTATATTCAGACTTGTTGCGAACTCGCGCCAGTCGGCAGTCGGTAGTCGGCAGTTCGGCGGCCCTCCTGGGGCACTTGTAATCAGTTTACGGTGTATTGCTTCAGCTCAGTCGGCAGTCAGCCCGTCACACTCGCAAATATTTCCCGAAGGGACCACATTCAAATTTCAGACGTGCTTAACGAAAATCATCGCTAAATCTGGATAAAATAAGATTATTTGACAACCATGCCATAGTCATCTGTACAATTGAACTGTGCCTTATATTATGGCTTTCGTGAGTGATGCAAGAATAGTTGTTGTTGCTTGGCGACGATTGATCGTATTTCAATAAATATACAATATTATATTCAAGGTTTAGAATGGCGACTAAAATATTCAAAAACGATAGAATAGATCAAATGAAGGAACGAACCTCTAACATGTTCCAGCAGTGTGGAGGCTCAGGTGGACACGTGGCTGTTAAAGAAATAACAGAAGCCTATTACCATTATAACCCTCAGGTCACAGATATGAAGATATGCACCTTGGAAAGCACTTATCGCAGCCATCACGCACTACACATGCCCGGCTCGCGGCACTGCGTTAGCGACTCCAACCTATTCATTCACCAGGATGCAGATTGGTACCGACCCCCGAGATCTCTTGCCCATGACTCTTCAGATGTCCACCCAGCTCCTCGTAATATCAATATCGTGTCCGAAAGATATCCCACAGCGGACGATAACCAAGTGGAAACGATCACCACAAGATTCCAATCTGCGGGAAATATTCTCGTTCGCTTTAAGACATTTTTCGGTATTGATGGAAGCACGCAGAGGGTAGAAGTCATTGGAGACAATACTGATTATGGAGCTACCAGCGTCATCACAGCTGACGACACCGGCGCCGTCAGGATGAAAACCTTGTTCGGAATGAAAGGATCCACCGCCAAAGATTACAATACTTCTTCTAACATAGAAGGTGATACGAGCACTATCAATATTTTCGCAGATAAATTTGACAGAGTAAAAACTTTGATAAAGGCAAAAAGATCTAAAAGAAAGGTCGAAGTAGAGGTCACTTCCACCGCAGAAGTCGATCCAAATGATAGAATCGTTCGTATGAAAACGTTGTTTGGAAACCGAGCTCCTAAACATGTGTTTCAAATAGAGTCCCAGACCACAACAGCGAAATCAAGAAAAAGTCGAATTAAAACTCTTTTTAGAAGCGACGCGAGTTCCCAAACGGACGGTGTTCCATCTCACGACTTTATCCGCAAAGCGTCTGTTGACGAAGCAGCTTTAAGTAAACGCTGTCGTTTGAAGAAATTCATAGGCTGGAGCAATAACCAACGAGAGAACGACGTGGTGAATTTTGACGATAGACACGTGTTCAGCAGACAGTCTAATCCACCCATCGTTTCCCTGGAACCTGAAGTACCTCCCCACCGTCTTCCCGCGTGGCTGGACGACTTCACGAAGCGCGTCCGGGCTTCTTGCTCCGGAGCCAGAGTCAACGATATCGAGTTACCACATCCAGCCGTAGACCAAAGAAGGAGAAAACTGGGCAGCACTTCGGGTTGGCAATGGCGACACGGTGAAGAAGTAACCCAAACACGCAAGCGACACTCGGGATTTAAGTTCTGGTTCCACTGCAAGAAGTGTCGACTTCCAAAGTGTTCTCCGCGCAAAAGTGCAAACATCAGAAACCCTCCTGGTGAACCGGCACCGATCGTCGAGGTCAGTCACATTTAATTTGTAGAGTGTGGTGTGCACCCACTACGGATTACAATGCCCTCTGTTGTATAAGCGGAAAGCTGATGCATAATTAAATTTGGCTTCCCATTTGCGCATTGTTGTGAAGGTGAATTGATTAAATCGCGTGAGTCATCTCTATGGCATTCTTGACATCGGAAAACACCTGTCACAGAGGGTATCACGGTGAGCTGTAATGCTCCTATGGTCATCGGTCATTTGCATTTCATAATGGGCTAGTTCATTGGGCAGTTCATATTAGATTGGTTTTGAAACATCGTTTATGTATTCTTAAAAAGCTATTGGAATAAATACGTATAGTTATTAATCGTACGCCATAACTCTACAACGATATATTTATCTTTGATTTAATGCAAAATTACTAGCGTTTTATTAGCTTTGTATTATCCCACAGTATTAGACAGCATAATAAAAGATTGTTTCGGGTAAACAAAGTGGCGTGCTACAGATAGAAAAAAATACGACAGGTGTAATTTTTACACACCTTTGCTTTTTTGGTCTTTGACTTTTTGTTCCAATATTTGTCACCTTGGGATTAATTAACTGGCTTGCGTGAGAATGACCCCGTGTCGAAAAAAAACGCTTGTCAAAGGAAAAATCCATTAAAAAACATTGATGTCAGAACTTAAGAAACCCACAGTAATTGAGGTTTTGGCGCAGGTTATGAAGTGCGCATGAAAGCACACATCATAATTTGAAAGCAAAAACATTTAACTGGCGAAAATTTGTATTTATGTAAATATGATTAAAATTTTAGTGGCTTATAATAATGTTAATGTAATGCTATTAAAAATAATCACGTGGATGCTTTTAACGCTATATTTAACTTTTCTTCATTCAGACCAAAATCAATCGCTTGAGTCGAGTTTATTTCAAACGGAAGTGAGAATGTTTTCAATTCACCAAGTTTCCAGGAATTAATAATGCACAAGGCGGTACTTGAGTTTTCCGATTCGATTATAGAAAGCGCAAAGGAAAAGCAGTTTCAGGAGGGCACACAAATTGTCGGAATGCTATATAAATTCTATGGCGATAATTGAACCACGAGATAACATTGCCAACCGACAGTTTAAATATTTATGAAGATGATATGAATATTTTGTATTTAAAATATACATGCCTGCGTGCAGCTGGTGTGGATTTTCTAAAGTTACCTAATCTTTGTTGCCGAAGCTGCTTGTGTATCCATATTTATTTTTGGCACGTTTCAAATTACCAAAGTTGTGCTGTAAAAGAGATCGTGACATTTGAATATTTTGATTGTTCTTTCAGATTCCAAAGGGCACGTGGGTCTAACATGAATGTCAACTGAGGCACAATTTCCTGACTTTTCCATTTGCTACGCCTGAATTTCGTTCGTGACGCACGTTATTCACTCACTTCATTAATTAAAAATGTAATCGTCATCTCCCATTATCATTATCATTCCCTTTGCCTTATCATTTTATGTTGAGGTATCACCACCCCTCGTAATTAGTTTCCAATCCTCTTTTGTAAAGTATCTCCTTGTAAATAAGGTTCATAATTGTCGGACTGTTGTCACCGTGCTTCTTCCAACTCGTTTTCTGAACGGTTCCTTTTTATTTTAGAATCGGTTCCTTTTACTTCCGCCCTCGCTGTACCGGTGGGTCTAAGCGCGTACAAAGGAAAGTGGGGATTTCTCTGCTCTAAGTCCTTGGGCGGTGTATTTTTCCCGCTCTCGGGCTGAATAAGGCAAGGGCGGCGGCGGGGAACCGTAGGGCGGCAGTTGGCGACGGTCCCCCGCGTCGCGCGCACGGATTCCCGCCTACAGAAGGCGAGTCCGCCCTCACAACAACAATACCCCTAATACAATATCAGTGAAAACGGTACCATTCGATAAATACACCAGAAAAACGGGAGATTCTCTCCAGCTTCTCCCGAACCTCAAAGTAATATCTTTGCTTGAGGATTTCCAGTCTGTTACTTCCCAGTGTTTGTTGTCAACTTGTAATGTATGCAACGTGGTCGTGTCCATGTCGTCTTGATCGCAGTCGCCATTACCAAATGCGTTAATTAAATTCATAACTTTGTTTACCCGTTTAGTTTTTTTTTGTAACAGTTGTTCTATCGATTCTGAATAAATTGCTTACTCCAGCTGAGTTGTGTCCAGTTTCCAGCGAGATCGTCTCCAGACTCTGCTAAAATGGTCGCAATCTTTGTAGACTTTTCGTCGTTAAACAAAGCACATGTTTATTATGACGGCCTTTCACTATCTGTCGACTTAATTTCAATCATAAACCGTATTACGTATTGCGTTCCTCGCGATACAAATGAAAAGTGTCGATTCTGTTTTTAATGAGATGTTTCTCGTCTACAACCCGCTCTCGATTTAACTCTAACATTTTTCTAAATGTATATTTCTGCCCAGCTGTAAACATAACTCAGGCACTTGTTCAAGGTGGTTTAATCTTAAATTGCTATTTATATTTCTGACAAAGGTGGTGCACATTTTAACATTTTTACCATAGCCAGCAATAATCATTTGCCTAGATTCAGTTCTATCTGTTGATAGTCGAACATTAAAACGTTTAAGTGCTTTAATTTTATTTAGTAATGTCGTTCACAAAGAAGGAGCTCTCTACGAAGTCAAATGGAGTCGTTTTGATTATTGCGCTGGCAAGATAAATGTGCACGGCAGATTATAATGGTAAATAAACAGTCTGTATTTTGAATAGTTTGAGCTTACAACATTTAATCTGTAGAATAATTCACTCCATTATTTTGTGTCGTTTCTTTAAAAATACAGATAAATATTTTGCTCATTATGTTATTTGAGTTGCGTGGTTGAAGCTCGTCTACGCCGAGATAATTGCGCCGAATTGGAGCGGGGTCTTTCGCGACTGCACAGGTGTTACTGCCTTTTAACATTCGATCCTTTTTACTGGGTGTCGTTTCTAGCTTAACCCCGAGCGTATCGCGGCTCGGTTGTTCGGACGTTTCGGTTCGACCTGTCGTAAAAGGTTGCATGTGTTTGACTGCACTCGGCGGGTCAGCTGAGGATGTCCAGGTCCCTGTTGCTACGTGCCCGGGGTTCTGATGAGGCGGCTTGTTCTGTCCGGACCGGACCGTGGGGGAAATCGGGAACGGCTGTGAGGAGGGAAAATGCAGCCGGTTGTTCGGGGTGGGGGCGATCGATGATGTCTCCCAAACACTGTGCGGGCTTCCCTCTCCCTCCCTCCACCCATCTTCTCCAGTTTTCTTTTTCCCTCTTTCTCCCCCTCCCTTTCCGCTTGAAACAGCGGGATGCTCGGAAAAGCCTAGGCACTTGTCTACACTGAGCACACATACTCATTACGGTTAAAACTAATTTAATGTGACTAAGTAAAAATGTGACGACATTGCGCGCTCTGCACGTTGGGGAGTGTTGAGCCTTTTCACTCAGGCTCGTGTTGTTCTCCCGGTGTCTTGTCTAAGTGGCAAGCCTTGAAGACTGTATTACTCGGTTCCTCCTCCTTTATGTTTCTGTTCTCCTAATACTAATATCCCTGCCAAATGTTGTCTGGAGGGAGGGAGGAGAGAAGCGCGTGCGACCCTCTGTGTATACGTAGGTAGTAGCTAGTATGCTCGTGTGCGGGGTGCGTGTTTCTTATGACTCTATTATAATAATTATCATCCTTCAAGTCATTATTATTACCGTGAGAACTGGGAATCACCGAAACATAATCTTTCATTTTGATTTAATCTGTTTATTATTTCCTATTGGCTTCTGCCGTAAACATGAAACTGCACCGAATTTCCTTCTGTAAAAACTTACCTGAAACTAATTGTTAATATTTTTTATTCCATGGCTTTCGCGTTTTGAAAGCTATTAACCATTTCCGCCTACATTTATATATATTCCTTATTATATATTCCTTTGTGATCGTTTAAGAAGAATCTTTGAACTATTTTATAATTATAATAGATACTGAACTTTGTCTTACATGAGTGTCTATTCTGGCAAAGAAAATGTACAATAACAAACCAAGAAAACTGGGGGTTTTCCCACTTTGCATGTTCACAGTCGAGTAGTAATAAAAAGAAGCAGGAATAAAATTAAAAATTCACAACGCTCCCAGTTAAGTCGAGGTATTATAATAAAGAACCCGACTTATTTTCGTTCCAGCTGATATTTTAACGGGCGCACGTTCGACACTAAAGCTAACCGCGAAATATTATTATTAGAATTTACGAGCTTATTTTTTATGCGGCTGATCAGCGCCAACGAAAATATTCTAATATTTTATTGGAATTATGGCTTACTAAATTACTATCACGCTATTTTTAAAAAGAATGGGAAAAATGGAAATAAAGCCACAAATCTCTGTCTAAGAACACGTGTTTGAGTTTGCCAGGGGTGTGCTCGATTTTCTAGAACACAAAGTTTATTTTAACTTTATTAAAAAAAAACTTTTCGTGGTCCTGACAAAGGAAGACTTTTTCTGAAACCTGTCGACAGTTTAACACGTTCAGCGCTGACACCGCGCGTCACGCTTTGACAGAAAAGTGACCGGTATGCACACAACGCGCCACGCGCGTTTACGCCTCTTCGCTTTGAACCGATCTAAAACAGACGCAGCCATGTGGTTTTGAGTCGTTCCACAGGCCACAGGGAAACCCGTCACTGTTCGTCAGTTTGAATTGATCCGTCATTCATATGGCATTAATATGTACGAATTTTAGTTAGCAATGAACGATTTTGACTTACTATTATTATTGTCAAAAAGTTTTTGCTTGATTTTTTAGTACTCAATTTTTTTTTTTATAAATTCAACTTTTACGTTGAAAATTCTGACATAGCATGTGATCTAAGAGTAATAAGGAATAATTAAATTAATAATTCAACAGCTTTCCTTTACGATCTAAGAAATTGTAAGTCTGGGCATGTAACATACATCACCTTCAGGACGACCTTATCAAATGTTAGTAAAGTCTTTAGTTTTGGCATAATATAATGGCTCGAATGCATTAAAACATCATAACTTCGTACTGAAATATTATGGCTTCATGTTAATTCGTCTATTTTAGGTAGGTATGTAGCGATTTTTTTTAAGCTGAAAAAATCCATAACACCAAAGGTAAGTTATTGGTACCAATGTAGAATTAAAATTGTAAAACAATGTATCTGAACAAACAATTTCACATTAAGAATATACTGTCATTTTTTCAAGTTACATAATATAAAAAATATCAACATTATTAATTTACAACTACTGGCGCTAATTTAAAAAGTCTGGAAATGGCTATACATTTTCGCGTTTCATAAGGCACCCCAAAAATTGAGCATATTACACGGCTGACTCTTTTATCCAGTGAACACATTAACCGGCGCCTCCCGTATCCCAGCAACTACAATCTCACCCCTAATAATGTTCAATCTCTGTTCAGGCGCTGAAGTATTTCCCTTCGCGATCTAAACAGTGAGCGGAAAGTGTAGACATGGCGCTGATTGATTACCTCGAGACGTAATATCACAAGAAGCACCCCCCCCCCCTATCAACCCACCACCCCTCTTATATCGTTCAACGGGAGAGGACTCACTATGGTACTAAAGTTACTGAATTTACTTATTTTCTGAATTCAAAACACATGATTTTAAACTCCAAGAAGCCTCGAGAAGGATAATATCCGCCTGGAACTTTGTGAGCAAAACTTGTTGTGATGCTAATATCTTTCAGGTTCCATATGGAACATTCGTTATTTATAAGTTAATCACATTGCAAAGTTGTTATTGTATATGAGATATTGTAATTTTGACTAACTGACCTAACCTGGGTAGGCAGAGAGGATGGAACGCCACTCAACTCTTTCTCACCACCCACCGCTTGCTTAATTCTCTATCATACATACTCTTCTGTTATTCTGACTCTCGAAGATACCCAACTTAAGTATTTAATTCATTTGATCGGGCCTTATTTTCCTGGAGCGACCCCGACTTCTTCCACCCAATTGCGCGCCATTTATTCTATTAACACTACTTTCCCCTTTCATCCGCCGCACCTTTTCAAACCATCCAAGCTTCCCATGCTTAGTCTTGTTCATGCCCCATATATCGGCCTTGCATTTCCTTGCGCGGGTATCAACATTCCTAATACGGCCGTATATGTTTTTACAACGTAAACATCTCAGAGATCCCATTGTACTGCTTGCTGTTATTATCTTTAGTCTATGTTCATGTATGTATGTACTTTCAGTTCCATGAAACTATGTATGAATGTACGCATTTCCGCTGTGACTCTTCTCTGTGTTTTTTTTAAATAGTAGAGATAGTAATTTGCCCAATTAATCAAACCCTTTCATATAAAATGCTTCAAATTTGTAGATAAAAAAAGAACAAACGGTTTTTATTTTAAATGTCAGGTATGCAAAGTCGACGAAGTAATTTGCTCGAAACCGTGGCAACTGAGCCGCATTTCGATAATTAAATTTAATTATTTATACACCGGCTTGGAATCGAGTGGTTCGAGTCACCGAGTTCCCATTAGCCATATTAACCTTCGCCGTTTCAATTCTCTGCCAGCATCACGAAAAGCAATTTCTCACTATTGTGTGATGGCGGTAGAAATTACTTAATGGGAGTCACGTTCTCGTACATGAGGGTGGCGTTTTATGAAGTTGAAATCTCACATTGTAACATGAAAAATCTAAGTGAATCTCGTAAGCCACACTCGCCCGGAGGTGAGAGGGTCGGCTTTGACGAGACTTTGTATGTGAGATGGTGCTCGGCCATTTGCTTCAAGCTAGCCGTCAGTTGTCACCTAGACATTTCCAATTTGTGCATGCATACACACGCGGGATGAACGCCAAGATGACCAAGTTCTTTTTTTTTTTTTTTTTTTTTTCATTTGAGATGAAATTAGAATATGATTTTCACTAAAGCAGAAGTTGTGTGTATTCTGTAGTCTCTGGGAACTCTTTAAGGGTCAGCACTAGCGTTGTGACCGCTTCGTAAGAATTACTTCAAAGAACTACTTCTTTTGGCGGCAGTTCCCACTTCCTTCATTGTTCATTGAACAAATACTTCAATTGAAGTTGGTAGTTCCGCTCATATGTTTATTTTAGCGTTGTGACTGCTCCGTGTGAACTACTTCATTTTGCGTCGTCAGTTCATTGAACAAACTCAAATCAGTCGCTAGAGATTTGAAAACGAAAAGAACTCCCACCTAAACACACACGTTCCTTTAGATCGAAGTACTTTGAAGTCTAACATGAATTGAAATACTTCTTTATAGGCTTTGAAGTTCAACTTCACAACTGAACTGCTGCAAATTAAAGTAGTTCTTTGTAAACTAACTTCCATTGAAGTATTTGTTAAATGAAATAAACTGCCGCAAAATTAAATAGTTCACACGGCGCAGTCACAACACTAAAATGAACTACCAACTTCAATTGAAGTATTTGTTTAATGAACAATGAATGAAGTAGGAACTGCTGCCAAAAGAAGTAGTTCTTTGAAGAAGTTCTTTCGGAGCGGTCACAACGCTAGTGCTGACCCTTAAATCAGCATCGCGAAAACTGCATGACGTTGAAAAACTTATTTTTTAAATGGAGCTATAGAATTTCGAAAAAATTTCTTCGGAATTCGGCATTTACTTCAGATCATCACAGAAGTGGACTTCTGTCAGATTCCATTCTTAAATCAGCCTTGTAAAATTTGCTTCGCCTTAAAATATTCCTTTTGTGAATGAGGCCATAGGATTCTGAAAATTGCTTGAGAATGTAGTGGGCTTATTTCAGATTACTTTAAAGGTTATTCCGATATTTTTTAGTATTACGTGTAACGCGATGATACGAATTCATTTAAATGTATATTTTACAACGAAGTAATGTAATACTATTTGCTCCTCCCCACGACGACATGCCGTGATGATAAATACATTGTTTTGGGTTTAATTTAAATTTTGGATATTAAACTTCATTTACTTTCGGAAAATTCGTGTTTTCCACAACCTATGATTTCCAGGGAAAGAAAACTCATTTCCATATTAAAATAATGGGACGAGTTGGGAAAACTTCTAAATAGATAAACAGTTGGGTTAGTTATTCACATGACACATTCATTGTGTTTATTAAATAATAATTAATAAAAATATTATTTAGTGATAAAAAAATGGTTTTTAATAAAAAAAAACTGCGATGTAAGTATTTTTACACATCAAAATAATTATTTAACTAACTAAGTAGTTAAATATCACAAGGGTGGGCAGAAGGATATACTGCCACACAACTTTGTTTTGGCACATACTCCTTGATTGATATTCATACCATATCAATAAGCTCTCGTGCGGAACAATATCGTCACTGAGCGGATCCGGACGTTGGTGTGAATCCAGCTTTAAGATGGTTTACATCACAAAATAAGCTGTTTATATCAGATTTTCACCTTTTTCATATTCTATCCAACAATATTCAAAGAATCCGCTTTAATAACAATATTCCTCTTCGAAATAAATTGGTTTTACAACTTCTTCACCTTCGGATTTCTTCAGGCGTGAATTCTATTTTTTTTATACATATAATTGTCCAATAATCAATGCATAATATTATTATTGATAAGTTTGGTATCTATGTATTCAGTCTATTGTTTTGTATCCTACGAATTTATGTAAACACCCTATATTTTCTGATCATGATTTGACAAATTGCAATGGTACCTAAATATAAAACTCACTATATACAACACCCTTCGTAAATCCATAGGGGTTTAAACCCTTTTCCCAGAAATAAAATGCGGTCTGTCCTGGCTTTATTTTTTACAATAATTTATTTTTATATTAAATATGAATGTTTGAATTGTGCCGCCGACCGTTAGTGAAACGGGACCGCCCTAAAACGTGATTAAAAAATATTTACCCGGATTAAACTTTCCACATCTCGCGTATTAGCGAATTATTTTCAAATTAACTTCAACAAATTCACAACACATCTGGCATTTATACATTACACCTAGTCGTATGTGAGAATATATAAATCTTATGAATATCTGACGTGGGAGATACTCTCAGTATCGCTCTGGTGATGCCATTTGGTAAATATTAAGAGAACCCACTTCAATAACTTGACACTTATCTGCAGTGTTTGCTGGTTACTTTCAAAATGTATTTATTTACTAACAAAAGTATATTTTCACAGTTATTCCGTCCAATATATCATAATGTAATGTATTCTTATGCCATGATAAAACTACCATAGGAATATAATTAGTTTTATGTCTGCGGTAATCGTTTTGGTTAAAATAATTACTATCTTAGAACAGGGCATGTGTCTGGTTCAATTTTTGTAGGAAAAAGATGTTGCTGTACAGATTGGCAAAACCAATAAATTTGGGAATCGGGAAATTTAAAATTATTTATTAAAAAAAAAATTGATGTAATTTTCTTCCCATTTGCTGAATTAAAAAGTCATCTAATAATAATAATATTTCGTATCTCGATTTTATTAAGACCGCACAATGATTTTTATGTAGTATTTTTTCGTATTTTCCCATATTTCGTAATTTTGATTAATATTTTCCGGAATGCGGGAGTAATATTTGTTAATCAAGAAAATACATAAAGAATATTTTTAAGTGACTTGAATAATATTATTTATCGACACTCCAATACAAAAATTAAGCCCAAAAGTAGAACCTACTTAGAAAAACTTGGAATTTGCAAGTAATTTTAAAATCTAATTTTCAGGCCACCCTGTTGTAGACTTATTTTAGGATCAAAGGTACACGACCCTCCAGCGCGTATTTGTCCAGTCGCCAATGCAATTGGTCTCAAATTGAATTGAACTCTGACCCGCGATTACGACGCTCGGCACATCTCGATCTGCATACGGCGATGCTCCCATACCAATTGTCAATTAGCTACGTCTGCCGTATGGACCATTTGATCTCCTGAAGATCGTAATTGGCTGAACGTTTCAAAGCTCTTCTGTACACTATATTGCGGCGACTTTCATCGAAAGTTTTTTGCCCGTTTTGTTTTTGATACTGCGCTACGAATATTATTTAATTTCTGCCACCTTCTGCAAGCTTTTCCTCGCCTATTTATTCCTTGTTCTTTACCTATACGTGTTTCTATCGACATTATTATAACTAGCAGAATTTCCCTAAAAGTATAGGTACTGTATTAAACGAGGAAACGTTTTCTTGAAAGAAGATTGCATTTTTAATTTCGTTTTTTCATAAGAAAGATCACAAAAGTTCGTGTATCTCTCTGATTTTTCTTGTTCTTTTAGCATTATACAAAAATCGCAAGTACTTAAAAGTTTTACCCTGCATCATTTTGAAAGGTTCAAGTTCAGTATTTTTGGTTTACGGTTACGGTTACTAGACACCGTTACACCAACCTAAACCATTGAACCTAATCTTAACTTTACAAAATGATTCCGGATAATACGTTAGTACCAACAAAGTAATTTTACCTTTCAAAATAAAATATTAGGCATTACGAGGCTTATCCAGGGTCCTTACTCTTTATCTTTTGACGTATGTCACCGGGACACATATGTTGACACTTCTTATATTTTAGAACTGTAAAAAATGCAATCAATGGTCAGGGAAACGCAGCGTTAAAAGTTTGGCACTTGGGCCCAATGTCGTTAATAAAAGCGATTGAAATTTCGACGAAGTTCCATTTGTACTCATCTTGTTTTGGAACATAGCTCATCCATGGAAATTATCCTGATTAACGATCCAATTAAAAACGATAAACTGTCGTCACTCCATTACCTACTTGTGGCACAGATGTATTGATGGTACCTACGTAGAGATGTCGCTTGTGTCATTGATTAATCATTATTAATTATTCTATTTATTGTTATTATATCATATTCCGCGCATCATTATAACGTCTGATTACGCATTCTGAGGACAGTAAAATTATTCCATATGGCTGAATTTATCTAGGTTAATCGTAATTAGATTACTGTACAATAACATAAAAGCGTCGCCATCGGAGAAATATTTATATAAACATTTTTTTTTTTTTAAATATATAATAACGTTTAATTAATCACTTCTTGTGGTGATTTGTTTGCAGCGGTTTCTGTTCAATTATAAATTATTACCGTTGTTGAAAATTACGATTTAAAACAACAATAATATGAAATTCAATGTATTCTTGGACGAATAGACAATTTATTCAGATATATGCATTTATGAAAGTGAGTATGTATCTATTTAATACAATTAAGTATACATTAATTATGATTTTTAGTAGAAAATTATCTTAGGGTATTTGACGTGATTTTTAGTTTAACACACTCGTTCGTACCTTAGATATTTTTATTGTACAAAAGTTTAAAATAAAGAATATTATCATTGCAAGAAAGAACATAGCTTTCAAGGTATGTTATTTTAATGACATTAGTTCCGTCCGTTAAGACGGGGAATCTATCAAACCGATTGACCGTTTAGCACATAGTCAAATCTACAATAGTTGAAATGGCATCTCCGGCCAAAAAATATTTATAGCGTTAAAATCATTATAATAAATAGCAAAATAAAATTCAGCATCCATGATTGAAACCAGGCTAAGAGCACAATGAGTTCTCATCCACTCTCTCCGTGAGAAAGAGTGAATTATGAGAGTATTGAAATTTGGCAGTTTTGTGTAAACTACGACTAGAAAGGCGATCCCGGGGCCGAGAGACGAGCCGAGCAGCGCGGTACTTTACTTTCACTAATATAATTTGGCAAGGCTCTTCACTTCACCGTTTACATTTTAGAATGCTCTCGCGACTGGATGAATATAATCGCTACATCATTACTTGAACACTCTGGATGGAGTACTTTAGAGTTTTTTTTAAATCGTTTTACGGATTTTTAATATTAGGCCGTATTTTTTTTATCAATGCACTATGCAGCCCAAATGGTGTGCATTTGTTTTTGTCTAGAGTTGTGCCAAAATAAGGTACTTCATTTTACGAAAGAAGACGCTTGGAATTTCAATGTTAACTCTCACGTTACGTACGCAACACTGTTTAGCGTCCCCAATGGAGTTCTAATTCCAACACTGATGACAGTGATGCATAGAACTGGCATATAAAGAATGAAGGTAAATTGAATACGGTAAAAGCGATATCCCTGAGGCGTATATTTGATAAAACAGTGTACGTCCGTATTACGACTGAGGAGATCCGAAAACAATGTAATGTCTTTTCTAAGCGTAGTGAACAACAAGTTTAGATGGTTTTGGTATGTAGGTTGTAGAAGATGGACGGATAAAGGATAATGTGTGATGGGCAAGTGGGTGGAAGGGGAAACCGAGGAAGGCTCAAGAATTCATGGCACCATCGAGAGAATCAAAAATATGTATCATACGATGCATGCACGTGGATGACGCAAGTGGTGTATGCCAAGATAGAGTTGTATGATATTCCATCCTCTTTGCCTGCCCCCGCGGAGAAATGGATGGATGATTGCTGATTGGTTAGTTAGTTTACAACATTTACAATGATTTTTTAATGGACAACAATTTCACGTCTTATCTTATGTAACAAAATTATCGTCGATTTTTTCTATCGATAATATAAGCCGTACACTTCAAATTTGTAATCGTTAACTGATTATTATTAATCTGATAAATAATGTTTAAACTTCTTCAAATTGTTTAAATGTTATATGTAAGTAACTGACAAACCACACCATGTGTTATACTAACTGTTTTGGCATACCTACACGTACTATTTACTCAAATGTAGTGTGTTGTTCGAACATGCATTACTCACTGTGACAACATTACTAATCTAAGGTTTGCTTCACGTGTGATACTATATAAATTATATGAGGTGTACTTGCATGCCACACCTTAAAAGGAAAATGCCTAAGGATTAGTTGCCTTATTACCTTATTAGTAGAGATCCCGTGTGTTCATGTCAGTTAGAATATTATTAATTATGCCTAACCTTAGTTGAATGGAGAATATCTTATCGAGTAGCCCTGGAATACTTTTAGCTAATCTAGACTTGGGACATTTATGTTGGGGTATGAAAAAATGTACGAACTAAAGTTTTTTTAATGTTTGTATGTAGTAAAGGCATCTATGTACTGAATATCGCTTACAATTATGTAAATTATAAATGGTCTTAAAATCGTTTTAAACCACTGCTTGTATTTACTTAGGGAATTTAATTTTTTTCTAAATAATTTCCTTTGTGAGTATGTACGTGCGAGTGTGAAATTTTCAAATTTTGAACTGACGAATGTGTTAAGAAAATCATCAAATTAAAAAGAACCCTTTCAAATCCCTAGCTACCTAGTAAAGTACCGACCTATAATGTATTTTAGGACATATTTTTCTATATTTAAAATGGGTGGATTAAAATAATTATTTTTTTCTCTTTAGAGTCAAGTTACATCCCGTGATTTTTCACTAGTTTAACAAATAACTTAAAAATAATTCACCATGAATTCAATTACAACTTTTTTTAAATATTTATTCTTCCATTGCCCGATTAATACCTACATATAAAAGAGTTTCCAAGTGTTTTTTTCTAACAAACTAACCGCCATTTCCCCGCAATTTAAGGCAGATGGGATGGACGCCACATATCTCTGTCATGACACACTCACTGCTGCATTCCCAATCATACATCGTCTTATACATACTCTTTCTTTACGTGGTCTGACTCAAGTATTTGGTTCACTCGATCGTGCCATCTCTTCACGGGGTGTTTCCTTCTTCACATCCACTTGTGCGTGATCTGAAGTTTTATATTGTTTTTCACGTGAATAGCGTACATTAATCTCATATTACCAGAGCCAGTGGGACTACGCCATCCCCTCTTTATGGTATGTTGTGAAGTACCTGGTTCTTCAGATCTGATCACTAAACACTGCTGAAGCCATTTCAAGCAAAGTTTCTATTCTAAATGGTTGTCTTGCACCCGGGCGACGTTGAGAGTATCTAGTATGTACCACTCTAACGAGGTACTTATTCTTCATCGTCGATGTAATCATATAATATAACTATTTATCAAACAATCTCTCAGTGATACAGTCTCCAGACACATTAGAGCAAGTTTTAGAGTGAGAGATGTTAATCTCAGGCCGGAAATCAAGCAGATGTTTGATGATCAGCTGGCAAACGCCAAGTTACGAGTCGCGGATGCCGCCTGCTTTATCTGAAATTAATCTCCCAATTCGATTTCTGGTGGAAATGAGATTAGTTCATACGTACCTCTTATAATAATTTGACGTATGTTCTAAGACGGGCGGGGAACCTACGGTCTTATAGGCCATTATGTACAGCCTTTTGAATATTTCATAATTTTTCAGATTACCTTAATTAAAACAATTGTAAAATTATTTTAAATTTTGTAACTGTTAATTCATGGTGGAATTCCATTTTAATGATGAAATAAAAACAAATTTATTACTTTATTCCACTTTTTTATTTTTGACTGAACCGGTTTCAGCCTATAACGGCCATCTTCAGACTAGTAAATAAGAACAACCTGTAGTAGTCTGAAGATGGCCGTTATAGGCTGAAACCGGTCCAGTCAAATATAAAAAAATTGGAATAAACTTATAAATTTGTTTTTATTTAATCAATTCTAAAATTATTAACCCAGGAAGGAATATTGTTAATAATCAAAATTAAAACTTTACTGGCATTAAGAAACGCACATATAGAAACAACTCAATAAAAACTAATTTGATTAATTTTTGGTCCTACTAGCTATTACGCCATTTTCCTATAATATAGCACATTCCCACATCGTCTCATTCACACTATTTTGTTATACCGACTGCATTATTAGCTTGATCGTGTTATGTCTTCTTCGGGCGTCCCTGACTTTTTCCTTTCACTTGTACGTCATATATTCTCCTGACCATCCTTTCTCCGTCTATCCGCTCTAATTGTCCAAACTGTTAAACTATTTTTTCTTCATTTTGTTAAAGATAGTACGCAATGGTTAGATTTTTAGACAGTCATTTAGTTTCTTGAATACGGCCTTATTAGATTGCACCGTGAGAAGGTGTTTCCATGTTCCAAAAATAAAGTTTTTAGTGGCGACTATCTTATCTCACATAATGACTGATAACACGTTCCTAAATGCAATCATACATTGATAACCAAAGAAAATTCTCAGTAACCTGCTTTTAAAATTTAATTTGAATATCGAAAGAATACGAGAATTGAAAAAGATACAAAAAATACAATGATTAAGTTGTGACCGAGACTCGAACCCGAAACTTCCATACTATTCGATAAAATTAAGATAGCTACCCATATTTAGATAAAATTAAAGAAAATAACACTTCGTTTCATCCACTTTATTAATTAAAACTGTCAACCGGTTTCGGAATAACTCTCTCTTCGCCAGGAAAAAAATAATTACAAGTAGAACCGCTTCTACGTCCGGGCAAAAGTTAAGCTAAAAAACTCAGATTTCGAGAGTTCTAATAAATGTTATGGTTAAACAAAGTATTCGCTTATTTAAGATAGCTAAAAACCCAGATTTCGAGAGTTCTAATAAATGTTATGGTTAAACAAAGTATTCGCTTATTTAAGATAGCTAAAAACCCAGATTTCTAGAGTTCTAATAAATGTTATGGTTAAACAAAGTATTTGCTTATTTAAAATAGCTAAAAACCCAGATTTCGAGAGTTCTAATAAATGTTATGGTTAAACAAAGTATTCGCTTATTTAAGATAGCTAAAAACCCAGATTTCTAGAGTTCTAATAAATGTTATGGTTAAACAAAGTATTCGCTTATTTAAGATAGCTAAAAACCCAGATTTCGAGAGTTCTAATAAATGTTATGGTTAAACAAAGTATTCGCTTATTTAAGATAGCTAAAAACCCAGATTTCGAGAGTTTAATTAATGTTATGGTTAAAAAAAGCATTCGTTTATTTTTTACTGTTAATTTTGTCGATATTTTTTTGATTATGAATCGGGCTTTTGAATTGGGTTTTGAATGTGTCTTATGACATAATCTCAGCACTATGGAATTTTAATGTATTCTAGTGACCCTTGAAGACGATATTCCCACATTGGCCGAGTCTGTGAACGTGATTATTGAAGTGGAAGGCAATCGTGTGATATATGGCGTAATTTACTCCCACTAGGCCAGCTTAGCTCCGTTGTAGGTGAATAGATTTGCCAAACTGTATCTTGATAATACAGGCCGTATATATATAATATAATACCATTCTACTGTATATGTCGCGTCCTTCTCCAAATAAAAACTGGCCGAATCTTCTATTCATTGTTACGGGCACGTTGCCTTTCTCATCGGCTTAATTTTAATTGAATAAGCAACCAAATAAAGATTACGATCTGGGACACGGCTGCGTCCTTGAAAGTTTGAAGATATTGAATTACGTAGCTGGCTTTGCTGCCCGTTTTCAACCGAGAAAACTCATTTTTCAATGCTTCATGGCTTAGTGTGGAAATTACGTTGCGAGTTGATTATCGGTTCGTTGAGACCTGGAAGCTCCAGACAAAGCGCTAATTTGGATTATGCCAAAGCTCACTGTTCGGGTGTTTTTGCTGCTTCAATACACCCATTTTCTGCTTTATAACTATAAAAGGTACATTCGTTGGTAACTGATATTGTACGTCGATTCATCCCAGTGTTTTTCATTTTATCAGCGATACATGCGTTTCCGTTTTCCCACTGGAAAAAAGTATCAGATTTTTATCTGATTAAGTGATTTCTAAGTTTGTTGGTGTCATCGGTGACACACGGGGTCATTGTAATAGGATAGAATCAGTTGCTATTGTTTCCCCGTCATCCGTGCAGAGAGAAACTAGTGTCAAACTTCGCAAGAAAGTACAGGTCGAGTGTTGGCGAGAGTTTCGAGGTTGAAGTCTCTCGCTCGTGATCTGTACGCTGTACAAACAAAGGACAAGTAGCAAGCTGCTTGCTCGAAATCTGCCGTATTAGCGGTCCCCGGTCGCGGTTCGGATGCACGTGGCGGCGGTCGCGCTCGCGGGCCGAGCCAGATGAACGGCGGCGCGCGGCGCCCCAACGCGCCCGCGCTGCTGCCGCCGCCCCGCAGTTCGCCCCGCCGCCCCTGCAACCGCCCCCGCCCTTGCCCCTGCAGCAGCTACTGGCCCAGCAGCACCTGATCCAGCCCGCCCAGCCGCACCACTTCCAGCCGCTGGCCCGCCCCTTAGCGCCGCCCGCGCGAGACAGATCCCCGCCCGAGATGCAGGACACTCAGATCGCGCAGGTCTAAACTAATAAATTGAATTTTATTTACCAGTATCTACCCACCTACTTGGGGATTTTTTTTTCGGAGTTGTTGTGTTCATTGAATTTTAGTACCTAAACAATCTGCTGTTTGTGATTTTTTAAACTTCATTTCATATTTTTTGAGGTTACCGCTAAGAGGGAAAATAATTTCCGATAAATTTGTTTTTTTTACGACGGCCCTCCACAATAGCGAATTAGAACATTGGAATCTATAGAAACTGTATATTATTTGTATTAGGCTAACAGAGCTGAATTTCAGGTATTTTTATTTACGCCCGTTAAAAGCTTTTAACACAAATATTAACATTTTTTAAAACAATAAATTCATGAGCAGTATTAAATATTGTAAAAGAAAAGAAAACATAGTATTAAATAACATCCAGAGTAGTTTCTACAATTAATTTAGCTCTTCTAGATGAAAAAACTGTATTAAGGTATACTTATATTGCGATATTTACGTACTATATACTCGTATATCAACAAAATCGGAGTATTTGTTTCCCAGATCTTCGATTGCATCTTAGAATTCGTAATAATTTAACAATATTTTAATCGCTAGCTTGGAGGGCCGTATTTATCGGATCGTGTTTCCTTCTATGATTCTAGACACATGCAGAGCTTTGTAGTCTCTATGGACTATGGACCACACGTCTCTAGCAAATGTCGGTTTTTAGAATTTTTGAAGTCATTTGAAAGATAGTAGTGTTTTTTCTGTGTTTGTCGTTCAATCTTGATTTTATGAAGCGGATTAAGAAAGGTAGCTTTAAGAAGGAATTTTTAATACGGGCTTTAAGGTTCTTCGGAGTAATGAAGGAGGAAAGATGTTAGCCGGTAGTTCTTTCCACACCCAATCCGTTTTACGAAAGAACGAGTCGGGTTTTCCGCGCTGTCCGTGTTGTAAAATAAAGATGGTCGATATTCATGTCCCGGTTGGTTACAAGGCGGTCAAGTAATGAAGATAAGTTTTACGGAGAAATTATGCAACGGACATCTTAAACTATCAACTCATCTCCAGCTTTTCCAGACTTTGTTCCCGGATGAAGGAAGTGAGAATATGAAGTAAGAAGACCCCCCTAGCCTTTCCGCCCCTTCCAACTATATTACATTAATAATCATTTCACGCTCCGTGGGGATTTGACGTCTTAACTAACTTTCTTAATCAAGTCAGGCTACCCCCTACCCCCCTGTCTTTAAGGATACACTGTGTAATGCGGAACTACTATTATTACGAGTACTACGCCTTAACCCCGGGTACATTATTACCCCGCCATGCACTAAACCCCGACGGCTTATTCTGCCCCTAGGCTGTCAAACTTACCCTACGTTGGCATTAAGCTATTTTTAATCTAACGTGACTTTTTCGTCTGTTGTCTCTACCTGTTGCATGCTTTAATTGAATCCTATCGTGACCTGAATTCTTGTGTCAGGAGATATATACCTTCTCAGGCGAAATAATACATCTCTCACGCCGTGATATATATTTATGGTTTATCAATATTAATTAATTGGAGAGGTTCTCACTGTAATCACTTCCACCGCTGCTCTCAGTCCAATTTGATGGTCCTTTGGAGACCGTTAAATATACTCCATATTAATGTATATCTTTGCAAGTATGTATTATATCATGTTACTTAGTAGTAGCTATTATCCGGCTTCGTCTGAGATTCGACACTTTTCTTAGATCTCTCTTATTAAACAATTGAAAAATATAAATAATGTGTCATGTTGTTTTTTTTACAGTTAAATCAACATCTCATAACCCATTATGGAAATGCCATTGCGGTCTGGAAATAGTTACATTTGACTGTAAATTTAACATAGAAAAAGCTTTGCAAATTTGATGACGCCAGATCTATCCGCTCACGTTTCTTTGAGACACTGGAAGAGATTTTCTGTTCACTTTGTGAAATTACTTTGCGTATTAATTAAAACATGTAAATTCTTTGTTTATTTTATCTTTTGTATACCTACATACTATTTTTTTGTGAAATGTGTTTTGTTCAATGTCTTACAAGGAAAAACATCATATAATTGACGACATATTATTTGTTATTCACAAGGGCAGGAGGATAAATAATATTCTCTGAGAAATTAGCGTAGGCTTCATGAGATACTATCGCCTTAATCGCCCCCCTTCAAAATTAACGTAATGCGACTAATTTGGTCTGAATTAGGCGTGGGACAATTAGGCATTTCCTCCAGGTAACCGTTGACGTTTTTCAGGATTACACTGAAATATCTCCGGAACTTAAAATTAAATGAACTAATCAACCAACCATCACGCCATTTTACCCTGGAGACGGGAATTGAGGATGGAATGCCACAAAATTCCGTCCCGGAACATACTCTTTACTTCGTTCACATTCGTGCATTTTCCAATACATACATACTCTGGCGGTAATATTGTATCGTCGCTGGAAAGGCAAAAGGGCTTAAGCGACACTTTGGTAAAAAATGAGTTGAATATGCAGTTTTTTTAAATATATTAAATATATTAAATATATCTTAAATATATTCAAACTTTGACATGAAGTACTCACTTTGTGGTAAGACATAATTAAATTTGAAATAAATGTCCAATAAAGTGGTGTTAAAACAAAGATACTTTTATTTCAATTTTATTTTTATTTTAGTACATATAACAGACATGATGCCCAGCACATGCTCGTATATACATGAGTGGTTATTTAATTAGAATATTTAACAACAGTAAGTAATCAAGTAAAAGTTAATGAAAAATTCAAAAGTAAATGAATAACAAACAAAAGCAAAATAATAATATTATACAAGGTAGAACATAAATAAATGGATTATTGGCACCTGTACTGAAGAGATGCCTATCAGCCGTTTGGTACTTGGTACTTCATATAACCAGTCTGATATTTTAGTCATATATTGATCTGATATTTAAATATATTTTCCATTTGAAAGAAGGCTTGGCTCGAGCGATACAAGTTTAGGACTTTTTTTTTTAGCTTTTTGTCGCTTCAGGTAACTCCGTGAGAGAATTGAGTTACCTGAATTAACTTTTTTTTCAAAACCCAACCGGGTACTGAAGACTTATGATTTTTTTTTGTAAAACAAAAAAAAATTGTGAAAAAAAAGTGCTGTGGTGTAAATTTCCCGAAATGGCGCTTTCGGCGCGATGAAGGTTTGGTGTGTACCTAAACAAAAAAAAACACAATAACTGAGTGGTTCATACAAAGTTTTATTTCATTTACTTAAAGTAATTTTTGTATTGAAAAACTGTCACTAAGATTCGATATTGAACTCATCAACTACTCGCTAAAACAGTAATAGAAAATCCCTCCAATATGACACAAAGTGTCCTGGAATTGCCTCCTCATTCCACACATGATCCAATTAACCTTTCGGTCTCCTAATAATTGTCCACCAAGATAAGTGACGAGGAGATTGATCGGATTCAGTTAGGTGGAACGACTCCTTCCACAGGTCATTTGCCATTTGACCTCCGAGTGATGCGATGAAAAACACGCCGCACCATTCGCATGTATTTCATATAAAAAAGGTTAATTGACAAATGTTTTTTTAGAATTTTGTTGGTAGTTCTGATAGTGATCTTATTCAGAAATTCAAATAAACCTCTGTAAAATATTAAGGTTGAAGTGTTTTAAACATTCGTAACATTTTAAATTGTTGATATCGGGAATCGGGTGTACCCTGCGGTTCCAGTTATCGGTGACTGGCGAGGAACCGGTTATTTATCCTGTTATTTTTTAAACTGGTTCCTGGTGCAGGAAAAAAGTTCCACGAAGAAGATTTTTGTATTAAAAAAAAAGGATTCCTTTTCGCCGAGGGGAGGGAGGTTGCTAGCGAAAAACTGAAAAAGAACTAGAACCGGTTCCTCGCCAAAAAAAATGAGAACGAAAAGCACTGCAACTGTGGAATAATGGGTATTTACGATTTGTTGCCAAAAAAGGAACCGATTCCTCGGAGAAATAATATCGACGGTTCCAGTGACTGGCTTGGAACCGGTTCCTTTTAACCGGGACAGGAATATCGACCATCTCTACTATTTCGTTTGATTTTTAACATTTGAACGATCTACGTTAATTAGTGCCACGCCCACATTCCCCATGCATGCATTGAATGTTATCAGACTAATGCAACGGAAGAAATGCGTTTGACCGTTACAGCGACATCTATAAAACTTGTTTAATGCCTTTCTTAGAATTTCAGAAATAAGTATGTTAGATAGAAGTGATTAACACAGAACAGCAAAGCATTTATAAACAGTTACACTCAGATTAGATTGGTTGTTAAAAGTGGTAATTGCTCACTTACGACCTACAACTCAAAACTTAACTAAGGCTGTCGCTGATTACTTATGATACAATAGCCGTTACAATACTAATAATCTATTACTATCATTTGAAGTTATTCATATTATACTATCCATGTCACAAAAAGTCCCATTAAACCGATATAAATATAAAAATTATAATTATTTTACTAAAGCTTTTTGTTTTATAGTAATATTAATTATTGAAAAAATATCAATAATTATCAACAAAGTATGAAATAAAAGAAGAAAATAAAGATATTATTATTATTATATAATATGGGATAGATAAAAATGAAAGCATTTAAAAAGGTTTCGGTAGCTCAATTTCCAGAGGCGTTATTCCCAGATAAAGAGTAGAGTGGTCCGAGTTCGAGTCTCGGCCGCAACCTAATCTTTTTATTTTCTGTTTTTTTATTCTATTTCATTGAAAATTATTGATATTGGTTTAATAATATATAAATATGTTACTATGTAATAATTAGCTATTTTTTTATTGCGCTATTTTTGTGAAAAATCGATCCTAAGCGAAGCTTGACATTTACTTATTGTTAAATAACCTACTTAGCTTTTCACGAAGAAAGTGATTGATTGAACAATGAACTATTCAACTTTATTATTAGGGTTTTTATTCTTTATTTATAGATATGATTTTGTCATTATTGATTATTATTTCGTTGAAATAAAGTTTGGCTTAGTTGAAGCATATAATTAATAAATTATTACTAGTAATAGTGAGAAATTAATTCAAAAATTAAATGGTCTTACTAAGATATTTATATTTTTTGTGTGATATCACACACGAGTCACAAATATATGGGCCAGTGGAACTATGCCATCCCTAATATAAGCAATACAACAATTTCAAATACAATGTTACACAAAACTTAAAAGAGAAGAACATGGATTTAATTTGATCTCGCCGATACCAGGAGCACGTCTAATCAAATCTTGTCCAATTCTCTAATCCAAATGGTACTGGTACTAGGTATAGCATCGGGACCTGTGATTCCTCGGCGCTGATATTCGATTAGTTCACCCCTTGCCAATTCTCCGAATTACCTCGGCCCTGATGACTTCTGTCTCCCGCACAGAGGCAGTCCACCTGCTGGGATAACATTACGCTGATGCTCTTACCCTGGACCATCCAATTACTTCAGTCGCTAATTTGGTTAACTTCCTGACTATTATTAATGTACTGCTGAGTGCTGAACAATTTGCGTGTAATTTGTGTTGCTGATAGTCATTATTAAGCTGGTTGGTGTAATACTAAAGGTTTACATTTTTCAATTTCTTTTCTTTATTATTTTCATTAAATAAAACTTATGAATATACGGATTTTACAATCCGAAACTAGATAAATATTATGGAAATGAAATGTGCAGAGGACATTTATTATGGAAAAATACACAGTAATATTAAATATTGAAATATATGAAGATTCCTCACCGATATAAATAATATTTTTTGGTAATTGAACAGGTTTTCTTCGCATAGTTTTCCTAGTTTTGAGTTCACTTGTGTAAAGTGACCTTAAATATCATAAAACATCTGTTTTAATCAAAAATATTAGTAACACACCTATTTACAATGATTATTGACCAGGTTTCCTTCAAACATTTTTCTGGTTTTGAATCATTGTTTTTGTTTATTTATTAAGTCATAAATATCCAGTAATCTTTTTTTCTGTTTGTCAATTATCATGCCGTTTGTATTTTCAGAAAGTGAAACAGCTGTCAAAAATATATTAGCTGTCAAAACTTGTAGAATCGTGTTTTAATAATATTAATTATAAAAATATAAATAATAGTGGGGCTCTACCAAATAAACACAAAACCGATACAAACAATGTTATTACAATACTTGGCCCATTCTCTTAATTTCAGACAACTCAATGTACAGTGATTTCATATCGATACTCAAAAGCGCTGTAATAGAGCCTTATATTTCCTGAAAAGGCTGAACAACCTACTATTTTACAACTCCGGTGCCGATCGTCGGAAACACAGTTATTACCGAATGGCTGGCTTTATTTTTACACTCTTTCGTTCTGCTTTTTCACTTGTGTAATCAATACCGAATTTGAGCTGCTGAAAATGAATAAAACCACACTAATATATAATTAAAAAATAAATAATCAATAATTGTTGATTACTTCGTGGACAGCCGATTGATATAATATTTTCTGTTTTGCGTTGAATTTATGAACATGCTAAATATTCCAATGGGTGACATTTAGGGCTCCTAATTATTGCCTAATTAGATTAACCGGTTTCCGGTTATTTTTATCACAATCAATCGGTTTAAAAAAACGGATTATGGGAAACATATTTGTTTCAAAGACTTTTCTCAATAGAAACACTAACGTTCTTAAGTTTCTTTATTACACATGTGTTATCATTTATATCTGAACAATGTTTTTATTATACCTTTGTGTAAATTTACTTTTCACGATTTTTAAAAATCGGAAAAACTTTGGATTTCAAGAAGCGACCTAAAACAAGTGAAACCACAACTCTTTTCTTCATAGACATTCATATATGTCATCTACATACTTTTATATTACATCAGATGTTGACAAGTATTTACTTGATCGTGCCATGTCTTCCCGGAACATCCCCGTATTAAAAATATCAAAATGTTATTTTGAATTCCTTCAAATAACCGGTTAACCAGTTTTGAAGCCCTAGCGACATTGATTAGACTTGTGAAAACGGTTTTGGAGTTTTCACTGTTTAATAAAATTTACATTTTCAGTAATCAATCATGTCAAGTTTTATTTTATTTTCACAGAACTTACTTATTTCATCTGGCAACATTTCGGTAATTTATCAATACATTATTCATACATCGTAAATTATTATTAATCCGCCTGGTTAAACGTTGATTGTTTTGATGATTTATGATTTTCACTTATTTAAAAAATGTTTTATCGTTACTTTTAATTTGCCTGCTTTTTGGGAGATTACGAAAGAAGGAAATTTTTCATTTAGTATGTACGTAGAGTTTAAGTTTTTTCGTGACTTTCTGTTTCATTAACAGCCTTAAAGCTTCTAATATTTCGCTCATGTAGCGCAAAAGAATCTCATCTGCAAAAATCGTGATTATGAGTTGTATAAATTGTAGTTTTGTTTGAAATGTAAAAATATCGGTGAATTCTACCTACTTTTTTCGTAAAAAAGATCACGTCTTCTATTTATCTAATTTCACTCTTATTGTAAGATATGTTTCTTTGCAATTATAACAAATCTATTTTTTTAAATATATAAATTCGGTCCTTTCAAATCATCAAAACAACACACTCTTTTATACTGATTACAGAAAAAAACATCAGAGTATATTGCAGTTTACTTATTTTAGACAAATATTTTAAAATTCGTTAAAACTTCAAACACCGTTCACATCTCAAAATCACGATTTTTTCGCATGTGTTTCTTTTGCATTGCATGAGCAATTTAATGGTTTTAATGTATGTTGGATGTATAAAAATGATTAATCTTCTGTTTTTGTCACTCAACATTAACATTATCAACAAAATATATCTATTAGCTGTACCTAATGAAGAAAAATATTTAAAAAAAAAACAGTAAATCTGTGTGTGTCCACTATAAAGTATCAAACGCTGGCGACATAAAAATTGCACTTCTCTGTCCAGAATATCTAGATCGATGCAACTATTTTCCGATCGCAAGGTATTGCATTGCACCACCCATTATAAATAATACACAAAATATCAAATTTAAAAAAAAAGTTATTTGTCAATATAAAATAAAAAATGGTTTGTTTATCCAATAAAAAGCTCTGGCGTCATGAAATTTCACAACTTTTTCTGTCTGGATTTTGTAGGGTAATAGTTTAGGTTATAGTTTAATTACGCAACGTAATTTCCAGCACGAACTTCAGAGCTTTTTAATATCCCGTTAGCTGTGATAAGATAAGATGATTCGCCACATTGTTCCAAATTCGATTGTTCAATACGAAAAAAATGTTTTGAAATCTTCCAAAAGAAAAAGTAATTTCCTTTGTGAAGCCGGGTAATAAAAATATTTCTCCCCAAAAATACAAACCAACTAAATGAGATATTAATATTTTCGTTTTTAATAAAGCTCCGAATTATTCCTTGCATCGCCGATCTTTGTCTGAGCCAGATAACATATTTATTGGATGTTTTTGCGACAAATCCGGGAACGGATATTCTCGCTAGAGTGGGTCGCCAGCGCTTTGTGTGGGGGGGGAGAGGGGGCTCGGGAAATAACTTTCGTATTAATGTCCTATATATTTCCCGGGCGGATTTCTGTGCAAAAGTTCCATCGGATATTGTGTCGGTATTCGCGCGTCTTTTTCGCTATCGGTTCTGTCCCGAGGACGCGGCATGTTCTGATCATAAGGGCCCTTATTATGCTTATGCAAAATAGGCAGGGATAGACTCTGATCCTACACCCCCGATTTATTGATCTTCAAAATTATTAGATACCCTTTCGTATTTTTTTCCGGAGCTTCCCCGATATCTTCTTATTCACTTAAAATATCGTCTTCAACCTTTACCGCGTGATTTTTTTAATCCTTCCTGAAAAAAAAAGTGTTTAAAAATGAATTTAGAATCATGTAAATTTTTTTTTTTGAGAATTGCAAAATATTATATATTTATTTGTTTCATATTTGGCACTACATGCAATATGGCGAATAAATACAATTTTCCCAAATTTATCACACTATGCATTAAAAGTACACCAACCAACCACACCAAGGAGTAGAAAAAAAACTTAATTTTTATTATTACTTCAAAAATATTACAAAATAATCCACACACTGAACAATCACATCCACGTTCGTTCATGAAATGACCGAAATGACAACTTACTGACGCGACTGTAGTTACTAAAAAGCTCGTAACTGGCAGCACTGTTCGATTTATGATAATGCAGAGCTCACAGTAAGGAATTAGCTGAAAATAAAATACATTCTTATGTTCCAAATTTGGAACAGTATGCGGTAAAGGGTTAATCCAGCGTTGTGTTTTTCAATGGAAATAATATTAATCAAGGTGTAATTACCGGGCTTAATGTAACGAGCTCAATAAACTTATCCAAGAACTTTTTTTTCCAATACAGTGACAGTTATTTTTTTGCTAATTGGTTAATTTAAAATTAATTCTAAGGGATAAACGTTTTAACGTTCAGACAAAGGAAAGTACTCAATAAACATGAGTATAACTCTACACATTCTATATTATATCTATCGCTATCTCCCCTACGTGTTGCGAATGGACGTATTTGTCGTTTTGGTATGCATAACGTAACCGTGCGTCCCGTTTTAAACGGAACCGACCGTTTTCAGAAAGCGGGCTCACGTAATATCGAATTTAGAACAAAATAAAGTATTGTCAGCTGGGTATCAGCATAAGGCTACACTCCTGCAGCGAGCGTGTTTGAGTGAAAATTGATGTTTTTTCTGTTATTTTCTTCTTTGTATTTCGTGAATGTACCTACCAGCTACCAGTTATTTTATTATTATTTTCCTTTAACCTCTCCCCAAACAACTCCACTCAAAACATTGTAACTATTTTACTAAATAAATAACATTGCAAAAAACTACTGAACTGAAAATCTGTTCTCCCAGCCAGGAAGAGAGAGAAGATAGAAGTCTTCTCTCTCGTTTAGCTTTAAAAATATGGTCACGATATGTATGCACTAGGTGCATGATGGACGTGTCCCTAATCAATGCCGCTATACTTACAAAGCACCTTTCGATGAAATAACAGTAAAGCACCCGCTACAGAAAGCACCCCACTTTTCTTCTGTATTCTAACAATCCAAGTCGTATGTCAATATAAACTTCCCCCGTGACCAATGTAACATTTCACAATAGCTCTTTCACGAGGCCCCGCGGTGCACACAGAACGATATAAATTTCATCCCTCCATACAAACCCGCTGAACCATTTCCGAATGCTACGTTTTAAAGGCATAAATATACATTTCGGCGAAAAGAGAGACGATTTTCACCCTTAATGCCTTTTGAGCCTTTGTCTACGCCGCACTGCCGATAAATCGGTGCATTTTTAATACTGATTTTATTGAAACCCAATGTAAAAATGTAATTCTATGTTATCGTTACTTTGCCTTTCTGAGATTTTGCTTGCTGGACCGTATCTCTCCAACGTTCGGAATATTAAATTAGTAGATGAACAAAACGTATAGAACGAGGAAATCCGATGTTTGCTGAGGCAATGTAGAAGCGGAAGTCATCACGAGTTTTGTTAATTGTATTGATGTACTCGTATATGGACTTGTTATTAAACTATTCATTCCTGCATCAAATCTAAAATAATACGCTGATTGTATTTGATAATTATTTTTTGCATGTTATTAATGTTTGTATAATTTTACGACTGTACCTGTCTTTATTTGTTGTTCAATTTCATGTATCTTATTTTTTCTGTGGAAAAACCATTGTGGACGTTTAATGAATATATGGGTACTCTTTATTTTCGGCTGTCATTTATGAGAAGGTTTGGTTGTGTTTTAGTGGAGAAAAAAGTTTTATACACGTTGGTCAATCCAGAAAAATTAATGACAAAAAGTGGTAATTTAATTCCAAATTTGGATGTAATAAAGTGAATACAGTATGCCTACTGATGAATTAATAATATAGTGCAAAATTTAAAAAAGGTGAACCCAATCCAAATGTGAATCAACGTCTCTCGAACCACGTTGGGAAATCAAACAGTGACAGAATGCTTTGTGATGGATCAATAAATAATCTAGTATCAAACAAATCGCTAGTTTTGGTAATTTATTGAATTGAATACAACAATAGGAAGACCTGTATTATAATCCAAATCGCAGAATGTACGGGACTACGTCTCGTAGCACGTCGGGAAAGCACGGCTTTCTGAGAGGCTGACGTTTCGCTACGATGTCACGTAGTCAATCTCCCCGCTTCCACGGACTTAGCATTCTACTAGAGCTGCTTAGAGCTTCGTCGCAGCGGCTACCTGTTGTAGCCAGAATCCTTTGCATACACCATTCACGTAGACTGTAGCTCACCATAATATTATTATGCATTTGCAGTGGCTTTGCTGTAGTCATGATGTTGCGGGAACTTGCAGTTGCATTTGAATGTGAGTGTACTCGCTGATACTCCTGATATTTCCCTTCACATGTGGCAACGTCATCGTGTATGCTATTTTAGTACATACTAGTATTGTGTTATTATGCAAATAGTCGCACGCTAAGCTTGGGAAGCGTGGCGTGCTATGTCCTCATCACCCAAGCTGGAGAGAGGCCTTTATTCAGCGCTGAGACAAAATGGCTGATAATGACAATATTACACTTCGATGGGGAAAACATACACGATTGTCTACTCAACGGGATGAGTTGTGAATGGATCACCTAATGTTATCATTTTTTATTAATTAATGTTTACCCCTTAGCATCAGAAACCGTCCTGAAAGTGTTACAGGGCCAAACCTTGATCTATCATATAGTATAATACAATGACCTAGGAAACATTGTGAAACAAAGCAAGTCCACGAGGGTAACCTTTTGTCATTGAAATAAGTCCACTTGTGAAACATTACATGTAGGGGCTTTTTTTAATGAAAGAGGGAAACGAATTTAATCTTCTTCTATAGAAGTAGATTAAATTCGTTTTAAATCAGATTTTATTTTAAATTATAAATAAATAATATTTATGGTGTCATGTGCAACACAATTCAAAAACAACAAATACGTCTAGTATCAACATTTTAGTTAAAATCTTATAAAATAAAAGCGCTTATTGTAAGGTGACTTTTCATTATATCTGTTACAAGCTATGTTAATTTTCATGTTAGTATTACAGTCAATTCGGGTAACTTTGTCCATCAGGCTAACATTGGCCCATCGGCTAAATAATGATTACAAGTTAAACATCTTGCATAGTTATATGTTTGTAATCCCAAACGATAATAAGTGTGAGAAACGATGCCTGTAACTGTCATCTGACATTTATAAATATAACCAATTATGCATTTTTGATTTTGAAAATGAAAAATTCTTCCGACTATCGGTGTGGTGTTAGATTTTCCTCCAACTTCAATTTGAGTTTTCGGGGGGTTCTAATACAAACATTTGGTATGCTGTATTTTCAAACTGTTTTACATTTTGTAGATCAATTTTTATGCGTTACCTCAGAAGTTCAATTTGTATTTTATGATTTAAAATAATAAGAGTTTAGTTTACTGAAATCGTCTAATTTAATTATATTAGCTGGAGCGGCCATTAAAAATTGCAATAATTAGTAAAAAATAAATAAAAATAACCCATTGAAAAATATAAAAAAAACTACCGAATTACGAAACTGTAGTTATAGCTTCAAAATCATCAAATGTGGGGCAAAGTTCCCTAAGTTGACTGTACTTACACTTCCTAGTATCACGCCTACTAAGCCGAAGTACCTACTCGTTTAAAAGCAAGGTGATACCTGGCAAACAGCTAATTTGAGTTGCTGCGAGACGAATATGAACTCAACCAGCTACACGGTATGTTCAATTGATATTTTCGTTATTCAATCACATTGAATTCACAAAATAATTTATGGTAATTATCAACCATCCACACGATACCTTTGAAACGAATTTGACTCGTCGGTTTTGGTCGCATCGCATATATTATACGAGTACATAGGTATATTAAACTGGATTATCCGATATTATTATTTCATTTAAACGGTTTCGTATGAACACTATCAACCCGCACGGAATTAACCTCAACCCAGTTTATGATTAACCCAAATACAGCGGGGTTTCGTTTTCAAACCTTTCGCCACGCATAATATGTGTTGATGAACTAATATTATTACGAAACCTCTGATGAAACAAATTAATGGGATGTGTTTTTTTACTGACAAAATTTTACTGACTAGAACGATGCTATTTTCCCCTTCTGAACTTTGTATTGAATCTGACGGGAGTGTTAGCCGCCCCACAAACTCGGGTTTGCCAAATTCCTTACAAAATCCGGATGGCCATAATTGCATCTTGCTTTCCTATGTGTGAAAAGGGCTGTACACCTTCAGTTCAAAATTATATTTGACTCTATGAAAAAGTTATAATGTGTGTTGTAGGTAAATACAATTGTAAGATAATTGCGAGATATAAATTAAACTGCATTTCATCAATTTTTCAATCTCCGGAGCAAAATATGTCTTACTTTAGGTTCAATAATAATCTAACCTAACCTACGTTTCGTTAAGTACCCTCTTGCTTCTCTGCTCTAATTCTGCCCGGCTCAAATTATATTTATTTACAGATTTTAGGAGTAAAATTCAAGATGAACAGAAATTGCTGCTTTGACTTATACTATTTTGTAAGATTATCCAAGCAGTCATGGGAAATATCCACATAAGGTAATTTCCCGTCATTGATATACGCTGCGATTGCGAAAGTATGTCCTTGTGGTATTTATTTTTTTGACCTTTACATGGAAAATTATCGTATGTCTAGTTCACCGCATTGGAACATTCAATACAACGATGCAGATCAATAAATTCTTTGTATTATTATTGTTTGTATTGTTGCGCGGGTTATTTATGAATAACTTACCAAAAAATTCAATAATAAAATCACTTTGAAATCCAACACACATTTACCACGAAAAACCAATGGTATAATATAACCTTACCATCCACATAATAGGTATTGTGAACGTTCAACGTCTATGCTCTTTGCTCTATTCACATGTTGATACAGAAATGACTAGATGCTTCCATCCGCTAAAAGCTATCGAAATTGGGCTCAAGGGTACACTTTGTACTTTGCCAAATTAAAAGTTCAGTATATAGTATTTTCATGCCAAATTATGGCATTTGGGCCACAACTGCCTTATTTAAAAAAAAATGAACTACAAGATTTTTAAAAGAAAATTTAGTTAGTTTATATTTCCTTATTGTAACAAACTATATTGTAGAAATTTCGCGCATTCTACAATCTAAGATTTTCACAGTAGACATATAATACGTACAACAAAATTTTCTAACTTGCTACGTCTCATCATTCAGCTTCAGAGATATTTCTATTAGATGAAGACTCGGATGTTCTTTTGAAGGGTGGAAGGAATTTGGGGATGCTGGATAAGGAAAGGTTTGTTTATCTTTTATCCCAGATACATGTTTTTTTAGAACCTTAGAGTCCAAACTTGTATTTTTTTTAAATCAGTGGTTATGTTTTTTCTAGTTATGTCTAATAATGGTTACCCACGTGAGAAGTATTCAGTTGGAATTTCCTTCAAAGGTTTTTTTCTTCCCCACATTAAAATAGCAATTCCTTTTATCCCCTATCGATTCCAAAGGAAATTGTATTCTCAGGTACTTTGGAATCACGCATGCAATGTGGAAATAGGAATTTCTGCCCCATTTAGATAACGTATGAACACGATAGAAAATCTGCGACGATGTGTTCAAAACCGCAATTGTCTCAAATAATAATACTTGAACATGAAGTTTTGTCGCAATTTTTTATTGCATGTCGTTTGCCTCCATTGTTTTGAGAAGTTGGCTATCCCTTTATCTATCGCATCCTTACTCGTTATTCAATTCACTATTTTTAAATAATAAAATATGTGCGGTTTTTTTTCACACAGACAATCGCAGATACGTAATATTTTTGGTTTTCCTTTTTAGTCTTGCAGTATCATTAATTGTGGTAGAATAAGGACAAATAACCACGCTATCTGCTTTACTGCATACTGCGTCAAACTGAAAATTATCCAAACGTGTCTGTAGCAAAACACGAACCTCTACCGCTCGGTGTGAATAGACGAACCCAAACTCCTCTGCCAGAAAGTCTTGCCGAACATTTTACTCCCGTCTGAAAAAGGCTCGGGATACTTCAATATTGACTTAAATGCAAACGTAAAAACCTGTAAAATTGTTAAGACAGTTCGTCCATTAGTTCCTCTTCTGCACACCTGCATAAATAAACTTTAAATCTGTACCACCGTAGAGCTGAATCCTTCTCAGTGACGGTGTCTGCGAGGTCTAGTTCCCCCGCTGGGCAATGTACTCGAGTATGGATTGATCCCTGATATTGTGAGCCTTTCACTGCGAAGCGCTTGACAAAACACAGCCAATAAAAATATAATGCTAGTGAGTAGTGATAATAAATTCGGCCAATGGGACCATCATTATATTTTCATTGTAACTACTTTCAAAGACTATCTTCGATAAATTGTATTTAATTTAAGAATAACGGGGCTTACCTTCTACTAAATTGGGTATTAATTATTAAAGATTACTAATAAAGTATTTTAATGAACCCATAATTATAATAATTATTGCTTTATTAAACGAAATTTCTTTTCTGTAATTAATACTTGCCTACCAACTCTTACAAAAAATATGGGTATAACAAGAAAAAGGACGAAATTACCGGCAGGTATAAAGATTACACGATGATTAATACCTAAGTTTTTTTTTCCAAGGTAAGCCGTTTGTCCTTATTAATTAAAATTAAATTAAAAATTCCAGCACTCGTGTTGCAATACCGTAACTCCGACATACATAACCGTATTGTAAAGAAATGCTAATCTTAACTACAATGCAAAAAACTAACACTTGACCGGTGAGTTCTGACGTCATGAATTGTACGACTTTTTCTATCTGGAATTTTTAGATCAACACTATTTTCAGCTTGCAACACAATTTACACTGAGCTTTAGAACTTTGAAATATCCTTTTAACTGTCGTAAAATTAAATGAAACGTCGTGCCTTCTGTTTGTTCCAAATTGATTGTTACAAATATTTCCGTAAATCACCGTTGGTACCGAGCATAGTACTTAGGCTAAATTGCTAGTAACGGCTAATGGCTTTAGCCGTTTTTGGTGACCAGATCTGAATAGCCAGGTACTTCTCAAACTTTCTCTTTCCCATCTCCTTGCCCTCCCCACTACCTTCAGCCTCGTAACATACCCCAATTGGGAATGCTACAGTGTCTCTGGCTCTAGACGATAGGGAGCAGTTGGGACTCTGGTGCGGTATTCACCATAAAAAAGAAAGCTGTTAGTATATAACCTGAAATTATTCATAATTATTAATATATTATATGGAGTAAATGTTTTTGCGGATATTGCAAAAATGTATAAAATACCCCCACGTGCTTTGTGTTAAAATGGCGTTCCTTTGACGCTGTTTCCCTCTGAAAATCGTTCTCAATATATATGATAAAATATACCATCGCCCGGTAGCGGATCACTGAAAATAAAAAGAAAAAAAGACATCCTCCACCATACATCTTCGTCACATTTTTTGTATGTAAATCCAGCGAAAACGCTTTATAGCGCGCGCCGACAGTGAAAAGCACAAAAGATAAATAAATCTTTTTAAAAAATGATTAAATAGACAAGATAATTTATTTTTACTAACAACAAATGGTGCGTTTTTACACAAGAAAATAATAAAAATGTAAAAGAGACAGAAATAAGACAATAGTTAAATAATAATAATAATAATAAATGGATAACTTTTATAGCGCCGTTTTTTTGGGAAAATCACATCAAGGGCGCTTTACAAATTAATTTATCTAATCTATAATTTATCACTTAAGCTTGTAACTAATAACTTACAGTTAAGATTTATTACTAATGGCTCACAACTAATATTTTCAACTAGTGACTTATAATAAGGACTTATAGCTTGGAACTTACTACTGAGTATAACTTATAACTAGTGACTTACAAATACAGTTAAATACTGATAAGATAGGGAAACTATCATTTTTTAATTAATTATAAATATTGTCTACTAGTTACAACTTGCCACACTTCTATGGACTTAAAAATAGTTCGTTTATAGTTCCTCATTTGGCCGACTCCAAAGTTAAGCGTGTCAAGCTGTACATTATAGTGTTGTCAGCTCAGAGCAATAATGATGTTTTGGTGAGCTTTGCCGGACTTAGCTAGACCTGGGAGTGGCTAGGACTCGGGCTAGGGTATTTATACATCCATTCATAGCACATGTCGACATAATGTTTTTTGTTTATTCGTAAAACCACTTTTTCACAGTATTGTTATAAACAAAAATATAGCATATAACCTAAAAAAACCGTTGAGTTGTGTCAATTTATGTCGAATATCAAAACGTGTGGGCGGAGTCAACGGAGACGCGGGACACGAAGAACACTCTTACAATACTTTAAAGCGGTGTGATAATTTGGGAAAATTTATTGTCTCTTTCTTTCTCATGGTGTACGACGTAAAAACCCAGAGACAGTGATTTATCCCAAGTTTGTATAGGTTGGGTAAAAAGAATTAGCTCTCTCTCCATATATTGTTACTCCAAAGTTGTCAGTGTGGAATTATTAAATATTGAAACAAAATTATTATTATTGAATTAATATTATAAAGCATTACAAAAACACATTAAGCTTTCAATTTATTTATTCTTTTTATTTTCCTACAAGTATTATTCTATACCTTTCACAAATATTTTCTTTCTATATACGAGCAAAAGCTTTTAATACAATACTTTTTACTAATAACTATAAATAATTTCCTTTGTGAGTACATACGACTGTACGAGTGTGCAATTATCAAATATAAAAAAGAATATTTTCAAATCCCTACCTAGGTAGGTACCTAATAAAATACCTACCTATAATTTATTTTAGCAGACACTATTCTATATTTGAAACGGGTGGATTAAAGCAACTAACATTTTTCTTGGCAAGTCAAATTACACCCCGTGATATTTCAATAACTAGTGTAAACATAATATTTATAGAACATTTAAAAAAATCCAAATGATTTTTTACTGTCAAGAATCATCAGAATCCGATCTTCCCCCCGAACAAAAGATTGAAGATTTAGATGGTGTCCATACCATAATCATTTTATCAAATTTATATTGCATCACCATTGTTTGTGGGGGTATTTATACGCTCAAGAGGGAAGGCAGAGATGAAAGGTATAGAGGGTTGGGTTTTGTTAGATTTTATGACTTAAGGGTAATTTTGCACCTGGCCAATAATCAAAGAATTCTGTCATTAATAACCCTAGTATAATACTTTCGCTTATCCTTTGCCTATCAGACATGTCTGTTATGGGGTGGGAAGAGTATACCAAAGCTTCATTTACACACATTATGAGACGTAGATGGAATATGGCGTACTGCTTATTTAATCCCCCGGTATTATAAGCTCCTTGCCTCTATTGATAAACATCACAAAGCCCCCGCTTTGTTTATGGGGCCTTAAAGCCTTTATATGCAAAGATTACTGCGGTACACTTATCGTGTGGAGTGTACTATTGTGTACCCTTGGCGAGTTCGCGTGCTTTCTTGTTGAAGTGAGACCGGTCGATGTAATACATCACGAGGAGCACGGGTAATCGGGACTGGGGGAATGTGACGTCTTGGATTTCAGTTGACAGTGGCCAGGAGGTTGGGATTTTCAAACTGGTCCATCACGTAGTATATATCCTTCGTATTATTATATTTTAATTCATCCTTATGAGATCGAAGCTAGCTAATCTGTCTTAAGCGGATGTGAAGGCTTTTTGTTCTCTTTTAGGCCTTTATGAAATACGAGTATAAACGGTCAGTCGTATTTTTGATATTGAGATGGGACGTTTTTAAATTTAGACCGTCTAAATCTAGTTGTGCCGAAACCAGTTGACATGTTAACTATAAAATAAATTGAAATACGCAAAGTTATGGTGTTTAATTTCCTTTAATTTATTTTTGAAACATACAAATAATTACGTGTGTTTTAAAAATTTTATGGTAATTTTGAATCTTGATTATGTGAGAAAAACTATTTATTTGACTATAATATGATGGTCTGTACACTGCAATCATCGTGAGACTCTTTTTTCTAGAACAGCAGCGAGATTTAAAGCTCTGAATTTATAGTTTTTATGCACTTTAAAATGAAATATATTTTTCAGTAAAATAATTGAGAGTTATGAAGTAAACTGTGGGAACGAAACTGACAGATCGCGGAGGCACAGCCACTGAGAGAAAAGCGAGCAGCATCTTGTTTCTCTTAGCAACGGGCACGTGAGAGGACCCGCTGGGAGGGGGCAGCGGCGGGGGGAGGTGGGGGTGCTATTGATTTTCGCAGCCTCCCTCTCCCCACTCCCCTCCTCCGCCCCCGCCCGCCAGACACTTTCATCCCTTTATTCCTGGTCGGGAATAAACGCCCGCTCGCGAGTCACGTGTAAAATGGAGCCATCGTGTGGAAAAGGGCACATTTAAATTTATTTTCGCTTGAATTGAATTCCGTCGACACATGCTTCCGAGACACGCGTATATTTTTATAGTTTTTTACTACAACTTCTAAATTGAACAGATAAACTTAAGACTTGAGAGTTAATTCGCATGTTTGTGTCATACCTCTTTTGTTCGGGTTCTGGCGACCGGCTGTCTTTTAGTATTTGCGCTGAAAACTTTTGAATTCATCGAGAAGACCCCAATTATCATTTGGCCGAATTTTCAAAAGTCTTTTTAGTATCGAAAGTTAAAACGATCGCTCTTAAACTGTGTACTGTAAAAACAGAGTGGATGGCTTTTATAAGCGGACCTTTCATAAGTTTTTTTAAAATCATGGTTAAATTGAGACAATTTAACGCGAAAAGAGCATGACGATCCTTAAAATTTTCACCTATAGAACATCAAAAGTTTAGTAGCCAAAAAAAGTTGATGTTTTGGAACTTCTCTCGCCACAGAACGAAAATATAACCAGATTTTCCTTTTAGACCCCTCTCGTTTTACGAACATTAAAGTGTGATAGAATTTTATGTCATGACCACACTATCAAAAATGTGTAAAGTACTCCGCAACATTATTGCAGCACTCATTGTTCACGTGCATACATTGTGTGTAGTTTTCCTACCGAGAATGATGGCACCTTGTCTACGAAAGCCCCCCCGGGTGAGCTGTAAAAATTCACTCCGTCCGAAATCACCTTATAAATCAAGCTTTTTAAATATCTTTCGACTCTGAATCGCTGCTTTGAAGGGTGCTTGTCCAGTTTTGCGACCTTTGAAAGAAGATTGTTGAGATTCCTTCGCGTCCGAAGCGATAATTCACCGCCTTTGCCGGAAACTTCAGTGTCCACGAGGCGAGCACCCTCCTTTATCTGTCGCTTGTATAAATCGCTGATCGGGGAATGTGGTTCACCACCCACCAGCCACCAGCCGGCAATATGGGTAATATGAACCAGGGGCACTATGAACAAGGTGCGGGAAGAATGGCTAAACCGAACCTCGCACAAACTAACACTAAGGGAAATATGGTTTATTTAGGCCAAGGGCAAGTCCGGATGTAACGCCAATTTACTTCGTCAGCTTGTTAAAAAGTTATAAGTGCTTTTATTTGTTAGCCCAGATAACGTTATTGCGGAGGGCACTCTAGGAGACCGAGAGGACTATTTCCGACGGTGAATCTCATATAATATACGTCTTAGGTAATCCATAATAGCACCGTTGTATAATATTCACTTTCCTACACGTGCCAACAGCCAGTATGTAAACCGTTTGGCAACCCTTCATTTATTAGGCCTGATATGATTTTTAAATAATTGCCGAAAAATATGCACCCGCTAGCATATGCCCTAAAATCCTCGGGTATAGGATGGTTCATATATTAACTTCGCTCAGTATTTAGTTTTCGATTTTTAATTTCTAAAGCAGCAATCGGAAAACGTACTGGTGGTTAGGTTGTCAAAATATTAACTTGCATATCGTTTTTTGGCAAATAATAATAATTTCTAACGTAATTTTTTTTTTACGTATTATGATTAAATTATTTATTTATTTATTTATATACGCCCTCATGGGCTTTTACATTATTTGCTTTTTTTTATCAGAATAAGCAAACAATTTGTGGATTGGCATGATTAATTAAATAAAAACACACGTTGTTTTAATCCACTTTTGTTTGTGTATATGTCTACTAGTTTCAATTCAGCTGAATCTTCATCGGGACTTAAAAATATACTAATGAAATAAGAGGAATGTGCATATATATAAAATGGGGAAAAGAGAGATATAATATTAGGAGTGAGACAACAATAGGACACATTATGATTATATTATTATAACATCTGGGTATTTGGTTATCTACCGAATATGTTTCAACTTTTATGAAAGAGCATTACTATGAGCACTTGATAGCCCGCGTTATAATTAAGTTTAATTTTCACAGGATAAAACCATTATATGGTACACCGATAAAAAACGATTTATTTTTATTTTACATAAACCTGATGCAATTACTACAAAAGTAGTTTTCCCTAGAAGAGTTATATTCTAATTAAATTGTGCCATCCGAGGCTTCATTATGAAAATTATTCAAATAAACCCTTTTACTTCATGAACACCCTGCACTTTACTTCCGATTCGACCGTTTGGCCAATCACGCCCTGCGACAGTAAAGCCACACCGACGTTCAGGTTTATAAAGGCTCTGTAACGGATCTGCATAACAGAAACACACCACTGTGTGTGTATGGATAGCAAATGAGTTGACAGTAGTGGGTGTGTATTGTGTACTATATTATCTGCCATAGGTGTCTTTCACCTTCGTGTTTTTGTATGCATTCATGACTGACTGCGTAGTTTGTAAGAAGCGTCAGTCACGTTATCTCACGTAAGTTTTCAGAACGAGACTTGTAGAGAGTAACAGCAATGCGTGTAGGTGTCGCATTTTCCTACACGGAAGCCTGGGAACGTTCCACAGTGATGAAGTAGTGTTTTGAACGTGGATGTTTATACTTTATACTCCATGCTTTTGAATTACTTGGTTTAATTTTAAACCGATAATAGTTTCTAATTTTGTAACTGTTAATTCATGGTTGAATTCCATTTTAATGATTAAATAAAAACAAATTTTCAACTTTATTCCACTTTTTTATTTTTTTAATGGACCGGTTTCAGCCTATAACGGCCATCTTCAGACTAGTACAAGTTGTTCTTATTCTATGGCTTATATACTATTTTTGGGATGTCAACTACAACTGATACAACTGTAACCCATCTTAAATAAAAATTCATACCAGATAGATATATAAAATAGTAAACTAAAAGTAACTTGTAACTAGTAAAATCATGCAGCAATACTGATAAATATAATTAAATTAAAATCATGGTTTACTACCCCTGACATCCCAAAAATAGTATACAAGCCATAGAATAAGAACAACTTGTACTAGTCTGAAGATGGCCGATATAGGCTGAAACCGGTCCAGTCAAAAAATAAAAACATAATAGACATACACGATAATAGTTATTGCAATATTGAGAACAATCGTATTTACTTCCATTGCTTGATAAGGCTTAATCGCAGAATATTTATTTAATATTAATATTATGTTACTGAAGCAATTCATGTGTACACAACATACTCTCAATGAGTTGAAATACATTCATTCCGGCAAGGATAATATCATAAAAGCACTTTAAATTCAAATAGAAACAGCCTTGATATTTGATTTTATTAATATATGGTATAAATGTTTGTTTTAAAAAAGAGAAAAATAACACAAAGAGTATTAGACCAAAGAATTGTAGTTATATGACATTCAATTATACTTCATCTGTGTTTAGGCTATGAATATACTATTGACTAGGAAGCTAAATCTGTCTACCCGAATCAGCAATAATTCTCGAACAATGATCTCTGGCGTCATGATATTAGTCCAGCTTTTTTCTATGGAATTTTTAGATCAACACAACCATTTTATGCCCACAACGTATTTGTACGATGAGCTCTGGCGTCATGAAATTTGTATAGCTTTTTCTGTCTGGAATTTCAACTATGTTCATCTCTAGGCGTCTTTTCCACCACGGAGCTTTGAAATGTCTATTTTGTGACAAAAGTAGACAAAACGCCGTATTGTCTGATATTGAATCTCAAGCGAAGCCGAATAGTACTTATCGACTAAAATGTTTGTAAATCTACGTTCTTAAATCCTTTGACATTTACCAAGAGTATAAATTTATACGGGATTCAGATAGTATCTAGTGGTCCGTTGTGATCCCTCGGTTGCATTGCATGCATATACGAGTACGTGCGAAGGTAGGTACTATAAATATGTTTGCTGTGTAGTACTGTGTGCTGTGTCTGCCCGCGTTAGCAATCTCCTTTATTGTCTGAAGAGGTCCTCGACTCGACCCGATGAATAGCATTTTGTGCGTCGATGGCATTCCGTCTGGGCATTAGACGTCTCGTGTCCGCAGGGGTGCTTAGACAAATACTAAATTAACAACAAGTCACAGAGAAAGGGTTTTTTTGTTCTCTGTATTTAGTGAATGTCTTTACGAAGGAGCTCTCGACGGTAGAGGCTGACTATGCTGCTAGTTCCGTCTGTCCGCGCAGCCGGTACAGCTGGATATTAGACGTTTTATGTCCACAGGGGCGCTTAGACAAATTGTATTCTTACAACTTTATATTGCACGGTTTGCTGGTGATAGCTTCGTTGTAACCTTTCTCATAAACGTACAGAACCTAGCAGAGTTCCAACGAGTCCTAAAAACCAAATTGTTTAAATTCCCACATACAAAACGTAACTTATTAAAATTTAATTTCTTTGAAAACATCCCTAATTTGCTTTGTTTCGGTTTTCTCCTTTCTTCTATCATTATAACTCAATGTCCTCACTATCTACTGAAAACCATATACTCATTGTCATAAAACATTTATTTTCTTTTGTTACTTGCTATATTTACACTGTTTGCATTTTTAGAATCGTTTACTTACAATACTTGAATATTAATGTTTTAAGTGCCCACATATTAACTGTCCTCAATCATATTTCCTTTTCTTTGATTCGACAAATGTGTTTATATGAATTAATTTGTTTCATCTGAATTTTTATACCCTTAGCTCCTAGTAAATTGTTTTTTAATCTGTTGATGTACACATACACTGTTATACCCATATCTGAACCTTTTCTCTCGTGATTTATGATAACGATCATTATTTTAGATAGTTTTAATTTGTATACATATTATGTATTATTTTCTCCTTGTTAGTTGATCTTATTAGCATAATTAATTTAGCATGAAGCGCACTTGAGGTGAAATATCACAAAACTGCGCTATATAAGTTCACTGTTATTATTATTATTAAACGACGCATATAACAGAAAGGTCGCTAAGGAGCTCTCACTAGCTCCGTCTGGCCGCTGTGCAGCCACATATTAGACGTTTCCTGTCCGCCGGGGGTGCTTAGAAAAATAATATTTTAAAGCACAGAACAAAAGAAAAAGGTTTTTTCCTTTCTGTCCTGCCACCGAGAGACCCGCTGTAACCTCTCTTTCTGTTATGTACGTCGTGTATGAGAAAGGGGTAGAGTTTACAACTGAGCTATCGGCGGTATGCCTTCTACCGGTGGCAGCTACGTTGTATCTTTCTGTTAGGTTTATGCGCCATTTATGAGAAAGTGTGGATGTATGTTTTGAATTATTGTCTTCGTGGCAGAGCGTTCACTCTAAATAATTTCCTCTGTGAGTACGTAAGTAAAAGTACATAAAGTACGAGTGTTAACATTTCAACTTTGGAACGGATGAATATGTTGAGAAAATTATTTAAAAAAATTGAACCCTGCCTACCTATATAATGTATTTTAGCAGATATTACTCTGTATATTTAAAAAAAGGGTTGATTGTGCAACTAATATTTTTTCTTGGCCCTGATTTTTCACAGGTAGTTAGTTACCTAATAGTACCATCTTGAAGTAACAATATATGGAGGGAAAGCTAATTTGTTTTACCCAACCCATCCGAAATTGTAATAAATCACTTTTTCCGAGTTTTTACATTGTACACCATGAGAGAGAAAGAGACAACAAATTTCTTGGACCGCTTCTATATACTGTCGCAATGATCTTAAGATGGCTATCTTCGCTGGTTAACGGCGGGACTCCGTCCACATTTTTTATTATGCCACTAAACTTGACACAACTAAACGGTTTTTTAGGTTAGATGCTATATTTTTGTTGATAAAAATACTGTGAAAAAGTGGCTATACGAATACACAAAAACATTATGTCGATATGTGATATGAATGGATGAATAAATACCGTAGCCTTAGTCTTAGCCACGCCCAGATGCGCCGAGTCATGTTAAAATCATCAAAAACAAGTCCGAAACTGACTTCACTGCCTTGGCTTGGGCTACCTCTAGTATACTCTAAGAGTACCATATACTATTAAAATGTTGAGTATTATAATTACGTGTACATTATTTGAGATCATACTTAAGAGTGGTAGATACTCTCAGTATCGCTCTGGTGAAAGACTACCATTCAGAATCGAAACGTTGCTTGAAATGACTTTAGCTCTGTTACTACCGACCTTCTTCTTCTCCTCCCCCTCTCTACCAACTTCAGCCTCACAACATATTCCAATTAGGGATGCCACAATCCTACTGGCTCCAGAGGGTTGGGACTTTTGTGCGGAATTCACTATAAATAATTAAAAAATATATATTATACAAGGCGTGATTAAGAATGCGAAATATGAAACTGCGGCTCCCTCGGGTCGTATTAATTCGCAAAAAGGACAATAATTAGCAACGTAACACCTTGTTAAAGAAGACATATTTCAATATACAACGTAAACAGACACCTTTTCTCAGGTTTTCATTTGCCATCCTTGAGCGCATTTTCTTTGAAACGTTTTCACTTTAAACGCGTAGGAACCTAATATATTATTTTCAGTCGGACATTTCTTCTTAACATGTTAATTATTTTGTCAGACCGTTTTTATTTTGAAATTGGATATCTATTTTTAAATACCTACTTTTGGCTTGTAACTTTTTCGGTCTGAACGAGATTGGTACCGAATATTTTATTTTCACTAGGACATCTCTCTTTGTTTTGTCTGTCCGTTCTTATTTTGAAATTGGATATCTCTTTCAAAATACCCATTCAATTTCACTCATTTTGTTCTTCGTGTTTCGTATTCAGTCTCGTCGCTAGCTGCTGTCGCGATTATACTGAGAATTTCAATGAACCCGAGAAATTTCCCTTTAGATTTAGTCTCCATTGTCACGTACATTTTCCCAAGTTTTTCTACAAGAATGCAAGGGGGAGTCTCATCTCTCTGCTTTCGAACTGCCTCCTCCATTCTGCATCCTACGTCAGAAGCTTGAGCGTAATTGTGTTCGCAAATAGGCACTGACAATATTAATGGCCTCGCTTTCGCTTGCTCTTCGGATTCAACATCTCTTCGGCATGGGTTTGGGCAGTCATTTGTAAATATTATTTGCATCGCTATGTTCTCATGTAATGCACCAGAATATCCTCGAAACGATGGCATCCCCACTTTTGTCATGTTACGGGGTCGAATGAAATGACGAAGGATACGGAAGAGGAAGTTCGGAAAGTACCTGACTATTCGGATCTGGTCACTAAACAAATCGCCGTCAACGCGAAAATACCGCCTATGTGTCAATAGCGTAATTGTTCAGGAGGAAATTAAAAACTGATTTTGAGAGTTACAGATTGTTTTTTGAGACATCGAAAATACGCTTTGTAGTTTTAGATGCAATAATGTATTTTCACCAGTAAAAACATTGAAACTTAAAGTACAAATTGAAACTCTACGCAATGTCATATTTAACTCATTTTTGTAGAGTTGACCACATGGGAGGTATTTTCCCATTGACGACGACGTCTTAAGCTATTTCAAGGAACTGAGTGATGGTCCATCACCAGGTCTATATTGAGAGTACCTCTCTGAAACGAGGTGCAAATATATTATACAATATATTATTCGATGGTTATTCTATTATATGCGAATTAACCCATATTAATTATATCGTCTCTGGAAAGGCAAAAGGGCTTAAGGGCTAAGCGACACTCTGGTCAAAAGTGAGTTGAATATGCAGTTTTGATCAGTTTTCTTTTCTACATCGAAAGCTCCCACTCTCGTTTGATTCTGAAGACTTTTGTGTCCCTTCAGCCATCTAAAATATATTCACCATTTGGGAGAAGGCTCGACTCAAGCGACACAAGTTTGGGACTTTTTTTAAGCTTTTTGTCGCTTTAGGTAATTCAGTGAGAGCATTGAGTTAACTTTTTAAAAAAATCATCTAGGTGCGGAGGACTTATGAATTTTATTATAAAACAATAAAAACTTAAAAGTGCTCTGGTGTAAACTTCCCAAAATGGCGCTTTGCCATTTTGCCTTTCCGGCTATGATATCATATTTGGTAGTAGGTCGTCGAATATAACGTACCCGTTTATTCAAAAGTCACCGAACCCAAAACATACTTTGGAAATACCGCAATTTGAAAGTGAAATCAGATTTATACGTTTTTTAAGTTCACACAATGTACCCTTTAGGTCCGGTTTTTCAGTACACTCGGAAATGTGATTCATAGCTGTCTTCATAAGGCACATATAAGTTCATTTCCAGCATTCAAATTTCGATATTCAAAACGGGTTTATAACTGGCGACTTTTGCCAGAACGGGGAGAAGTAGGTACCCATCTATAATATATTTTACAAAAACAATTGTGTGACATTTAACTGTGAGATTACATTGCAAGCCAAGTTACATCCCATGATTTTTTTTATTTACTGGTATATTATTTTATTGGTCCAACTAAACAAAAGTATTTTTTCCATGCGTAAGTTTTCTACGTTATCGTATTCTGGTAATCGTGTTATATGCCTGGTTAGTTTGATTGTCAGTTCAATGACTCTCTTTTGGATATTACTTTCTACTTATTTATCAATTTCAGCAGAGTGTATATACAGTTAAACTTGGTTATAACGAGCGCGAAGGGACTAACCAAATTTGCTCCTTATAGCCATTACTCGTTATAAACGTAGGTAGGTAAAAAAAGTACCTACCTACTAATATCGATATTTACACCAGGGTATGAAAGTTTGCATGTTATAAAGCAACACTTTTTTTATTTCGAAAATCGTGCTTAACTAACAACAACATGATTTAATTTATGATTACACTAATAATAATATTAATAAACTGTATGCACAGTACTGGATAGAAATGTTTCTTGGAGCAACAACTATCAGAGATTATAAACCCTCGTGATTTGCGGAAAGTCCACCGCTGTGCCGGATGGGCGGCCTTCTTTGTCTTGTTTATGACATTATTTGACTGTTTCGAGAATTGGGTTTTTTCTCATACCCGGGCGCATTGAGTTGACAATATTATTTGGACGTTATATCAGTGAAGCGACCTCATTATAACCCCACACGATTGTACGAAAATAAGCTCGAACCAACTTATTATTAAGTAATTGCTCATTATAGCCGTGACCTCGCTATTACCGAGATCGTTATAACCAAGTTCGACTGTATATAAATATGTATGACCAAAAAACCACTTTCGCCACAAAATAAAGCATAGCATCTTATGTGCACTGCGCAGTGAAAACACTCGCGCGAGAGTGCCAGAATCACAATCGCTGGTTCGATGTCATTATGATCAACTTTCATTCACGACTAATTGTCATCAGACCTCACTCATCGGATGCATGCACGCGAGACAGTAACTACCTCTTTGATTTCGCGTGCGATTTGTGTTCAGGTTTCTGTGAAGCCTTTCTACCAAGTCTCAAGTAGTGTGTCGATTTCTTTCACCACTTTCAGAAAATCAATACAGACATACGAGTATAATGCAGAAACAAATAATGTTGTTTTCATTCCATGGAAAAAATACGTGTTTCATGAAAATAAGCAGAAAATATTTTTTAAACTGCGTAAACTCGTATTTATTTCAAGTAGCAATAGCTCTAACGGTGAGCTTTTTCTGTTTGAAATTTCTAGCTCGATGGAACATTGTTTTCAGCTAGCAAGTTTCGACTATTGTTTATGTAAAAAGTCGATCGCGACGACAAACAAGTTGGCCACCCCCGGTTTAAAACACAATGACAATATACATTAATATAATACGTCATTGATAACTTGAGAACTTTCCCGATTAATGCCGGGTCTTGTAATATTATTTGTTGGCTTTGCGGTTTATTTCTAAAAGCTAGCATTAATAAATCACGTTAGTGTGTTTCATTTTGTAAGTAGGTTATTATTGCGGAATAACCTCGTTTTGTTTATTTTATTGCCTTTTTGGAATAATTTTATGTAAATTTACTAAAAAAACGAGGTGTGGGATGTCATTATTTAGGTATCAAGCATTGACATACTTGGACTGAGTAACGACTTAATGTTAATAGGTATTTTCGCTTATTAATAGGCCTGATTGTTTAACATGGTTTTTCAAAACACGCCATTATATTGTCTGTCACAGGAAAAGACAAAGATTTTATTTTTACAATGTTGTGCAAATATGGATCTTCGGTGTCTTTTTTTTCGTTTCGACAGTTTATCCCCTTTTCCACAGCCCAAGACATCTGTAAATGACAATTATTACCTGATTCATAAAGTCCCATCAATCTAAATGGAATGGCTCAGGCTGGGTTGTTTCATCCGTAGAATAGTTATAGCCGCTATTTAGCCAAATTAATTCTAATTCAAAACTTCGTTTTTTTAACCCGTGTTCGATTCCGAACCGTTAAAATTGGTAGTTTTAAATTTTAAGACAAAGTTTCTGCTAAATACTTTAGGCATACCCCCGATGAAACAACCTGGCCTAAGCATTTTAAGATAATTTTATAAAACCGTACTTGGTTTAAAGTTATTACCTAGTTTTGTAAAGTGCTCTCGAGGTGATATTTCACAAACACTTTGAAAGAAGGCTTTCATTTTGTTGAGACGTCATCTTTCTCCGCGTTATATATGGTACTAATAAGCCAGCTCCTATTCCCATCCTTCTGCGGATCTGAAATTCAAACGGATGGTGATGTTGGCAAATAAATGTACGAAAATAGCAAACGACAAATTTGAATGGCATTGATTTTTATTTATTACACTTGAAAAGCAGAACGTATTGGGTTTTGGGCGAGTATTATTTCGCGGAACGTTTACTAAAGGAAATTCATAACGATCGATATTCCAGCTACTGTGCTGTAGTTTCACTTCGATTCATATTATATCTTGTTTCTTAGAACATCGTTCTCCAACCCGGGGGTCGCTATGAATTATCTGGAGGGGGAGGGGTGATGATTGCGAAAATAATATAACTTCAAAAAGTTATTTTTAATAAAACAAATGTATTAAAACCTGAAGTACCCAATATGGCACTGACTAATGAGATTAGTTGATAAGTAGATATCCTTCCTGATAAGAATAATCTTATTTGTGCAAGTAGAACATGTGTGCGGCCAAGCACCTACGAATGCAGAAGAAACAGAAAATAGAGGATTGTTGTGAAACACGGCTTAAGAATTTATTTATTATTTTACTTGAACACACATTTTTTTATTGGTTGGTAAATTGCCCATCCCACTAGGCAAAGCCTGTGTTGGGATGATATATACTATTCTGACATCAGAATAGCCGCGAATTCGAAGTAGCATTATTATTTGTTTGCTTATGATTGATGGAGGAACAAGAACGTTTATGTTATTTGGCCAAGCACTTTCAACACTTTTGAAGTCGATTTATTCCGATCAACTTAATGCTGTTTTGCTCTTTCCCTTTATCCAGTTGATATGCGAAAGCTTTAAAACTCAAGGACAAAGCCAAATCGAAAAACTTTGTTACTTATTTTTCTTTCCCGCAACCCCGGCTCCGACCTTTGCGTTTTTATTCTTCAAAATGATGATTGTTTTGTTAACTTTTAGGTGGTCATTTTCACGGCACCTTAAACTATATCTGATCGTATTCCTGCGTTTGGTATCGAGACCGTCGCCTGACTTTCGCACCTTATACTTCTTTATGATTAGATCCACATTAGTCACTTGTAATGTGGCTTGACTAATATTGCCGGATTGTTTTCCTTTAGGGTTGAGCGGGTAGGTTGTTATCAAAACCAGCTTTATCTTTGGAAATGTTTTTAAATGTGAGTCATTCTTCATTTAAATTATTCAGAAATATATACATATACGTTTCTTATGTTTTTAAAACGTTTTAATTATCCCAAGGCTGTTTTAAATATATTTTTTACAATGTGGGTATCTGAATATTTGAAAACTAAAACAGGACAGTTGAAGAGAAATTAGGAAGATTGTGTTGTTTTTTTTTATCTGAATTGATCACAACTTGTGTTTACGTTTCTGGTGCATGGAATGTACCTACTAGTAGGGTTGCATATCTACGCCGTGTTCTCTCTCCTCCTGCCTCTTGAGCCAAAGTTTCGGACAACCTTACGATGTGTTCATCACCAGGCCAGGTGTGACCTGTCCTTAAGAAACTTTTATCATATCCACCTATATCGTCGCTGGAAAGGCAAAAGGACTTAAACGACACGTTGGTAAAAAATGAGTTAAATATGCAGTTTTGTTCAGATTTTTTTCTGCTTCGAATGCTCTGACTCGTTTAATTCCGAAGACTTTTGTGGCCCTTCAGTCATCTAAAATATATTTACCATTTGGGAGAAGGCTTGACTCAAGCGACACAAGTCTGGGACTTTTTTTAAAGCTTTTTGTCACTTCAGGTAATTCAGTGAGATCATTGAGTTACCTCAGTTAACTTTTTTTTCAAAATCCAACCAGGTACTGAAGATTTATAAAATTTATTGTAGAACAATAAAAACTTTAAAGTGCTCTGGTGTAAGCTTCCTAAAATGGCTTTTCAGCCCCTTTGCCTTTCCGGCGACGATATGTCGACTTATGTTTCTGACCTGCATTAAATATGTCCAGTTGTTTCAAACCTGAAATAAGCTTGTCATGTTGTTTCTGACTTGCACTAAGAATGATGAGTTCTGTTTCTGGCCTGCATTAAATATGTCCAGTTCAGTTTCTGGCCTGTATTAAATATGTCCAGTTCAGTTTCTGGCCTGTATTAAATATGTCCAGTTCAGTTTCTGGCCTGTATTAAATATGTTCAGTTCAGTTTCTGGCCTGTATTAAATATGTTCAGTTCAGTTTCTGGCCTGTATTAAATATGTTCAGTTCAGTTTCTGGCCTGTATTAAATGTGTCCAGTTCAGTTTCTGGCCTGTATTAAATATGTTCAGTTCAGTTTCTGGCCTGTATTAAATATGTCAAGTTCAGTTTCTGGCCTGTATTAAATATGTTCAGTTCAGTTTCTGGCCTGTATTAAATATGTTCAGTTCAGTTTCTGGCCTGTATTAAATATGTTCAGTTCAGTTTCTGGCCTGTATTAAATATGTTCAGTTCAGTTTCTGGCCTGTATTAAATATGTCCAGTTCAGTTTCTGGCCTGTATTAAATATGTTCAGTTCAGTTTCTGGCCTGTATTAAATATGTCCAGTTCAGTTTTTGGCCTGTATTAAATATGTCAAGTTCAGTTTCTGGCCTGTATTAAATATGTTCAGTTCAGTTTCTGGCCTGTATTAAATATGTTCAGTTCAGTTTCTGGCCTGTATTAAATATGTTCAGTTCAGTTTCTGGCCTGTATTAAATATGTTCAGTTCAGTTTCTGGCCTGTATTAAATATGTTCAGTTCAGTTTCTGGCCTGTATTAAATATGTCCAGTTCAGTTTCTGGCCTGTATTAAACTGTCGACTTATTTGTTACATGTTGTATTGCAGGTGATCGCGCTGATATGCGGCGTGCTGGTGGTGGTGCTGATGGCGCTGGGGCTGGCCAGCGCCGACTGGCTGATGGCGGCGGGCTGGCGCCAGGGCCTGTTCACGCACTGCGTGGAGGAGGGCGCGCAGACGCCGTTGCCCTTCAACCTCGTCGAGCTGCCCGGCTGCTACGCCTCCAGGGATGTCGGTCAGTAGTAACAACCAAACACTTACCACTTAAGGTGTCATTCCACTTGCTGGAATAGGGGATCTAGCATAGTCACTGTCAAGTCTCAAGTTACTGTATCGAGGCGGTTGCACCAGACGGGTCCGGTACGCAAGAACTGTTTGATAGACTGCGATCCCAATGCACGAGGGGCTGGCTTGTTTGTCCCTCGTTTGTGCGGTGGCTTGTGATTAGGGATTGCAATCCGGATAATCCGGAGTTCTAAAAATTCAGATTTAAATATGAAATTCGAATTTTTTCTTTTTTTAGCAACGTTTGAGTCAAAATTGAATAAGTATGCCTTTTGCATCATGCCGAAAGTGCTCATTAAAAAATGCCTACATATTATATACTTTAAAAAAAATCAAATTTTATCCGAATATCCGGACTTTAGTTTTTAAGAAATCTCAATATCCGGATTTTCCAAAACGGCTCCCGATTTGCAATCCCTTGTGATGCTTTTTATTTTTGTGGTTTACGATTCCGTGTCGAAGCGGCCAATCTTTTTCGTGGAGAATGTCTGATTTTTGTAGGTGATATGTAAAAAAGCTCACCTATTATCTGTTTAACCGACTGTCATTCTGACTTGGTCTCTTCTCACTCCGATTTTTCTTTAATTGGTTTTAACAGCTTTTCTTTACTTTCGTCTCAAAAAATATTTAAAATATCTAATTATATATATATTTTTTATAATTCCAGCGTACATCCGTGCTGCGGGGGCTCTGTGCATCGTGACGCTGATCGCCGATGTGATTGGCTCCATCCTCACGGCGCTCGGCCTGCACGCCACTGAACATCGCACCAAGTACAAGTACTACCGGCTGGCCGTGCTCGCCATGGCTCTGGCTCGTGAGTACTACTCTTTATTTATTCCATAGATCATACATAATCTCACCATCTAGTTGAGAGGGCTCAGGGTTGCCTCTTAAAATCGTTGGTTTGAAGAGATAAATAAACAACATCGGGTGACCTATCCCCCTCCAGCTGGTACAGTTTTGTACTGTTTGTAGTCCTCACAAGTGTCATTCCATCTAATAGAGGATCATCCATTCAACCAGCAGTCACAACGAGTTTCTCAAGACTGTGGGCCCCCTGGTCCCTCTGGCCAACAAAGTCAAACAACGGAAATACACTCTCAGAAGCAGTACTAAAAAATATTTTTAAAGGACACAAATCGTGAATCAATTAATGACTTTGTTTTGCTTCTTGGTTATACTCGGATTATTATTTGCAAACAGATCATTAAGTCATTGATATTGAAATGAATGTGAGGAAAGCGTCTAAGATGGCTGCCCCATGCACCGTAAGATGCGGTGTCTAGCTAAAACTGTCTGTCATTGCTATCATTACGGTTTTTATATGGCACAACAATTAATGATATATTTTTTTAATAACATCTGTTTCTTTGATTCTTTCGACTAGTGCTACCTATTTTTGACATAATTTTTTTATGATTCAATTAAATTATAAAAATATTAAAAACTTACTATATATTAATTTAATTTATGGAGTTCTACAAACTAAACACAAAAACTTAAAATGTATATAGTACATTCAAATTGTTATTTTACAATTCCAGTGATCTCCATCCTTATTGCGTTGGTGATCTACCCGGTGTGCTTTGCTGCTGAACTCAATCTTGGTAAGAAAACCCTTACATTATTTTCATCCCCAAAAAATAAAACTACATTAGATTAAATTTAAAAATATATATTTTGTTTATTTTAATATAATTATGGAAAGCCATATTGCAACTGCTTTTTACGAACTACAATTTCGATCGATGAGAAACACAAAAACGTATCTACAAAAAGGCAAATGTTCAAGAGAGCAGAAAATAACTTTTTTTTTCAATTAATTCCATGCCTTTTCAGCAAAACCAGAAAAGGCATGGAATTAAAAGTTTCACACATGAAACAATGACATTTTCTCCTCCAATTGCATTAAGATTGTTTTAGAAATTCTCCATACCTGATTTTTTTTTAAAATCTAACCCTCAGATTATTTCATTACCTATCGATTTTTCGTAGATACATCTTTGTGTTACCGGTAGAACCGATAGATGGAAACATTTCTGCATACTTAACTCAAAAACGCATTTTTGTAGATACGTTTTTGTGTTTCTCACCCGTCGATTTATTATCCATGTTTGTTGGACCTTGAAGTTGTATTACTGAATGCGAAATTTCTGCCAAACAATGAGAATGAAAAAGTGAAATTTCATTATGTATCATTTCTAAAGCACAGTTTTTTAGATTTGTTTGAACCTTGTTTATTATTTAACAAATTTATTAAATATAAATTTATTTATGGCTTCTTAGGCACAGTTGTTTGAACCCCGCCACATTTTGACACTCATCAATGCCATATTTTTTACATTTGCCTCTGAGAACAGTATGTTAACCGCTGTTTCTCGGCCCATCAGCATTTGGTCAAATTATTGTTTGACCACTCATCAAGCATAACGGTGCTGTATATATTTTTGCATGCAATAATTAAATTGCATTCAGTAAGTGCATATTTTTTCAGTTGCAGTTTTGATCTTCCCAAAAACATTTGACATGCTGTTTAGACCACTTCTACCTAAAACCAACTGAAATTACTCTATGCTACCTTCATCTTAATGCATTAACAACATATCAGGCTCATAGAAAATTGTTTTTAATTTTTTTTAATTCTTAGAAATTACATAACCTGAAAACCACCTACAAATTTTTAATGTTTTAAATTATGGATCTATGAAATCATTTAACAATAATTATCTGACATAAAATTTTTGCTATGTCATCTTTGAGGATACTGTGTATAGGGTATTTTTGAGGAAAGAAGGGAGTAATCCTGGGTCTTGAAGAGACCCATGTTATAGGAGGGAGGAAGCACAGAGGTCGGCAAATCATTCCACAGCCGAGCTGTTAAACACAAGAATGTAGCAACTGTCAACCGTGAAATTAAAAAAATACCGGTAGAACAAGGACAGCACCCCACCTGTGTCTGTGCTCATGTCAGTCGGAAGAAACTCTGAAATTTCATGTTCGAAAATCCAATGTTTCGACACAGCGACATTTTGATGTGACTTTGATAAACTAAATTGGTTAATTGATGTTTCAGGCAACCGCACGGTGTGGGAGTTTGGGTGGGCGTACGGCGTGGGCTGGGGCGCCGCCATCTTCCTGTTTGGCGCCGTGATCCTGCTACTCTGCGACAAGGAGAGCGAGGAGATCTACTACAAGGAGCGCAAGGTGGAGCGCGAGCCCCCTGGGGGCGGCCCCTAGGGGCGACGCCGCCTGCCCGACCTGGTGCCCTAGAGCCTCCGCGCTAGGGCCAAGCCGCGCCCCTCCGCTCCACTCTCTCCCCCACACCCCCACATCCCACCCTCTCATTTCCAAACCGTTCACTTCATGATTTGCTATCTCAAGATTCACCCAGTTTACCCCATGTAGGACTTCTTCAGTTCCGTTGCTTACCGAAGGACATTCAACTGTTTTGAATTCTTACGTGTTGTGTTTTTGACATTTAATCTGTTGACTGCACATTTTTTTCGTAACTTTCACAGTTATAACAGTTTTCTGCATCTCTTGCCAGTGTTTTGTAGAAAGGGTGAATACGCCATTTTCACAAGCATCAGTTTATTTTGACATATGTATTATGAAAATATTGTCCTACTGGGGACACTTTTGACAACTGTTCTGTGGTAAGCAACAGGTTTGCAAATACTTACATTCATTATCGATTCACTTTCAAATTGCGAACGATATCAGAATGTATTTATTTTTCACAATTGAATAAATTTAAGAAGTTCTTACTCGCTTTAACTTTAGTTTATAATTAAACATTTTTCTTATATTTAGGGATTTAAATGCTGCCGATAGAATAATTTTAGAAACTATATTCCACAGAATTTACTCAATTTTTCAGTAGACATTTTTTTCTATCGGCAGTAAAAGTAATAATTTCCTAAATATATTATTATTTTCTTTTGTTTAGCATTCTTACATATTATTATCTTGGTAATTAACAGCCTTCATTTATTTTATTTGATTTATTTGGCAGCTATGTTTTCTATAAATTATATTTACTATATTTTGTCATCAAAATATTTATTTTTAAAGACGATAGAACCCTAACTTCAGTATAACAACACTAAAAGATAATCCTCTCCTAAATAATTATTAGTTTGATGCTTTGTTTTGCCTTGTGCGCAAACATTAACCTTAATATCAACCTTAATTACTTTTTCTTTTGTAAATACTTGTAACTTTTTACGAAGGTAGGTAAAGTGTTTTAAGCTAATCCAAAGCAGTTTCCATATTATAAGTGTAAGTATTTATGTTAGTTTATTTTATTACAATTTTTACTATTAGTGTCTTATGGTTTTCATCATGATTTAAGCATTGTTTCAATTGGTTTGATATTGTTTATAACGTCTAATAAAGTGAACATTGATATTTTACATAACAACATTTGTAATAAGTTAAATGATTATGAAAGTAGCAATGTTCGATTTGTCACTTTGTCCCTCTGCATGGTGGACTTTAACACTTCCTTTGCCACGAATATCTTTACTTTAAATGAGATGAAGGTTAGGTGACTTATACGGATATTATTCAGTAGCAAGCGATGAGATTGAATCAAGTCTGCCATGTTTATATACTCACTGTAGCTAAATGTGTATTTGGTGTACTTGCTGTTAGAACAAACTATTACAAAAGTCCTATTTAAGTAAGTATTTGAACCTTTACCCGAGAGAGACATTATAAATGAAGAAAAGTGCACAATTTGAGTGCTTCAACCATTTTAGTTTGCAGTATTGGAATAATATGCAAAACAATAGATTTTTTCTGTCTTCTGTTCATTTTATTTATTAGTGTTAACTTATGCACTTGGTTTTTAAATGATTTGGATTGAATAATTATCTTTTTCCATTTTATAGAAATTTTGTTGATCAATCGAAACGTCATGTTACTAGCTGTTACCTTTTCAGACATTCATTTCATTTAAATATCCATCACATCCTTTCTTTCAAGCTCCCCTCTTTTATGTTTCACACAATCCAAAATTGGTGCAAACGACTCCATTAGCCAGAGAAAACCTAACCAAACTTTCCCAGAAATTGCGAAAGATGAGGGAGTCACAATAAATCACTGGTAGAAAGCTGACTGGTTTCCTCTGGCTCGTGTAATTCCGGGGTTCGTGCAGAGGAGTCGTCTCACGGCTCACGGCTCGTGTCTCGTGGAGAGAAAGTGGTGCGGCGGCGCGTGCAATAGGTTAAGTAAAGGGCAGGCGCCCCTCCGCTCCAGACACTGTGTCGCCAGTGAAAAACCAAACTATTGCTTAAATCTGTGAAACAATCATGTGACAAACATACAAACAAATTCAAGTGGAGTGCGAATATGATAAACTAACCTATAATAATCTATTTTCTAAGTTCTGATATTAAAATACGTGACTCCAGTGAGTATGTAGTGATTAAGACCGTTGAGGCGTACGGAAAGTCCTTGAATAGTTATTATTATATTGCATATGCGAGTTTAGATGATGGTGTCTGCGAATATACAGATGACGTAAGATTATTGTGCCATTTATCTATTTTATCAATAATAACTTGTTTCGCAATGTGACTTCATCCTTTTTTTAAACGACCTTGTATTTTAATTGGACATGATATTTGAATGACTTCTCAATTATTACGAAATTGTTTTCTCGTGTGGATGGAAACAACAGACTGTTTATTTTAACTATCTCCGGAAAGCCATTGAAAAACAATGTACGCAATTGTTAGTTTCAGAATAACTGTTCCTTCCCGAGAGTGTCTGAGAGAATTTGAATGAGAAGAATAAAATTATTAAAATACATATTAGATTAGATGACATTTTCTAGCGGATACATTGTTATATCAGTAGACCTAAGGATTTTAATAAACTTGCTTTGTGTATACCACGGCTTGCATCTTCGAAAGTTCAACACAAGGATATTTTTACATGGAGGCTGCCCGCTGCCCAAGTTACAATTGCCCTCATCGGAGACAGTATAGCGGTACAACCTACTCAACTGAATCATGTTCATTCAACTCAATTCGGCATATCAGCTAAAACACCTTTTGACTCAGATCCAAAACAACAAAACTCTTCAATTTTTATCACCATTGTCTCATGATAAATGATCATTATTTTTTAAGATCGTTTTAGTTGAACATAAAAATATATTTATACAAACAAATTACTTCCTCTAATGTTTTTTTTTCTCCTGTTTGAGAAAATATATATTATACCATTTGATGTAAACTCCCACATTTATTGTATTTTTTGTAAAATGTGTATTTTATAAAATACTTTGATGGATGGAAAAATCCCTCGTTCGTAGAAAAGTGGTTTTCTAATCAAAAGATTTAATGAACATTTATATTAATGTTAATGAACAGGGGTTTTTGCTCCACTTATATATGTACTGTAATATTAACAAGAGGGATTATACAAATAACCTTATTTACATTTCGAAGTGGTTCAAGTGAAATTAATATGGTGATTTTATTGAAATGACTTGATTTTTAAAAGAGATTTTTTAGTACTTACATACTTTTAAACAATTGGCGACTAGAACTTTCTTCAAGTCTATTTATTTTAACATTGATATATGGTCTATTTAGACAATATAATTCCTTTGATCATGTTCTTCAAGTGTTACCAGTAACAATTATTATTATTCAATATTATTATTATTATTTATTATTATTAATTATTAGTCAATAGATATTTAGGGTAAACTTCGTTGTCTATATGTTTTGATGCAATACACTGTCATTTCAGTGATTCTGCGTACTAAAAATACGTTGCACCTATTCATTTCCCTTTACAGTTTTTCACTGAGTGAAATAATCTAACTAATAGGATGGTCAAATTTGATTTTATTTTCTCTTTAATTTACAGTATTGCGTCCCAGATATTATATTATATTAGGTTTTTGATATTTTATTTTGTAGTCAAAGTACCGACACTCAAGTTACGTAAGACAGCCAATAACACTTAAATTATTTACATAAGTTATTGAAAACAATAGGAGGAAAAACGGAAAATAAATCAGCTTGAAATAGAATTCATGGATGAGATCTCACGCTACCAGAAACAACTCAACTTTCAACATGTCCAGCATGAGGCCCGTGTTATTCTATGCCAGTGGATGATTCTCATCTCCCTGGCCAAGCTTTGGAAAACCCCGCTTCCTTGTGTTGATTATTCCCGCAGTGTACTCCTGTAGACGGAGGTCGTAATGCATATCTATCTTTAAGTGACTGTCTGTAGATATACAAAACAAATCTGTTTGATATTACTAACTTATTAAATATATTTACCTTTTATTTTTAACAAAACTATTCATAGGTTACGTAGGCTATGTGTAATTAAATATTTGGCACGTCTTGATTCTGGACCAAAATTAAACAGCTCAAGTAATATCCCGTTGTTTGTATTTTTCACTTAATCGGTTAATTTTTCATTTTTTATGATTAACTTTTAAATCTAGGTCAATGTTGACATAACTATTTGCAATCTATAGTAATTCTGGTGAAAATAGAACGATTCTATGATGGGAGGACTTCAAACTTACTTCCAAAAAGTCAACTTGACCGGTGCAACTAACGTGTGTACTCATGTTACTGAATGCCTAAATACAAGGTATACTTATTAATCCAAAAATTCAGTTTTATTACTTTTCACGTTTTTAAAAAAAAAAATTATGCGAATACCGCACAACAGTCCTAACTGCCTGGAGCCAGCGGGACTATGGCATCCCCAAATCGGGGTATGTTGTGAGTCTGAAGAAAGTGGGGAGGGGAAGAGGAAGCTTGGGAAGCACCTGGCCAATCACTAAACTTGGCTATTATCATTTCAAGCAATGTTTCGATTAGGAATGGCGATCTTTCACCGGGGCGATACTTAGAATATCTACCATTCCGGTATGATTGAAAGTGCCCTTATACTCATGGGTACCTCCAATTAGAACTTAGCTTGAAAGACGCGTGGCACGTTTGTTATATTGCATCTACAAGGTTTCCTGTTAATAAGTCTCCCATCATAGAATTGTAATTGCACATCGAGCAGAAATCAGGTGAAAATGTTCAGACGAATCCCAATCTTAAAATTTTTATATGAAAGATTTCAATATTTTCCGATTAAATTCAAAAATATGTAGTTACTTTATATTAAATTATTTAGATTTATGATATTTTAGTGTGATTTATTTATATCTGTAATTAGTAATAGGATAATAAATATCTATTGCTGGTAATCGAGCTTTCTATGTTTTTCTTCAATTCAACTCCTCAATTCCTCTTCCCTATCCACCAAAAGAAATAATGCTAGAATATACAGTCTGATAAATATATTAGTGGTACACTACTTGACCTGAATTGAACCCACCGATTCAAATAATTTATACACCTTTAAATTAAATGTTCTCCGATTACTGATTTCTCAGGATATAAATCTTTTATAGATAAACTTCGGAATATTGTTCAAGAATGTCCATTCTACCAGTTCACCAGGGGCATATTGATGCAATGCCCGACGTTAATAAAGAGCTGATAAAATTCAGCATTCCTATGCAGCCACCGTCATCTCCAGCAACTGAAGATATAAACTGATAAAAGTGTATTGTGGACATGTCTGTGATGTTCGGAGAACGAAAAGCACACCTATGGAACCGGTTTCTCGTGAAAAGGGCCTTTCCGCCAAAAAGCATTTAATGGGTATTCACCATTTTTTTTGCCAAATAAAGGAACCGGTTCCTCGTAGAAATAGTATTGACGGTTCCAGTGACCGGCTTGGAACCGGCTCCTTTTAACCGGGACAAGAATATCGACCATCTCTACATCTAATGCTTTCTTCATGAGCTGTCTGACGAGGAGCATGAAGGAGACATTATAGATGATTCAGACATTGAAAATGAATTTGAAGATAAATCGATGGAACAACAGTATGATGAAAGCAAAGCAGATCTATCAGCCAATTCGGAAACTGAAGATGCTATGGACATAACAGCTAGTTCTAAATAAGATGACAATTGTACGTTTTTCATTGGTTAAGATTTAGAAACAATTTGGTGCAGCAAACCAGTTGCATCACAGGAGCTAAGAATATTAAAAAAAGTTTTCCCAGGTCCTAAACAAGCAGCTAGGGACACTGCTACTGAGATGGATGCATTTAAACAAAATTGATTATATTTTTCAAAACATTTGATAGAGTTGCATTCTTGTAGTTTTGATGCGAATCAAATGTAGTGTTTCTTCCTTTTTATAGAAAATTATACCATACGTTAGATTTTATGACTTGAAATATATGTGAATCTATACAGAATAACTTCCTATCCTTCTGGAATAACCACTTTCTATGTATAGATGACAAACATTTTGAGATTGGAGTTTTGAGATGCTTCACTCAGTGCAGCGCGCGCCCAGTCATGTGACTCACAACAACGCGCCCGGTTAGGTCACCAGGATTTACTTTTTGTTTTATAAATTTGAAATACACGATTTGAGACTAATGCATAATATATGAAGGGAAGCGGTAATTTGCTTCTAAAAAGGATTTGAATAATTAACTCGGGAATAATTAATCAAATACTAACGCATCTATTGAAGAAGTGAAGACGGAAACTCAGTAGATTCAAGATCAGTAACTTTTTTAGTAGAAGACTCAAACAAAGAGGCTGGCAAATCATTCCACAATCGAGCTGTTAAACACAAAAACGAGTTGTAGAAGCGACAGATGTTGCTTGGATTATTATTGGCTGCTCTACTTTTGACATCCACAACATGTTTGTAAGGTCCATTGAAACTAAGAGCATTAAAATACGTACTGATAACTCATCTGTGACTTCAAAAGACAAATGCGCAGGTTAGCCTTTTCAAAATGCCAATATTTTGCAACAACACTTCTGATACCAGGCCCTTCAATACCAAAGTCACCACAGCTTTCAGATATTGTAATCTAAATGTTTGAAACAACTTTTATTTAAAGTTTATCTGGTGCAATGCATGTTGATATAACTTTAAAGTGCATATTAAATAAACTTTTAAAATGTACAAATCTGATTTTACCTTCATAATATCCTAACATACAAATGCCGTATCTGTTAACTTTATTAAAATTTAAATAATCTTAAAATGTATGTGCTCTTGGTCCCTGAGATTCAAATGTGAGAAAATTATTTTTTTGTATTTATATTTACATGTAACGACATCTATTGTTGAGTAGACCAAACTAATTCATTTAGCTTCTTTGATTTATGTGCTCCTAGTCCCTGAGATTAAAATGTGAGAAATTTATTTTATAGTCTTTATAATATGTAACGACATCTATTGTTGAGTAGACCAAACTATGCGCTCTTTATGCGCTCCTGGTCCCTGATATTCAAATGTGAGGATTTTTTTTAGATGTGAGGGGTCTTTTCTAAACATGTAACGACATCTATTGTTGAGTAGACAAAACTAATGAATTAATCCTCTTTAATTTATGTACTCCTGATCCATATGAGGCTCAAATGTAAGAGATTGATAATATTTACATGCAACGACATCTTTTGTTGAGTAGACCAAACTAATTAATTAATCTTCTTCAATTGACAAAAACTTCAATTTGTAAAATACAAGTGAGTTATTACAAAATTACAGTCGGTAAGGTACAACGGAATTTGTAACTTGCAGGAGTCTGGCATTCCAGAGGTCAATATTGTCATTAGCATTACGATCCCCCTTTGTCGTGCTAAGTGATACTCATTTTTATTATTTGGTGTAAACAAATGGGGGGGATTGCTAAAACGACAAGCACTGCAACTGTAGAACTCGTGAAAAGGACCTTTTAAGCCATTTAATGGCCAAAACCGATTCTTCGGACAAATGATATTGACGGTTCCAGTGACCGGCTTGGAACCGGTTCCTTTTAACCGGGACAGGAATATCGATCATCTCTAGTATTTAGTGGGATAAGGGAGATTGCAAGGTATTTGGTATAAAAACAACAAGATGTCGATAAGATCATTTTTATTTTTACTGTTATAGAGTTGCCTACAAATAACTGAAAAATGAAAACATTGACTAGATATAAACAGTAATGTATGGGTGCATCTTTCAATGCGTAAATTATACCTAACAAAATCATTCTACATAATATCTATAACCTAAAAATAAGTACAGAAACAATAAATATGCAATGCAATATTTGGTAAATCTTCGTAGCTTTCAATGTTAGTAAATTCCTTAAATAATCATGTTCACTCATTCTGCCAACATCGTTTGAAAAGTGGAATATTTTGGATACAAACCTTGATTGGGCCAATTTCTTTTTCAGCAATTATTGGAGAAATTAATTCCTTACACGTTTCACTACAGAACGAATGTGAGTTTATTATTTATGACTAAAAGCTATTATTGTACAGCACTTTTGAAGTATTATAAGATAAAATTGAATACACCTTATTATTGACATATTCTATATGAAGTACTACTCCATCTGCAAATATGTAACATTACTGGATAAAACTTTAACCGGTTCGGGTTTAGTTTGTTTACATACACACAAAATATTGTGGCAGTGAACCTCTTAAAGCAATCTTTTCATAAAATATCTCGAAATTAATTAGGATTTTTTACTTTTGCTGCGAACAAACAGATTTGCAGATATTTGTATACTTTACATAGGTCATGTCAGAATGTGAAAATACATTTGCTTAAAGTAGTTAAGATTTTAACCTGATTTAAATAACAGACATACGCGGCACTCTGTTAGTCATTCATATCCCTTTAAAACGAATGCATAAATATATGCCTTAAGGCATGGATTACTTGCGCATTATTTGAATGCCATTAACGGCGAATGTTAATATCTTTCTAGTTGATCATAGCAAGCTCGTTTAAATTATTTTTAAAATCTGAGAGGTTATGTATGTACATAGTGTGAAAATACAGTAAGATTTATTTTGATGAAAAGTATTTTTTAAAGTATTGTTCTCTATTGATTATTAGAATTTGAACAGCTACCTGCACTGGTAATGCAGCCAACTTATGTTTAAAGCGTATGTAAGTATTGAATTCATTTGCGCACTGAATAATTCATTTAAGCAAAATCCCATCTCAGTCAGTCAGTGTTGAACGCATAAACCCAGATATTCATCTCTTTTTAATTGTACCATAATTTTGCACTGAAGGAATGTAAGAAAAAACTATGGAATAATCTGCATAATATACGTGCACATTAATTCTAATCCAAAATGCATGTCAATAAACAATAATTAACAATATTCCTAATGCATGATTAGTTAACTTTTTTATAATATGGCAGTTTTCTAAATTTATTATAACAAAACTTATAAAGTAATACACTTCATGTTTGTGTATGCAACCGGGATCTTACAGATCACTTTATCAATCATTCAACGGTTGAGACAAGCCCGACTAGACGACTAGAGAGAACCTATCTATCGAAATAATGCACAAACAAACATCGGGTACTATACTAACTATCTTCTGCACCAATGTTCAAAGAGTTCTGATACATCGAGTCATATGAACTGGTAAATAGTGATTATTTTACAGAATAAGTAAGTAGAATATAGTGGAATATATTGATAGCAGAAAATCAAGAAAACAATATTTTTTTAAAGGAAAAAAGATAGGTAGAGTTTACTGATAAATTTAAGTATGTATTTCCATATCAGTCTTTTTTCAACGTAAACAAAATCATGAGATTTTTTTTCAGTGGAGTTCCAAAATCCAATAAACAAAACAGTCTAAACGGTAGTTGGTAATGGCTGGAGTTTTTAATATTGTAAGTACAAAAATGCATGTGTAGGTACATGAAACTATCCATGCACATAAAAATAGACATAACCTTTCAATAATTTTCTTATAAAACAAAACCCTCAATACCATCCTTGTTTATACAAACATATTTAGACAAATGTGTAGAAAACAACGGTGAACACATGCAACTAACATGATTCAACTATCCTTTAGGAAAAAAAGGTAAAAAAAAATAATACAAACTCATTCTCTAACTTCTAAATAGGAGGGAAATTAAATTGACAATAGGTGGGATACGGATAAATCTTTAAAAAACAGGAAAAGAAATGTTCAATTATACATAAATACATATCTACATAATATAAAAAGATGAATAAAAAATGTTAACCTTAACCCCGTTTAGAGGATAATTTTTATGATGTCACAGAGGGGGTATTTCTGCAAATGAGAGTAACTGTTAAAACGTGTGAAATGCTTAAAAAATATTTTTCAAAATTGAAACAATAAAATCAAGAATGTTAAAAAACAGAAAAGAAAAACAATCAATTTTTCAGTAGCAACAGCAAACCAAATCAATTACATTGTTTTACAAAATACTCCGTAAATATTAAACATTTTCTTATTACGTAACTTTGTCACATGAATCTAGAACTACCCTAGCTGGATTTGAGCAATCTTTACATGGGATGCATTTTAATATATTTATTTAGTTTTTTGTAAATTTACATCATAGACTTTAAATGACATATACTCGTGTGTAATTATGGCATTTACCCGATCTACATCAGGTGAAAAAAGTAGATCTTTTTATTTGATAATATTTCTGCATAAGTTCTTCAAATAAATTAATTCTGCAAAATAAAATCATTTGCATAAAACGAAATTGTCCAATGCAGCTTTGTGGAGTTCTATATTCACATGACGAATTGCACATCAAAGTTACAAATTTTGCAGGCATTTCATATAACAGCCAATATCTAAACCCATTAAATTAATTTTAGGAATATATATGTAGTTTGTTAATCAATGGATATTTTGAAGTTAACTGCTTAAGACAACTACTGCTAAAACCAACAAGGAAGGCACAATCATTCTTAATTCGGATTATTGTAAATGCACCTCCTTTCCTTTACAAGTTCATTCTCGTTGCCATTACATTTTAATGATTTACATAATTATTTCATACGATGGATTTTTCTAAGGCTGATATTATGCATTGCAAAAACAGTGCTTTTAATGAAGAAAAAAATAATTACTTTGTCTGTAATTGTTAAGACAGTAAAATAGTTAATAGTTCTGCATTTTGATACACTCCTAGCTATTAAAACAGTGAAATAGTTCTGCATTTTAATATGCATCGAAATATTAAGATAGTGAAAGAGTTCTGCATTTTAATACACTGCTAGTTGATAGTGAAACATATTTGAATTCTAATACACTTTTAGCTATTAAGATAGTGATATATTTCTGCACTTTGATACACTCCACTCCAAGCTAATTAATAATTTTCCGCATTGCCGTGGATTGGTTCATTGACTTTTTACTGCCACTGAATAATCTAGGACAGCTAGGTTGGCCGTTAGGTATTGAAATGTGCATTAGAAGGTTCTATGTAATAAAATAAGCATGCATGGTCGGGTTAGTCACATAAACGAGTGAGAGATCATAGTGCTACATAATATTATAATACATAAATAGTAATACACATTAAAGGCAACATACATACATATTATAAAGGTGTGTACAAGTCCTGTACATTGAGACTTACAAAAACACTTAACTTTATAACAATTCCGGTGGATAAATAATATGTATTGGAATTGTTATTATCAAACATATTTTGTGTTTAGTAGATAATACATACTATTTTTTTTTTACAATTGGCATTGAAAACATCCAGTGATTTCAAATACAAATAAAAGTCTTTTGCTTTCACCACTCTCCATAGATGGAGTTTCAGTCTACTTATTTCAATCAAAGTGACCCAAGTGGCTAAACAAATTATGCTTTTGAACTAGCAGAGCATTATTATAATAATCGAACACCATTTCAGATACAATCAGAATTCATGTATTTGTAAATGTTGCAACTTCACAGATTAATGAGACTGCTACGAATTGAAATATGTCGACATTACTTAGCCAAATGTTTTGGAGGGCCAATTAAATTTTGTCCACTTGTGCTTATTGATATCTAAATCCAAGAATTATATTAAATAGATTTGGAACGTAAACTCAAGTGGGCGAATCTTTGATTGGCTCCTGAACATTTGGCTAACTTGAGTTAGCATAGATCAATTCACAGCAGTCGTGTACTGTGCAAAAGGTGCTACAAATCAACCATGTGTTATTTGCAGGAGATTGAAAATGTCAATATATTCAAGCACCACAACATAATGATTTATCCAATTCTTCTAAGTTTTGATATCGAAATATGTCCTATGTCGCAAGCTTTTCCGTAGCTGTCAGATTTAACTCTAGCGACATGTGGATATTTTTCAATACTAATCCATTTTAGTCTCGATATTACATTGAGTAAGACTGGAATTTCACATTGCATATAATTTCGGATGGCACATTAATCCATTGTAAATCTATTAACAATACAATGCTCTATGCAATAAAACCTCAACTTGACTCGATGCCCCATTTCACCATCAACAATGGTGTTCTTCAACAAAATTTCAACTTGACTTTTTCCCACTTCACCATCAAAACTACACATCAACCTGACTCTATGTCACTTCACCATCAACAGTGCTCTTCGACCCGACTCTTTGGCACTTCACCAGTAGCGGTATTTACGTATGCAGTCGCCGGCCAGGTCAGTGATGGCGGCCGTGTTGTTGGGCAGGACGGCGAGGGCACCGGGCCGACGCAGGCGCGAGGACAGCTGGCAGGAGGTAAGCAGGGCACCTCCCTTGAGTTCCACCACACACAGCTTGGTGCGGTTCTTTTCCCAGCGGAGAGCCACAATGCGGCCTTCGGAGTCTACGCCGATGCCGCCATATGAGCCTTTGCCTGAAAAAGAAAATTATTTCATGAGTTGTGGGTAAGGTAGCAATGCAAGGATTCATTCTTTAACAATTATCATGACACTAGTTGTTACCCGTGAAAGAATCAGGTATAGCATAGCACGGGTATAAATAAACTAGGCCTTACGCCTGGTTGAACTATACCAACGCTGAAGACGGTATAAATGGAGTCACCTTTTGGTATCTGGGCGAAAGTAGCCACAGGATCCCCCTTGGCACTGAAGACGTGTATGGCCGAGTCTGCCACCAGGAGCTCTCCACTGGGAGACACACATAGACCCCCGATGAGGCCCAGTTCCGAGCCACTGCCGCCAACCTATAATTAAATATTAATTATTAGACTATCTACATGGTAGATTTGCACAAGAAATTCAAAGGAAAAAATAATTTAAGAGTTTAAAAAAATTGTTACTTTTAAACCAGTGGTATACCTGTAGACCTGTGCAAATGGCCAAAAAAGGAAATAACAAGGAGAAAAAAAAATTGTCATTCATCAGTCAGTTCCTGTTTATCGGTATAATAGTTTTATTAGTGGTTACTAAGAGACAGTTTAAAATACTACAGAATAATCACCTGGAACAGGAACTTTCCCTCTGCGTCAAACACAAACACGGTTCTGGCACCGTTGTCCGCCACAAGGACGTGCCCGTAGGTGGGATCCACCGCCACCGCCACGGGCTCCTGGAAGGCCTCGTGGCCCCACGTATTAATGGTGTCGCCCTCCACGGACATTTCTGTCACGCGGCGGGTACGCCAGTTGACGGCCACCAGGCCACGTTGGGTCATTGCGATGCCGGTGCAACTTCGTCCCGCCAAACCTGAAAGAAATAAAGAAAGTGAGTTAACGTGAGAAGATTTTAAATTTAACTGATGAGTTGAATTCTTGACACAAATAAGCAGAAGAAGACTGAAATAAACCTTTTCATGCCATGTTCAGAAATGGTATGCTTGGCTAGTAGCGCCTTTATTAACCCTTTGCACTAGAAATAAATTTAGAATTACGTAAACAACAAAATTTATGAGTATGATGCAGAAGGAATTGTGTATACAGTGCTATTGTGTTGGCTCGCTTGGGCAACAGCCCCCCCAGTGTGTTGAGTTCTCGCTTTCTAAATTTGAATAACGTATTACTCGAGTGCCGCAGCTATGGCGGCATTCGAGTAATGCGTCAAGCTTTCGAGTGCAATGGGTTAATATGTAGAAACTCTTCAGTAACCGTGACTAAATTTAAGAATCTAAATGGTTTACTACTGTGTTCCTTTATTTTTTCTGTATGATGCGGAAAGCTGGACACTAAACAGCAAGTATATATTAATACGGATGATAGAAGCTTTTGAAATGTGGATATACAGACAGAAAAAATGTTAAAATGTACTAGTTATAAAAAGAACAAAACATATAATCTTCATAAGATTATGAGTGTCAAATAAAAGATAACACAACTGATAATCCAGGGTAAGATTTATGAAAAGCGCAGTAGGGGAAGACGCCACACCTCACGGTAACGAAACCTACGTGACTGCAGGTATATGAGTGCTGTTTCACTAAGTTGTTCTAGGCTATACCGCGGGAATAAGATTACGCAGATGATAGTTAATCTGCAATAAGGGAGGGTAACAGAAGAAGAACAACCTAAACTCAAAAAACATTTGTTTGACATACCTTCATTCTCAATATACCCCGTGCTATACAGCTCAGAATCGAGCACGTGAACTCGTGAATTTCCCGCGTCCAACAGATACAGCATGTCGGAATCCCGGGCAGCTGCCAGGGCGGCGGGTTGGACGCAGGCAGATGCCCCCGAGCCTCGGCCGCCCCAGCGCGCTGCCGGCTCGGCCCCCGCCGTGATGGAAGCCTCCAAGGTGCCCCCCTTGATGGGGCGCCCTACCACCGAGATACTGATCAGCATGGAGCCAGAGTGGGGGGGACGGAATGATATTCTGTAATGAAAGTAATCAGATTAAATTTACAGCCTTGATGAATCAAAAAATTGGGTAAGCAATGTCAATGACAATGATAGTAATAAGTAAGGGAGGGGGAAGAAAACAAACACAAAAGTTTGTAAAAATTTGGATTTTATTCAATATTTTAATAACCTCCCGCCACAATGTGACTAGCTTTGAAAAGATTATATTTTTACCTGTAAGTGCCGTCATCCAAGTCATATATATGGCAGGGGATGGGCTCTATGGGCGAAGTGTCGTATCGCGTGTTGACTGTGACAGGATCCCCTCCGGATGTGCGTGGATCTCCGTGGTAGTCGACCGTGCGCAACAACACGTTGGCTTCTAGGCCCGCCACTACTGTGCCTTCTGGAGATAAAAAAACACTTCATTAGATATCCTGAACAACTCATAAATTACATTCCAATGAGCAATCTTGCTTAATATAACATTCATAGGTTATTGTCATGGACCCAATACACTGATGAAGACCAGCCATGTGAATTAATATTGTTTATTGAATTTGTGAAAGTTAAATCTTTCACAAAATCTCTAATCTAAGTATGTATATCTCAGAAACTAGAGCTGATACGGAAAATCTGATTTATTTTTTGGAATCTGTTCCAAACGTATTTAAGATCGGGTCTTATTTCTATTGCAATATATTTTAATGCAACTGCTGCAAACTGCAGCAAAACAAGCCGTATGTAGTAACATAAGGCATGTAGTAACTTAACGCAAGAATTGGTGTGATTTAACTCACCCAGAGTGGCGCTACACAGGGGTGGGTAGGTGGTGGTGGTGCGCACCCTGCCCAGCTGCGGCAGAGCGGTGTTGATGCGATGCAGAGCGTCGTTGTGCTGCACCTCGAGCGCCAGGAAGGAGTTCTCGCGCGGCTCGGCCAGCGCCACCACCCCAGCGAGGTGCTCGCCGAGGGCGGATATGCGCGCTGACATGTCACGCGCCTCAATCTGGCTCTGGAGACCCACACATTCCTGTTCCACCTGGGAGAGAAAGATAGGTTAGTACAGAATAACATAAATGTTTATTCTTGATCGATGACATCAATCAAGAATGTTCACCAAGGCTGTCATCATAGCAATTCTCCTGACTTCCTATTCCCCCTTTCCTTACTCTCTCCTCATTCCTATTATCTCACAACATTCTTCCAACAATGGGAGTTCCAGAGTCATAGCTATTTATTTGCATATAAACAATAATAAAAAATCTCCACAAAACCTGTCTGCCAAATAAAAATGACAAACTGGAAGTAGTTTGGTAGGTCTGCACCGTTAACTGTGAATAGAGAATGCCTTATGATAACGAATAAACAACATGAACTTCGAAATCTTCTCCTAATCAGGGGCAACTTCTTTAAAGCACCAAGCTATCAACACAACCTTTAGACTCGCTGTGAATATCCAATGGCCATTGAAAATATTAAGATAGCATAATATTCTCTTCCATCTGTCTGCCAAGTTGATCATCCTAAAAACTTGCTCCATCAAATAATAATTCAAAATATAACCATAAATCTATATCCCTTATTACCTTGGACCTCTCCTGGTCGATCAGTGTGAGCTGGTCCTCAAGCAAGCGGCGCTTGTGCTGTGCGGCAGCGGCTAGCGCGGCCAATAGTTCGCGGTGGCGGCGCTCCACTGCGGCAGCGAGTTCGCGAGTGCAGGCGCCCGCCGCTTCCGCACCGGCCTCACGGGCAGCTTCCAGCCGTCTCAACTCATCCGCCACACCTTCTCGTGCAGAGCTTAGCTGGAAGAAGAAACAATCATGGTAGTTTAGCAATGCCTACTTGAACACATAAAAGAACTTAGATACACAAACACAAACAAAAACTTATATTCCTAAAAAAACAATCTGATTCTCCAGTATTCATTACGTTCATCGATTTCAGCCCGATAGGTTGTTATAACATTTCACTCCTCTTGTACCGTCTCTTTTAATCGTTAATTTACATTTTAAATTATCTTTTAAATTAATAAACAGCTTCAAATGTTGGAGGCGAGTTGGGTAATTATTTACTGCATATACTTTAGCACACATTTACAATCCACAACTTTCATACATCTTACAGTTGTAGTATTGATGGATATAAGAATAAACATTAGTTCTAATTAGCTCCATGTAACTGTTGACATAATTTTTACGTTAAGACACAGATAATACAACGTTGAATATTTTCAATAATTGGGGCAGAGCAGGCAGACTGATTGATACCCATGATAGGGTTCTTCTGTATAATAATTTCATCGACTGATGTTTATTAATATGGGAACTCCGAGTAATCTTGGTCCGGGCTTGGTAGAGGTGATCTAATAAGGACAGAAATGTCTTAGTGAGAAATGTCTTATATTGAGGTGTATAGTGAGAATAAGCTTCAAACCAACCTGGCGGATTGCTGGCAAAAAAAAACACATTCATAGCTAAGTGAATTTGATAGATGAGATTCTGGCTAGTTTAAGAGAATCCAAAAAGAAGAAGTTATCCTCTTATGATGATACTCCATACAAGAGATCACTTGGCTGTTCTACTGTAGAGCCAGTTGTGTATCCATATTATCTTACATTTGGTTATTTAGCTGACAAGTGGCGTAGAAAGAAATTAAACCAGTATAGACCCAAAAACACAATCAAGACATCAGTTTACAAACCTTGGAGAGGCATTCGTTGGCCTTGTAGAGAAGTATCTCGGACATGCGTTTGATGGCGATGGAGAAGGGAATGATGGTGTGGTCGCAGGGGGAGTCGCTATGCGGCCCGCCCGTGCACAGCGCGCAGAACACGCAGTCGCAGGTCTCGCAAAATAGCAGCTCCTGAAATAATAGTAGAATAGAAATTTTTATATAAATCAGATGTAAAGCAGCTGACTTTGAACATCACAAATTTCTGCGAACATGCTCGGGATGGGTTAAGGATAATCAGCGGCATCGGCGCAAGATTTCGATCAATCTGAGGCAGCTTTGATGACATTATGTGGAAGAGCAGTAAGCTCCTTGGTTCCGAGCTCAGAGGTCAAGGGTTTGAAACTCGGTGTGGGCAAATAAAATGTTAATGTGGATTTTTTCGCACAATTTTTTTAATTTAATTTAATTAATGTGCTTTTAGTTACATGGTCATACATTACAATTATTTTACGATTCGGATTTTATACTATCCTCCATTAGAGCCATTAGCTTGTGGATGGAAGAGGAGTGTACATTAATTGTTAATCATCAAATAATTATTAATAATTAGAGGCGATTATAGGTCATGAATACGGAATGGAGGTAGAGGCGGGATTTGAGGTGGAATAAAATCAAGTATTTAAATATAAAAAATAAATGTACCTGGTTAGTGTGAGTGCTACACTTTGGGACGACCTCTCTCCGCTGGCGAGACATGAGGTCCAGGAGTTGGTTGACCAGGAAGGAGGGGGGGAGGGCCGCCACTCCCCCCCGGGGTATCGTGATCAGCTCCCGGCATATCGGACATCTATAATAAGCCAATTCATTACAACGGTTACCAACTTTTCTATGTTAATGAAGACAGAAATCAGATATCGCGATAAAGGAATGAACAACACCAATAAGACCTCCACCACCACACGAAGAAGACGAGTTCCTTGTTCTATTTAGATATAAAAACGACAAAAATAGTGAAGGATATATATAATCATACCGAAAGCTGCCGACGTCCCTGGTGTGTGCTGCGGCGATGCGGCCCAGACAGTGCAGGCAGACGGAGTGCGAGCAGGGCAGCAGCTTGGGAGTGTGCTCGCTGCCATCGTAGGTGCCTGCGCACAAGGGAGACAACACCAACTTTATTAAAGGTTGCTATGACTTTGTGTTGAATTACCTGCTCATGGTATATTCTTGATAATATAAGGACATGCCATCAACAGGAGATACGAAGGAGGATAAAAAGCATATATATATAATTTTAAAAATATATATTCCCGATCTAGAAACTTTTTTATGCCACAATCTACCATCAGCGTGGTAGATAATCTCAGTGTCGCCCTGCTAAAAGACAACCATTCAGAATCGAAACGTTGCTTGAAATGCCTTTAGCCATTTAATTTTTTTATACAATTCAGCTGAATTAAATTCAATATTTTTATTATTTAGTTCTGCTAGTTTTAGTTTTTTTTGTATTTAGTGACAGCTGTACCGGCGTTTAAGGCCATTATCAAACTGTCAAAACTATAAAAAACTAAAACTAGCAGAACTAAATAATAATTACATTAAATTTAAATGAATTATATAAATACAAAAAAAATGGACTTTTACAAATTGAACGCAAAAAACTATAAATAATGTTTTTTTTTTTTTTATTCCTTTAGCCATGTTTGATGACCATATCCGAATAGTCAACCTTCAACCTCACAACATGACCTAATTTAGGATGCCATAGTCTCACTGGTTTCACACGGTTGGGAGCAGTCGGGACTTTCATGCGGTATTCACATTTAAAAAAATATATATATCGCCAAAAAAAATCTTTTTTTAAATATCTGTTATACCCGCTATTTAATTTAATTGGAATATCAAACCAACTCCATATAAAATAATGGGTATCGTTTGGTAAGTTAATTAATCTACGGGTTTTTTTAACTCCATTAATGTTTGATTTTTTGTAATACCTACTTAAAAGACTGCGTAAAATTTAATTGAAAATACACGAAAACATCCAATTTTACCATTTGAACTTTAAGAAATGTAACGCTGTTGATCAAAAAAAAAGCAATTCGTAGTATTTTGTTAAAATCTTAAATTTTGAATACCAGACAGAAATCTGTAATTATATTTTTTACTTGGTGGTAATGCACTCATAGCGATATTATGTATGTACGACAAAGGAAATACGCATTGGACTTTAAATATTTTATATTGTACTCAAATCAAGTGTGGTTTTATTGGAAGTCGAAAAACTAATCATAAAAGTACACTAGTCCCTTAGTCGAGGCTGTTTGTCTCATCACGCCACCCCTTGGTTGGGGTTGTTTGGGACTTGCGACCACTCCGTTGAACAAACAGCAGCGAGGGGGCAATTATTGTCGGGATATTTTCGGTTTATTGTGATGGCGGAAAACTTCCAAGTCTACCTCTATGTTGATCAAACAAAGAACTACATTCCTAGCGGATATTCGTGTATCCTGGGAGTGTAGTTTTTTTATTATACTCTCTAAATTAAATGACCAAACAAAAGGGCAATGCGGCCTATAAAACGAAGTATTTTTACCAACATTTTGTTAATATTAATATGATATTAGGTAATGTGCTTTCGTTCCGTCCAAAACGTTACTGTCATAATAAAAATACGAGGGCCAAACAACAAGAAAGACTTTTAGTACCTAAATGTAAATACAATACAGCGTTTGCACAAAGACACCATATGTACATCGCACCTCACACTTACAACAAACTCCCACCACAGACTGTAGCCATCACCAATATGTATTCCTTTAATCAAAACATTACTAAATGGCTAATGAGTAAGGACCGCAAGGAAATTGAAGACCTCCTAAAATAGCACTTGAAATTCTTCACCATGACAAACTATAACATTGTGTAACAAATATCATCATTTTTTTTTAAATTATTCTACTTGTACTCACTGTCACTTACCCCAGAACAGGTTCTTATGACCTAGTGAGGTAGGTAATGTAAAAAAATAATGCAAGAAACAAAAAGTTAATAAATTTTTTTTAAAAAAATACGTGATACAAAAATACTTACGTATCTAAGTATGGCCTTTCTTCCAACATAATATATTATAATACACATTATAACGAGCACAAAGACTTAAAAATCAAGTGGAAACAATCAGGTACTTTACCATTAAAACGAGAATTGTATAGAGTTTATTGACGTTATTTTATGATGCTTTCATGGTCGATTACCCGAGATCTATCAAATGAAGTTACGCTTTTCAGATTTCAGCTAAAATAAGAACTCTAAACGAAAAATAAATAGTAATAAATATTAGACAACATCTCGGATAATGAAAATTTCCGCCATCGATAGTAAGTGTCATGTTTTGTTAGGGTACACAAAATTTGCATAATAGCATTTTATTAACTGAGTTGTGAATGACCACTTGTAATGTAAATTATGTAGCGAAAATCATTTTACTATTTCTGATTCTATAACATGCATCAAAATAATACTTGTATAAGGCCGTAAGTAATAAAATAAGGTTGCTATTACATACATAGTAGTTATCCTTCATAAGTATTTACCTATAAAATTTCAATAGCGTTATTTTATTTTTTTGAACCACCAAGTAAGGTACCGATTAAAATGAATAAATCAATAATGATATATCTTGCCATCTTCAAAAAAAATCACACAAGGTGAAATTAACAATTCGACTAATTTAATGCGTATTTTAATTCAGCGTTGTTACTGTTGAAAACAAAAGGGAGTCCAAACATTGTTTGTTTATTAAAAACAAAGTCCCAAAGATCCTTCAAAGTTAATTACAATTACACATTGTTAAGCACGGAAAGGCAATTAGCATCACGGTAACGAAGCAGTAAAATAATTAGTCTAAATGTGGAAAGTCATAGAATCTGCGCGTTTGCAAATTGGTTCTTTGGAGATTTATAGCAGACCAATTTACTATGCGGGAGCGAAACATTACGCAATATATTAATTTGCTTTGTGAACACGTACGTAAATTTGTAATTGATGGTAATTGAAATCATCAAATTTAAAAGATAATCTTTTCAAATCCCTACCTAGCTAATAAAGTAAGGGTACTTTATTAGGCCATAATGTTTTGTATCGGATGTTATTCTATTTTTGAAATGGGTGGATTAAAGCTACTAATATTTTTTCTTGGCAAGTCACGTGATTTTGACATCCCGTGATTTTTCACAGTTAACAACTAGTAAGGTATGTTGTGGTACTTTTCCTCATCCTTCTAGAGTCAACGTTTCGTACAAGCCCTATCAGTGTCATCATCGGGGCAGATGTGTAGAATGTATAAATAAAAAAAATTAAAAAATTTATCTGTGTAGCAGTAATACCATGTCACAGTAGTTAATCCTCGATAATGTTAAGTAAAAAAAAAAAAAAATGGCCTTGAAAAACATAAATTATATTCAGCCATATTAATGGTAGGATTTAAATAATGTAGGTACATTATAACTAATTTGAACGTGTCAATCAGCAGGTTGGGGTGTTTCAAATTCCATCACATTTGATAACCATCAAATCTGCGATTAGGGGCATTTTTCGTTTATTTGAACGATTAACGTGTAACGATTCTCATTACTAGCGGTGAACTGCGTGTAAAAGTGTTGGGCAACATATTATTTACTCTAATATTTAAGCAAATCGTCAAACAATTTGAAAAATAACTCCTTCACCATAACATAAATTTATTTTTCTATTTTCTAATTTTTATTCGCTAAATACCTTATAATTAACATATTAATATTGGCCTAATTTAGCCGGCTAAGATGTTCACTGCGGGGTATTTAGCAAATATAAATTAGAACTTATAAATCAATAGAAAAAATATTTAAATGAAAATTAACTTTTTAAAGCTTCGTGCTTTATTTTGGTATTAACTATTGAAACACTATCAATAATATTCAACGAAATATGAAACGCAAGAAGACATAGTAAATAAAAAAAATATGGAGTCTGTGTCGCAACCTATTCTTAGTTTCATATTTCGTTGAAAATTATTGATATTGTTTCAAAGATTAATATGTCAGATTTTTTTGACGATTTACAGTTTAAATTGTATTTTGTGAAATACTTTTACGCGAATTTCGACGCCAGTCGGTAATAGCCGATTCTCGCCTCGTTTTAGCTTTTGATCAAATTGTGATCAGCTATCATAAAAATATGAATGTTATGCTTCAATCGATTTGATCAAAAGCTGAAAAGGCCCGAGAATCGGCATTTGACTGAGACCGTTCAAATGTAAAAAAATCAAAAAGGCACCGATCATCGAATTAATGGTCATCAAAAATGTGAAGAACTTTGAAATAGACCTTAGAAAAGTGCAGTTTGTTTCTTCGGTGCTACATCAACTGGAAAAAATCAACAATTTCCGGAACCGAGTTCGCGGCTATTACACTTTAACACAGCTGCATTTTATTTTTACCTTGTGAAAATGCGAATTGCACGAATTTTTATGATAGCGAAACCGCTGAAGATTATAAATGCCACAGATAAAACGGTACAAACCGAGAACGAATTACTCTTTGTCATGGTTTAGTTTTATGGAATATTAACGAGGCCAGTAGTGAGTTTATTTTTGACTAGGCAGACCACAGCACGTCCTAGGATGCGGCAGAGATAAACTGAGATATTCTTGAGGAAATACTACTAAATATGGAAGCAGTGAACACAAATAGTGTTAAACGTTAAAAGTCATTAGAATACAAAGATACAGGAGTGAAGTGAAGATAATAATATACCAGTATAATACAGACACGGGACGATAGTGGCAAAACTAAATAGATTGCCAAAAAGGAAAAAAAAAATCAAAGACACACAAAATGAAGGCAGGTCGTCCAGCTCTTGCAGTAACAATGTATGGAGAGAGAGCTAATTCTTTTTACCCAACCTGTACAACCTTGGGATAAATCACTTTCTCCGGGTTTTTACTTCGTACACCACGAGAAAGAAAGAGACAACAAAAATTCCCAAATTATCACACCGCTTTAAAGTATTGTAAGAATATTCTTCGTGTCCCGCGTCTCCGTTGACTCCGCCCACACGTTTTGATATGCGACATAAATGTTTATAACTTAACGGTTTTTTAGGTTTTATGCTGTATTTTTGTTTATAACAATACTGTGAAAGAGTGGTTATACGAATAAACAGAAACATTATGTCGACATGTGCTATGAATGGATGTATAAATACCCTAGCCCTAGTCCTAGCCACGCCCAGGTCTAGTCGAGTCCGCCAAAACTCATCAAAACTGACTAGAGCAGCGCTCCCTCTTGTACATTATTGCTCTGAGGTCCAGCTATACAATGACATTCCAGCAGAAATTAATAAAGTGGTTGTTAACATTAAAAAAATAAATGAAAAAATATGTTGGCATTAAACATAAAAATGAGAATATATTTTATTTAATAAGGAAATACATTTTAAAAATTAAGCGTGATGAATAGGATCAAGACAGGGACGCTTATATGGTTTGGGCATGTAGAGCGAATGAACGAAGAAATGAGTGTGAAAAGAATATATGATTCGAAAGTGAATGGAAGAAGAAGTCGGGCACGCCCGAGGAAGACATGGCACGATCAAATGAATCAAATACTTTAATCGGGCCATGTACAAAGTCAGAATAACAGAAAAGTTTGTATGAGACATGGATGAATGTGAATAAGTAAAGAGTGTGTGCCAAGACAGAGTTGTATGGCGGTCCGTTCTCTCTGCCTACCTCTGCGGGGAAACGGCGTGATGGTTAGATAGTTAATAAATCTTTGACTTTCCAATTAGAAAGATTTTCCATTTTAGGACAGTCACATTGACAGGCTTAGTTCATATTGCATGCTGTTGTGTGAGAAACTTATTTCTTTATAGTTCCACGGCACAAATTCCATTTACAGATACATAATGACTAATGACAGACAGGCAAGTGCTAGGTCTAGGTACAGGTGATAAAGATATCGTCATATTGTAATAGGTGTTAGTAATGTAATGACAGTAAGGAATAAAATGTAAAAAAAACGCATAGAATAATAACAAAGAGAAGAAATCATATCGTCGCCGGAAAGTCAAAAGGGCTGAAGCGCCATTTCGGGAAGTTCACACCAGAGCACTTTAAATTTTTTTTGTTTTACAATAAAATTCATAAGTCATTAGTGCCTGGTTGGATTAAAAATAAAAAGTAACTCAGGTAATTCAATGCTTTCACTAAGTTACCTAAAGCGACAAAAACTTTAAAAAAGTCCCAAACTTGTGTCGCTTGAGTCAAGCCTTCTCCTAAATGGTAAATATATTTTAGACGGCTGAAGGGCCACAAAAGCTTTCAAACGAGAGTCAGAGCATTCGATAAAGAAAAGAAAACTGATAAAAACTGCATGTTTGACTCATTTTTGACCAAAGTGTCGCTTAAGCCCTTTTGCCTTTCCAGCGAAGATATACATTAAAATATATATACGCACTTATACAGACAAGTACATGTATGTCTACATTTAAGTTTGTATATTAGAGCAGACAACGGCGTAATCTACCTCAAGATTAAATAGTACGCCAGCAAAAAGGTCTACCACGAAAGAGTGTTAGAAGGCCTATACGAGTATACGGTTGGCTGGACGGTGTGAAATCGAATATCACATCTTTAGATATAAGGAACTGGAGGAAGACAACAGGACAAAGGCAAGAGTGGAAGCGTTTCCTGGAGAAGGCGAGGACTTTTCCAAGGGTTGTAGTGCCGATGAATGATCGAATAGAATGGTGATTGCAGAATTAATAACAACACAAATAACACTTTCAACTACTCGAAATAAAACGATTAAATTAACGAAATAGGACCGAAATGGTTTTAAATTGGTAAAACTAAATTTTACGAGTAAAGTGCAAGCCGAAAGGATTTGATGAAATAATCACAGGTCCGATAGAAGACCGGCAGTTAGCCAACAGAATTATTAGCAATAAGGTGGGCGGGTGGACAACGCGATTAACTCAAATTGAAGTAATAAAAACGAAAGTGAAGGGAATTAAAAGTGAAGGAAGAGGGTAAACACTGCACACTGCACAAGCAATGATGAAAACAACAGAAAAGAGAAAGTCAGAGTGGTAGATGCTCTCAGTATCGCCCTGGTGAGAGATCACCATTCAGAATCAAAATCTTACTAGAAACGTGAGACTAAATCTGAATAGCAAGGTACTTTCCTCTTCCCAATATCTTGCCCCTCCCCACGACATCCCCCAAATTGAGGATGGCCTTGTCCCACTGGTTCCTAGGGTCGTTAGGGGGTAAATACGTAATATAGGGTAATAACTTAGAGCAATATATATTGTTACTTCAAGGGTAATAACGTCAATTCAACCGCATTAAAAATGTGGATATCCGGAAAAAAAGCAAGGCTTTTTTCATATATATTTTTTTATATGAATACCGCACAAGAGTCTCAACTGCTCTTAACCGTCTAGAGCCAGTGAGACTATGGCATCCCCAAATAGGGTATGTTGTTAGGTGAAGGTACCGGGGAAGGGAAGGAGATTGGGAAGAGGAAGGTTGGGAAGTACCTGGCTTCTTAGATCTGGTCACCAAACACGGCTAAAGCCATTTCAAGCAACGTTTCAATTCTGAATGGTGGTCTTTCACCAGGGCGATACTTAGGGTATCTATTACTCTGGAACGTGCCACAAACATACTTTTTTTACTATTTTTATATGAGTTTAATGTGTTATGACACATATTAATTAAATAAAAGTTATTGGCGCACGCCGGGTTTGAACCCGCGACCTTAGGATTCGTAGACGAGCGTCTTACCACTCGACTATGGAGGCCGTCAAGGCTGATGTAAGCGTAATGAATAGGATCAAGAAAGGGACGCTTAGATGTTTTGGGCATGTAGAGCGAATGAACGAAGAAAGGAGTATGAAAAGAATACGAAAGTGAATGGAAAAAGAGGTCAGGGACGCCCGAGGAAGACATGACACGATCGAGTGAATCAAATACTTGAATCGGGTCATGTGAAGAGTCAGAATAACAGAAAAGTATGTATGAGACGATGTATGAATTTGAATGAAGCAAGTAGTGTGTGTCAAGACAGAGTTGTATGGCGGTCCGTCCTCTCTGCCTACCCCTACCCATTTTTATTACAATTATTTTATTGATTGAATGAAGAACCTTGAATGGACACAATTGCTCATAGAACGCATTTACCCCGAATGACCTTAATCCCATAAATAAGTTATTGCCACAGTTTTAGAATGTCTAGAATCCAAAGAGCACAGAACATTCCCTCCATCAAAAGTCAAAAGACTTTGTTTGAGACGTAATCGTTTTTAGAAATATGAACAATGTGTACAGAGCGTTTGAATCTAGAGTACTAAAAAAAAATATATATATGTATATATATATGTAAGAATCAGCTAAATTCTAAATTATTATGATATCGTGATTGTGTCCTGCCAGAAGTGACCTGCCAGGTAAGTATGTTGTTGTATATTTATATAAACTAAGAATTAAAATTAAGTAGAAATTAAGATTTGTACAGCGCCCTTGAGGTGATTTTTCACAAAAACGGCGATATACAAATTATCCCAATATTAATATTACTATTATTATAGAGTGGTATCTATCCAAGGCAGTGTAGTCAGTTTTTGGTAATTTTTATCGGACTCGGCCGACCTGGGCGTGGCTAAGACTAAGGGTAGGGTATTTATACATCCATTCATAGCACATATCGACACAATGTTTTTGTTTATTCGTATAACCACTTTTTCACAGTATTGTTATCAACAAAAATATAATTTATAACCTAGCTAAGCGATGTATTATATTTGTTGTCTCTTTTTCTCTCGTGGGGTACGACGTGAAAACCCGTAGAAAGTGATTTATCGCAAGTTTGTATAGGTTGTGTAAAAATAATTAGCTCTCTCTCCATATATTGTTACTTCAAGATTTGAATAGTGTCCAGGGCACAGTACACGCGAGCTCTTCGTTGGCAGAGGATTAACCACGTAATGTATTTGCCTGTGCCATTCAATAGAAATAACAAACAGAGCCACCGGACACGCCGCAAAGCCATCGGATCAATTAAATCAGCAGGGAATGATTGTGAAATCATCTCCAACGGAGGTTTAACCGACGAGTAGGCCATTGCCCATTGAAATTGCTGAAAATGTGAGAAATTTCCGAATGTGGTATTTGAAAGAAATGCGTAGGGGTATTTTATCGCCACATTAAGACGAAGTAAAGTCATACGATGTATGTGGGTAACACAGATAAAATCATATGCATTTTCTACTGTTCATAAAAAAGAAAAATAAATAAATAAATAAATTGAACTATTAACACACCTACTATCTATTGTCAGCACCCAAAAATACACACTTTTTGGCTTTCTAGTATAAGCAAAACTACAAACTATTTGCAAAACTACAAACTGTAGAGCGAATGAACGAAGAAAGGAGTGTGAAAAAATATATGATGCGAAAGTGAACGGAAGAAGAAATCGAGGACGCCCGAGAAAGACATGGCACGATCAAGTAAATCAAATACTTGAATCGGGTCATGTGAAGAATCAGAATAACAGAAGAGTATGTATGAGACGATGTATGAATGTAAATGAAGCAAGGAGTGTGTGCCAAGGCAGAGTTATATGGCGGTCCGTCCTCTCTGCCTACCCCTGCGGGGAAACGGCGTGATGGTTCGTTAGTTAGTTAGTTACAAACTATTTATCTGTTAATTCCATAAGGGAAGTTAGTAAAACGTCTAAGGTTTCCAGTGAATACAAGTCTTAAACAGTAATCTTTTAAATTATTTATGAAAAGATACAATATTAGGTAAAACGTTTAAAAATGCCTTTGCTGGTTTTCGAACTGCACCTTTGACTTACGTTTTAGTAAGTTTTTCGTGGAATTTAAAGGATTACAGTAAAAAAATGTATTCACTGGAAACCTCAGACATTTTTCTAACTACCCATAGAAAATATCCAGATAAATCATTTGTAGTATTGCTTGTATTAGAATGCTACAAAGTAACGTTTAGCTTCATTCTTGAGTGCTGAGCCTTATGTTCGAAATCCAAAAAAATAAGATTTGTGTACAGCGACGTGCACAAATTGAAAATCTTAATCATGTAACAATATTGTATATCTAGATGTCCTTTAGGTGTCAGTATTTAACTTATAATTGTCAAAATTTACACTTTTCTAAATATAAATATATAAAATGTTTATTTTTTTAATTGAATTTCCAACAATTGACTCTTGCAATATTATCACAAATATTTAAGTTAGATGAGTGAATATTGGTAAAAAAGAAAGACTGGAATTCCATTGGCACACTTGTGTTTATATCTGATCGGATCGGAGCGGAAAATCTCAATGGACATCGCAAAAGGATGTTTATATTCACGTTGTTTACGAATACTTGATTATTAATACTCGACTTCTGAGAAAGTTGTCTACGGAATGCCTACGCGAATTATTCAGATCTGCGAATCAAATAACACTTTTTCCAAAGCTCAAAGACACCGATGTTCGGAATTTCGCGATCGCCTCTCGTTAAATTTCCTTCAAGAAAATATATATTGAAAGAAACACAAACATTCCCGGGTAACGAATAACCGGACAGAATTTGAACTCTCCATACGCCCACTGTAAAAATGTGACGTCTCTTGTGCAATGATGGGATCTCGGAGAGGATTGAAGACGCGACGTCTGCGTTCGAACGACGAACAAAGCTTTCGGCGTTTGGGCCACTCGGCTACAAACTACTAATATAATTCAATAAATTAATACAATTTATAATAATAATAATATTTTGATGATTTTTATAGCGCCGTTTTTGTGAAAAATGACCTTAAGGGTGCTGTACAGATCTTATTTTCTATTAATAATAATAAATGGATAACTTTTATAGCGCCGTTTTTGTGGGAAAATCACCTCAAGGGCGCTTTACAAATTAATTTATCTAACCTATAATTTATCACTTAAGCTTATAACTAATATCTTACAGTTAAGATTTATTACTAATAGCTTACAACTAATATTTTCATCTAGTGACTTACAATAAGGACTTATAGCTAGTAACTTACTACTGAGTATAACTTATGACTAGTGATTACACATATTATTTCCTAGTTTAAATAAGAAAATATACAGGAACATACTTACCTGGCAGGTGCCATCAGATAGACACACTTATTAACTTATAGTTATGTTTTTTTTTTTCGATTTAGGGCATGGGAGCGAAATAAAAAAAAAATGATTTTCTGAATTTGTTGTACAGTACAGGATTTGGTTAAAATTTGTATATCTAAAGGTGATTCGTCGAGAGACAGATTATGTTGAGATTATACGTCTAATGATCGACGACCCCTGGGGCCACGCCGTTAAGATCCTTGCTTTCGAATCCAGCGGTCGCAGGTTTAAAACCCGGCGTGCACAAATTGATTAAAATTAACTGGTAGGCGTTATTTCACTTATAACAATAAAAATACAGTAATCAATAGTACCATATTTTGGAATTTTCCAGTGATAGATACTTTCAGTATTGCCCTGGTGAGAGACCAACACTCAACATGGAAACTTGCTTGAAATGGCCGTTTTCAGTGATATTATCGGAATAGTCAGGTATTTCTTAACCCTCCTCTTGTCTATTTCTCCTCCTCACTCCAGCCTCACAACATACCCCAATTGGGAATGCCATGATCGTACTGACTCCAGCAGTTGGGACTCTTGTGCAGTATAGTATTGAACAGGTTCTAATAACCTAGTAAGGTAGGTAATGAGAGAGACAAAAAGTTAATAAATAAATTAAAAAAAGTATTTACGTATGGTATAAGCAAAATTTAAGATTCTCACGACCAATATGACGATGGACACTGCAAGGCTGTACGAAACGTTGGCTCTAGAAGTAGGCAGCGCAAAACGGTTTACCCCAAAAGGCAGGATACATAATACAAGAATGCCTCTTAGAAAGGCTACTTCAGATAAAATACCTCATTCCAAACAAAAGTAAGATACTTAGCTATCACCACTTAGGGCAGATAATATTTTCCCGGCCTTGTTTAAATAATTTCCTTATTCTTTGTTGGAACAACACGGACCCCGTGTAAGCCGGGTGATGAATTATTAATGTAGTACAACACCTGACATTACTTCCGCCGATAATGTGATCATGACTAACACATTACCCAGCTATTAGCTTCAAAGGCAAAACACTTAGGCGAGGCACCTCATGCAGCTTGTAACCGTTGGAATATGTTTGGAATAATTTAGATGGACCCGTGTCCTGTAAACTGTAAACCCTTCAGAGTATATAGAGTGGTATCTACCCAAGGCAGTGTAGTCAGTTTTTGATGATTTTTACCTGACTCGGCGGACCTAGGCGTGAGTAAGACTAAGGCTAGGGTATTTATACATCCATTCATATCACATATCGACATAACGTTTTTTTTATTCGTATGACCACTTTTTCACAGTATTGATATCAATAAAAATATAGCATCTAACCTAAAAAACCGTTTAGTTGTGTCAAGTTTAGTGGCATAGTAAAAAATGTGGGCGGAGTTTCGCGGTGACCCAGGAGCCCAAGAGCATTGTGACAGTACATAGAAGCGGAGTATTATATTTGTTGTCTCTTACTCTCTCATGGTGTACGACGTAAAAACCTGGAGAAAGTGATTTATCGCAAGTTTGTATCGGTTGGGTAAAAATAATTAGCTCTCTCTCCATACATTGTTTCTCCAAGCTGTAAACTATATACAGCACAGAATATTTTATCGATCGACAAACTGTCGACCGGTTTCGGAGTAACCCTTCCTTTGCCTGGACATAAGTTAAAATAACAATAAATACTTCAGAAAGAAATATTGAATATTGAGTTTTCTTCATTTCTAATTTTGAAACTGTTCATTCGTGGTGGAATTCCATTTTTAACATAAATGAATGATTTTTGAACTTTTATACTATAACATTCTTCCACTTATTGATTTATGAATGGCGATTAAGTAAAATAAAGAAAGAATTGTACTAAGTCAAAAAGGTTTTTCAATCATAAATTGATATTATTCGCCATTGTGTAGATTAGGCACTAGTATAGGAAGAATATGTGCTGCCAATGGAAAGGTTATTTCGAAAAGGGTCAACAGTTTGGATAATCCCCAAGAAGATGAAACTGAGAAAAAGGCGTTTGAAAATATGACGGTAAAAAAGCATTATTATGCGTAATCGGCATTTGTAAAGTGAATATCAGTGTTTTTTTCTTTATGAGCATTGTTATAAATAGATATAAGTATTTAATATGTTATCCTAAATTTTATAATGTTTTTAAATTTCAATCTTAGTGAAATATCTGCAATGTGCGTTAATTAAAAAAATAATTACATAATATCTATTGTATTTGGAGCTTGGATGTTTTCAGCAGATATAAATCTCATATTTATCTATTGGAAAACATGTAAAATTCGATTTTGGCAAATTGTGGGTTGGACGCTTTCTGCATAACTACGTCCATTTAAGCATCAAAGTATTGATTTAGCTGCGTTTAGTGTACAAATCTGAATAGCCAGATACTACTAATTTTTCTCGTCTCCTTCTCGTTCCACACTTCCTTCAAACTTATAACATTCCTCAGAATGGGGATACTCCTACTGGCTACGGGTAGTTGGAGTTCATGTGCGATATCACATAAAAACCTAAAATGTCATTTCTTGGGTTTAATAATTTAAAATGTTCTCATTTGTTAATGAGCAAAGAAAAAATAATTAAAAATTATTCCCCAATTACTGTATGTATCGAAAGCCGCATCTGTGCTATTCCGAATAATATAATCATGATGTAATTAACTTTCGCTAAGCATCTTTAGTCATGCGTAGACTCTCAGTGTCTAAGTAATCCTCACACAAACTTCGTAGACCGAGCTTTTGTCGTAGCTGGTTCTACACCGCGGGACAACCTCCCGCCACATCTACGAAGGATCGATAGCTCGACAAGGCGTCAAATTGTTCCAACTTTTTTGAATTTTATTGTTCATTAATAAAAAGAGAACTGAAACCCGGGCAAAGCCGGGTAGAAACTAATAATAATCAATAAATTGTTTCACACGTTCGTTTCGGCACTTGAGCTGAAAGCTTTCATCTTGTTTATTTCTTAAATTCTACGTGCTTAAAGTATGTTAATTAAGCGCTAATAAAATCTCTGTGAACTGGTGTTGAGTAATGTGCTTATGCTATAAACACACAGTAATGTCAGCTTTACCTGTTCATTTAGTATGCCATAATCACTGACGGCACGTGCACTAATTAACGTCCAGATGGGAAAACCTAAAGTAAACTCATTAACAATCGGTATTCACCAACCTTTCATTATATAAATACATTGTCAATTCATATTTATAGAAATGCAACTGTAACCCATCTTAAATATCAAATAAAATAAATAAATATTCCAGATAGATATATAAAATAGTAATACCAATAAATTAAAAGTAACTTTTACCCTGTAACTATTAAAATCATGCAACAATACTGATGAATATAATTAAAGTAAAATCATTGTTTACTACCCCTAACATCCCCAAAAATAGTATATAAGCCGTAGGTTAACAAACATTTGTACTAGTCTGAAGATGGCCGTCATAGGCTGAAACCGGTCCAGTCAAAATAATAAAAGTGGAATAAAGTTACAAATTTGTTTTATTAAATCATTAACGTCCAACTTGTTTATGCTGAAGTTTGATGATAATGGATTCATGACAATAAAGAAATGAATAATCTAAATTATGAGAAGAGGGATATTGATATTATCTTTGTAATGTTTCTTCTAGTTCCCTTTTCCTGCTATCGAAGGTTGGCTATCATCAGGACAATCTTCACCTTGCGGGCTGTAGCCCAGAACTGCACTCGTACTAGTCTAGTTTAAAAACTTCTTAGTCGTTACAAATTAGATAAGTATTCTTATTATTTGAGGGATTGTGAAGAAGGTGCACAGTTTGACTGACTCATCTAAATGATATAATGCTTTCGTTGGCTGAATAATATCGGAAAATTTTACCGAAGACGCAAAATCAATACGAGCGGTCTGGCAAAATAATTAATTATTAACAAGTTCCTCTGTGAGTACGTACATAATAAGTACGAGTGAAAACTTTTCACTATTGTAACTAACGGATGTGTTCAGAAAATTATATATAATGTATTTAGCAGACATTATTCCATATTTCAAATTGATGAATACAAGCAACTAATATTTTTTTCTTGGCAAGTCAAGTTACAAGGCGTGATTTTTCACGGGCAACAACTAGTACTAATACATTATTTGGAACTACCGACGTGTGAGCATTTTCTTGTGCTTTAAAAGTTCTATTATTTTGTTTGATCTATGATATTTAACGTTAAAACTAATGGATGTCTATAGAAATCTCACTCTGGAAAATGTTTAAATTGCATTTCTGCATCGTGGACCCGAAAAATCCAACTGAACAAAGGCAGTTAAATCATGTAATAAAAACAAACTACGTTTGCTTGTGCCAAAATACGGTCGTTTCCAAGGATTTCCTGAGTCGCGCAGCATGACTCACGGGGAATACATTCACAGTTGGAGATTTAGAGGAGTGGAGACAGGAAACTATACGAATGGTGGAGGATTATTTGTCAATGAGCGGTATTTTACAAAAGGTTTGACATTTTCTTACTATATTCAGTTTGGTTGAGGCAAATATTGAGTGGGTATTGCACGGATAATTTCACATGTGTGATTCAAACATTGTATGAAGCGGGATCGCGGGCACGGATGGTAATACATTTTTGGTCGAGATTTGATGGGAGGGAAAGGTTTTTAAAATTCTATTTTTATATTCCTATATATATAAATTTCAACCAAAATTAAGTCACAAAATATAGTATGTTCAAAATTATTAATTATTAAAGAAATAAAATAAATATACATATTTTTTTAAATATAAACAACAACAAAAAAACTAGACAGTGTCCATCACGGAATCAATCTCCTTTACCACGGGCATAAAGCTAGAGTCACATTCCCTGTTTAGCTTAGCCTGCATAAATACTAAAAAGTAAAGACTGAATAAAAACTTCGCAGGCCTAATATGAAATTACATCTGCGGAAAGGCTGGTCTAGCCTGTCCTATCAAGTGATGTTGTAATTGATACCTCGCAGGACACAATGCGAGCAGTTTGTAAGGGACGCACAATCAGGACTGGTGTCACTTACAAGCTTTGCCTCTTTACCAACGAGGAAACTCGCCCACATGGTGTTGTACTTTGCTGAGTGATTGCACTAGGGACTTGCGATGATAAACGTACCGCTGATAGCTCCGTTGTAACCGCCTCCCCATTTCTCATAAAAAAACGCACGTACCATCAGAAAGAAAGGTCACAACCTCAGAGCAATACTATACAGGAGGGAGCGCTTCTGTAGTCAGTAGACTCGGGCGTGGCTAGGACTAGGGCTAGGATATTTATACATGGTGTTTATAAGTGGTACAAGCGCTTTACAGAAGGCCGAGAAGATGTTAATGACGATGAGCGTCCTGGAGTTGTGGAAAAACAAATCATGGATTTCATTCTTTGATCCATTATTTTCAAAAGTAAAAAATCGAAGAACACACAAAAACGTAACTAACCTTTCCAGTTGTCAAAAACAAACCACTAATCCAAAATGGCTGATAATGCTAACATATGATAAACATATGTGTACCAACATAACAACAACAAAAAAAAACGATAATCGAATGTACACAGCCCGCAAAAATTCAAAATTCACCTTTTCTTTTGAACAGGCCTCGTATTATATGGTTTATGTGTGTACCGCATTAGAGTTTCAGAGCCAGTGGGAGACTATGGCATCGCCTATTTAAGGAATGTTGTGAGGCTGAAGGAAGTGGGGAGGGGAAGGACCAGGCTGTTCTGGGATCTGGTCACCAAACACGGCTGAAGTCATTGATTACACAATATGTTTAGGTTCATTCATCATACACCTTCGAATAATAAAATACAACAGGTAGCTCTGCCGCTGGTAGCTCCGTCGTACCTGTATTTCTTGGCAAGGGACCTACAGACGATCTGATTTTAAAGGAAACATGTCGAAAGAGATCGGAAACGGCCGAGCCTTCCGACATGTTTCCTTCAGCTAGGACGGATGAAATCGAATCGTATGTAGGTCAGAGGAAGATCAGCGGAATGCTTTTATCCAGAAAACTCTTGGATAGCGTGAAATCCAAAGAGTCCATGTCAAACAGGAAGAGTTTGTTGCCCCTGGTCGAAGCTCCCTTGCTTCAGAGTGCCCAACGTCCAACGGGACTCCTGTCACATCACAAAAACGTAAAGTGGCGGCGACACCCTACAAGGATTCTACCGATGAACTCGCTGGAATAATGGCGCTCGCAAGGAATAATTTAATTCCGCTGAGAACGTGTCGAGCATACGTAGTTCTACCTAATACTGGGCATACGATTGAATGCTTTGAAAAAAAAACGTGCTAAGTCATGTAGGGAATTAGAGAGTAAACAAAAAGCTTACACTAGAAGAAATGTACGTAGGAAGTAAGATTATATTAAGGAAAGGCAAGGTTTGCAGCGTTCTACCTCTTGCTGTTAATCGCGAATTGGACATTTATTTAACGACCCACTGGCAGAAAGTAAGGTCCTCGACTTTGGGTGCAGTCGCGGGTTTAAATCCCAGAGTAAGCAAATTTTTTTTTTTTTTACAATAACTCCACACAGGAGGCCTTGAGGAAAACAATTTCCCTCAGGGCCTATGTCATCTTTGGGGATGCTGTGTGGAGGGTTTTTTTGAGGAAAGGAAGGAGTGAACTTGGGTCTTGAAGAGGCCCATGTTAAAGGAGGGAGGAAACACAGAGGCCGGCAAATCGTTCCATAGCCGAGCTGTTGAACATAAGAACGAGTCGTAAAAGCGACCCGTTCTCATGTATTGAATGTCAACCGTGTACAAATGTATTTCTATTTTTGCAACTGTTAATTCGTGGTAAACATAGGTTGTTAACATGGGTAGGTATATGGGGTTTTTCGCATATATAATAAAAAATACCTCGTTTCACAGTTAGAGTGACTATCACAAGAGATAGTTTAATGTTACCCTGGTGAAAGGTCACCATTTAGAAACTAAAAATTGCTCAAGTAATTTTCCCAACTTTCCTTTTCATCTTTTCCTTACATTTCCTTCCTTTCTTCAGCCTCACACCATTCCCTAAATAGGATATGCCATAGACCCCTTGGCTCCTAGCAGTTAAAACTATTTATAAATAAAACAGATAAACTTTTTTTTAAACTACTTTATTTTTTCAATATTTTGTCTACCGGTTTCGGAAGCACCCTTCAGGAGAATATTAAAATTAAAAAATATGAAACAATTTTAATATTGTCCTGATGATGGAAGGGTGCTTCCGAAACCGGTCGACAAAACATTGTAAATAAAGTGGTTTTAAACGAAGTTTATCTCTTTTATTTATAAATATGGCAAACCACAAAGTAAATGCTTTTAACGAATATGTTAAAACTATTGTTGGGTATCACATTTAAAAAAAGTGATAGTAAATCAATATGAAAAAATGATTAAAACAAAACGAAAACAACTGATTTTGTAAAACAAATTAATTGATTGTCTGTATAATATATGTTTACTAATTCAATATACAATACGGGAACTAAATTACTATCACCGCAATAGCAATAAATACGAGTAATTAAAATGTCCAAACACCCTCGTCCCCCATTCCTTAATTAACGTTGACTGACGGAAATTTCTGGTGGTACTAAGTGAGAACTAGAAAAAAATAATTAAATGACAATGATAGATGATGATCAGACAAAACTAGAGAGAAATTAGAAGAATTCAGAAAGATACCAGAAAAACAAGTTGACAAGTCTGGGAAAGAACTAACAAGTAGACGCATTGAAAGCTTATATCTGTTTTTAATTAAGGCTTAAAAATAAAGTGCCATAAAATAAAATACAAAAAATAGCATAACCCTTCTAGAATGATAATAATTTTTAGAATAGATGCAAGAAGTTAGCTATACTTTAAAATATTTCTAATTTTGAAACTGTTTACTGGTTGTCGAATTCCATTTCAATATTAAATACAAAAAACTTTTTTAACCGTTCTGAAGACATCCGCATAATAGGGTTAAACCGGTCAAGTCAAAAATGGAACAAGTTAAAAAAGGTTTGTAAAGTTGTTTAAGTTTTTGTATTCATTATTTAGTGGTGGTTGAAAGATAAATAATGTTAGGACTTAATTTTGCAACATTTTAAAATGCATATACCAATTACGCCCTTGTTGTAATTTTTAATGCGGCTTCGTTATTAATATAATATTACACATTCAAAACGCTTGTTTAATTATTGTAAATACGTGGTCAGAGTTTAGACGTTTAGACCCCGGTTCACATTGGCAATAAAAAAGCTCTCGATGTCTTTTTCTGGCCGAAGGCTACTGTCGTTGTATGGTGTGGTATGGCAGCCATTGGCGACACGTTTTTAAGGCTGCCTTTGGCTAGAAAAAGACCTTGGGAACTTTTTCTGCCAATGTGAACAGGGTAATACTCGTTTGTACCTGAATTGCTTAGCATCGGTAATATGCAGATGTATATGACGTATTAACCGTTTACAATGTAGGTACAAGAAAGCTAAAGGAATGTATTACAATTATGACTAATGTAACTAAATCGTCTTTACTGCTGAATATTACCTATTAATCATTAATTTTAGCCTTTTTGTTTAAATATCTTTATTTTGTTTATTTTCTGCTAATTTAATTAAGTGCGCTCTTGCTGTCGACGTGTAACTCATATTTAGATGGTCTTTCTAAATGCATTGAATTTCGGTCATTCGGTGCATTGAATTTCGGTCCAAACTGAAAACTTACCTTTTCAGACTCTTATATCCTTAATTTCATTAGAAGAATCGCAACATAATCTGTTCCTCGAAGAATCACCTTTAGATATACAAATTTTAACCAAATCCTGTACTGTACTAATATCGGAAAAAAAAATCATAATCACAATTTTAAGTTAATAAGTGTGTCTATCTGATGGGACCTGCCAGGTAAGTATGTTCCTGTATGTTTTCTCTTTAAACTTGGAATGAATGTCAACTAGAAAATAAGACCTGTACATTCTGTACAGCGCCCTTGAGGGGATTTTTCACAAAAACGGCGCTATACAAAGCATCCAAATATTATTATTGCCTATAGTTTAATTCACGGAGACAAACGCGCAAAGCAGCTTTTAGGGCTTAAATAACAACGTTAAAACTCTAAAATTGTGGAAAATTTTCGATCTTGCATTATCACAATAATAAATTACAGTTTACGATAAGTAGAAAATCGTGCAAGCTGATTTCTGTAGCAGGCGAAACCTTTCCGACCAGGTAATAAGTCATAATAAGTAACAAGTAATATGGTAACATACAACAATACCCATTTGCAGGCACAGAGGTATGATTGCAGCTCAATATTATGACAAGCACTTAGCTACGAGTACGATGTATCGAATTCATTCACAGTTAACGGCTTCCTCGTAGCTTGTAGCTTGTAGCCAGCCATTGCCTTCGCTAAGCCGACCAGTAAATTATTAAGCGCAATCAAGTAACGTAAAAGGGAGTAACCCAACATGGGCTTGCGTCCAAAGACGGCTTAGCCCGGTCAGCGGGCAGGCCTAAATGGAATAACGATCGGGCTTTACTTGAAAAGCAGCGATTATAGCTGAACCCTTTGTTATACATTATAAGGAGCTTAACGTTACGCACAGAATGATAATTGAATAGCAGGATTGCATAAAGCGACGACTCATTCTTGTGGTATTATAGTATTGTGTTAATAACAATAGTTTGGTGAGTACCACTACCTAACACCTTCTTACTTTTGTCACTATTGTAATATACAACGTGTTTGACGTTCATACTGCGAAACGTAAGGGGTAGATAATTTATGAAAATCTAAAGAGAAGACGAGAAAATGTTGACGGGATAGCTAAGTGGTTAGACGCCCGTAAAGCGGAAGGCTCCGAGTTAAAATCTTGGTCACGGCAATGATGCTTAGTTTTATGATTTGATGATTGCACGCGCGTCAATTCACATACAGGAAAAGAAAAAAAGGCGCTCCTAGAACGAGATTGAGCGATTAGATATATGAAAGGAGATCCAAATAACTCGAGGATATCATAATAATACGGAATCTGAAAAAACTATCAGAAAACACGCCAGAAAGATTAGTACATATAACTGAAAGATTTACTGAAAAGCATCAAAGGTGGGTAAACGAAATTAAAAAAATCTTAAAAAAAACGCATTTACTGAAATTTTGAATTCCTTGAAAATAAGGTTAGAAGATGTACTATACTATAACCGTAGGTCTGACAGCACGGGCAACAACCATCATTTATATTTATATATATACGAGTATGTGTTAATGTAAATATGTTAGTTTTAAGTCGCTAGTTATAAGAATTAGGTATAAGTTAATTTTAAGTCTTAGTTTTAATATTATGTTAATTATGCTATAAAGCTCCCTTGAGGTGATATTTCTACCACGAAAACGGCCCTATGTAAAATCAGCCAATTATTATTATTATTATTGTTTTGAATAGAATTCAATTTTGTTGACTCGAAAACAATGAATTGCTGTTCCTCAATCATCACTCTACTAATTATGGGTCTCATTCTCCACTGTTCTGAATTTCGAGACTTGTTAACGCAAGCCATGGTCTTGACATTTTTGGTAGCAGTCTAAATGATTTTTGTCATTCTTAAAGACTCCACCAAAACTTTGACTTGACCTTGACTTTGACTTGAATGTTCTTTCTTATGTGTATTTTTGTCCTATTTTCGTCATAGCTTTATTTGATATTACGTATGTGCTGTTCTTTCTCTGTTGCTCTTTTTTCCCATTTCGTGTTATGTATTTTTTTGTAATTGGACTTAAGTCCGTTAGTTTATAAATAAATAAGTCTGCATAAATCTAGAAGAAATACTAAGAAAATAATTGTGTGAAACAAACTAAGATCGTATCCTAAACTTTCTGACAAGATTAAGTGATAAACAGCTGGCACAGTTTTCGGTTGGCAGTTTGTTATTTTTAGAAACCAAATCAAGCGAGAAGGCCTAAATGAGACGATGACTCGAAATGATCAATATATATTCATGGGGCTAAATTATTCTACGCTGTGACAAAGGTGAACCTGTGCTAAGATGTGCCTTTAATGAGAGACGCTCGAATACACTGAAGACATTATCTAGAATGCCCATTGTTTGTGCATTATGTGTATACAGTGTATGGCATCTTTCGTCGGAGCAATTTGAGGTCAATAATGGATGGACAATATTCTTGCTCACCCGTGTATGACGGGGTCAGGTGGTGTTATCGCTATTAGATGAATGATATTGGCCTTCTCAATGTTCCTCAACGTCTAGTTCTTCAATGCCGTTTTTTAGTGTGCTCCGGTTTTAAGTTATATGACTAGGTAAAAAAAGACTTAGAGGTCGTTTCTCAGAACATTTAAAATAATTTTAAACAACTTTTCATCGCAACATAACATGGAGTCATTTTCTGCAGTGATTTACCGAAATATATTCAAGTTGTATAAGGGATGTAGAAACATGGAAAGCACCTACTGACTAATAATTCTCACAGCCAATAGAGTGGACATTGCGGTGGTTGACTTCTAGGGTCTTTGCGAGAAGACTAAACGCTGTAGAAATGAGATCCCTGAGGCGTATGTGGGTAAAATGTGGATTTCCGGAAAGAATGCAAGGCTGATGTAAGCGCAATGAATAGGATCAAGAAAGGAATGCTTAGATGGTTTGGGCATGTAGAGCGAATGAACGAAGAGTGTGGAAAGAATATATGATGCGAAAGTGAGTGGAATAAGAAGTCGGGGCAAATACTTGAAGAGTATGTATGAGATGATGTATGAATATGAATGAAGCAAGGAGTGTGTCAAGACAGAGTTGTATAGCGATCCGTTCTCTCTGCCTACCCCTGAGGAGAAACGGCATGATGGTTAGTTACGATAAAATCCTGAAAAGAAACTAAGGTGGAAGATTGCGCAACACCGTCAAAAGAAAACCTACCCACACCGAGATACGTGTTCACAGTTCACACTTCACAGTAAATCAGGTTTCAAAGGTATTCACCTACTTATCGTCACGGTATTATTGTGACTCAAATAACAGAATGTGCCTGCATCACAAGTGTCATCGTGCTTTACTTGTGCCAAGTCCGATGCCTTCGGGCCATATTGATTACTCGGCTATGTGGAGAGTGTCTGCCAGAAAATGAAAGGCTTTAAAACACGGAATATGTGGACGATAGATGGCATTACAGTGTAAATAAAGGCGTTAATAATTTGGAATGTCTGACACATTTTCAAAGGGAATCAGATTTTATGGTCTCAAGTTTAAATGAAGCCATTTTTTACTACAAAAAAAACTCCGCTACTTCAATTAAATTAAAAGAAATGAAAAAATAACATTGTATAAGACCACGGATATTATTTTAATTTTTATGACCGACCGGTTTTGCTTAGCCTCGTCAGGTTACAAAATTAAACTAAACAAAAAATACAAAGTGTGCGGTTCTATATATTTATACAGAAGGAGAACAAAATATAAAATAAAATAACAAAACAATGAGAAAACGATAGAATAACATTTTAATCATAACAAAGAAACAAAGAGAAAGAGACAGATAATGTAAATAATTATAATCCGTCAATAATGATAATAAGTCGGTCATAAAAATTAAAATAATATCCGTGACCTTATACAAAGTTATTTTTTAATTTCTTAAAATGTGTCAACCCACAAAGTGATTGCTTTCTACGAAAATATAAATTATTTAATATCTAATAACACCCATTAGAAAATCACACAAGGAAAAGGGTTTTTATCGCTACCGGGAATTGAACACCGATAACTTCCGCTAAATGGGCTGCTGCTCTAAACATTGAACTGTCGCGGTAACCTCCAGACCCGCCGATATATTCCAATACACAAATTTATAATATTTTAGTATTAGCGCTGTTTTGTTGTTTATCCGTTAAAGGCCTCCGCTCTATTTCCCAATGCGTACAATTTGATTATTAATATCCTTGAAATATTAATAGGATTTTGGTGTGCAATTAGCAATCAAAGACAATATTAATAATTAATAATCTAAGTTCGTTGTCCTAAATTATACTACAGATAAGGACGACGACATCAATAAATTATACATTCATAAAATGATGGAAATATGAGTGGGCTATGCATAACTCGATGCGATGCTGATTGAAGCTGTTAAAAGCTTCATGATCATCGGTTAAACAAAATGCGTGTCTGGAAATCTGATTTATACTCTCAAATGATGAAAAATATCCATTACACACAACTCCCAAATTAGATGATACTAAGTAATGTATGATTTATGCAACGAAAAGATCTTTGACCGCATTAAAACATGACAGGAATAATAACACCCGTAAGATAAAAGATAAACAAAACGACCGTAGAAAATTTGTAGCACAGAAAAATGTTCTAAAAAACTTCAATCAAAGATATTAAAGATTGTAAAAGCAAGTACAATAATTCATATAAATTCTATGAAAAATAAATAGAAAATTGCACAAAAACACATAACTTAGAAAAGAATTGTGAAAACATTGCAAACTGCAAAAAAAAAATAGGTATCGGTAGAATACCAAATTGAGAAACAATAAAAAAATTGGGCATGTCCTCAAATACACAAAGAAAAATACGCAACTGGAGAAGACTTGGTGATGGTACTATATTAGTAAGATAAACGCTGTTAAAATTAGGCAAAACCAACATACAACATAAAAAACATGATGATTATCAACCAGCTGAGAAAGCAAGGTAGACTAGAGAATTCAATAAAGATTTAAAAACAATGTTTTTGTGTTTATTTAACAGAACTGCATAATATTTCATGTTTAAACTTTGTGGCCGAACACCTATGGCAACGGCAACTGACGTTCTATTGCCTCGATACCGTGGAGCCGCCAGGTGAGGGGTGGGGCTAGGGCTAGGGCTAGGGCGAACAGGGTGAGGGTGTGCAGGACTTACAGAGGCACGTGCCGCAGGTGAGGAAGCTCTCGTTGAAGTCCTCATAGTTGATGGAGACGGTCTCGACCAGCGTGGAGCTCATGCCGGCCATGCCGCCTCCCCCGAGACGGGCCCTAGACAAAAACAAACAAAATATTAATATAAGCTGCAAAAAAGCACTAACATGTCGGGAGTTCTTGAATGAGATTGCCCCGAGATGGAACAAACAACACGGCATACTGCGCATATTTTTTTAAATCGTTAAATTGTTATGTCATAGCTGCGAAGCTCATGATAGCAACGTCTGAAAATAGTTTTGTTGATCTAGAAATTCCAGACAAAAAAGCTGTACTAATATTAAGACTGTTGAAGAGTTTTTTGTTTGTTTTTAGTATATTATTATTTCACTGGAGCCAAGGGAATTGAGGGCACAGGAGCTTCGTTTCAATAAATCTATTAAACCCTCGCACAGTCACATTAATTATAACAAGACAAATAACACACATAAATTCAAGCTTAAAAATACACAAAATATCATGCAGACAAAAACAGCCCAAACTATTTAATTCTCAAGGTCGGCGGGTGATATGTTACTACGTAACTTTGATCTTTGATAAGCTCCCACATTAGTTCTCCTTATCTTTTGCGGAACTTCCGAAACTCACGTAGACGGAACTTACGTAGAAGGAAGCTTTTCGTAGTTAAAACAAGTTTAAAATATTATCGAGATAATGAAACCTGGCATCGCGTTTGTAACATGAAACGTGAAAAACTTTTTATAATCTTATTTGGCATGAGATTAAATGTGCTTAACTTTAACGGCAATAACAAAAATTAATTAGTGTAAGTCCCCCTTGTGTAATAAAACAAAAATACGTAGGGGAGGCTGAGTGATGGTATTGAGTACATATTATACTGGTTATATATACGAGTATGTATGTTTTTCGAAAGAGAACTAAGGAAATCCTTCGTAATTCGCTAGAAGAACGCATAGGAATAATAAGAGTAGAACTAGATTACATCAGAAGCGGAGAGGAGGAGAGATCTTTTTCCTCGGATGCAATTAGTGAGGTATTACATGAATTAATACAAACGAGAAAAAGTGCGTAGCTTGTGAACTTTTTCTGTGAATTACTCGGTAATAGCCAGTTAATGAAATAATTATTTAAACTACGTTTGATTGATTGAAATGTTCACAAGGTATAAACTGCCAACGATAACAAAAAACATCCCGGGCTATAAACACCAAGCGCGCAAATGACCAAGTGAAAAATAAATTATGTTTAACAGTTTACACAGCAAACGTTGCTAATCCAATCATCGCAAAAGAGGATGTTGATGTTTTGATTTGCAGGAAAGGGTTTTACCACAAATGTTCAGCGACTCGACAGTATTATCGAGTCACTTCTAAATCCGGCAATTTTTTTATTTGTAAACCGCGAAATCTAAAAGCAAACGTTCCGAGTAGACAATTTAAGGAATAATTAAAGTGTGACTTTAGGTCAGACCTAAGCTGGAAGGCCAATTTGACAGCAATTCTATTTTTACACTTTGAAACGCAGCATGGTAGTTTTTATAACAAAAGCTGCAAATGCACAAAGGCATAGGCTTAGTTATTGGCTATTTTTTGACAAGATTCAAATTGTCTTTAGGGCCATACAAGAGATATTATACATTGTCTGGTGGACGAGGTACAACCACAAGCTATATCAATTTGGAATTCGAAGAGCTGTCAATAAACAGGTTTAATAAACTGGATATATATAACAAATCATCGCCGGAAAGGTAAAAGGGCTGAAGCGCCATTTTGGGAAGTTTTCACCAGAGCACTTAAAAGCTTTTTTTTATTTTACAATAAAATAATAAGTCTTCAGTATCTGGTTGGATTTTGAAAAAAAAGTTAACTCAATGCTCTCACTGAGTTACCTGAAGCTACAAATTGTTTGAGCCAAGCCTTTTCTTAAAGCCACTTTGCCTTCCCAGCAACGATATGTAAAAAGATATAATAAGAAGGATAGTCCAGAGGTTTAAACTTAGGTTTATGAATGCTTTTCCTCGAGCATAAGAAAGATAAAGGGAGACATCAGGAGACCAGTAGGTATGCTGAAGACTTAAAAGACTGGATAATCCAGGGGAAGATTTTCGGAAGACGCTGCTCATAATGACTTCGAAACCTACGTGACTGGCACGAGTTAGGCTGCAGTCTGGAGGGAGAATATTGCCCTGATGATAGCCATCAGATAGGGTAGAGCACCAGAAAAGACGTTGTTAGTACAGAACAGCACATTAAACAAGCCAGTTCAACGAGTTCAGTGCTGCAAAGGTTATTATTAGGTATGCACATCGATGTTTGAAAGGAGAATAACGATAATGAACTATTCAAGCAACTCTAATTTATGGACTATGAAGCGAATGGAATAATCAGCACTTGGGTGTCTTATGTGTAATCGAGCAACCTCGTACAGCCGCCACTCTGTTTTACGACCACTCTCGGTCGAACAAGTCAATCACTTTCCGCATTATCTTAATATTTGTACAGCGTTCTCACGAGCAAAGTGGAGGACACCTTCGTGATATCGACTGAGCCGCTTCACAGCACGTTGTTTCAATGCACCCTCGCCCATAAATTATATCGAATAATACCTACTGATAACGTGCGTTCGCGAAGGCAGGAGGAACTAATTCACCACATTATGGACGTATTAAGTCCCCGATGTAAAAGTAGGCTTTATAAAACCCATCATATTAAGTAGTTCATATTGAGTATTAAGTCCTGATGTAATGTTTTATAAAATCCATCATATTAAATGGCCGATATTGAGAAATAAGTACCCGATGTAACGTTTTATGAAATTAATCCTGTTATCAAGTAGTCGATGTCGAGTATTAAATTTTTGCTGTAGAAAAAAGCTTAACGATGATCTAATCGGTGGTTCGAGCTCACCTTCGTAAAGCAAACAGGGGTAAATTGATGAAGTAACATTATACGTAATGGGTTCGGAGGCAGTAGGAATTGTGGAAATTTATAGCGGTACATTATAAAGTCATTACAGAAAAGCTATGACTCTTGAGAGTCCAAGACGGATTGCAAAAAAATGTGTCGCGTACAAACGTAGATATATTAAGTGTTAAATTTAATGTCGATTTTCTTAATAAAGAAGGTAAACTAACTATCGTTTTATTTCAAGACATAATTCAAAATCAAGTTCCTAACAAAGCAGTGCCAGACTAAGAAAAGATTACTATCTATCACGCCGTTTTACTGCAGGGGTATGCAGAGAGGATGAACCGCCACACAAATCTGTCTAGGCACACATTCCTTGCTTCATTCACATTCATACACCGTATTATATATACTCTTCTGTTGATTAATATTTGGATAATTTGTATAGCGCCGTTTTTATTCCGACTCTTGACATTGCCAAGATTTAAGATTTATTTAAGACTTGTGGAAAGAGAATTTATGATTAAGCATAATAATAAATTAACTGACAGTTAAATATTTTAAGCAATCATTTCTGTATTCATCGGATATTATTGAGCAAGGTAAGGTTCCTTTACATCAGACTTGTGGTAAGGTGGTATCCAAAGATAGTGATCATTAAAATTAAAATGAATAACGTGAATGGATAGACGTAAGAAGACACATAAACGAATAATGGTGGCTTCCAAGCTTCATTCATCTGAGGCAGACTCAAAGGAGAAGAATACAGAGTCCTGTCTTGGTTTATTCATGAATCCCGAGTAAAGAGTATGAGGATTTTGAGCAGGGCTGAATTAAACATTTAGTAAAATAAGCACGCGCTTAGGGCTTCGAGGGAAGGGGGTGCAACAAACATTTTACATTAAAGGGTTTACTATGAATCACGTGATGCCAAATTGTAAATTACGTAGCTGAACCACGTGATGCCAAATTGTAAATTGCGTAGCTGAACCAGAACCGCAAAAAGGGCTCAAACAGTTCGGTGGAATAGTTATTTTTATTAATTTATTATTATTTTCTTCATTTTAAAATAAGGGTGATAGTGCTGTGCCTGTCTCGCTAGAAAATCCTGTATTGAGAGCAGGCACAGTTTAAATCATAATTTTTGAATATTTTTTTAAATAGTTAAAATTGTACAACAACAACATATTATTGTACCATTACCATAGTATACGGATTTGTTAGGCGGAATTCTACTAACATAAAATTACCGCGTTTATAACGCATCTACTAAAATGGATTGATAGTACAAATAAGTTTAATGTTTATATTTACAATACTTAATTAATCTAGAATATATGTACAATAATATTGAGAATGTAACATAAATTCTCAACATATTATTTCACTTTAAGCAAATTCTATATACCCTACGGTAAGTATTAAAAGTATACTTTGAATTAAATATACGATATCTGAGCACCAATTTTTTTAAAGTGCTTAGGGCCTCTGAAGGTCTTAATCCGGCCCTGATTGCAAGGATCTGAAAGTACGTGGTGTGATAAAATGAATCTATGCTTATCATACCGCCAGAAGAAACTTTCATGAAACGTAGGTGAAAAGTAGACGCAAAAGAGACTCAGAGGTCAACTGGGGGTGTTTTGAAATGTCAGCGATATGAGAGGTCAAATCAATGATTGGGTTCAATCTAAGTTAGTACCGGTAATCTGCATCGATCATTTATCGTCTTATTGAGATATTTTCATTCAAGAAACACGTATTATGACGAATGCGAAGAACGAAAATTATCAATTGAAAATAAAAAGAAAGAGCGAATGAACGGAGAAAGGGGTGTGAAAAGAATACATGATGCTAAAGTGAATGGAACAAGAAGTCGGGGATGCCCGAGGAAGACGTGGCAAGATCAAGAAATACTTGAGTTAGGTCATGTGAAGAATCAGAATAACAGAAGAGTATGTATAAGACAGTGTATGAATGTGAATGAAGCAAGAAGTGTGTGCCAAGACAGAGTTGTATGGCGGTCCGTCCTCTCTGCCTACCCCTGAAAGGCGTGATGGTTAGTTAGTTAGTAACTGACAACCTGAAACTTGGCACAATTTTTTACAAACTCGAGAATACTGATCGAGAGAGACGCAACGAGCCGCCTTAAAGGTATACCGCTGATAACTCCGTTGTAACCTCTACCTCTTTTTTATAAATGACACTTATAGAAAGAGAGCTTACAACGGAGGTCTTATCGGCACTGGCGTCTATGGATATGGATGAAGTGAGGAACCCTGAATACAGTGGGTGGTATTGGGACCCCAAAGGGTCACGAAATTCAAATGTACAGAATCGTGTTAAACCTTCGTTAATTTTACATAGTTCTTCGTTCTTTAACACCATATGAATGACGGATCAATTCAAACTGACGAACAGTGACGGGTTTCCCTGTGCCCTGTGGAACGACTCAAAACCACATGGCTGCGTCTGTTTTAGATCGGTTCAAAGCAAAGATGCGGCACAACGCGCGTGGTGCGTTGTGCGCATACCGGTCACATGTCTGTCAAACGCTCGGTATCAGCAATGAACATGTTAATTAATACATGGTGATCTTCTTTCCCTTATTAAACAGTCTAAATACTGATGTAAGCATATTAATAATGTATTTTAAAAATCGTAATTCTTATTTCCAAGGAGTAGGGGTATGTTTTTATCAAATATAATAAATAAAAAAACACAGAGCTTGTACAGAAAATAAAACCCACATGGGGTTAAGCTATAAAGCGCCAATGCGTTGCATTTGTATAGGCCCCAGTACACAGGTGAAAGCTCCGTTTGTAAGCCTGCCTTAGACCTTGGACTTTTTTCATTATGCTACTGGAGATACATGGACGGTATTAATTGTAGGTGCTACAGCACCCTTGAGGTGATTTTTCACAAAAGCGGCGCTATACAAATGATCCAAATATTATTATTATCTGTACAGCTCGATTCGCTAAAGAAAAACTACACCAAATATTTACGAAAAACACACACGGGTATGTGAAACTAAACAGGGTTCATCTACCGGATATCCGTAAATGTATAAATAGACTACACGAAAAACGAATCACTGTCAGGAATCAAGAAAGGGTTTTATTATTTTTTTAGAGTAGAAACCAATGTAGATCAATTAATAAGTAGCCAGTAGTTTGCACTTCACTAAAAGCATATGGTACATTATTTAATAAAACAAATAGGCAAACATAAACACATTGTAAATTCGTAAAGCAAACAATACCCCATTGTAGGGCCAACTAGACAGATGAAGCCATTATTGTCAGAGTTTCCAATTAATTCGGTTTCCGAATCATTTGGCAGGCGGAATGATGTGCCTAAATTGGAAAATGAAACATAAAGGAACCAGTACTATGATGGTAATCGAATTTTGCAGCTGCTGCAAACTCTTTGATATATTTGTAGATGGGTATATACCCTAACACTAAGATAAATTCGCAGAATATGTAACACATGGATATTTACCAATAATTAGGTTTTAAATAATTTATTTTAGACAAAGAAAAAACACTATTTCTGCACACAGGATTACATAAAGAGATCTCCACCAGGGCCGAAATAAGGTAGGTGCTCCCAGGTAATTGTGACAGGGCGCCTAAATGAGCAGAAAAAAAACATGCAAGGATCACGCGTCACGGTTTAGATATAACAGCATTTTTAGAATGTTAAATAAAAATAGCCTATTTTAAAAGAATCTAAAAAATCGAGGACGCCCCTGTGACGTGAGTCGGGTTACGTCTGGTTAATAGATTTTTTTAATGCAAAGCGAGCAAATAATCGAAAACTCATTTCTAAACGTTAAACTCTATCCGTCTTACTTATAAACGCGGTGTAAATATTAAACGATCGTATAAGATCGGAATAGTGAAAAACGTTACTTATAATAACGGCGTAAAATTTTTGCGGCCTTATGCATTCGTTTAAGTAGCTGTCAGTTTATACCTCCTGTAGGGCTAGTTTAGTGTCAGAATAGCCGGGCAAAACGATAAAGATGGCTGACTTTTTAGACATTTTTTCACGAGGTTTAGAAAATATACACACGATACGTCCACATCGCGCAGCCAAAGTGTACAAAAAACGGTACGATCCATTTGCAACTTTATCGGAGCAAGAATTTAAATCAAAATATAGATTCAACAAAGTTAATATGAAGCTATTAATCGATTTGGTCAGGCCAGATTTGGATGGAGATAGGCGGGGTGGAAAGATATCCGCGGATCTCCAAGTTCTTTGTGCCATAAGATGCTGGGGCCGAAATGAGGTAAGATCGTATTTATATATATAATTTGAAACAAATGTGCGAAATTGATACCCAAATCAGGTTTCAATAATTGGTATTTTTTTACAGATACAGGATGACTGCGCTGACATACACGGTTTCAGTCAGCAAACGATGTCTCAGATTTGCAAACGAGTTGCGACTGCTTTTGCAAAAAAAGCTCCACAGTACATAAAAATGCCCCTCAGCTTGGATGAGCAGCAGTCTACTGCCAGAGAGTTTTTTAAAATAAAACGTTTTCCAGGAGTAATGGGTGCTATTGACTGCACCCATATTAAAATACGAAAAGTCGGAGGTGATGCCGGACAATACTACATAAATAGGAAGGGGTATTACTCCTTAAATGTCCAGGTTTGTAAAGTGAAACATACCTCAACATGGAGTATGTCAGTAGAACCTTTGTTTTAATACCAACATTCAATGTATGAATTCATTTTAGGTGGTGTGTAATGCCAATCTGAGGATCATGGATATAGTTGCTCATTGGAGAGGCAGTACACATGATGCTCGCATTTTCCGAGAGAGTTCCATTAAACAAAGGTTTGAAGATGGAAACTTCAACGGACGACTCTTAGGAGACGGAGGTTATGGCTGTACGCCATTCCTGTTCACCCCGGTCAGGAATCCAACAAACTCCAAAGAAGTGGCGTACAACAGGGCACAGATAGCTACTCGCAACACGGTGGAGAGATGTTTCGGAGTGTGGAAACAGAGGTTTCGTTGCCTACTGCGAGGTATGGCGGGGTCTCTGCCTACCATCAAGACAACTGTTGTTGCCCTTGCAGTACTCCAATGTCTTGCCGTCGATCTGAATGATCCTCATCTAGGTAACTAAACAATTTATAATATTATCTTATGCTTTCATATATGTATAATATTATTGAAGTAGAGGTTACTAGCGATTCCTACAAACCTCTGTGCCGGCCAGCTAGTGTTATGTACAATTCAAAAGCATTGTATGGATGTAGCGTCTAGACAATCATTGTAAATGCCGATGGAAGTCTGTCTTTAGATATTACTTACATATTATGAGTTGTGTACATACTAATAACAAGCTTTTAATTTTGAATAGATGACGGTGAGGAATGTGACGACGGTGCAGTACTGGCTACTGACGCAGAAGTGGAAATATCTGAACACTTCGAAGACAACATGAGTGGAAATGCCTGTAGGCAAGTGTTCATTCGAGAACGTTTTTGAATCATGTATGCCCATGTATTTATTCAATCAATAAATGCTCCATTCAACACCCACCTGTGTATTTCAGTTATTATGTATTATGTATTACATTAAAAAAAAAAAAATTTGCAATGTAGGGAAAAATAAAGAAAATTACAATAACAGAATAAAGTAATGAAAAAGATTTAATTCCTATTGGTTTACAGCAAAACATTCAAGACACAAAGACCAGCCTTCGTAATAGAAAGAAAAGTAAACATACAATCCCATAATGTGTTTTGTTGATAACTCACTAACATCATTTGTTGTATGATTTATTTGAAATAAATAAATATGTAGGTGCAACAAAAAAAAAAAAATAGCAAAGGAATAAAGCAACGACAACTTTAAATTTATTTTGTTTACAGCAAAACATTATACACAAAACATTAGACACAAATACTAACTTACTGCTTATACATATAACATTACAATTTATCATTTTTTTCCCTTAATAACTTTAACTCAAGTGTATGTTTCTCTTCTATGCACCTCTTCTCGTAAGCTCTGATTCCTCTTCCATTAATCTTATTTTGGCTGTCATCGTCTCCTTAGATTCCTCTTCCATTAATCTTATTTTGGCTGTCATCGTCTCCTTAGATTCCTCTTCCATTAATCGTATCTTGGTCTTAGATTCATCTTCTATTGATTTAAATCTCTTTTGATACTCTTTGGATATCATTTTATTTGTTTCTTCGAAGAGCATCATTTTTTTTAGGTGGTTGTCGTAAGGCAATTTTGCTTTCTGAAAAACAAAAAAAACCTATTGAGAAAAATGTATTACGGATGTAAAACTTTCAATAATCACTTTGTGATTTGACATAATAATACATTCTTGTTTAACATATAATTTCTCTACAAACAATAAAAGTGTACTTTATAAATAAATGAATTATCCAGATATACCTACTTTAGTGCATTTATTTGTGGGTGTTGGGAGCGGTGTAGTTGTTATGGTGTGGTGATGTGATGAAGATGGTAAATCATCAGCTTCACAGTTCGATATGTCCTGTAAAACCTGAAAAGTACACTTATAATATATTATTTATATCAACGTGATATGATGCCTAAAAGAATAGACTATTTGAGCATTAACGCAAACGCACCTCAGTATGTGACTTCTTTGTAGTTGAGGTGGGGGTTGGATCATCTGCATCTGCTGTTTGGCTGCTTGATTCTGTCTCCTGCTAATATAAGTTAATGATTATGTCTAACTGAAAAGTTACTGCTTTCAAAATTACTAATAATTTGATCCCAAAACAATGTTCATTTAACTTACAAGTATGTTTACTTCCTCAAAAGATAACATCCTAGGTATGGAGTGTGGCAATTGCTTCTCAGATGATTCCTTCTGTAATAATATAACAAATCATTAACTAATTCATCTGCAGGCTTAAAGCAAGCTTTTACAACTTTTATAAAGTAATCTCCACTAACTTTAGCCTCATAACATACCCTAATTAGGGATGCCATAGTTCCACTGGATTCGGACAGTTAGAACTCCTATGTGATATACACATACATATTTTTTAAATGATGCCAACTTAAAGAATATTATTTAAAAGCATATGCTAGGATATTAACCTTGGATTGGTTTTGGAAAATTGCATCACTGTCGAATACGTTTTCGTCAACGGTAAATTCGTTCGGCAGCATTTCAATGAGGTCGTAGTCCTCTTGCGATGGACTCGCCGGTTTCGGCCCACCGCCTGTCGCTGTCACCTCTCTCCTGTAGTGGCTAACTTTGGACTTACATGCCAACTTCATTGTCTTCCACTGTCCTTGAAGTTGGCTTAGGTCTCTGTCGCTAACGTTCAAAGCATTGAATCTGAAAAATAGTACATCATTAATGAAGTGGCATACCACAATGACCATTATCATAATGTAACCGCGTGTCGAATACTAAACCTAATATACTGTACTGTCGGTTAACTCACTTTATCCAAATAGCTTTCCAAGCTTCTCTCTTGGCATTTAAGTTGTTCGTTTTGGAACTCCTGTCTTCCACAATATGGAGATTCTCCATGACGCACTGTCTTAACAACGCCTTGAACAAAAACAATCATTATCAAATAAATATAGGTACTAATTTCAAACAAACATAAGAAAACATTACAGCCAAGATGAAAGACCAACAAACCTTTTCAACGTCACCCCAATTCTTGTTCCTTATCCTCTTCTTTTGGTTTTTCATGTTAATTTGAACACTGTTATCACTGGTAGCATTGTTAGCCATCGTGCGCGGCAATAATATTATGACATCTGAAGAAACGTGAAGTTAGCAACGGGACGCAAAATGCGAAAGTTACCGCGATTTTCAGGTTTGGAACGAAGTGATGCCAGTAAAAAAAAATCATAACTGTTAAACCATCGGAATAGTTAGGCTCGGCTTAAATATTTTTATAAGTAAAGATTTTTACGGTAGTAGTGTTAAGCTCTACTCCCGGACTAACTATACGATTGGTTAGGAGGCGCTTAAGCAAATCTAATAAGTAAGACGGTATATGAATAAAAGTAGCATCATCGTTTCGTCATTTACATAGCATGTACTCGTAGGTTTAGCAAATATTCTTCACGGTGTATTCTTTCATCACTAGTTTGTAGAGTTGGGGAAGCGAGAGAGAGGCAATCTCCGCCACACTAGACGCTGAATCAATTAAAGCTCATGTTATTTGATTTTCAAATCAGAAGCTTGCTCTAGCCAATTGGAGGGAATCGCGCCAATTCAACTGGACATCTATCTAATAGAGTGTTAAATGTGTTTTTTTTTTGCACGAGGCAAAGAAAATAACCACAAGATACATAATAATCAATAATAGTATAGGAATATGACATGGCAACCGATTAAATACACAAGGTCATTGGTAAACTGAGATTTGACGACTTCCCTAGCAGTTGTTATTTCACATATATTGAATTAAAATAATACATAGTACATTTGGTAACCTGAACAAAAATAATAATGAAAAATTAATCATTTTTTTGTTGTTACTTCATAAAATAAAAATTCTATACAAAATAAAAACAAATACCTATATTTAGTCACTGCAGGTTGGCATTCGGCGTACAAACCTAATTTATCTTATTAAATTTGATACTGCTACACAACTATTGTCACTTGATTACTATATCTCATACCTCCTTATTGCGACTTCTGGGCGGCTGTATGGACAATGGCTAATAATAATCGCTGGCAAGCTATATATCGTCTTCGTCCATCTAATAGATTAGGTTTTTCTTCATTGTTATTTTTCTTTATTGTTCTGTTTTATCGTATTCTTTTTTATTATGGAACTAGTACATTTTCATCATGTTCTAAAGCGGTAGATTCTATAAGAATCGCCCTGGTGGAAAGCCACCAATCAGAATCGAAACGTTACTTGAAAAACCTTCCTTCTCCCCATCTCAATCACCTCCCAACTCCCTTAGCCTCACAATATAAGCGAATTTCGGATACCACAGGCCCATCGGCTCTGGGCAGTAAATAATTAACACTTGTAAATTTCAAATGTTAAGGATTGAGTCAAAAAGATAAAGATATATTAAAGAGAGGAAATTAAAAAAAACCGCGTAACCCTTTCACATTTTTTGTAAAAAATAAGATCTTCGAATATGCGATTCTTGAAGTAAATTAATTGAGTGATAATTCGACTTAATGAAGCCAAATATAATGTCATATTCGTAAAAAGCATTTACTTTGTGGCTTGCCATATTTATAAATAAAACACATAAACTTTATGTATATATATCTCAGAACTTTATATTTTATGTCAATTTTAATATTGTCCTGATGATGGAAGGGTACTTTCGAAACCGGTAGACGTAATATTAAATAATAAAGTGGTTATAAACAAAGTTTATGTGTTTTGTTTATAAATATAATGTCGTTTTTTTCCGTTGAACCGAGTGATTAATGACGCTAAATGTCACTTTGCAGCATTCTAATACAAGCAATGCTGCAAATAATGTATCTGCAAATTTTCTATGACTACTTAGAAAACTGTCTGAGGTTTGCAGTGAATACATTTTTTAAAAATGTAATCCTTTAAATTCTATAAAAAAATATACTAAAATATCAGTAAAAGGTGCAGTTTTAAAACCAACAAAGGCATTTTAGAACGTTTTACCTAAAATTCCAGTATGGATTTCCTAAAGAATTTAAAATATTACTGTTTAATAATTGTATTCGCTGGAAACCTTAGACATTTTTCTAACTACCCGTATAAAATTTACAGATAAAAAATGTGTAGTTTTGTTTGTACTAGAAAACCAAAAGTGTGTATTTTTAGGTGCTGACCCTTAATATTGGTGTTTCGATTATGCCCACTAGTTAAAACTAGCCTAGAAGCAAGCGCAATTCTACAAAATACCATAGAACCTCCGTAGCAACTTCTGTCAGTAACCGGCTAAACCAGTTAGACGCTAGGTCCGTAGAATTACGTAGGTAGACTCTCGATTATGACTGTAATTATTACGCACAATATAATCTAGACTAGACATTGACACCCGCGTCTCGAAGAGACACGAATCAGAAGCGAGTGCGACATAATTTGACCCATTTAAGTCGAGTAACGTTATTGCCCCTCACTTGACCTAAAAAAAAATCACGACCAATTAATATTACACATAAAAATATTGTATGATTTGTTCATACTGCGTGTAGTCCACGAACAAAGATGTTTTAATCATACATACCATAGTGGTGTTGCAATCATGCTGATGAACCGTCTAAATAAATAATATCACCTGATATTAGCATACAACGTAAAATGTCAATATTTGAAAACCATGTTTATTGAAATAACAGTTTGATAAATAATATTGACTGTGTGCAGCACATTACTTCGTTTTTTATTCAAATTTATACTTAGCTAATAAGAATATTAATCTCGAATGCACTTCTATTAAGTCTGACGGCTTATTTCCTTGTTTACACTTCTCTATAATGTCCTTGAAAATATAAATACCTAATAACTTTTTACTATATGTATATATTTGTTTAAAAGAAAGACATACATTCCCAGTTACGAATAACCTGAGAATATTGGAATTTCTTCGGCTTCCATCATTATAAGGGGAAAATGTTGCTAGTGCAATGATGGAGGACTTAGCTAGGCAGAGGATTAAATACGAGACGCCTAGGTGACCCGACGATTTGGACCGCTCGACCAACTAACCCATCTATACGTAGGTTAACTCTCTCTTCGCTCAAGTGATTATACAACCCTTGAAATTTTCACCCAGCATTCCAAATCATCAATACATTATTTGATAGTTTAAGCTTCATTTCTCTGCAACAAGCTACCTTTTGTCGGGTGCTCTTTCAAGGATAAATATAAAATAAGTTTATTCAATTCCCATGAGCATGGCGATCATTTTCCACACATTTTATACCTTTCCTTACCCTATCCCTTCATTAAATTCATAGCATGCGGAAAACGTTTCATTTTACGTTACATTAAAATGAAGTGAAAATATTTATTAAAATAAGAATTAAATTGATATTAACCTTTAACCACCATTACTAAAAATGAGCGTTAATATTTGTCGTAAAATGATTTAAAAAAGACACAATAAAAAAACACGTAATAAAAGTAATGACCCAATAGAAAAGGGACAGTAAATAAACCGATTGATATCATTTAACTCAACACTTCAGGAAAAAAGAAACAATTTTACGGTTCATCGGAAGCATCTGACTGTGACAACTTGATCACGTGACGGGACATAATTCATTGGTAAAACGTGCGTGGCTGACTCCCCCATTTTTATAACATCCACCAATAATGGGGGTAGAAACGTGGCTCGACTAGCTCCACCTTCTAGCGAGACTCCCTGCAGAGCTCAACAATTTGGGGAAGGTTGTTTAACCCTCTGGGTGTCGAGCAACGATTAATCGTTGTTCTTAGGAACGGCGAGAACTGCCAACAACGATCGTTGTTAGAGAAAATAATTAAATTAATGAAAATATGTTGTAAACATGCTGTATTTGGTTTCATTTATAATCCTATTGCAGGTATCGAAAACATTTTTAGATAGAACCGGGGGATTTTTCGTGCCCACCAAAATCTCGTCCCACACGTGTAGATGAGTAATGATAGTAAAACAACTCATTTGCGTGATCAAACTTAATCTCTTTAATTTAGGTGGGTTTTCTTTTTTTTAATTCTACATGCCTTATTAACGTCAAAACCTCGAGTTCCACTGCCAATCATATTGAAGGGTCTTAATAATCAGGGTTTAACTTTTTTTAGTGAATACTTTGAATGTTACAAAAATAATTATATACGCGAATCTTAGATACAATTTTTACCATAATGTGTCTCTCACTGAGCGATGAATCACCTTTGGATATATATATAAATATATATATTTTTTTTTAATCAAATCTTTGTACTATTTTAAAAGAAATCAGAAAGCCAACTACGAAATTTAATCTCATTCCCTAAAATCTAACCATAAATATAAATAATTTAAATAAACACATACAATAATTTTGTCAATATATGTCCTCTGAGTGTGAAACTGTATCTATCTCCAAATCTGTATGTTATTTCCGTTCATACTGTAAATAAATATCAAAATGCCATAGATTCGACGTAGTTAGAGATTATATGGAGTCTAGGAATTAAGATTTGTACGAGCGCCCTTGAGGTTCCACAAAAACGGCGCTCCACAATTGCTAGTACCTGAAGCCAGTCAATGAATCACCACAGTAAAAAGAAGAAGCAAGGTAACACATGTAATATTAAACACGGATAGACGTATAAACGGCGCCATTTTTTGCCAATAAAGGTCGGCAGCCAGAGGGTTAATGTTACGGGGGATTTCCAAGTACAAATATTGTATGGTAAATCTCCATTTCCAGGTATTGTAAATATCCAAAGGTCAGAATAAATTAATTAAGTTGTCTCGTCAGTTATCCCCTCGATGTTCTTCGGTGAAATATGGCCAATGGGTGTTGGGTATACTATATTTTTCAGGCGATAAAAGCTGTATGCCTGAACAATTTCCGCATTTTGTTACATTGGGGATCATGAACACGATGCATGTTTGCTGATACTCAAGATTAAATAACTAAAAGTATCAAAAATACATGTTTGGATACAGCTATAGCTTTGTGGTTTGATATTAGGTTTATTTTAAATAAAACGATCACTTAGTAAAAATTCACTATCTTATTGAAATGTGTGTGGCCTGATCTGTGACGCACACTCGACCACGATTAGAAAACGGATTTTAAAGAAGGAAAAACAGCGAATTTATTTCAATGTTCGTAAGTTTTATAAAAAAGACATTAAATTTATCATAAATACGTATAGTTATCATTTATAGACAAGACTTGAATTTTAAAACTTTTCCTAGAACGAAACTTAAATTTGAAAATGATCACGTGACTATATTATAAAATCTACAACGTACAAAAGATATTATAATATAAAATCTTGCTACGTTGCAATCCCGATGAGTTATAAAAAAACTCATATAAAGCAGAAATATAGTAAGGTGAGCTCTGTCGTCATGGAAGTCGTTACAGTCTTTTTAATGTGAAATTTATGGGTCAACGAAACTATTTTCAGCTCATTTCAGCCATTTACATCATGAGCTACGGAACTTTAAAATGGCAAGTTATTCGTTAAAAATAAGGGAGACGCTACATTGTGTAGGTACCTATTCCACGATATAAACTATTCATAAAGAAAAAAAAAGTTGAAACTCTGGCGAAGCCGGTTAGGAACTTATAAAATCAAATCAAAGTTCAAAAGCACACACCTATCACCATTAAATTAGAGCGTCCGTCGAGTGATGATATCGCAACATGTTTTGTATGGTTTAGTATCAATCAAAGTTCCCCCAGCAACAAAAATTCGGGGTAAAATTAAATGACTGATTGCCACCCATGATAGGCACTTTTTATTTAACACGTGGACCCCTGAGTAACGTAATACGCCCTACCTCGGCGCGGGGGGCCTGTCTGTCATTATCATTACGGTTACTTAGGCTGGCGATGTTATAGTCATTGTTTGGTAAATAAGAATAGATTATGGGAACACTTTAAATTAAAAGCAATAAGGGCGGAGATGGACGAGTACTAATGTGAAACATTATACAGTAAAATGCTGAGCTTTATTATTAATGTGAAAGTGTTTTCGTGTAAGCGTTGTTTCCTGTTCTTTCTGACACGCTATGCCAAATGTCTACCGCAAATAACATTATATTGTAGCGGGTACCTATTATAAATAATTATTTATTTTCCTAGTCAAATTATTGTCTTAACGCTGTCAACACTCGCAAACACGGCCTCACGGCTGGGAGCGGTCAGCTCGTGCCATGTCTCTATCGACCGGACTCCGATTCCGTGGTGCTCTCCTGCTAGCTAAAATCCTATATTAGTGTAAAGATATAAATTGTGATTAGTGTAGTGATTAACAGAATACATCCTTCCGAGTTCATATTTCACATAGTACACATTTACTTTAATATATTGTCGTGGAATGACATTCCAGTATTCTATTTGAAGTTCATTTAAGGCCTACCACCGACAGGTCCTTCGTAACATCTCCATCTTTCTCAATGACGTTACAAATATATAGACCCGTTGCAGCGCTCTCAAAGTGGCAAGCAAAAACCACGCTAGTTGGTGTGCTCGGTGTTTAATCTGATTTAGTACTAAACTACCACGCGTCGCTTGAGTCCGTATACGACATCTAATCAAATTACAAAAATAAGTGCCAAAATGCCCTCGTGTGTGATGAGAAAGTGTTTCAATTACACTGCAAAGACTACTAAAAGAGCATTCCGATTCTACATCTGTTTCGTTCATACACACATATTCTATGAATGTCTATCTCTGTCATACATGATCGATATTTGAATGATAAATTTACTGGTAACGTAAGTGTGTTTGTTACTCGCCACATTTTGTGTTAATATTCTAAGGCTATAACGTGTCTATATATTTGTTACGTCATTGATCTTTCTCATAAATGACGCATGTAACAAAAAGAGTTACAACGAAGCTCTCTTGAAATTTTCACATCTTTCGTTTTCCCGAGTTTCAAAGGTTTATTCGCAATGTCAGAAGCTGAGTTGTTTAAATGTAGTTTAATTATAGTTTTGAACTACGATGGTTAGTGATCGTACTTTAAAACTATAGTTAAACGTATGATCAAGTTTTGTAAAAGTCCCCGAGACGATATTTCCCAAAAATGATGGTGCTATAAAAGCCAAGTATTATTTTTCAAAAATATATTACGTGTAGATATGGTTGTTACAATATTTATTACATTATCACAAAGAAGCGTAAAACTTCAACAAGTTATTCGTAATTTAAATTCAGATTCATCTCCGGTTTAATGGTAAGGTCATCCAAACAAACTGATGTTTATTATTTCGACATGGACCAAAACAACAGCACATAGCATATTCCTCTCGGTACGACGTTATGACTATAAACATGTCAATATGCCAGCCATCCGATAAATAATAATTACAGTCACGTTAGGGCTAATGAAAAAAAATCCAACAGTCATCAAAGGCATAAGGGACCACCATAGTTTGTCAGTTGGTTTATACAGAATCGTTTACGCAAGTCATTGGAATATCCTTGAAATTGTATATTTGCTTTTTGAATAATGCGTCGTCGCTCATTAAAAACATGATAACATAGCAGAGGTTTAATATCAGAAGCAACGGCGACTAGTGGCTTTTGTCGTGGACAGAGATTGCTTACATCATTTTTGAAGGCAAGTTTAATTTACATAATTATGAATACAATAATAACTAAAAGAATAATTTAATTGTACCTACGTTTAGAAATATAGAAGTAAAACATCATGTGCCTGATATTCTTACATAAATACTTGTGTGACGATTCTTCGAAGGGTCTGATATTACGACCCTGGTGCCTATGGAGCTGCATTATTATTGCTTACGAATATAAACTATATATAAAAATTGACGGCTTGCGTGGTTGATTGGTAAGACGCTCGACTACGAATCCAAAGACCGCGGGTTCAAACCCGGTGTACGCAAATAAACTTTATTTGAGTAATATGTGTCATAGCACATTTAATTCATATAAAATAATATATTACAATACTCAATTAATATTAATTGAATGTAATCAAACACTGTTTTACAACTATTCTTTCTTTTGTATGAGCAAATAATTTTAATTTTTTCACTGTTTAATGCAAACCTGTATAATATGTAAAAGCTCACTCGGATAATAATAATAAAATAAATATAGTATATTTGCGGCACGTTCCAGAACGGTAGATACTTTTAGTATCGTCACCGCTGGTGAAAGACCACCATTCAGAATTGAAACGTTGCTTGCTTTATCCGTGTTTGGTGACCAGATCTGAATTGCAAGGTACTTCCCAACCTTCCTCTTCCCCATATTCTCCCCTTCCCCACTATCTTCAGCCTCACAACATATCCTAATTGAGGATGCCATAGTATCACTGGCTTTAGACGGTTGGGAGCAGTTGAGACTCTTGTGCGGTATTTCACTATAAAAAATAAATACATATACATATATACTACAACAAACTACTGACTCGCTGACTCTTGGTTTGGTTACGACACACGACACGAGGCACGAGACACGAGTAGGCACAGTATGCTAATTCCCTTGCCGTTTCCAAAGTTCCAAGCGGTTCCGAGTTCCGAGTTGCTAGTTGCTAGTTGCGAGTTGCGAGGCCGCCCAGACAAAGGATTGATCCACGCGGCTTGAATCAATACATGGGAATGTCGGTGCCAATACGTACTTCCTGAACAAAGATAAACTAATTATAATATCGTCGTCGGAAAGGCAAAAGGGCTGAAGCGCCATTTTGGGAAGTTTACACCAGAGCACTTTAAAGTTTGTTTTGTTTTAGAATAAAATTCATAAGTCTTTAGTACCTGGTTGGATTTTGAAAAAAAAGTTAACTCAGGTAACTCAATGCTCTCACTGAGTTTTCTAAAGCGATAAAAAAGTTTTTAAAAAGTCATAAACTTGTGTCGCTTGACTCGAGCCTTCTCCCAAACGGTAAATATATTTTAGATGACTGACAAGAGGTCACCAAACACGGCTAAAGCCATTTCAAGCTACTCTCAAATTGAAAACAGCTCTTTTTATAAAGAGTTATAAAGTAATAAAATATTTTTTATATACTTGATGGTATAAAACATACATATATTTAATGTATATTTTAGTAAAACTTTTTTTGAGGTGCTGTTGTGGATACAGGCGACTTTTAAAATGCGCGAAAAACATTAAAAAAAAACTGAAACATCCCTCTACAGTATTAAAAGGGCTTTGGCCGTGTTTTGTGTACAGATTTGAATAGCCAGATACTTCTCCGCCTCCCTCTTCCCCATCACCTTCCCCTCCACACTTCCTTCATGCTCACAACATACCCCAATCGGGGATGCCATAATCTCACTGACCCCGGGAGCTAGGAGTAGTTCGGACTCTAGTGCGGTATTCACATAAAGTATATCGCTTATGAAATATGGTGAGTATGGAAAAAAATCATAAAATGAGAAGAATTCATCCTTAATAAAAAACAAAACCTCATATTCACAATCATTATTCCAAGCATAACTGCATTATGCTTTGAGCGGAAAAATATTTTTTCCGCAACTTAACGAGCAGTTGAGCGGAGAGAGCGTGACGCGCGGCACGACCATACGAATAAAAGTGCTCTTGGCAAAACTCCTCTAAACATGTTAATATTTTCCTCACATAAGGTCCAAGGCGAAGGTCCGAACACACATACACAATATTACATGATTATGAAGTAAAAACCTGCGCCCGCCATGATCATGGTATTAACTTACTAGATGTAACCCGTGAAAAATTACGGGATGTAACTTAAATTTGCAAAAAAATATAAGTTGCTTTAATCCACCCATTTCAGTCTGCTAAAATGCAATATAGGTAGGTACATTATTAAGTAGGTAGGGATTTGAAAAGATTCTTTCTAAATTTTGATAATTTCCATTAGAATTAAAGAATACTGAATGCTGTGGAAATGAGATGTGCGGAAAAACCGTAGTATGACCGTGTTGAAAAAGCGGATATCCGGAAAGAATGCAAGGCTGATGTAAACGTAATGAATAGGATCAAGAAAGAGACGCTTATATGTTTTGGGCATGTAGAGCGAATGGAGAACGAAGAAAGGAGTGTGAAAAGAATATATGACGCGAAAGTGAATGGAAGAAGAGGTCGGGGAAACCCGAGGGAGACATGGCACGATCAAGTGAATCAAATACTTGAATCGGGTCGTGTGAAGAGCCAGAATAACAGAAAAGTATGTATGATACGATGTATGAATTTGAATGAAGCAAGGAGTGTGTGCCAAGACAGAGTTGTATGGCGGTCCGTCCTCTCTGCCTACCCCTGCGCGGAAACGGCGTGATGGTTAGTTAGTTAGTTAGTGTAACATCAATAACAAATTTGAAAGGTTCACACACGTACCGTCATCGTACGTATTCACAAAGGTAATTTATAGTTAATAATAATTAATGAGGCCAGGCATGCAAGAAATGTAATAAAAAGGTGTACCACCGATTGCAAGTTCTTTCTCATAAACGACGAATGTACCTGAAAGAGCTACGGAGCTTTTTGTGGCAGGACCAACGTTATTATTTTTAGCATTGTGAATACTACACATGATTTATGGGGAGAGGTTTTCATAGCATATTTGCTTTTCACGCGAAAGCCATAAACGTAGTACAGGGAACAGGGAAGTTTTGCGGGAACAATGGCATGTGAAATTGCGTTCCGACGCATAAGCCTCGCGTTTAGGCTACGCCAAAGGTACTTACGGTTGTGCCGCTGAGAGCTCTGTTGTAATATCTCTTTCTGATTCATGCGTCCTTTATGAGAATGAATGAGAGGGCGCAATGGAGTCATCGGAGGTATGCCTTTTATTGTGAATAGGATCGTGTTTTAATAAAACCAACACGGCGGATAAAATAAAATTTTATGGTTTTTAAAAGCGCCTTGTTGATCCGTGCAATAATAATGCGTCATTTATGCACGGCTCAACGACCTCCGTGACAGAGCGGCAAGCTCATTGGCTCTGAATCCAGAGGTCACTGGTTCAAATTCCGGATAAAAAACACAAAAATGTATATTTGAACCTCGTTCCAGAGTGGACGATCCTTTAAGTAAGTTCATAGCCCTAGTAAGAGGCCAACATGAAGAATCTATGCTATCTATGGCTCTCTAGTCTTGAAGTAAGAATATATATGGAGAAAGAGCTAAATATTTTTACCCAACCTATACAAATTTACGATAAATCACTTACTCCGGCTTTTTACGTCATAAACCGTGAGAGAGAAAGAGACAAGACAAGTTGTCATATAATATCGCACCACTTTTAGGTATGTGAGCATGTTTTTCGTCTCCCGCGTCTCCGGCGACTCCGCCCACTACGTTTTGTTATGCGACATAACATAAAAGGTTTTTGAGTTTATATCCTATATTTTTGTTGATAATAAACAAAACATTATGTCGACATGTGCTATGAATGGATGTAAACAAGGTGTGTCGATGAAAACTCTAGCCACACCCGACTCAGGAAAAAATCAACAATCCTGACTACACTGTTTCGCAAAGCTATCTCTCCTGGTATATTATTGCTCTGAGGCTCTAGCTGTTTTTAGTGATTAGATTTGAATATCCAGGTAATCTTCAACCCAACTCTACCCCATTTAATTTCCGTCCCATACCTACTTCAGCCATGCAACATATTCCAAAATGGAGATGTCGTAGTCACATTAGCTCCCGGCAGATGTAATGCGGTATAGTGGTATTTCAAAGCAATTATATAAAGGAGGGAGCGCTTCTGTAGTCAGTATTGATGATTTTTGCCTGACTTGGCTAGACCTGGGCGTGGCTAGGACTAGGGCTAGGGTATTTATACATCCATTCATAGCACATGTCGACATAATGTTTTTGTTTATTTGTATGGCCACTTTTTCACAGTATTGTTTCAAACAAAAATATAGCATATAACGTAAAAAACCGTTGAGTTATGTCCAGTTATGTCGCATATCAAAACTTAGTGGGCGGAGTCGCCGGAGACGCGGGAGACGGAGAATGTTTACATACCGAATGGTGGTGCTATATTATTTGAGAATTTGTCTTGTCTCTTTCTCTCTCACGGTTTATATACCTCCTTATATCGGTACTCCAAGAGTGGTATAGTGGTACAGCAGGGTCGATATTTTAGCCAATTACATTTGGAGTTCACCCGAGTGTTAATGCAAACACTTCCTCTTGGGATGCGCTGTAACATCAATCGATCTTATTTGAGACTGAAGATTTGCATATTCAATGCTTGTTCAATCTGTGGAAACGTATTGTGCAGACTGCAGACTAAAGACAGCGGAGTGATATACTACAGACCGGCCTATTGTGCAATGAGGTCAATCGAGATAACCAAGCAGAAACTGGTGTCAACTCGGCCTTCGCGAAATACGTTATTTACTGCTTATGTAATATTCAGGTTATGCTATCCTGTCCCGTGGTTTCGATGACAATCATTGTCACAGTGACACTCGATTTTATTTAAATAAACTAGTTAATAAACGTTCTAGGTAATCAATAATAATTTGACCAGTTAGTAACCGAGTGGACAAACGCATCGGACTCCCACCCGGGCGTCGTGGGTTCCATTCTCTGCTAGCTAAGTCCTCCATCATTGCAAAAGTAACATTTTCCGCTTATTATGATGGTGGTAGAAGTTTTTAAAAATATTGTCAGATTATTCCCGGGATGGTTTGTCTTTCTTTAAAAAAATCATATGATACACACGTAGAAAGCAAAGTGTATTGGGACATTACCTCTACGGGTAAATTCTTAGTAAATTTGGCTATTCTAATATCATAGGTAACGAATATTGTAGAGTATCATTTCTTAATATTTTTAGTGTCACGACCCCTTTAAATAAAAAGTGTAAAAAACCTTACGACCCCCTCACTATATATTTAAAATTTTGAATAAAAAACTTAAACTGCTTACTACTAATACATTTTTATATAAAAATAATAACAATATTTTAAATAATCCCTTCCAATGGCGTAGAATCTTATATATATCTAACTTCTCTTCACTTAGTACCCGAAATTTGCCTACCCACATTAAACCCGCGTTCTATACAAATAATAGCATAGGTATATTATTGAAAAATGCTAAAGATAGAGATAATAAATTAAGTCATTCTGGCATTTATAAAATTTCTTGTAATAATTGTGCTTCATATTATATAGGTAAGACATCTCGCAGTGTAAACATTAGAATAAGTGAACATCTAAGATGCTTAAAAAACAATAATTTTTCAGAGTTCGCCAATCACCTCATTACTACTAATCATGATTTTAATAGAGATACAGGGGTTAAAATTCTTCACCGTTGCAATAAAGGGATAAAATTAGATAACTTAGAAGCACTAGAAATTAGAAAATCATTAAACAGTAAATGCAATATTTTAAACAATCAAATTAATTTATCTTATAGTCCTATCCTAAATATTTTTCCAATAAACCGCTCTGTTATTCCCATAATTTCATCAATTACTCCTTCTCCTTCCAACTCCTAAATATGTATATTTATCTCAGTATTTTGTATTTCAGATTAATTTAATATTGTCCTGATGATGGAAGGGTACTTCCGAAACCGGTAGACAAAATATTAAATAAAAAAGTGGTTAAAAACAAAGTATATATGTTCTATTTATTATATATTTTAACGTTTATCAACGTCTTACATTACCAACATGAACATGAATGTGTTAACGTTGCCAATAATACCATTTACCACTTCTTCTTACTTCTGCGGAAAAACTAAATACAAAAATCGTCTATTATCACTTGGAAATAATTTACTTATGTGTGTTTTAAATGTCTATCTACGTATTGAAAACCATTTAATTGAAAAACAAACTCAACCGTCGCATTAATTAATTAATGAACACATCTTTATTTGTTAGTTTATTAGTAAGTAGGTATATGTAGCACTTTATTACAATTTGAAATTCATTATTTAATAAAAAGATCTTTCGTATACGTGACTTATTTTATTGACAGATTACGACCCCCCCCCCTATACCCGCCCGCAACCCGCAGGTTGAGAAACGATGTTGTAGAGGGTAGTTAGCACTAAGCATATGTTATAACTTGGATTCATTTTTATTCATACTATGTCCCATACATACTCTTATGTTATCCCGAATCTTAAAATGACCCAGCACACGCAATTGCTCCACTTGATCATTCCTTGCGCGTCTTCGACATCTGTAGCCATCCACATAGTACGTGTCATAAAAGGGATACTGCTGATAGCTTCGTTATAACCGTTTCCTCTTTCTCACGAGGGACGCATATTACAAATATACGTTGCAACGGAGCTTTCAGCGGCAGGATCATAATATTACCCGTAAAAAGTCTAAATCACAAACAACAATATTCAAACAAAGCCTTCGAGGCGTTTTTATTATAAGTTTAATATCGTCCTTGATGATTCCATGTCGAGAATTATACTCTAATTGCACTCTAACAAAGCAACGAAGCAATACTACAAAATAAAAAGCATTAAACACTTACAACTTCAACAGAAAAGACGAATTCTAGTAATAAAGCCCTTTTACGAAAAACTCCGCAGAATTGTCTGCATTACCAGGATACCATAGCCATGAACAGTAACCGACCAACTGAATAATATTACTGTTGATACTTATACGTCACCTACTCAGTACAGAGCAGACCCGGGTGACTCAGGCAAGTACTCTCACTATATAGCCAGGTAATCTAAACACCTCTCCAGAGCAGCTGCTCAGTGACGACTTAATGAGCTTCTACTGTCAGCTCCCGACGGTGATAGATGATGGCGTACGAGCATGGCCATCGGGTCCCAAGTAGGCTAATCGCGGAAACAAGCAAATATTACTTGCGGTTAGCTAGTTCTATGTAGGGATTAAAATAATTACCTATTTAATGATTTAATAAAACAAATTTGTAACTTTATTCCACTTTTATTATTTTGACTGGACCGGTTTCAGCCTATGACGGCCATCTTCAGACTAGTACAAATGTTTGTTAACCTACGGCTTATATACTATTTTTGGGGATGTTAGGGGTAGTAAACAATGATTTTACTTTAATTATATTCATCAGTATTGTTGCATGATTTTAATAGTTACAGGGTAAAAGTTACTTTTAATTTATTGGTATTACTATTTTATATATCTATCTGGAATATTTATTTATTTTATTTGATATTTAAGATGGGTTACAGTTGCATTTCTATAAATATGAATTGACAATGTATTTATATAATGAAAGGTTGGTGAATACTGATTGTTAATGAGTTTACTTTAGGTTTTCCCATCTCAATTGTGATGTCCAGATGTACAACATAATTTTCTAATTATTGGGTTACTCCCAGCATTATGGTATATTAGTTTTATGATTCTATTCATTATGCACTGTTAGAGTAGATTACTTCTATTATTATAATTTCTCGGTATCAAGGAATTTTTGAGTGCTATGCACTTTGGTAATGACTTACATTTATTGTTATTACCTATTGATTGTTTGGGATTTTTTAAGTGCATTTACATTATGATATGTTTTTAGTTAGGAATATACATTATTACATTGGATCGGCTGATAAAATTATAATGGGTATAATAGCATAGTATAATAGGGTATTATAATTTTATCATCCGATCCAATGTAATAATGTATATTCCTAACTAAAAACATATCATAATGTAAATGCACTTAAAAAATCCTAAACAATCAATAGGTAATAACAATAAATGTAAGTCATTACCAAAGTGCATAGCACTCAAAAATTCCTTGATACCGAGAAATTATAATAATAGAAGTAATCTACTCTAACAGTGCATAATGAATAGAATCATAAAACTAATATACCATAATGCTGGGAGTAACCCAATAATTAGAAAATTATGCTGTACATCTGGACATCACAATTGAGATGGGAAAACCTAAAGTAAACTCATTAACAATCAGTATTCACCAACCTTTCATTATATAAATACATTGTCAATTCATATTTATAGAAATGCAACTGTAACCCATCTTAAATATCAAATAAAATAAATAAATATTCCAGATAGATATATAAAATAGTAATACCAATAAATTAAAAGTAACTTTTACCCTGTAACTATTAAAATCATGCAACAATACTGATGAATATAATTAAAGTAAAATCATTGTTTACTACCCCTAACATCCCCAAAAATAGTATATAAGCCGTAGGTTAACAAACATTTGTACTAGTCTGAAGATGGCCGTCATAGGCTGAAACCGGTCCAGTCAAAATAATAAAAGTGGAATAAAGTTACAAATTTGTTTTATTAAATCATTAAAATGGAATTCCACCACGAATTAACAGTTTCAAAATTAGAAATAATTACCTATTTAACATTTTCACCGTGGGATTTTACAATTATTGTTTAATGAATTGCAAAGTGATTATTACTAATGAAAATGAAAAGATAACTTTATATAAGACCACTGATATTATTTTAATTTTTATGACCGACCGGTTTCGATTAGTCTAAACATCATCAGGGTACAAAATTAAACTAAACAAAAAATACAAAGTGCGCTGTTTACATACACACAGAGGGAGAAGACAATAAAAATAAAATAAGAGAACAGCGAAAAACAATAGAATAACATTTGAAATTATAAAAAAGGAACAGAGAGAAAGAAACAGAAAATATGAAATGAAAGAAGCAAAACGTGTGAAGGTGATTAAAGAATAATGATAAATCTGTGGTCTTCTTATACAAAGTTACTATTTCATTTTCATTAAATATGTCAAACCACCAAGTGATTGCTTTCTGCGAAAATATAATGTTTTATTACTAAATAATGAATAAGATCTCATAAACCAGCATCCCTATAAAGAAAGCTCAGTTGTTGAATCCCTAATCCAGATTGCGTCTACATAACGATTATTATGCAAATCTTTTTCCTCGAGCTTGCGATGGAAAATATCTGTGTTCACTACAATAAGCCTTTGGAATAATAAGTTCTTGCGTTTAGTGTCTAGCGGGTAGGTAATAATAAGTAAGGCACGGTCTCTGGCCAATAAGAACGTGAATATGCACCTCTGTACTAAACATCACCCGCGAGCGCATTCATTGCACGTTACGCGAAAGCGTGCATCAATTCTAAAGTGCGAGATATCATATATATCAGTACACCCTTGGAGGACATGGAGAGGTACCTTTGCGAAACTGTGTAGTCAGGACGGTTGACTTTATACTGACTCGATAGAAAGAGAAAGATATATTAAAATATGTTGGATACCTTATTAGTTACCGCCAACGTGGAATTCGGACATTTTTAATAAACATTTTTGAACACATTAAACGAACAATATCAATACACAATTAAAATGATTTATAAAGTCAAAATATCACACAAACACTAATAACAGAAGGTTTTCCTAAATAATGATGAAAGCTTTTTGTTGATTTTATGTCTTTATATCATTAAAAATGTGAAAATTCTAACGTTCCGTCAAAAATATCTTAAACTGTTGAAATACCTGTGAAAATCGATGTTTTATAATCTTTGTTTGGTCTTATTTGAATATTCACGCATAGCACATTTCACCATCATGTTTGATTTGTTGTATAACCACTGCAATTTTTTTTAATCAACACAAATATAGGAAATAACCTTAAAAGCCGTTGACGTAAGTTATACGACTCGATGATGTGCTGAAGTGATGAAATATTATGTGATGACTTTTCTTGTATCTTTCTCTCTCATGGTATATGACGTAAAAACCCGTAGAAAGTGATTTATCGCTAATTTGTATAGGTTGAGTAAAAATATTTAGCTCTCTCTTAATGCATATTCTTACTCCATGAGTACGCCACTATGCATGAAGGCTTGGAGTAACAATATATGGAGAGAGAGAGCTAATTATTTTTACCCAACCTATACAAATTTGGGATAAATGACTTTCTCCGGGTTTTTACGTCGTACACCATGAGAGACAAAGATACAACAAAAAATCGCAAAATATCACACCGTTTTTAGGTATTGTAAGGATGTTTTCCGTCTCCCGCGTCTCCGGCGACTCCGCCCACTAAGCTTCATTCTTGACAGCGCGTTAGGATTATCGAATTACTAAGTATATAAACACATTATATTAACTATAAACTTCCATTATTATTTAAGCAAACGTTATGCTATTAGTTTTGTAAGATATTCTGAATCTAAAAATTATTTAATAGTATTTTTGATATCGTTTTGTTATACGAACGCTGTTTGAGGTTATGTCCTATATTTGTTTGTTTGTAAAAAAAAAAGGTGTGTCTATGAAAACCCTAGCCACGCCTGTTCAGAGTAGTCAGGCAAAATTCATAAAAAACTGACTACACTGCCTTGGATAGGTAGGTCTCTATATATATCAATACTCTAAGCATCAAGGTGCACTGAATTCAATTTGCACAAACTGCACGGAGTCACTACGGCCGCGGTTCGGCGGGGCTGGATCACGCTTCTGCGCTCGGAGCTTTGCGTTCGACTCAAAGCTGTAAATTAAAAACGCAAATGGAAAATTTAACGATGCTCACACGATGAAATCCGGCGGCGAGGTGGTAGTTGCCGCAGACGAATTTTATCGACGTTTGTGACGCATCGGTGAGAGATTCGGCAGAAGAAAATAAGACCGAGTAAAAAACCTCACAGAATGAATCACTGTAACTTTGTGTGCGCCAGTTTATTTTATTGCAACATGCCAACCGGTTTCGGTACAAGTTTGTCTTGAGTGCAATGATTATGAGATATCTTGTAGGTACTCTGCTCTGGTGGAGGCAGCTTTGTGTCGAAATCGGTTGGCGTGTTGTCACGAAATAAAGTATTTGTTTTTTGTTTGTTTTCTTGATTTAACTACCCGGAGCCAATGGGACTATGGCATACTAAATTGGGGTATGTTATGAAACTTGAGAAAGTGGGGAGGGGTAGGCTAGGGGAGAAGAAAGGTTGTAAAAGACCTGACTAGTCTTAGATAAGTGAGATCTAGTCAGGTTCAACCCATTTGAAGCAACGGTTTATATTAATGCAATGCAATCAACATGCGGGTACTGTTGGGCTTGAATGCTATGGAAATTAGATCACTGAGGCGTATGTGCGCATGTGTGACCGTGTTAAAAATGTGGATATCCGGAAAGGATGCAAGGTTGATGTAAGCGTAATAAATAGGATCAAGGAATGGACGCTTAGATGATTTGGGCACGTAGAGCGAATGAGCGAAGCAAGGAGTGTGAAAAGAATATATGATGCGAAAGTGAATAGAAGAAGTCGGGGACGCCCGAGAAAGACATTGCACGATCAAGTGAATCATATTCTTGAATCGGGCCATGCGAAGAGTCAGAATAACAGAACAGTCTGATGAGACGATTTATGAATGTGAATGAAGCACGGAGCGTGTGCCAAGACACAGATGTATGGCGGTCTGTCCTCTCTGCCTACTCCTGTTGCGAAACGGCGCGACGGTTAGTTAGTTAGCTTAGTCTTATTTTCATGACCGGTCGGTAGCTGAGTGGACAAACGCGTCGGATTCCCATCCGGGCGTCGTGTGTTCAATTCCTCTGCTGGCTAAGTCCTCCATCATTGCACAAGCAACATTTTCCGCTTCTTATGATGGCAGTAGGAGTTTTTCAAATATTGTCGGGTTATTTGTAACCCGGGAATGTTTCTCTCTTTAAAAAAAAAAAAAACTACAAAATCTCCTACTAAAGCGTCAAATTACAGTGCTTTATTTAACAATGTTCGCAATTAGAAAGCTAATCATGTCCAAAAGGGAAAACTTTACGATTCAAACACGACAACAAAGTAGAAGCAAGCTTCCTTGTAACAAAGGAGGTGAATTCATACAATATTGTATTTCTATTTCCGAGTCGGCGTCGTTAACCTCCACGTCTGCAGTAGGCGCTAGGCAGTAATTAAGCGGCATATTAGTTTCTGCAGTTCGAGAGATGCTCGGTGTGTTATGTATTCTGTCGTTTAGATGTTTAGACGCTTCGAGCGACGGCGCTAAACAATTTGTCCAAATATAACCCCGAAGCATCTAATTTACAAGCGCTCGTATCCAGCCACGACCCCGAGCCAAGTGGCGCCCGGAGAAACTACAAGATTGCCGCATTTACAAATCTAAAAGTTTATGATGCTTTCACTATTTTATATATTGTACACTTCCCTTAAGGGGAAGTGGTGAAATGTTTTGAAAACTGTGTGTAAATATTAATAGGTACTTTAACACTTCTTTGTGAAATATCACCTCAAGGGCGCTAATATTTAATTACCCCCACAGTACTAATTGCGCAATTCATATTAAATCTATACAGGATCATTGACCAACTAGTACCCAATATCTTCTGTAATACGAGTTACCTGTGTTGTGGATGTCATTTTGTGCAATATACCATATACGATATATACAAATGGACCTGAGGCGTTCGCTAGTACCATCGCCCGTTTGATCACGGCCTTCCGGTGCCGGCACTGGAACCGTCCATACGTCACGAGTAACCGGTTCCAAAGTTCCAGTGCTTTTCGTTTTCAGAATATCGCTAGCACCCCCCCCATGAAATAATAAAATATTACAGGAATCCTTTCTTTATAAAATAAATATTCTTCGCGGACATTTTCTGGCACCGGGAACTGGTTCCAAAAATAATTGGAACTGGAACCGCAAGTACACCCAATTTCTAATCCCTACCTTCAAAGGGTAGTGGTCTACACATTAGACTTCATTATTGGGGACGTTGCGAATTCGATTCCCGTATCGAAAATTAATATTAAAATTGATTTTTCATTAATTACATATGAGAACGTGTGCCGTGCGAACGGGTTCTGAGGCAGTAACCTGGCCTACTCCAAAAGCGCCCCCTTAAGATCGGGCCTGCATGTATCTACATGGCTTCAGGATGTACACGTTGTGTAGTATTTGTTTAGGTCCGTTTAGCGACGGCACGAAGTTTTGTGTGGAAGACCAGTTACTTGTTCAGAGTGTCACGAGTCTTGGGCGAACAACAGGTTGGACGAGAACAGGGGGCCGTGCTTCCTTATGGGTGTGAACAACATTACTGCCACGATACTAAAATAAGACAGAGATGCGGCAGCTAAGCTAAAACAATCGATACAAAAAGTATGCGAGGAAATTCGTGGACTATGGAAGCAATAAATCAGGAAATATGCCACTAAAGCGTGATAAAATAATAAGTAGTAAGTACATATCAACAAAAAAAACCTTGAAACATGTGTATGTAAACATGAACCACGTGATACGAGGAGCGTGCCAACAGAAAAACGCATTATACTAACAGCGGACTTGTTCCACCTATGTCTTAATTGTGTGATGAAAAATCAGAGATGTATCTCACGCAAAATGACACGGGTGGAAACTAACAGCCCGACCACTAGACATGATTTATATTGGGATAATTAAAAAAAAAGAACAGACTGGAGCTGAGCGCGATATAAATATATTAGACCGAAATAGAAACGCTTAGAAATGGGTGATCTTAAGCGATGAAATGTCATTCCTAAAGAAGTTCTCAAATCTGTTGACTGAATAAAAATATTATCTGTTGCTTACCAATGCTATTAATAATTACTATACACTAATAAAAACTGTTTTTACTCAGTAAAATGAATTGCGCATTGCACAATATAAAGGAATTGCCGTCAATTTAAATAATCACAAATATTTAGATGCCAGCGGAAAACCGTAACATTTTATACATTATCTTAATAAAAAAATATTTTTTATAGGTATTTTGACAGTTTAAAACTCTTAAGTCTAAACATTAAAAAATCTAATTCCAATAAAAACTAGATCGTTAGCGTCGCAATTCAGTAAAAGTTGTTGTAATGAAAATTAAAAACAATTCATTCCACTGCTTTTAAAAGGGCACCAAAATCTTTTTTTCTTTCCTGTGCGTCTTTATAATGCATTTTATTTATTTATTGTTGATATATGACATAATAGGTAAGTTAAGAAGAAAAAAAAAATTATATTCCATTATTATTGACAAAATTAACTTCGAGCGTCATAAAGCTACTATGAAAAAAGGTGAAGGTGGAAATATTACTAAACTAATTTTGAATTAAGTAGATGAAAATAAGACTAAGCTAACTAACTAACCATCACGCCGTTTCTCCGCAGGGGTAGGCAGAGAGGACGGACCGCCATATAACTCTGTTTTGGCACACACTCCTTGCTTCATTTACATTCATACATCGTCTCATAAATAGAATTATGTTATTCTGACTCTTCACATGACCCGATTCAAATATTTGATTTACTTGATCGTGCCATGTCTTTCTCGGGCGTCCTCCACTTCTTCTTCCATTCACTTTCGCATCATATATTCTTTTCACACTCCTTTCTTCGTTGTAGGTATATAAAATTATGTAATATTTTTATGACAGTGAAGTTTATATCTTCAGTAAAAAGTAGGGAGGCTGATTTAAAATTCATCTGCAGAAGGAGAGATCAAACAGTTTGCTCACGTTTCTCTCACGGATTCGTGTAGCAGTAGGCTATTGTTTGTTTCTTGTTTTTGTGAATAATATTATGTTCCATTATACGACTTGGGACCACCTCGTTCACAAGCTCAGGCGACGCGTTGAATTGATACATATTTTTATTGCAATACATTGTATGAGAACGTCGAAGAAATCAAGACACTCATTTCAGTAAAACATTCTACTTAATGGAGTAGAAACTCAAGAAAATGCCACAAGAGTGAAAGTCTTGAGAAGTAAACATGGGAGTTTAAGTTCATCGGGTTCATTTGAAAGCTGAATTGACAATGCGAGTGAATGGTCAAATGTCACTAAATACAAATGGTATTTGAAACCTATAAATATAGCATGTACTACCGGTAGTGATACGTAGGTACATATTTGTAGGTACATAAAACCAAATGTGGATATCCGGAAAGAATGGACGCTTAGATGGTTTGGGCATGTAGAGCGAATGAACGAAGAAAGGAGTGTGAAAAGAATATATGATGCGAAAGTGAATTCGGGGACGCTGGAGGAAGACACGATACGATCAAGTGAATCAAATATTTGAATGTTGAATCGGGCAATGTCATAATAACAGAAGGGTATGTATGAGACAATGTATGAATGTGAATGAAGCAAAGAGTGTGCCAAGACAGAGTTGAATGGCGGTCTGTCATCTCTGCCTACCATTGCGGAGAAACAGCATGATGATTAGTTAGTTATATCACCAGATAATATTAGGTGTGACAAAAACATTGTTAGTCTAAAACACGAAATCTTATAAACCATCTTTTTTGTCATTCAACTCTTAAATTTTCAGATATCTGTTTACTGAAATGGCAAAAACTGTTGAAAAATGAGCACTGACGCCATGAAACAGCTTTTCTGTCTAAAAAATATACTCACAACTTTCATCATCAATATGAGCTATATAAAATCAATTTAATTAGTAAAAATAATAAAACAAGATGCTGTATGGTTTATTCCAAGTTCCTCAATTGCTAAAACCCGGGCGAAATTGAAGAGTAATTCTTTATCAGAATCATTATATGTACGTTGTTATTGTTAGGTATAACAATGCGAGGAGAAGTACTCCCTCATGTTGGAGAGGGTTCAGAAGAAATTTCTGAGATTTCTCTACTTGAGGGAGTACGGTTAATACCCGTGGCTCTATCCGACTGAGTTTCTCTTGGGTATGCTGGGAACAAACCATCTACGGGTCAGAAGGGATGTGTACATCGTCACCCATTTCTTCAAATTGATACGTGGATGTTTCGAAAACTTAGCTATCATGGAGAGCATTAACTTTTATGTTCCCGATGGTTATCGCCGTCATCGACAGCATAGATTGTTTTATCTCCCGGCCTGCAGGACTAACTTGCCAATGGTCATGCCGGTGGGGAGGGCACTCTTGCTGTTGAATCGAATCGCTTCGGATATCGATATTTTTTGCATCAGCGAAACTGTATTTGAACAGCAAGTTTTATTGCTGCTTGCTTAACTTGTATTTACTATAAATCTATTCTGTTTAGTTATAAAATCTTGTTTTATATTGTATATTATATGCAGTGTACTCTGTTTTTTGTTTACTCCATATATATTTTTTTGTGCATATCTTTAATAACGCCTTAAAATTTTATTTTGTAATGTTATTAAAATGAATAAAGAAATTGAATTGAATTGAATCGCCGATTAGCAGACTGAATTACTCATTACAAAAGAAGGGACACGTCTAAAATGCCCATGTACCTTTTAGTATTGTCATCACGTGGACATTCAATGAAAATAAGTCAATCAAACAAGCAGCGCCATAAAGGTGTGGCAAGGGTCGCGCTTAACGGAACGGAAATGTTTCGAACTGTCTTCGAATAGGTGTTTCCTGAAATGTGATCCTGGCCGCCGAGGAGACCTGCTTTGCATTTCAAACACAATATTACAAGTCCAGCGAGTCATCGAGCCATTGTTTTGCTTCCATATAGTATAGGTGCATACCCAATACGTACGATAGACTGGAAAGGGGCAAAACATTGAATTCGGTTCGGCCGTGGCTGGGTCGGTGGCAGGGCAGGCTAAATTACCGATAAATGGTAAATCGGTTAAAATGTGTGATATATAATATGGTGTACCGGTAATTTATCAGTAATTATGGATGTAAAGGGGATTGTTATGGCACAAAGTAAAAAAAAAACAGAAAATCAAATAAATATTTATATTTTACTTTGACATGAAGCACTCACTTTGTGGAAAGACATAATTAAATTTTAAACAAAAGTAACTTAGTTTTAACACCACTTTATTGGATACATAAACCAACCGGTTTCGGCTCTACCTGAAGCTTCTTCAGGGCTGAACAAATATGTATTGTATATGTATACAAACAATACATATTTGTTCAGCCCTGAAGAAGGTTCAGGTAGAGCCGAAACCGGTTGGTTTATGTATCCAATAAAGTGGTGTTAAAACTAAGTTACTTTTATTTAAAATTTAAATATTTTTATATTATGAAAATACATCTGATATTTTTTCTACCGTAAAAAGTCTGTCGTACACACTCGCTATGGGAACAATAACGTGCCAGCTACAAACGACGGTCTCTGTGGTCGAGTGGTAAGACGCTCGACTACGAATTCAAAGGGCGCGGGTTCAAACCCGGCGTGCGAAAATAACTTTAATTTAGACTTTGACATGAAGCACTCACTTTGTGGTAAGACATAATTAAATTTAAATAAAAGTAACTTTGTTTTGACAACACTTTATTAGATACATATACCAACCGGTTTCGCCTCTACCTGAACCTTCTACAGGTTTGAACAAATATGTATTACATATTTGCAATACATATTTGTTCAACCCCGAAGAAGGTTCAGGTACAGCCGAAACCGGTTGGTATATGTATCTAATAAAGTGTTTTATTTAATAAATATTTGTTATAACACATATAATTCATATGAAATAATATAAAGTCTATTTAATATAAGTATGGCACGTTCCAGAGTGGTAGATACTAAGTAACGCCCTGGTGAAAGACCATCATTCAAAATTGACATGGCTTTATCCGTGTTTGGTGACCAGATCTGAATAGCCAGGTACTTCCCAACCTTCCTCTTCCTCTTCCGCATCACCTTCCCTTCCCTACTACCTTCAGCCTCACAATATTTATATACAGCGCCCTTGAGGTGATTTTCCACAAAAACGGCGCTATAAAAATCATCCAAAAATAATATACCCCAATTGGGGATGCCATAGTCTCACTGGCTCTAGGTTGGGAGCAGTTGGGACTCTTGTGCGGTATTCAGTATAATTTAAAAAAAAAAACGAAAGTGCTGCCATCTTTAATATTCAAAGAGAATTTTCAATTTTTTAAGGAAACATCAAATTTGATGAAAATATATATTACAATGGTTATCAATTTATTGTAGACAGGCTATTTAAACAAATCTTTCTCAGAAGATGAGTTGACTGAGCTTATAGTAGAATGTTGAACGTGACATCATTTAGGCTGGATCAAAAAGCTCAATGAGAGTGATTATACACTAACTGGGTGTAAAGTTTTAAAAAAAAAATCTTTTTTTTTTAAATGTATACTAAGTGGTTGATAGCCTGGTGGGTAGGACTCTTGACTAGCAGCCGTAGGGGTCAAAGTCGTACTCGTCGGGTAGCCGAATCACTCGCTTTTTAACACAACTTATGCATAATCATCCAGTTCAACATTCCTTGCCGTAATTGCAGTTCCTCAATCATCACTCTACTAATTATGAATATCATTCTCCACTGTCCAGAATGTCGAGACTCGGTAACTCAAGCCATGGTCTTGAAAATTTTGTTACCAGTTTAAATGATTTTTGTAATTCTTTACGACTCTAAAACTTTGACTTGAATGTTCTTTCTAATGTATATTTTTTCATTGCTTTTTTATAATATTTTGTATGTTATGTGCTGTTCTTTCTCTGTTGCTCTTTTTTCCCATTTCGTGTTATTTATTTATTTTGTAATTGGACAAAAGTCCGTTAGTTTAGAAATAAATAAATAATGAAAAGGTGTATTCTATAAATCTTCTGAAATACCGGTCATAAGAAACATTTACCGGTAATAAAGAAATTAGCCATATTTCTCGGTTATGCACACCCTAGTTTAGTTGGCGGTCGACTGGTTGGCAGTGGCTTGATGCCAATGTCACGAGCGGGAGGCGAACGCTAAACCCCCAGACAAAGCGGCCACTGCGCGACGCCGGACGAATACCAAAAGCCAAACCCCGGCCGTCCAATAACTCACCTGTGCAGCTGCGCCGGGCCCACTGCCCACACTGGCTGCCGGGAGATGTGGATGTTGAGGACTCATAAAACGTGGAATATTATAGTATGCATTGTGCACGCACGTTTATATGCAGTTACTTTGATTTGACCGGCAAATCAACATTGCGTTTTGGTCGACATACGATTGTTCCAATACAAATATGACTAATTCGAGTAGAATGTTTGTAAGCAACAATTACTCATTTTCAAAGTCACTTAGTATTTTTTAATACCAACTTAACGTTGTGAGGTTGAAGGTAACGACACTTAATATTTGGCAGAGGTACAATAACTATTTAGTAAAATAGTGTGAGTTGATTAATAAAATGCATGTAAAACATTTGGCTTGTTTAAAGGATATAATATATAAATAAAATTTATTTGCGAACGCCGGGTTTTAAATCGCAACCTCTGGATTCGTAGTCGAGCGTCTTACCACTCGACCATGCAGACCGTCATGCCCGGGGCTATGCCCGAGTTCACACATGATTATCTTATACGTTTAAATGTATATTTCAAAGATCGATAGCTTACGATAGAAATGACGTTGGAAGCTGAAAATTATTGACCGATCCAGAAATTCCAGACAGAAAACGCTGTACGCCAGAGCTTTCCGTTCGAGAGTTTTTGCCGCTACATACAAATCGGTTTTCTGCTGTTGATAATATAGAATACCAAACACTATATCCACTGAAGATATATACAAATCATCAAAATATTATTATCACTACACAAAAGTAGCTAAAAAACAATTAATATATATTTTCAAACAATAAAAGAACACGTACTATTTTTAATCGAAATTTACTTTTCCAATATTTGCATACATTGCATTATAATTAATTCAGTTTTTTTTTCTTCTTTTTTTAATAATAAATATCAAAAAGTTCTATAAAAATATCAAAGTAAAACCGTCAAAAGATGACCAATACGGGCGGTAAGTTGATAATGATATTATTTGAATACACATTCCGAAGACACACCAAACCATTAAAATTTACATGATAACAAAAGAGTTCCACAGCTTCTGAAAGTGAGGTAGGTGATTTAAGGACAAAAGTCAAAAGAATACCTTTTCATTTCAACCAGTAAATAATGAGCCACTCTCGGACAATTTTCTAAGCAGGTACTCGTAAACCGTTGGGACGTGGTGGGAATAGTGATTGGTGAGAATGGTGAGTTTCGGGCCGTCCAAACCGGATATTGGTACGTGTGGCGAAAATAATAATAAAGGGGAAGGCCTCGATTACAACCACGAAGACGATTATAATAAGCAGCGAAAGAGGCAAACATACAAACAAACAAACGGTTACTTGACCAATGAAAGCAATTGAAATAACGACGAAGCGGAGGAATCATCGTCATATTATTATTATCAATTAAAGAGCTTAAACTTATTTGAATCCCTAAAAAACGAGACTGGTCTAAAGTGTGTAAATTTATACATAATATATAAAATTTGGAATTTTCTTTTCTTCATAAAAGTGTACAGAATTACGAAACTAATGTAAATAGAATAAGATTACCACATTTGAAAAAAGAGCTTCGTAAATGCCTTATTTATAGAGGACTAAAAATGAATGATGAGAAGCCTGAAAGTATTAAAATTGAAGGAAGAATGAGTGTATAAATGTTATGTTTACTGCTTATAAAATATGAACGTTATATTATAAAATATGAAAAATGACTTGCACATATAATTATTCGTTTATTTACATTTTAATATGAACTAACTCAATAAATAATATAAAACATATTACTTGATTGATAAATATAAATAATAATAACATTAAAAAAAAGAGAAAGACAACCATTCCCGGGTTACGAATAACCTGACAATATTTGAAAAACTCCTACTGCCATCATAATAAGCAGAAGATGTTGCTTGTGCAATGATGGAGGACTTAGCTAGCAGAGGAATTGAACCCACGTCGAATAGTGGGAATCCGACGCGTTTGTTCACTCAGCTACTAACCGGTCAAGCATTGAATTAATATTTAGCAACTCATTTAAGTGATGGTTCACCTGAAGTGAACTTTACTCCACAACTTTAATAAAGTATTTAGGGGCACTCTTCTTAGTTTCAAATACTCTTTATAATCTGGTTGTTTACATAGTAAACAATCTAAGCTAACCTAACATAACTATAGACAATATTTGAAAAACTCCTACTGCCATCATAATAAGCAGAAGATGTTGCTTGTGCAATGATGGAGGACTTAGCTAGCAGAGGAATTGAACCCACGTCGAATAGTGGGAATCCGACGCGTTTGTTCACTCATTTACTAACCGGTCAAGCATTGAATTAATATTTAGCAACTCATTTAAGTGATAGTTCACCTGAAGTGAACTTTACTCCACAACTTTAATAAAGTATTTAGGGGCACTCTTCTTAGTTACAAATACTCTTTATAATCTGGTTGTTTACATAGTTAACAATCTAAGCTAACCTAACATAACTCTACGAATAACAATAAAAGTCTACTAAGGGTTGTTTATTTTACTAAAAGTTAGTCCCACAGTAATGTTTACTGATGTTTATCAAGCTAACCGTCAACATTTAAAATGAATCAAAGAGTGCAACATATATTAAAGATTTACGAGAGATATTGTTAAAATATGAATGTAACATTAGAGCGGGTTGTTCGTGGTACCAAAAGCAGTAATTAAACATTATGACAAATCAGTAAAGTTGCCAAAGCTTCGTATTTTAAACTCGGTTCTAATATTGAAAACTGTATTTTTTTTCAGTTTTACGTGTCAGGGCAGTGGAAACACTCAATCAAAAATTCGTTTTGACAACTGTACTATAGATTTTAGATTTTAGCCACCGCTTTAATAATAATAATAAAGTTTTATTCCAGAAGGTATGCAGGAGTAGTGCAATGCAATACCTTTAGTTAAATCGATTTATTCCACGGAAGAAACAATCGAACCTTGGTATGTATATAAACATTAAACAAAATGGTTGTATATGTTTATGGTGGTCTCTAGAATGTATCAAGGCATGTATAAATATTACGATGTTAACGTATTCCGTATTTTTGCACGTGGGAATGTCAAAGGATAATAATATTTTATGTCATACGCAGGTGTTCAAAGAAAGAATAAACTATTATGGCAAACGTTCCAAGAACATGTTGAAATATATTAATCCTGTGATAATTGGTAAGAAACCTTACAATTACAGGTTTGGAAATATGACCATAATCACAATTATGATTATTTCCAGGAAAGTATCGCCCTAAGCCGGAAAAGCATGAAGTTTTACGTAATTTGGAGGAACACTAATCCGCCAGGCTTCTAAAGTTTCCTAGTAAATCACCAACACCTGATATTTTAACTAATGAAAAAGAAAACCACGGAAAAATAAAATATATTTTTAATGTAGACGAAATTAACGTGAAAGTTAAAAATTTATTGAACTCGACGCAAACGACTTTCATACACAAAGGATAATTCTTTATTTCGATTCTGAAAGAATGACGATATTAATTTTGGTTTCCAGAACATTTTTGTTGTTGTTGGATTTATTAAAATAATAACTGCGATTTATCAGAAAGTCCATCATTTAATTGAAAAAAGAAAAGTTTTTATATAAGAAAGCATTTTGCAAAAGTTTTTCACGAAAGAACGAAAATAATAAATAGGGACTGTATTTATATTAATTGAAAAAAAGCAACTGAATATCGTTGGGAAATACTATATCGTCGCCGGAGAGGCAAAAGGTTTGAAGAGCCATTTTGGGAAGTTTACACCAGAGAACTTAAAAGTTTTTGTTTTACAATAAAATGCACAAGTCTTCAGTACCTGGTTAGTTTTTAAAAAAGTTAACTCAGGTAACTAAATGCTTTCACTGAGTTACCCGAAGCGACAAAAACCCACACTTGTGTCTCTCGACTCAAGCCTTCTCCCAAATGGTAAATATATTTTAGATGGCTGAAGGGCCACAAAAGTCTTCAGAATCAAAAGGGAGCCAAAGCTTTCGATGCAGAAAAAAGAACTGATCAAAACTGCATATTCAACACATTTTGACCAAAGTGTCGCTTAAGCCCTTTTGCCTTTCCAGTGACGATATAGATATTAACAGACGCGCTTTTCACAGATTAGGTTTCCAAAACGGAATGATTTATGAATCAACTACAGCAGGTTAACCTGCCATTTTCACCCCGAGTTCGAAAGAGATACAATTTAGATTTGTTGTCAAATTATTCTAGTACAGGCTTTCCAAACGTCAATCTTATTTGGCAGACATTTGAACGGAAGCCAGCCGTCACAACAACGTAGAATCACAGGAAGCCGCGATACAACACCGTTGTACGTATCACATCAGCCACCGGGCGAAACAAGGCTATTTCAGTTCTGAGAAAAACGTGATGTTTTGACGGGCCTTTGTTTACGGCCACAGTTTCCCATGGGAGCCAAATCTGAAGATCTGCCCGCATAAATAATTCAGGCGCGGCATACGTCACGACCCGATAACGAAATGAATGTTCCTTATCACAGATGGAAAGCTATTAAATTAAATTGGAAACGGTTCATTAAACTTCATTATCAATATCACAACACCCACCCCAATGAAAGAGACGATTGAAAACTTCATGTTGATGTATTTTTACGTTCCTCAGGAATTAAACCCGTAACTGGCCCGCTCAAGTCATAAAGAGACCACTTTTCATTAGAGGTCAAGAAGGTTAGATTAAATATGATTGTACCGAGGGATACATTGTAACAAAACACACGTTCGTTAAATAATTAAATAATATTGACTATCCGTAAACGAGCATTATAATACCACTGGATAAAGGGGTAATTATTAGGGAAATGTGTTGGATAAGATTTTTTACAATATTACAAAGGAAACTAACATAAAATACCTACTTATATACATTATATTCTTTGAACAAACAAAATGTTATACATGCATTTTATTGATCAACTTACACTATTTTACTAAATAGTTATTGTACCTATCCCAAATATTATTTATCGTTATTCTTTGACCATTAACAAAAATGTTTACCATAAAAAAATCTATCATTGGCAATGCTTGAATTAACTATAATTAATTTCCAATGTGAGTACGTACGTACGTACGAGTGTAAAGTTTTCAAATTTGGAACTGAAGTAATAGAAATTTTCAAATTGAATGATTTATTTAAGTAGACATTATTCTATATTTGAAATGGGTTTTTTTTCGTAGAAAGTTAACACTTTGTAGTTTGACATAGTTAATGAAAATGAAATAATAACTTTGCATAAGACCACAGATTTTATTGATTAAACTAATTTAACCTGTACCCTGAAGATGCTTAGGCTAAGCGAAACCGGTCGGTCATAAAAATAATAATAAAATCTATGGTCTCAAACAAAGTTATTATTTCATTTTCATTTAATAATATTTTTTTCTTGGCAAGTCTAGTTACATCACATCCAGTGATATTTCACGGGTAACAACTAGTCATTCTATAAAAGCGGTTGTATATAGGGTGGTCGTATAGGAGATAAATATTACCCAAGCATGTGTGGGAACGACTCAAAGAGTGCGCGGTGCAAGAGTGCGGGCGAAGTCCAGCGACAGATTTTTATCTCCATCAGAAAAACTGCCTCCCTGAAGTGATGACTTTCATCGGCGATGCATCGTGGGAGATTGCATCTAAAATTCTTACTTGCTGTTTGTTTGTGGAGATCGGGAGATATTCAAGGGGTTTATGGGGACGTTTCAAAGGGTATAACGACCTGAGATATGTCCATGAGTCAGGAGTAATATGAAAAAAATATAATTAATAATGTTTACATATTACATGGAGTTAGATAAGAAAATCTTATCCATGAAAATAAATATAATTTTGTTAATTAATCTATTTCAGAGCGCCCGTAAAACCTACCTAATTATATTACCTAATGTACTAGTTTTGTGCAAATCTAATCTCTTTTGTGTTTAAAAAAAAAGCATTCCTGACAGTTTTTCTCATAGATCTAAACCCTTTAAAAACCTGTATTATGTTTTTGTAAATATCCAATTTCGATTGTTTAATATATGTGAATACGAATAGAAGAATATTTTTCATACTAGAGTTTTTAGTTATTTTCTAGCTTAAGGTAATTTTTCATAAAAAAATAATAACTTGGTGAAGTTTTTTTTAACATTAACTCCACATAGGAGGCCTTGAGGGAAATAGATTTACTCAGGGCATATGTCATCTTTGGAGATGCTGTGTGGAGGGTATTTTTGAGGGAAGGAAGGAGTGAACCTGGGTCTTGAAGAGGCCCATGTTGAAGGAGGGAGCAAACACAGAGGCCGGAAAATCGTTCCACAGCCGAGCTGTTGAACGTAAGAACAAGTCGTAAAAGCGACCCGTTATAATGTAATGTTTCCCGACTATGCACTGGTGCCAAAGGGATCAATGACGCAAGTTCCTCTGAGCATCTTCCATTGAAATACCGGTAGAACAAGGACAGCATTCCCACCTGACGTCTGTGCTCCAAAGATTGCAATCCGTTTGTTGAGATAGGAGAATCTATCAAACGGTCCAAAATGTAATGAACTATTGCAGCGTTCATATTGAGATTGAGTGAAAAGGTTTTTGGGGTCTTTTGTTAGCCAATGACAATGACCGTGGCAACAATGGTGACCATTGGGGACACTTTTCCGAATCATTGGCTTGAAAACAGACGGGAAAAAAAACAGACTCCGAATGCGACCAGAGAAAATAATCATAAAATGTCTTAATATTGTTCAACGTCCCAACATCCGTTCTCCCCACTCAAACTAAATGAAACGGCGTTTTTGAGTTAATTAAAATCCATGCTTTTATTTCCTATGTCTTCATCATTTTTACTGCAAAACTGTCAGTCAGCCAAACCAGCGGACGAGAAACGAAACACGTGGACGTTTGAACGCAATAAATCACCACGGCCCATCAAAAGTCAAGGGGCGTAACAGCTGTTAGATGAGATTTATGTAACGACCCGAAATCAGCATTGTCTCTAACAAACACGACGTGCTTCATAATGATATTCATTCGTCAGGAAATCAATATTTTAGGTTATAATAGAAACAGTAGAGGACGACACACGAAGATGGAAAAAAACCACAATTAAAAAAAAAACGTAAATCGTAAAGCAGAAACGTTTTATTTTATTTTCGTTTAACTCTGGCATTTTTTTATGTTATTCTTGGAATCGTTGTAATGCTCTTAATTCTTAGATTATACTTTTTTGTTAGATTCTTAATTTTTGTCTTATTCCTGTATCTACTTAATTTTTAAATGATTACAATATTGTGAAAAATCATCAAGGGGGCTTTATAATGGATCAAACAAAAACATTTATTAAAAAAAAACATAGAATATAGAATCATAACAAAAATTACTGCCTCAACACAGGCTTGCCTAGTGAGGCAGATTATGAGAAGACAAAAGTAATAACTAATGTATACAAAAACTAAGTGTATATTAATCGAATACGCATAATAGTCTAAACATATTTTTAATTTACTTTGTTTACTATATACAGGTACTGTTTCCGATGTATCGATCTCTTGTCCAAATATAATAATCATTGTATCTTCACCTTTATACAACCTTATATGTTTATCATTTCTTTTAGTAATTATTGTAAACTATACTTAAATAAAGATTATTATTATTAACGTAACACCTTTAAGAAAGTTTTATCGTGTTGCTCTTTCCGTCAACTATGTTCTTGAAGTTATGCTTTTTTTTGTATTGGAGATCAAAAAGCTACCGGCGTCTTTTTATAGTCAAATACAACAGCAAATATTCCAAATAATACATCACGTGTATGTAAAGCTTTCGTTTACTTAGACGCCCTGAATAATTAAATACATTCGCCACCTTTGCGCATAACAGAGATTAAAAAATCTAAGTATAAGTACAAGCGAGTATTATATTCGAAGTAAAAAAGCTGTGGCTAGAAAAAAAAATGCCATGAGCTTTTTCACTCGCAGTAGAAACAGAGCAATAGGAAATGAAATTCGAGAAATTTATATTTTTATTTAACTAAAAATTGTTAACTCGTCCACTTTCATTTTGTTCATCGTTGCAATGTAAATAATAAAACAGTCACCTTGACACACCTACGGAGTGGACAAGTCGTAAAAAAATTATCCGCCGGGCAGCAGAATTCCTATACAATATTTCCAACTATCACCGGGTGAGGTGTTGTTGACATTGGGATTTTTTCGTATCTGGCAATAATGCAGGAGCAACAACACACACGAGATGCGTAGTTGTGTTTGTATATTGTTTTGTTATCCTTGAAGTACTAATCTCAATAAAAGATCATCTCATAAGACATGACATAAAATAATTCTCTTACCTACAGAAAACATTCTACGCGAGATATTTTCATATGGCAAACATATAGCCAGCCTTCATACATAAATCACTGCCATAAAAATCTATTCCCTGCGGTAAAAATAAACGGTGAGTTCTGACGTCATGAAAACTGCACAGCTTTTATGTCTAGAGTTTCTAGGTTAATATAACCATTTTAAGCGTGTAACACATTTCCGTCATGAGCTGCGAAGGTATGAAATTTACATTACAATGTAAAAAAAATAAGAAAAGTTGTCTAATTGTTCAATGTGAAAATAGAGCGTTGAAACTCGAGCTAATGATATAAATAATAAAAAGTCCCAAGCCTGTGTCGCTTGAGTCAAGCCTTCTCTCAAATGGTAAATATATTTTAGATGGTTGAAGAGTCACAAGTCTTAAGAATCAAACGAAAGTCAAAGCATTCGATACAGAAAAAAAACTTATCAAAACTGCATGTTTAACTCATTTTTGACCAATGTGTCGCTTAAGCCCTTTTGCCTTTCCAGCGATGATATTATGTACATAGGCATATTAAACCATAAATCTAACATAATATTGGTTAGCGTGCATATGTTTCAAAACTCGAATAATAAAATTGCTCTCAGTAAAGTTGTAATACCATCCCCTGGATTTGAACTTCCCATTAAGCAAACAAAAAGTTCTTCCAAATACCTCCACTGGTGTTGTTGATATAAGCATCTTTGGGATTGTGTTTTAAAGGCTCGGCTTTACTCGGTATTTAACGTATTTTGTTTACATTGTAAATTGAATTATGTAGATGTGTAATAATGGTAAATTATTATATATAGATATACAGGACTTAAAAAATACAAAAAAAACTCGACAATTTCATTTAAAATATTATAAATAATCTAAAACACAAATATGAAACAGAAAAAAGCCGGAAACTAAAAAGAACGATGGTCATGACCGAGACTCGAACTCGGAACCTCTACTCTATCCGGGAGTAACACTCTGCCAATTAAGCCATCAAGACCTCAGAAAGCGGCATTTTTAAACAATCTCATACTTCTATTGAAAATTATTAGTATTTGAATTTCTATGCTTTAAAGTTAATTCTAATTTTTAAATTTGATTTCAAAATGATTTTTAATACGCGCTGAAATATATTATAAACAACGCATATAACAAGGCAACGTGTGTTTTGCAGATGTGTTTAAGGTTGAGGGTTTATTTCCCGCACAGCCCAATATTATACTCACTTGAATTTATCTCTTAATATGCCAGGTTATTAATATTTTATTTTTAGAATTATTATGAGGTGATTTTTAACAAAAACGGCGCTATACAAATTATCCAAATGGTTCTCAAAAAAATAAACAAAAACGTATTCGTATCACATTGAATTCAGCAATAGTTGAATTATAGTATCACAACAAAACTGTATTCGATTTCAATAGTGAAATTATTTTCAAAACAGAGTCCTTCCGGTAAACAAAAAAATAAGTCATAAACCTACGAAAATCAGCCCTGATTGTAACAAAGCTATCCCAAATTCGATAAAAAAAAAACTTTTATTCTACACAACACGCAACAAAGTCCTTTGAGAAGAAACCACACCAGAAAATGACAAATTAAAAATTACAACCAGAGTTATTAGTTTTTAGGGCGAAAGCGAATGGCACCATAAAGTAATTACGTAAACTACGTGCGTTATAGAGCCGGAAGAAAGCACCGCACGGCGAGAGACTAACGAGCTACTGAATCATACACATACGGAATTATTGTGACAATATTTCTGTTTTAGGACCCAGCACACCGTAGTGCTACACCGTGTGGCGTGTTTACTGTGTCCGCGATGAAAGAAATACACGGGACACTACATTCTTGTAAAATATAGCGTCGCTGGAAAGGCAAAAAAGCTTAAGCGACACTTTAAACCAAAGTTTGGGTTAAAAAATAGTAAAATATGCAGTTTCGATCGGTTTTCTTTTCTGCATCGAATGCTCTGACTCTCGTTTGATTCTGAAGACTTTTGTGGCGCATCAGCCATCTAAAATATATTTACCATTTGGGAGAAGGTTTGACTCAAGCAAGACACAAGGTTGTGACTTTTCGTCGCTTTAGGTAACTCAGTTAGAAATCAATAAATGAGAGCGCAGGATTTGGTCACCTGATCGATTATGTCGCCGTCTTTGTTTCATAATCCCCATACTAAAAAGTGAGGTTTGTTGTTATTTGGTTCCCAATATGTTTGTGTTTTTATCAATAATTACAAGTGTTTTGTTACATAATAATTTAAAACACAAGCTTGCTTATGGTGTTTATTGAAAATATTCGAGAGTGATTTTATGTTTCGACAACTGTCGAAGAGTAAAGAAAGATATGATAAAACAGGGTTAAGAAAAACACTAAACTATTCATATATCTCATTTTCGATACACAGCGGCAGTTTTGCGATAAGCTTTTAGGTACGTCACATGGTTTTTTTCTAAATCTAGTTATTGTAGCTATCACACTTCAGAGATATGACACACTCTCTATGTTCTGTAATCCGCGCTATATAAGTGCCTATTTACACAGGTCGTCACGAACGAGGATGTACATAAACCTTTAGATGTTAGACTGCCATACACGACCACGGCAGTACGGCACCCGGCACCCGGCACCTACAGGCCACAGGAATCTACGGAATGGTCCCCCGTGTAGTTAAGATTAAAAAATCATAAAGTCCCTTGTTCCGACAGATTAAATATTTGAACTACGCTATGCCTTGCGCGGTCGTAAAAAGGTACGTTGAAAGCGGGGAAAATGGAACCGGTAAAAACTGTCGGGCGTACCCGGAACTTTTACAGAGTAATTCAATTATATTCCACCTGGGTATTTTGAGGACAGGAATTTCAGAACACGGAGAGATAAACTTATGAACATTGTAATGGGTTCCATGACTCATAATATATAAAAGCACCGTCACAAGGTCTGGAATGTATAAAGGTTCATTCCACGCTAAAACATTATAAAAGTTTTTTTGATTTCGGTCACATGCAATACGAAAAAAATTCACTTGTGATGTAAACTCTTCCTACTGCTTTGATACATCTTACTTACAAGCCAAACGAAACCAAATATTTGCCTAGCGCTCTAATTCTATGACGAATTATGAACAGTTGAACTGATATTTATACATATAAAACACGTTCAAATAATTTGTTTTTATATTATTCCCTGGCTACGCACCGATGCCGAAAATGCAGAAGGGCTTAAGCGACACTTTGGTCAAATATGAGTAAAATATGCAGTTTTGATTAGTTTTTTTTTCTGCATCGATTGTTCTGACTCTCGTTTGATTCTGAAGACTTTTGTGGCCCTTCAGCCATCTTAATTATATTTAGCATTAGGGAGAAGGCTTGACTCGAGCGACACAAGTTTGAGACTTTTTTTTTAGCTTTTTGTCACTTCAGGTAACTCAGTGAGAGCATTGAGTTAACTTTGTTTTTCAAAATACAACCGGGTACTGAAGACTTAAAAGTGATCTGGTGTAAACTTACCAAAATGGTGATTAAGCCCTATTATATTTCCCTATTTCCCCGAAGACAACTTCCTCCCTTGCATTTGAGACCTCTCGCGCGAATGCTCTCACTTAATAAGTGTCGAATTTATTCCCACTCGTGAATATATTTGTGACCCCATTTCAATTCCTCCAATAAAATTGTGTCTTGATTCGTTTTCCCAAATTGAATATTCATTCCGTGCAGAAAATACTCCACCATAACCACCCCCCTCCCCACAGAGGGTTCAACGTGCCGTTTGCAATGGCGAAAGAACCACAGAGACAGTATAATGAAAAAAGTTATACGTTGTATTCTAGGGAAGTTTATTATTCTATCTCGAAACAAAACTTTCGATAACAATCAAAAGTTGGTCTTTTCAGGTCAGTGACATTAAATAATTCTACGAGAGAATCTCGTAAAGTATAAAAGTACCTACTTCATGCCCATAATAATATTTTATTACACTATATACAAGAGAATGATTGGGCTTCGGTTTAGAGTGGAATACACATTAAGTCAGACTGTGGCTTGTTTAGTGACCAGATCTGACCAACCAGGTACTTTCACAACTATCTTATACGCCCTTCTCTTGCTCATAACACAACATTTCCCGATTGGCGTGTCTTAGTCCTGATGGCTCAGGGAAATATAACTATTGCGTGATATTCAGAAAAATTGTGCATTAATGAACACAAAAAAGCTTGTCTATATCTATAAGTTATACTTCTTTATTAATTTGATATTTTGCTTGAATACAAAACTTTCTTAAGGCGAAAAAAATCTAAATAATAAATAAATCATGTGTCTTTTGGTTTGAAAATTCGATCAACTAGAAATATTATAGATTTTGTAATTAAATAATGCGAGTAGAACACATCTTGACCTTTGCTTGAACTGGCTATTTTTTTAGCGAGTCTTTGAATGAGTTTAGAAAAAAAAAAGTTTGACTGAGCTTCACAAAACAAAATGAAACAAGTGCCAACCGGCGTCAAGTACCAGTGTAAGGAGTGTGTAATTTAATTTGAGTTGGTTCGAATTGGATCGCTTTAAAGTCAAATGATGCTCCACATTCATTATTATTTCGAAATTGGAAGTCGATGTACAATTATAAATAATAAAAAAACAACCGTTTGGAATTTTACATAGTATTTAAAAAATTTTTTTTTTTAGAATCGAAACGATTTAGGTAATCAGTCATTTATATAAACACATCATTATTCTTATTAATGAAGCTCAAAAAATGTATTAATTATGTTGCACCCTCAACAGTTGCAGACTCCCAGGGGTCTACTAAATGATTGAGGTGTTCCATATTGATTTTTAAGTTCAACACCCTCCGTCCGACCAAAGGTACAACGGTAAGTACTCTTTTGGTTCATTTAGTGCACATGCAACACTCGGATGGGCATTAGCACTAGCCACCTTACGATGTATGCAATGCTATACCATAAATATTATTTTTGAGGACAGCGTTATTGATCGCGCTATTTTCGTAATGGAAGTTACAAACAAACAATGCCTCGATCGATTGGGTGCCGCAACTTGTTTTGAGTTCCACTAACCTGCCAAGGTGGCCCTCGAGTCATGTTCGATGCTGCGTGTCAAAGACGTAAAGGGAATATTTGGAAACTAAGTCACGAATTTGTCAAAAAATGTTGTGTCACACTACTTGAAAAACGCCTTACAATTCGGTATTATCGAATACATAATATTGAACCCTCAAGTTGAAGCCTTTTTAGAGTATCTATATAGAGGTCTCAGAGACGTATCGATCAAGCGGTAGTAAGCGGTCATTTTGAAATAACGAGTAATAACAAAATTAAATCGTGATAAAATCACGACAAAATTGTTGGTAAAATCAATCACACAGATATGTACTATGTTCACACTAACCCAGAAAACAAAATAATTTGATATGATAAAATACAATTCGATCTTCTTTGGAGAAAAGCATAGATTATTAGCAACTTGTCGCTGATTGAACCCTGCTCGGTTGCGCGTACCCTCAGAGTAACAATATAAAGAGACCATACTAATTTGTGACAAATCGTTGACAAACTCGCAAAATATAGCTCTCTCTTTATGCTCGGTTCTATAAGCATATGAGAAAAAGAGACAAACAATTGTTGAAACCTATACACGATTTGGGGCGGGCTAAATGAAATGTCTTCATTATTTAATCCGCACAAACTTCAGACACGTTTGCACTGTCAGGCGAACGGACTGTCAAAAGTACGTAAATAGTTAAAAACTTGAGTTATTTTTTGTGTAATATCTAGCAAAACATCATGGCCACATGTTCTATGCTTGTTTGCTTTAATCGAAGTACAAAAGGACCAAAAAAAAACAGTTTTCACACGTATGTACCATAAAAATCGTCTTTTTTAGTTTGATCTCAAATATTTAACATCCTAACCTACAAAACAACTAGTAACTTACACCAATATGTAATTAATCTTTGGACTATTCGTTCCAATATAATAAACTTCCGTTTGAAATGAGTTTTAATGGATTCGCAATATGTTTAACTTAAAAAATATTTACGAGATGTCACATTAAAAACCATTAGAAAGGGGAACTCCGTCTTTGTACGGCTTCTGAAACTATCCCGGTCTCTTTCTTTCTCATGATACTAACGCTAAATTGTTGGCAAACAGATAAAGACAGAATAGTGTTTATCTCTTAGATTTTGGTTGCCTCCCTAAATTCAGGGCTATGCCAAAATTGGAATATTATTATATATTTAATTATTTTTAGATTTCCAAAGGATGAAAAAAGGCGAGAAAAATGGATCCGTGCTACGAGAAGGCAAAATTGAACTCCTAAATACCATAGCACAATCTGCTCAGTCCATTTCCCAAGTAATCACTTCGACAAAACATCTCCGTTGGGCCCACTAATGGACGATAATATTTGGATACCTTCACTTTGAACATTGCCCCGTTTTTCTAGGTCCTGTATTATATAATTTAAAGATGTGATTTTTCGTAAACGTGGACGATTTGATTGTTGTAATGCGGAGATTTTTTTTTTTCTAGTTTCAAAATTCGCGTATTACGTTATAGTATTATGTTTTTTAAGACTACCTTTTTTGGAGTATCTACGATTGGTGCAACTACAGAATTCTCGGGCGTTACGGATCTAACATCAAATTCCAATCTAATTTCTTTTTCTTTGATTTAACAAATATGTTAAAATGAATTCATACGTTTCATCTGGATTTTTTATACCCTTAGCTTCTAATTAATTGTTTTTTTTTTAAATCTATTGATGTGCACATGCACTATTGTACCCATTTCTGAACCTGTTCTCTGATGATTTATGATAACGATCATGCATTTAGATAGTTTTAATTTTGTATACATATTATATATTATTTTCTCCTTGTTAGTTAGAATTATTAGCTTAATTAATTAAGTATGAAGCGCACTTGACGTGAAATATCACAAAACTGTGCTATATAAGTTCACTGTTATTATTATCTGCATTCGAAATTTCCTTACAAAATAACGCGGGACGGAAAACATCCCTACAATACTTAAAAGCGGTGTCATGTTTTGTGAATTTTTTTGTGTCTCTTTCTCTCTCATGGTGTACGACGTAAAAACGCAGAGAAAGTGATTTATCGCAAATTTATATAGGTAAAAAAAATTGATCTCTCTCCATATATTCTTACTCCAAGGTTAAGAAAATGATTTAACATCTGTTATCACCGTACATTTTTTTTTATTTTACTTTTGTTTGTAAACTATTTTGTTGATGGAACTGAAGTTCATTTTATAATATGTATTATAAAATGTTCTGTACTAATAATTTAATTCGTTTATATTTTTATCTATAAATAAGATTTTAATAATCTTATTGATTAATGTATATTTGAATAAACAAAAAAATATACAACATTCATTCTTTTTAATGATTTACAACTACCTACTCACAACAAAATACCTAATTTACTTAATTTGTGACAACCCTGTTAGTGATTTTACTCCGAGTTTAGGCCACACCCTTTGGTCATTGCTTGGTCAAAAAGTGCGGACAAAATTTCGCAAAGTTAGGTCTCTAGGTTACTCTAAGCGCGTACCTCTCTTCACTCTTGGGGGAAGATTTTCGCTCAGTTAGATAAGCATTTTATAAAACTTAATCTAGCAAAGAGAACACCAGGATAATTGTGCATTCAACATTTCAAAAATTAATGCTTAAAATTTTACCGTTTTTTTTCTTATTTGGATTCATGACAGTTTCAAAACTTTTAATATACTAACTTTTTTCGAATCGAAACAATGTAAACTTTTGGAAATATTTAAATTTATCCTAATTACAATATAACAAGTCCGAATTATGTGACATAAAACATTGTTGGATGTGATTATTATTAATATATTAGTTGTCAAACAACACAACTGGCGGACGTCTATGGGCTAACAGATTTTGATAATTGATTCGTTTGCTTTTCGACATCAACGTGGTCTTCGTTTTTAGAAAATATGAGTGTTTATATTGTTAGGGAAAATCTAAAATGTCGATATTCAAAAACCGGAGACAACATATCTCGCACCCACAACCGCACTTAGACACAGTTAGTCAGAATGTTTCAAGCGGAGAAAATTACTTTAAAATTTTGAATTTAAATTTCATAGGTTTATAGATAAATTAAATGTGGAATAATTCCTTTGACCAACACAGTCGATATATAAAAACAAAACAATATTTTTACATGTGTTTTAGATAAAATTTCTGTAATAATTGTGCACCGATTGCGACAGTTTGGCAGAATTCGACAAAAGTTCGTTATATTTGTTCAGTTGAGGACTTAAGTTTGTTTATTGTAGTAGGTCTTCGACGGCCTCAATGGTCGAGTGGTAAGACGCTCGACTACGAATCCAAAGGTCGCGGGTTCAAACCCGGTGTGCGCCAATAACTTTTATTTAATTAATATGTGTCATAACACATTTAATTCATATAAAAATAATAACTAGGTAGATACTCTAAGTATCGCCCTGGTGAAAGACCACCATTCAGAATCGAAACGTTGCTTGAAATGGCTTAAGCCGTGTTTGGTGACCAGATCTGAATAGCCAGGTACTTCCCAACCTTCCTCTTCCCGATCTCCTTCCCCTCCCCACTACCTTCAGCCTCACAACATACCCAATTTGGGGATGCCATAGTCTCACTGGCTCTAGACGGTTGGGAGCAGTTGAGACTCTTGTGCGGTATTCATGTAAAAAAAAAAAAAAAAAAAAAGTAGGTAACCGTGTTACTTTGAGATCTGGCATTTTTGCTTTATGTTCTTTTAAAGGTAATTCGACAAAAGTGCGTTATATTCGTTCAGTTAAAGGGTCTTAAATTTGTTTATATTGGTAGGTAACCATGTTACTTTGAGATCTGGCATTTTTGCTGAATGTTCTTTCAAAGGTGTACGCCCATCAATCACCAAAGGAAACCAATAAACTATTCAATCGTCCATGAACTGTCTTTGTCTATATTTTCTTTGTTTGTGAGAATCTCGTGGGATGAAAACTGTTGCTTTTAGTACATTCTCAGTGGGAATGAACACAGGACTGCGTAATGCTACCAACTACTGGGTACCTATTACCTACGGCAAGTCACCAGCCCAAGGATGCGCTAATCTGATGTAATATCGGGCTCGACTGTTGTGGATTAACAACAGACTGCGTTTCACGAGGGGGGACAAAGGAATTCCCGAGTAGGCCCGTTAACCCATTGCGAACGATTTTTTTTTAAAGTCAAATATATTTTGCAGATATTTAGTAATCCTCTGAACGCTGTTGGCGCAAATAAGAAATTGTCCAAAGAAGCGAAGCTAGCAGTCCACAATGGAGTACTTATACCAACCCTGATGTATGGCAGTGAGGCACGGAACTGGCAGAGGAAGGATGAAAGTAGACTGAATGCTGTGGAAATGAGATCTTTGAGACGTATGTGCGGTAAAACTATGTATGATCGTATTAAAAATGTGGATATCAGGAAAGAATGCAAGGCTGATGTGAGCGTAATGAATAGGATCAAGAAAGGGACGCTTAGATGGTTTGGGCATGTAGAGCGAATGAACGAAGAAAGGAGTGTGAAAAGAATATATGATGCGAAAGTGAATGGAAGAAGAAGTCGAGAACGCCCGAGAAAGACATGGCACGATCAAGTAAATCAAATACTTGAATCGGTTCATGTGAAGAGTCAGAATAACAGAAGAGTATGTATGAGACGATGTATGAATGTAAATGAAGCAAGGAGTGTGTGCCAAGACAGAGTTATATGGCGGTCCGTCCTCTCTGCCTACCCCTGCAGAGAAACGGCGTGATGGTTAGTTAGTTAGTTATCCACAAACTACATTTTTTTTTATTTATTTACCCCTGTTAAAGGCTTTAAACACAAATATTATCATTTAAAAAAAAAACAATATACTCATAAACAGTGCAAAAATATTATACAAGAAAGAAAAAATAGTATTGAATAACAGGTACATCCAGAGTTGAATAGTTTCTACAGTTAATTTGTCTCTACTAGATGAAAAAAACTGTACTAAGGTATACACTTATAGTGTGGTAATGACGTACTAAATACATCAACAACATCGGAATATTTGTTTCCCAGATGTTAAATTCGCCGCATAGGAGTGTAATATTGTGAGTTTGAAGTACAATTGTCACAATAATATGGTAGGTACTATATTTATCTCCAATAAATAGTCACCTTCATCCTAAGATTCTTTAGATGTCAAGAATCAAATTCCGAAAGTATATTATCCAAAATAGTATTTAAAGAAAAATTCCAGAGTTCAGAAAAAAATTCCAAAAAAGTTTATCTAAAAATAAAATTTCAGTGACCCAGAGATACGGGATAAAACCACAGTCAAAATATCGTAAAAGGCACACTTAAAAAAAATGAATTAGGATTTTATTTTAAATTTAAATCAATACCTGCTAAAATTATGACAAAATACCCGCCATCGAAAAAAATATTCAACAAATTGTTTTTTTAAATTAAAAATACACAAATGTTCTCAGGAATACTGATCTTATCAAAATAATGGTGAAATGATATCCAATAGTGATCGAAATTTCTTAAATTGAAATACGAATGGATACTAATAGAACGATAACTAGGGTGGTTCCATTTAAATTCACAAAGTCGAGGAATATAATATATATATATATTATTTTTTTTATATGAATACCGCACAAGAGTCTCAACTGCTCTCAACCGTCTAGAGCCGGTGAGACTATGGCATCCCCAAATAGGGTATGTTGTGAGGCTGAAGGTACTGGGGAGGGGAAGGAGATTGGGAAGAGGAAGGTTGGGAAGTACCTGGCTATTCAGATCTGGTCACCAAACACGGCTAAAGCCATTTCAAGCAACGTTTCAATTCTGAATGGTGGTCTTTCACCAGGGCGATACTTAGAGTATCTACCACTCAGGAACGTGCCGCAAATATACTTTTTTATTATTTTTATATGAATTAAATGTGTTATGACACATATTAATTGAATAAAAGTTATTGGCGCACGCCGGGTTTGAACCCGCGACCTTTGGATTCGTAGTCCAGCGTCTTACCACTCGACTATGGAGGCCGTCAAATATATATGTAATTGGTGGCCTACATACGAACCAGCAGGAATCAACGGGTTAACGCTTATAATGGAGAGGAAATGAATCCTTATGTGGCGCTTCACGCTGCCAGTAAAGTTGCCACATCGCATAGCTTCTGCTGGTGCCTGTCTTGGCGCGAGTGAGTGAAAATACGTGTTCGTTGTTCAGTATTATTACATACGCTGGTCAAAAAAAATACTTGACGAGTGCCTAGACGTGAACGTCACGCTTGACGACAGAACAAATAACCAAACTTAAAATTTGACAAAAGGCTGACGGGCCGACAATTGGCACATGACGCGGTAGGTGAGAGAAGTGAGCATTATAACAGATATGGGGCAGATAAAGACTTGATAATGTAAAGTTGACGAGTGCCTAGTTTATGTATACGAGTATGTTTGACGGCCTCCATAGTCGAGTGGTAAGACGCTCGACTACGAATCCAAAGGTCGCGGGTTCAAACCCGGCGTGCGCCAATAATTTTCATTCAATTAATATAATAAAAGGATATTTGCGGCACGTTCCAGAGTGGTAGATACCCTAAGTATCGCCCTGGTGAAAGACTATCATTCAGAATCGAAACGTTGCTTGAAATGGGTTTTAGCCCTGTTTGGTGGCCTGAATAGCCAGGTACTTCCCAACTTTCCTCTTCTCCATCTCCTTTCCCTTCCCACTAAGTTCAGCCTCACAACATACCCTAATTGGGGATGCCATAGTCTCACTGGATCTAGACGGTTGGGAGCGGTATTCAATATAAAAAAATAAATGGGAAATTTTGATATGTTGAACATAAAAAAATAAAAGATCTGTCTCGGCAGAGATATCCAGTAACAAGAACGAAATAAAACCGAGAAATGTAAAACTTACATACATTTTCATTTGCTTATCAAAATTGATCGAAAATTTCTGATTTTACTAGTTTTCTTGGAGATGGATTTTTTCATGACATTCGTTAAATCAAAAGCAAGTTATTCTTCCATTCGTGATCAATACACTAGGGTATGTTGGGGACAACCATTTTAAAAGCATCGCGATCTTCTGCAGCACGTAGGAGAGGAGATGCATCCATCCCGGTCCAGTTCCTTTAGTTCCTCAGCCACGAAAATTTCCCTTCATCTTCTGTCCTATATATGAAAGTACCTCAGACCAATAATATACAGGTGGGACAGCTTTGCGAAACAGTGTAGTCAGGATTAAAATGTTTTCCTGACTAGGCCATGTCTAGGCTTTTCATGGACACACCTTTTTACATTCATTCATATTCATAGCACATGTCGACATAATGTTTTGTTTATTTGTATAACCTCAAAAATCGTTGATTTATGTCGCATAACAAAACGTAGTGAGCGGAGTCGCCGGAGACGCGGGAGACGGAAAACTTTTTTACATAACTAAAAGAGGTGCGATATTATGTGATAACTTGACTTGTCTCTTTCTCTCTCACGGTTTATGACGTAAAAACCCGGAGAAAGTGATTTATCGTAAATTTGTATAGGTTGGGTAAAAATATTTAGCTCTCTCTCCATATATATTCTTATTCCAAAGAAAGTACCATGTATTTTGATAATTAGAGAAAATAAAGAAAAAGGAGATATTTTTCATAACTAAGCAAATAGTAAAGATAGATGCAGTTTTTCTCTCCATGGTTGTGACAGTGGTAATAAAAATAACAAGAAAATATTTTAAATCACAAACGAAACGAAAATTATGCGGCAGAAATTCAAAACACATTAAAAGCTAAAAACATTAAAAAAACAGCAAACTTTAAAAATCTATTAAAAAAATTGCAAGATCTAGAAAAGCAAAAAGCGAACAGATGATTTCCGTACTGAATGAGTTATGTTAAAAATAACAATATGGTATCTTGTCTTATTGACAGTTAAATTGATAATTCAATATATTTTTTATAAAATTATAAATTTAATATTATTTAGTTCTGCTAGTTTTAATTTTTAGTGACAGCTGTTTCGGCGTTTAAGGCCATTATCAAAATGTGGTTAGGCCACATGGAAACGACTTATTTATATGTTATTGTTCCTTGTTTAGTTACTAATTACGGTAAAAACCAAATTATCTTGAATTGTTCTGTGAGGTACGCAACTTTAAAATCTGTTTTCCCATTTTGTGATTACAAACTTTGCTTTTAACGGCAGGTTTTTCTTAATAGCTTAAACATGTGATTTGCCATTAGTAAGCTTAAAAGTTCGTTCATTCAAAGCTTAAAAGTTCGTGATGTAAATAATAATGCGAGCTAGAAGTGGGTATGCTGAGAAAGCAGTCTAAGTTTTAAGACGCTAGATCTCATTGATCGAGTGTTTTTGCTTCTTAGAGACAAATAAACAAACAGATTTTTTTGGTATAGTATGTAGTCGAGATGAGTCAATATATATTAAATATTTTCGAAGGTCTTATACTGCAAACTATACTTATACCGTATACAGGCAAAATACTACTATTGAGAACACACACAACACATCTCCACAGCACCTCGTCAAATACGTACGTATGGAACTCCCGCTGAGCCTATAAACACAACCGATGGTGTCGAGTCTGACTAAAGAATTACTGCGAAGCGCCATTAAATAAGTTCTTGCGTTGAGAAATGGCACGACCGCAGTAATATGCTAAAATTACCACGAAAAACAAAGATCGGAAAATTGCACATACGGATCGACATAGTTGGCTTTGAAGTCAGTGGCGTCCCCTTGTGTAGATTTTGTGGATACAAAAAAAATGTGAATTCAAAATTTAAATCGGTCAGTCGCTCGAGCGGTCCAACGCGTCGGGTTACCTCCCAGGCGTCGTGGGGTCAATACTTCATAATTGCACGAGCAACATTTTCCGTTTATTATGGTTGCAATAGAAAGAAGCAAAACATCTCATCAATATCAGGTTATTCGTCCCCGAAAATGTATGTCTTTCGTAATTATAAGACAATTATTTTTTTCACTATTTATTGTTTAGTTTTAATTATTTTATATTAGTTACTTGTACATTAAAGTTTACAAAGTATCTGATTATTTCACTTTATTTTTGACTTAATAATAACATTTTGACTTATATACTACATAAATTTAAAATAGTTCTTAAAAACTATTTTGAATTTATTGATTAGCATAATTTTGATGGTTTCCGGCAGCGTATTATAAGATTTCATTCCTTTGTATAGTAAGCTTTTTTGTGTGTTGGCTTTATTCTTTTCTGGTAGTCTGATTTCTTTACATGCCCTTGTATTATGTTTGTGAATATAAATATTGTAGATAATTTTGTTTTGGACCGGAACGGTTTCAGCCTGTTACGTCGGTTTCAAATTTCGAAGTTTCAAAACAAGAAATATTAAAATGTTATATTTTTCGTTAGTTCCTCCTATGGCCGCCTGAAAAATAAATAGTTATACCGGTGACCTCACAACACCATCGGGTGTGAATATGTAATATCCATAATAATATATTATTACCGTCGTTTCAATGTGGTCAGGAACAAAGAACTTATGTTGCGTCGCTGACAGTTATCTAGTAACGTGTTTAGATTGACAAAAAACTCTTACATCAGATGTGTGTAAACATTGGCATCATTTAGCAACAAGATTACTGTGTTTTTAATGCTATCACTCGTACTGCAAACATAAACACAGACGTCATATAAAATGGTGTAGTATTAAATGATTGCCACATTAAAATTAATGCCCGATACACCTAAGTCGATAAAGTATAATGTATTGATGAATAGACTCTATTCTTGAATGACAACCAATTGAATACGTATACGCTCTTTTGGCATGTCGAACGAGTGTCCTAACATTGTTGGCCATCGTCATCAATAACATAAACAGTGAGTCTAGAGTCTGTTAGGCACTTACGCATAAAACTTGTATTACGTAATACACTACCGATAGTGTATTCGTCCGAACGACCTTGTCAGAAATAACACAATATATGCGTGATTCTTCCGCAGATATTTGAGTAAAATTTATTGTGTTCAATGTTTAATAACTCTAATATTTAACTTACGTCACACTGTTTTAAATTACTTGAACATATTATAATTATAATTACACGTACCTAATACAAAAACTAACCGATAAACTGTGAATGATAGCATTAATGTAAGGTGATCACTCTAAGAAAGCAATAAATCGTGAAAAGGTATTTTTTAGAGTTTCCCTGTAATAATAGTTGGCTAATTTATATAGCGTAATTTTTGTAATTTTTTTTCTCAAGGGAGCTGTCTGTACAATGTGGTTTTCAGCTGCAATCACATATCGTCGCTGGAAAGACAAAAGGGCTTATGCGACACTTTGGTAAAAAAAATAGTTAAATATGCTGTTTTGATTATATCGCCACAGCCGATTGGGTGACGTTGAGGCGGGTTACGGAAGTTGATTTGTATGATAAATATTCAGTGTTGCCATGATTAAGACTAGCCTGCCGAACGCATATCCCGAAGTGCAAACTATATTCCTTCTATATATATTTTTTCAAAATATTAAAATTTGGCAACATTTAGAATTTAAAAAAAATATAACACTATGTGGATATTTTTAACGGTTTTTTTACAAGAGGTACTTACTCTAAGAACCATAAAGGCCAATTAAAATAAGTCGCCATAAAATAATAATGTGATATAAAAATGAATCCGTACATCCTCCTTTCACGATGATGCATTGCCTCGCCAGAATAGTGTTGCACCGTGCGGCGCGCCAGGACACATTGCACAATGGGTGGCATGTGTTATTTCATCGCACGAATAATAGATAAAAAGATACACACACCGAATACTAATTTCCGTAATGGTTGAGTCGAAACAGTTGTTTCGTGAATGACCCACGTGTATGATCATTATTTATTTTTCGGTTCAGGTAGGATTTCTAAGGCATTCAATTGTTTAAAACACTTTTAATCGTATTTTCAAAACCGAAAATTGTAGTATTTTTATAAATCAGAAAGTGATATTTATTGACTTTTACACACCAATAATTAAAAAAAAAAACAGACCACGCGGTCAGTGAATATACGTAGCTAAAATCTAGTATATACAATTTTTTAACATGATTAAAGCTTGATTCACACCAACGTCCGGATCCGCTCAGTGCCGATATTGTTACGCAAGAGGGCTTATTGATATGGTATGAATATCAATCAAGGAGTATGTGCCAAGACAAAGTTGTATGGCAGTATATCCTTCTGCCCACCCTTGTGATATTTAACTACTTATTTAGTTAAATAATTATTTTGAAGTGTAAAAATACTTACAACGCAGATTTTTTTTTTTAACCATTTTTTTATCATTAAATAATATTTTTAATAATTAATAATAAATAAAAATATTATTTAGTGATAAAAAAATGGTTTTTGATAAAAAAAAAATCTGCGATGTTAGTATTTTTACAATTCAAAATAATTATTTAACTAACTAAGTAGTTAAATATCACAAGGGTGGGCAGAAGGATATACTGCCACACAACTTTGTCTTGGCACATACTCCTTGATCGATATTCATACCATATTAATAAGCTCTCATGCGGAACAATATCGACACTGAGCGGATCCGGACGTTGGTGTGAATCGGCACTTAATCGTATTTTCAAAACCGAAAATTGTAGTATTTTTATAAATCAGAAAAGTGATATTTATTGACGTTTACACACCAATAATTAAAAAAACAGACCACACGGTGAGTACATACGTCGCTAAAATCTAGTATATACAATTTTTTAACAAGATTTAACCGTCTTTCATAGAGTTATTCAAGCTCGTAGAAGTAAATCGAATAATTGTACAATTTCGTCAAATTTCAAAGTCCGACTCAGTGTTGCCATATTTAAAAGCATTCAGTGTGGCGTTTTATAAAAAGAACACAAACAAAGAAGACGATTTTTTTTTTGCCTTTTCGAATTCTGAGTAGACAAATGTATTCTCATATTTTATTCCTACGCCAGTAGAAAATGCATGCGAGTGGCTCATTGCGAGAAGTTGCACGAATAATAAATTAGTCACCTCACAAAGCTTCATCGAGGTGGTCCATGGGAGATTTAGCTTACTGCCATATAACACATAATTAACCATTTAGTGCGCCAATTCATGGCGACCAGATGCGTACTGAAAAAGGGGCGAATCGTTTACGATGCGCGTGTGCTTTTTACTGCCGTCCGAGCGATAAAAGGCATTTAGGAACATACTACTATTTAACAGTATGTACTCGTATATATGCTATTATGGACACGAATCTATTTCATTGGAAGAAAGAAGTGTTTATTGTCAATGGCATGACGTTTGATACATCAGTGTGAATCCATTAATTCATTTGAACGTATAAATTTAATTAATTAAAATTGACTATCATCCACGGAAGATAGAATGCGTGCCATGGGGATTTTGGTACCATCTTATGATGTTTTCATTCAGAGATAAGAAAAAAATTAAATCTACAATGACGAATCCTTTTTTTTTTGTGTATTACAGACTGTATATGTCCAATTACAAAACACAAGAAAGTAACAAAAGTAAGAGGTTTTTTTAACATGTCTCTTGAAATCTTCAAGGTTTACGTTGAAGATATCAAGAGACATGTTATTTAGTAGTACCATACCCCGTGTCATGCTGTGCTGAGCCAACACGTCTGTTCTGCCATGTGGAATGCACAGCAGATCGTGATGTCGCCCCTGGCAGTAGTTGTTTGGCACAAACAACTTATAACATTCCAGGAGGTATGGATTGTCAATTAAATTATTTAATATTTTGTACGCTGTTACTGCAAGGGCCCCACTCCTTCTCGACTGGAGACTTTGATAAAGCGTATCGGAGAGCAAATCTTTATGATGCATACATTTTGGGTATTCGCCGTGGATTCTCATATACAAATATCTGAGAAACTTTGTTTGGATCTGTTCCAATAATTGAATTATTTATTTAAATTCGAATAGGTACTACTCTTAGAGTGCATAGAGTAATACCTATCCAAGGTAGTGTGGTCAGTTTTTGATGATTTTTACCGGACTCGGTAGACCTGGGCGTGGCTAGGACTAGAGCTAGGGTATTTATACATCCATTTATAGCACTTATCAATATGCCTTAGCCCAAGTCTAACTACTTGAAACACTGTCTCAATTCTTGGAAGCGTATATCCGTGGAATCGAACCAGTAACACCTTGAAAAGTCGAATGCGTGGTGAACCACTATGCTACGGAGGTTGAAAGCGATTCGACGATTATTAAACGGAAGCTGTGTAAAAGATAGCCACCAGCAGTGGCGGCTCGTGACTTTTTAGTATGTTAAAGTGGTAAAATTGAAAAAAAACGTCATCATTGATGTTAATGTAGCCGAAAACATTTTTTTTTTTTTCGAAATTTCAACTTTTTGTATGAAGATTTTTCAGAAATCCGTGCAGTGCACCACCAAAACTGAAAGATCCTGAAAATCTTCATACAAAAAATAAAATCTTGGAAAAAAATAAAAATCATTTTCGGCTATGACAACACTAACAATGTCGTATTTTTTAATCTTAGCACTCCAACACCCTAAAAACTCACGAGCCGCCACTGGCCACCAGCACAGCTCGGACACAGGCTGGTGATATTATATTAAAATGGTGTTATGGTAAAGCACGTAGATTCCTAAAACGGGTTAAATCAAGATTTACGGCAGCCAAGAGACGGCGGGAAACAGAATTAGGCTTTTAAAACCCTGTTCACAATGAAGCTAAACGATCGGCGGATTAAGAGGTTTTTGGCGTCAAAGTGTTCGCTTTGCCGTTCAGAAAAGCACAAACGCCATTCCTTGCTCAGTTTAACATAAAATAATATATTGAAATTAGAAACAACTTTAAAGCATTAATGCTTATGTTTTTTCAAATATTTAAATAATTTCAATAATCTAAAACACAAATATGAAACAGAAAGATCCAGAAAATAAATAGACAATGGTCACAACCGAGACTCGAACTCGTATCCTCTACTCTATCCGGGAGTAATACTTATATTATCAATTAAAAATATTGATAATTTTCAATGAACATATGAGATCGATTAAATGGCACTTTCTAATAAGGTCCCAATGGCCGAATTGGTTAAGGCGTTACTCCCGGATAGAGTGGAGGATTCGAGTTCGAGTCTCGGTTGTGACCGTTGTTTTTTTTTCTGACTTTATCTGTTTCGTATTTGTGTTTTAGATTATTGATATTATTTAAACATTGTTTAAATAATATAACTAAGTACTTATTATGCAGGACGTTTACTTTTTCGCAATGGATTTTCTGACAGAAAAACAGTTGGGAGTGCCAAGATGCTCAATCCAATATAACATTTTAATTATTTTTTTTTTATCTTTAGTAAGTTATAAAAACATTTATTTTCCAATCTAGAATAAAGCCAAGATTAATCATAATAAAATATTGATTGATGAATCTTACAAACACATATTTAAAAAAATCTTAATAACGATTGGACGTAATTATGCAGAAAGCATCCAACCCCAAAAAGATTAAACCAAGAAACAGGCGTTTAAAAATATGACTATACAAAAGCATTGATATGCGTAATCGGCATTTTTTAAGTAATTATCAGTGTTTTTTTCTTAGTGAGAATTATTATAAATAGGTAATTTATAATCTATCAATGTGTTTATAAAAAAAAACGATTTCCTATGTTATTTTACATTTTAATGTATTTAATCTTCAATTTAAGTCAAATATCTGCAATGTGCATTACTAAAAAAATGAATTACCAAAAATCTATTGGATTTAGAGCTTGGATGTTTTCAGCAGATAGAAATCTCAAATTCATCTGTAGGAAAAAATGTTAAACTCGATTTTGGCAAATTGTGGGTTGGACGCTTTCTGCACAACTACGTCCAATTTAGGAACAAGGCACCACACCTTTTTAATTTGTACATTTGTTGAGAGTGCTAAAGTTAACTGCAAACTATATATCTAACTTCGGTATCCAGAGCTTTTTTTAGCAACCCATACAAAACCCTTCAGATCCATACAAAATCAGGATAGCGTAAATTGCAACGTGCAAAGAAACCTCTTTTGTGAATAGGGCTTTACGATTTAGGAGACCAAGGACTCGTTTGGAAAACGATTCGAACAAGCCGAAGACGTGCAGCACGTTCTAAGATAGACAGCGCCAGCGCTAGCTGAAGGTAGAGGTTGGGAAGTATTGGTAGTTTCAAGTCAGAACGACGCCATTCTATAAATTTGTTACTGAAAAGCGCAGTGGGAATGCTTTTGAAAAGGCTTCTAGCACAAATTGGTACGGAAGGAAAATAAAATAATTTAATGGCGAGTTTACTGTAAAATTTCATCTGATGGCGCGGCGGATATTGCAACCGAATAAACACGATTTTATGATTAAGGTGAGGCCAAGGAAAGTAATTCGCGATCGCAAGAAAAAAATAAATATAAATACAGTCAAACTTGGTCATAACGAGCGTGAAGGGACCAACCAAATTTGCTCCTTATAGGCATTACTCGTTATAAGCGCCCTTGAGGTGATTTTTCCACAAAAACGGCGCTATAAAAGTTATCCATTTATTATTTTTATTAGGTAAAAAAAGTACCCACCTACTAATATCGATATTTTCATCAGGGTATGAAAGCTTGCAAATTATAAAGCAACAGTTTTTTTATTACGAAAATCATGCTTAACTAACTACGAAATGATTTAATTTATGATTACTCTAATAATAATAATAAACTGTACGCAAAGTACTGGATAGAAATGTTTACTATCAGGGATTATAAACCCTCCTTCGTGATTTGCGGAAAGTCCGCTGCCGTGCCGGACGGGCGGCTTTCTTTGTCTTGTTTATGACATTATTTGACATTGTTTCAAGAATTGGGTTTTTTCTCATACCCGGGCGCGTTGAGTTGACAATATTATTTGGAATATCATTAAGTAATTGCTCATTATAACCGTGATCGTTATAACCGAGTTAGGCTGTAAATACATACAGGTAGTTCAAAAAACACAAGCGAAATGTTATATGTTTAACATTATCAAACTTTCTTTTGAATATCGGTAACTTTGTAATGGACCAATATGAAAAAATAGGAAATATTATTAATAGTAAAAATGTATTTAACGAATTTCTTATAAATGACTAATGATTGCTACCATCATAGCTCGATTCGGACTAAACCACGCCTTCATCTGTACAGCATGATAACTCGATAGAAAATACTGATAATAAATGTCATTTGAAAAATAATAAAACAAAAATATTGTGTTCTTATAAATGATTTATAAACTATAAATAGAACATATATACTTTGTTTTTAACCACTTTTTTATTTAATATTTTGTCTACCGGTTTCGGAAGTACCCTTCCATCATCAGGACAATATTAAATTAATCTGAAATACAAAATACTGAGATAAATATACATATTTAGGAGTTGGAAGGAGAAGGAGTAATTGATGAAATTATGGGAATAACAGAGGTAAATTAAGGGTAAATAAATTAAGGGTATAAATAAATAAATTAAGGGTACTTCCGAAACCGGTAGACAAAATATTAAATAAAAAAGTGGTTAAAAACAAAGTATATATGTTCTATTTATAAATATGGCAAGCCACAAAGTTAATGCTTTTTACGAATATATAGATTTATAAACTGGTTATTTTTAATGAAAATGAAACAATAACTTTGTATAAGACCACAGATTTAATTTTATTTTTTAAGACCGACCGGTTTCGCTTAGCCTAAGCATCATCAGGGTAAAAAAATAAACTAAGCAAAAAACAAAGCGTGCGGTTATATATACATACAGAGGGAGAACAAAATATAAAATAAAATAACAGAACAATGAGAAAACAATAGAACAAAATTTTAATTATAACAAAGGAACAGATATAAAATGACAGGTATATGAAATGAAAGAAGCAAAACGTCAACTGAGAAGGTGATTAAAGAATAATGAGAAATTTTATGAGTTACGGAAAATATACCCAGTATTGGACTACTCGATAAATTTAACTGATTATTAAGAATATGAATATTGATTATAATGCCTTTTTTTCATTTCTAGTGCTTCTAAATTAGTTAATCTGTTGCCATGACCATTTTTATGGAGAATTTGAACACCGGTACTTTTAATGAAGGTATGATCTTTTTCAATAAGACGATTGGCGAATTCAGGAAAACCGTGATTATTTAAACATAAAATATGTTATTTATTTCTAACATTGCCATTGCGGGTTGTTTTACCAATACGCAATACGCAATACGCAATACCACAGTGACATAGAGAGAGCACGTAAATTTTTCGTTCCTTAAAATAAAACTGTAAACATCGATTTTCGAACTTTTTGTACTGATTCTTTAAACTTAACTTACATCTCAAGTGACTTTAAAAGTAATTAGATGCAGTGCCAGCCAAACAACCGGTAACTCTTTGTTATTATACCAAAAACCACAACATTATTGTCAACAGAGTCGCCACTCACACCCACACCTAAGCGCCCAGCAAACTACTGCTCACTACTACAACATTGAAGTGTGTTAACGGAACGGACATCGCATTGACAATTTAAAACAGGGTTGTCACCTCGCCTTCATCTGTCACAATTAAAAAAAAAAAAATTATCCTGTAAAATGAGTGTAACCGACGCACTATCAAATATTAACAAGGCCAAGGTTGAAATCAATGCATTACATAATACTATTACGGATCCTGCACTAAAGCTAACTAAAGACCAGATGGCTAAACTACTTACCAAACTCTCCAACCTCTCCGGCACCATGTTGGACGTTAGTGTGAATGTTGGCATTCTTGAGGGTCAGGTAAAGTCATACGAATACATGATTTCATCCAAACTATTGGAATCGAAGCCACCACAAGACTCTACAACTATATCAACATGTGAAGCTGCAGATGAGCTAGAGGAGAGGAAAAAAAGATCTAAAAATGTTATAATATTCAACTTCCCGGAAAGCTCAGCCAGTACTCATGTTGATACAATGACTGAAGATACGTCGAAAATATCAGCCACACTAGCAGCTCTAAATCCGGCTATAAATCAAGCCACTATTACCGCTTTTCGATTGGGGATCAAAAAAACAGATAAACCCCGACCCCTTAAAGTCATTTTTAGACAATTCCACACAAGCTATCGATATTTTAAAAAATAAGAACAACATAACTCAGTACCCAGGCTTAAAAATTTACTCCGATCAAACACCAGCCCAAAGAAACTATCTGGCCAACCTTAGAATAAACCTGGACAAAAGAATTCAAGACGGTGAATCAGGACTAACGATTAAATACATAAATAATAAACCAGTAATTGTTAATACAAATCCAAAAACTGAAACCCATTTTAGTTTATTACCAAAACATCAGAGGCTGCCGCACCAAACTTGATGAACTAAGAAGAGCGCTTCTATTCCACCCGTGTCATATTTATGTCCTTACTGAAACTTGGTTGGACTCGTCTGTTGACACAGAAGAATTAGGCTTCACTTCTCATATCACCTATCGCCACGATAGAAGTACTATTACCAGTACCAAATCTAGAGGTGGTGGTGTTTTAATATCTGTTTCTAAATCAATATCATCGTCTAGACTTAAATGCATCCATAAAAATGTTGAACAGCTGTTCGTTCAAATCAAGACTAGCCTAGGAAAAGTAATTATTGGTTGTGTTTACATTCCACCTGGATCACCTTCAAAAAATCTACGAAAACCACACTGAAGACGTTGAAGCTCTCAAACTAAAATATCCTGAAGCCAGACTGCTGCTTATCGGGGACTATAATATACCTAATATTGACTGGCTCACCCATAGTCATTCGAATAACCAACTTAATATCTCTGCTAATGCTCGTGAAGTTATCAATATGTCAACTTTTTTTAAATCTTAAACAAATCAATAATGTATTTAATCCTAATCACCAATTGTTAGACCTCGTATTTAGTAGTGATTCTTCTGTAAAATTATGTAAATCAATTGATCCACTTCTGCCTATCGATTCTCATCATCCTCCCTTAATTATTACCATTGCGAACCTTGACCCTAACACTCAACCCGAAATTGTTCCATCCTATTCATATAATTTTGCCAAAGCAGACTATCCACTGATATTAAAATATTTAGAAAGTGCAGATTGGTCATTTATAGACTCTAACAATAATGTTAACCATAATTTAGATTCCTTTTACTCCATCATTAACACGGCTATCGATAAATTTGTACCCTCAACTCAACTCATACTATCGAAATTTCCAAAATGGTTTAACAAAGATTTAAAACAACTTATAGTAAATAAAAAAAATCTGGCATAAAAATTACAAGAACAGCAAATTAATCTCAGACTACAAAATATTTCACAATTACAGAACTGAATGCAAAACTCTCTCCAAAAAATTATATCAAACTCACATACATAATACAGAACAGTCTATTCCTTCAGATATCAAACACTTTTTCAAACACATTAACTCGCTAAGAAAAAACAAACCATCCATACCAACATCCATGCAATTCGAGGGAATAAGAAGCAGTGATACTACTGAAACTGCTAATTTGTTTGCCGACTTTTTTAAAAAAGTGTTTACGAAAAGGACATCCCATACGATCGTATTCCGCCCTTTCATCCAAACGAATCAGTCCACATTCCTGCTATACATTTTAACGTTTCTGATGTTTCGCGTAAAATTAAGTCACTTGACATTAAAAAAAAATGCTGGTCCCGACAAAGTGAATCCAATTTTTCTTGTTAACTGTGTGTCAGTACTAGCCAAGCCACTTTGTCAATTATTTAACCACTCACTGATGACCGGCTGTTTCCCAGATCTATGGAAAATAAGTTATTTAACACCAATATTTAAAAAGGGCAATATTCACGATGTCACTAATTATCGACCTATTTGTATGCTCTCAATAATCCCCAAATTATTTGAAAAATTAATATTAGATAGAATCTCTATACACCTCAATAAAATCATTTCACCTAATCAACATGGCTTTATGCCGGGCAGATCCAGTTTAACAAATCTTTCACTATACGAAGAATTCATATCAAGTGCACTTAATGATAAAACCCAAGTAGATTCAATATATACGGACTTTGTTAAAGCATTTGACAAGGTTAACCATAAAATCCTACTTAACAAACTTCGCAAACTCGGTATAGAAGGTAATTTGTTAGAATGGATAAAAAGCTACCTAACCAATAGAATTCTTCAAGTAAGAAATAACTCTAAACTATCTTATAAATTTATAGCAACAAGTGGTGTACCCCAAGGTTCACATTTAGGCCCATTACTTTTTCTGCTCTTTGTAAATGACATAATTAATGTATTTGATAACGATGTGCATGTGCTGCTTTTCGCAGATGATCTGAAACTCTTCAAACTCATAAAAACCACAGATGATTGTTCTCACATTCAAGTTAACTTAAATAAGTTACATGATTGGTGTAAACTTAACCAACTTTTTTTAAATATTAGTAAATGTCAGTCAATCAGATTTTTAGAATTACTCACCCTCTCGACTATGATTATAAAATTGATAATATTTCCCTTACATCTGTCAATGAAATTAATGATCTCGGCATTACTTTCGATTCTAAATTAAATTTTCTCTCACATATCAATATAATAACAAGTAAAGGTTTAAAATTGCTAGGCTTTATTCTTCGAAATGCCAATGAATTTAAAAAATATTTCTACATTGAAAATCCTGTACTCTTCACTAGTTCGAAGTCAAGTCGAATATAATTCTTCTGTCTGGTCCCCTCACTTTAAAATCCACTCTGATTCCATTGAAAAATTGCAACATAAATTTCTAAGATACATCAACTATAAACTCGGTCTACCTATTGAAACCATAAATTATAATTATTTAATGAAAGAATTAAAATTACTAAAACTTTCAGACAGGAGGCTTGTTTCCGACTTGACTTTTATTTTTTAAAATTGTTAATGGTATTATAGACAGCCCTGATTTACTTAGCTTAATTACCTTCTATGTACCTAACAGATCCACTCGATCCAAAATTCTTTTTAAATGTAACAACAATATCAGGACTGAGTCATTTAAATACTCGCTTGTACCTAGATTGCATGCAGTGAGTAATTCTATCGCTGAAATAGTAGATATATTCAACTGCACTGAATCTAGTTACAAGAAGGCTATAATAACATACCTCTTTCTTAAATACTAGTGTTAATTTTCTTGGGCGTAATCAAATCGTCGCATCTAATGTTTTTGGGCGCATTGTTATTTTTTATGTCATTGTTATTTTTTATGTCACTGTTATTTTATTTTATACCTATGTTATGTAAAAGCCCATGAGGGCGTATAAAAATAAATAAATAAATAAATAAATAAATATAAAATGCAAAACAATTACTACAATCCAATTTATGAATTCCCGAGTGGTTATTTTTATTTTGTACAAACTTTATGGAAATACTTTTGTTTTAGTATTATGTAGTAACATAATCTAAAATTTGGCAGTAAATAAGTTAGTAAAGTTACATCTACGAGGCTGTCATTCTATGAGATAAATAGTACGTTTTGATTTCGATGGCCACAACATCAAACGTGCGTTCGCTCAGAGGGCTCCGCTGTAATAATGCTTATAATTCAATACATCGGCTCGCCGGTGTCACTGAACTGTCGCACCGGTTTTTATAGCACCATACACCCGGCGAGCGACTAAATAATAGCTAAATCCGTGGCACTTAATCAAAATGTAGACACCCATAAAACGAGCCAGAATATAGACACAATCTTTGATTAGAATTTCCTATAAAATGGTTTTACTATCCAGTGAGCGTTTGACACAAATTTGCAAATTTTAACCATCAATATATTTACTTTTGTCTTATCGAAATGATGTTAAGATAGTACAGTAACAAATTAGTAATATTTGTAGAGATTAGTACCATGTTTATGTCCAAAGTTAAAAAAACTTACGGCGATCTTTTCTAGCTAATGAAAGTCTTAAAAAGCATGTCCAACCATAGGCGCCAGTTAAAATAAGACGTCGGGAGATTTTTTACTCCTCATATGAACTAGGACATAAGAGTATATATATATATTTATTTTTTTAAATTGTAATATTAATACACTGTGTTCTAAAACTCGCGGTACAGCAGAAAAATGTTTTTTTCGATTTGACCTTAAAAAAAAAATTATCCACTTTTCCGGCAACTGATAATACCCCATAGGGATTCAACAATTCAACAAAAAAAAAATACAGCTCCGGACTGGATTTACTCGAAAACGTAAGGTCACGTTTGTGCCACGAGTTTCCAAACACCGTGTATAAATTATTTTTTTTACAAAATTATTATTATTCAAGGGCATTTTTAATCGTGTATACCTAATCCTAAAAGTTATTGTGCTTGATACAAGATCCACGGTTCTTGCTTAATATTTCATGGTTTTCAGGCAGGTACATAATATTTCATACGATTATATTTATGAAATGTTTCGTATAAAACATTGGCGTATGTAAGTTTTTTTGACAAAGAGTCAAATCTTTTTTAATTATTCTGATTGATCATTAATACAATGCAATTGGGTTGGTTGTTGTAATATATTATAGTTTGATAGATACAATTGTTTTATATTTGGGATGTTTTAAAATTAGGTCTTATAAATTGGTATCCATTTCTCATAAGTTTGTAATATACCCTATTCCAGATTTTTATTGGTACTTTTCAATCTCAGTACTTTTTAAGTTAAAAAAACGTCATGATTGATAAGCTGAAAACGTTTTTTTTTTTTTCAAATTTTTTTTTTCTATGAAGATTTTTCAGCAAGCCGTGCAGTGAACCACCAAAACCGAAAAATCCTGAAAATTTCGTACGAAAAATAAATATATTTCGGCTACAACAACATCAATAACGTCATATTTTTCAATTTTAACACTCTAAAGCAGCGGGCCCCAACCCATGGACGGCGGCCCGGGACCGGGCCGTTGACCAAATGGTACTGGGTCGCGCAAAAACATTTTTTTTTAATCTACACTCAATGAGTCCCCCGCACCCCCTTCCCCCGCGGTAAAATTATCAAACGTTGACCGGTCCGCGGCGACAAAAAGGTTAGGGGCCACTGCTCTAAAGAGTCACAAGCCGCCACTGCTTTTATGAGGATTCTTTGATTGTTTTTATAAAATCCTCCACAACCAATAATGCGATAATTCAGTAGATAAACAATGTGTGAATAATAAGAGAGTATGTTAAAAAACTAGATATAAAAATAAGAAATCTCCAATACCTCGCTCTTATTATGAAAGGCGACAAATACGATATTGACAAGTCTGGTGATAATCCGGGGGGAGTTTGACGAAAGACGTATTAGAGAAAGAAGCCGCTCTTCTTGGATGGCTCTTCACACACGTGACTTGTAAAAGTGCAGTTTCGTTGAATTGTCCCGGACAGCATCCAGCAGGCTGAAGATTGCTCTGATAATAGCCAACCTCCGATAAGAGAGGGCAACAGAAAAATGAGTAGGTAATACTGGAAAAGCTGTCCAAATTATAACATCGCGATGGATATCGGTTAGCATTTTAATTTAATCAAAGAATGCTATTACACCCTCCATCATAAGCGTAGAAAAATGGTAGAAATTACAAACATATCTAGATTGAGAAAAAAATGCTAAATCTATAAAGTTCGTGCTTGTCGGGAGCGGAATGACCGTGCAAAATCAGAAGCCAATACATTACAAACAAGGCGTCTACGTCTAGATGCTATGTAGGTAATTTACTAGGAATGTTTCTTGTATAATAACTTCATTGTTTGCACAACACTTGTAAAAAAATGAAGTCTCCTGCCAAGATGTGCAAGTGTATGAAACACGCACGTAGTGAAAAAAGTGTAATTATACGCTATTATACTAATAATAATAACAGTGAACTTATATAGCGCAGTTTTGTGATATTTCACGTCAAGTGCGCTTCATACTAAATTAATTAAGCTAATAAGACTAACTAACAAGGAGAAAATAATATAAATTATGTATACAAACTAAGACTATCTAAAATCATGATCGTTATCATAAATTATGAATAAAAAAGGTTCAGATATGGGTATAACAGTCCATATGTACATCAACAGATTTAAAAAAAAAACAATTCATTAGAAATCCATATGAAACGTATGAATTCAAAAGGAAATTATATTGAGGACAGTTTACAAATTGGTACTTAAAAACATTAATATACAAGTATTATAAGTAAACGATTCTAAAATGCAAACAGTGTTAATATAACAAAAAAGAACAATAAATATTTTATGACAATGAGTACAGTGGTGCCTCACACAACGAACTTAATTCGTTCCAGGAGCAAGTTCGTTATGCGAAAAGTTCGTTATGTGAAACGCGTTTTCCCATAACAATACATGTTAAAAAAAATAATTCGTTCTGTAGCATAAAATATGGTAAGATGACATAAAAAAAAGATAAATTTTTTGTTGTTATTTTTATTTAGATACATCTAAAAACATAATGAAAAAAAAACACACATTTTTTTAATTTTAAGAAATAATCGAATCTTGCACATCTTCATCCATTTTCCGCTTTTTGGCCGATGGTGCAGTGAAAAACCTGTCCAAAGTCGTTTGTTTCTCTCTTTTCTTCAACATCTGCCGGAAATAACGGACAAGAGTATCGGAGTACAGGTCGTTGATCCTGTTTGCTTCAGCGGAATCCGGATAGTGGGCATTGGTAAACTCCTGAACTGCTTTCCATTTGGCCAGGATGTTCTTGATGTCAGCAGTTGGAATTGGTTGATTGTTTGATTGTTGCTCCTCGTTATCAGATGACGCTTCCCTTTGAGCATTGTCCTGTTGTTGGGCCAGAAGTGTTTGGAGCTCTTCAGTTGTCAGCTCTTCTTTGTGTTCCTCAATAAGCTCCTCTACATCCTCTTCCTCTACCTCTAATTCCAACCTTTGGGCCACTGTGATGATGTCCTTCACCACTTCTGTGTCATCAACTACTGCTTCTTCCTGAATCCACGAAGGCACAAGCATCTTCCAAGCAGAAATGAGGGTCCTTTGTGACACTTCTTCCCAGGCCTTCTGTATAAGTCGTATTGCCAAAAGGATATCAAATTTCTCCTTCCAAAACATTCGGATAGTCATATTGTCTCCACCAAACTCGCATTCTTCAAACACCTTATTAAAGAGGGCTCTAGTGTAGAGTTTTTAAAGTTCGCAATAACTTGCTGATCCATTGGCTGGAGAATGGATGTGGTGTTTGGTGGCAAATACTGCACCTTGATAAAAGGATAATTTTCCTGCAATATTTCTTCTAGGTCTTTTGGGTGAGAAGGGGCATTGTCAAGTATCAGAAGGGCTTTGAGCGCAGAGGCTATTAGCGCTTTGGCAAATCGCTAATAGCCTCTCCATTTCCTCGTGGATTGAAGATCTATGTTTTTCATTAAATAGTTTTGATACTCCTTTGGCTACTTTGGCTGATTTTATTGCATCCTTGTTTGTCAAAATGGTGAAAATGGTGGTCTTGTTGAGGCCAAACTCTTTGACGAGGTCACACTGTTTTACCCCACATTCACTCCTTCTAATTATTTCCTGTTTCATTTCAAGAGAAATCACCTTCCTGCTTTTTTTAGAACCCATCATATAAAAAAAATGTTGAGTTTATCTTAAAAGGACGACTGCCGTGATACGTGTGCGATTTGTATATGGTTTTCAGTAGACAGTAAGGACATTGAGTTGTAAGGATACACGTAAGAAGAAAACCGAAACAAAGTACTCTTTTAAAACTATTTCATATACCTAATTGTATAAGAATTGTAAATCAAATAAATCCAAAATGATACGCTCTTCTCCCTGAGATGTGAGACGAATGGAGCATTAGGTACTTTTATTAATAATGGAGGCTAAGCATCTTAAAATCTTGAGTAATCTTGAGATAGCTCCGTTGTAGCATCTCCGTCTTTCTCACAAACGCCGAACGTAACAGAACGAGAGGTTACGACGTAGCTCTTAGCGGCAGGGACACGTCTCTTTTAATTCCTGTTTAAGGCTGATTCACACCAACGTCCGGTTACGCTCAGTGCCGATATTGTTCCGCAAGAGAGCTTATTGATATGGTATGAATATCAATCAAGGAGTATGTTCCAAGACAAAGTTGTATGGCTATATATCATTCTGCCCACCCTTGTGATATTTAACTACTTAGTTAGTTAAATAATTATTTTGAAGTGTAAAAATACTAACATCGCAGATTTTTTTTTTCAAAAACAATTTTTTTATCACTAAATAATATGTTTATTAATCATTAATTATTAAAAATATTATTTAGTGATAAAAAAATGGTTTAAAAAAAAAAATCTGCGTTGTAAGTATTTTTACAATTCAAAATAATTATTTAACTAAGTAGTTAAATATCACAAGGGTGGGCAGAAGGATATACTGCCACACAAATTTGTCTTGGCACATACTCCTTGATTGATATTCATACCATATCAATAAGTTTTCTTGCGGAACAATATCGGCACTGAGCGGAACCGGACGTTGGTGTGAATCAGGCTTTAAAGTCTTCACCGTCGTTTGTTTATTATCAGCGTTGGCGTAATCTCCCGAAGTCGGTAGGATGGCGCAATGAAATACAGTCCCAGAGTTTCGGTTCAATCCCCAGGTACGATCACTGAATTAATTAATCGCGCCCAGAAGGTATACCTACCAGCGCGTGTAAATTGCGCAATGCCGAGATGTGTGACGGTGATCAAGTATAACTTTACACTTAACAGCGTGATATCCAGGTGCGATTGTGAAATAAGTGAATGGTGTTCGAATGCATGTCCAATGTTTGAACTTGAACACGGGTATGGGAAACTGATCGCAATTTATTACACTAATCTTCGATTTAATATAATGCTATCGTCACGTGCAGCATCACTCATCGACTTTATATGCATTTGAAGTGTAAGCATTAAAGTTCAATCATCATAAATATTCTCATATTTATTCCAACAGAATGATACAGATTTTTCATGTACGCCCGTGTATGTGGCAATGCAAAATATTTGTGTTCACTAAAATAGAAATCTAATATTTTGTGAGTGTTAAAAATGATTTGATACGAAAAACATAATAATAATACATCAAAACACAGTCTCAAAGTAAAATAAAATCAAAACAGTGGAATATAAAAATATTACAAGTGAAACAAAATACAGAATAACATAGTTATATTTCATCTAAATTGAGAATGAAGCTTTGCTGTCCCAACACGATGATTATAAAAAAAAGATGATTATAAATAAAGTTTCATTCAAGCACGAAACTAAGCTACAATATTAAACAAGCGAGGGAGATAGTGATACATGAAAGAAAATAAAAGCATGAGAATTATCTCTTAGGTGGAAAAGAAGAGTATATGTGTGAAATTATAAAATACTCCTTTTTATGACACCTAAGAGGTAATGAAGGCGAATGACACGAATATTTGAAAAGCTTCACAGAACAATTAAAACTGTAAATACCAAGAGAACCGAATAAAGAATGTAGTGTATAATAGGGTTACTCATTTCTCGGTAATTTGTAATTCCCGGGACTCCAGGAAATAAGTATGTCGATGTTGGAATTTTTCCAATAGAAAAATATTTATTAGTAGAAATAGACCCAAACAAAGGGCTACAAAATAAACAGTAAATTATATTCACTTTGTTTTATAATGATTTAATTTGCGGCAAGTTTTGTATTTATTCAATTAAAAAAAGGATCACTGAAAAAACCATTTTATCTTCGATAGATTTGGGAGAAATAGTTCACGGTAAAGCTTTGAATACGAGATTCAAATGTTTTCCTTTTACCACACGCTTCGTGCGTCTTAATTTATGTGCATATATTTTGAACGTCGTATTAGCGATTACAAATTTAATAGCGGTATTAAGTTTTATTATTACTAATTATATTTAATGTATAATATCTTCCTTCGCCACATATCTTCCAAATGTATGATTGTTTCCACGGTAATAAAATTTTTATTTTATTTCCCGGGATTATTTTATTAATGTCCCGGGAAACAGAAATATCACCTGAATCCCGGGGACCGGAAGAGAATCCTCCCCAATTATTTAAAACATACCTATAGAATATAAAATCCAATCAAGAAATTCTCCGAGACTAGAAATGCCATAATTAATTTGCATACCACGTGTGAAGGATGCATCGTCCGGAATTTGATAAAGGTCATAAATAAATCTTAATCCGACAGTAAAGTGGTGTGGTACCTGTTTGAAATATTAAATGAGGCCTGGAGTGCATTCAAAGCTCGCGGCGTATAAAAATGCTCAAAATAATAGGCGTTTACTCCGGGTCACATAAATCACAGGTAGTTCGTGTTCTAGCTCCTTGCCGTGCTCGTACAACATGCAACTTGGAACTAGAAGGTAAGCAAAGATAAGAAACTTTATTTATGGTGCGCGTCAAGTAAAACAGTTGGATCTCAAGATCTTAACATGAAAACAGTGGAAAAACTAAAATAGTTTTCAAATTTTGTTTTGTGGGGATGATTCAAAAATCGGGAAATTGATGGGTGACTCTTTGTGATGGCGTAGGCCTTAGACGATGATGGGTGAAATGGTCTCACCAATGGCGATGATTTAAATGCTACAAATGAAATGTTTAAAAACATAACTGCGTAAGTAGGTTCCCTTCTGGAATAAGTAATCAGTCATCATAGTATTGCAATATTTTGTAATACGCACCATCTAATACCAACGAATTATTATTATTTATCCCTGTGTAGGTTTTCGAGGTTATTACTACCTACTCTATTAAATATTTTACATTCATAGGAAAAATTAAATCTTTGTGGTTAATAGCAAATTAAAGAATATTAATTATGATGACATAATAGTGAGTTGCATGCAATAAATAAACCCAAGCTGTGATTAATTATAACTACCACGTAATTATTGAGCTTTGGCTCATATTACACTGAAACACGGGATCAATACAATAAATACAAAATGCGTTTATTTTCATGAAACTTTGAAAGTTCTAACATTTATATTGACACCATGATTGGGGTCAGCAAAATTCAAGTTTCATACATTTTTTTTATCTACTGGAGTGCAAATCGATTCAATTTTTTCAAAAACTCCCTGGCACCATCTATGTATTCACATGTTTGGTGAGAAATCTTTGAAGATACTACCGCCATGGCTTAACTAAAGCTCTTTACAAAAATCAATAATGTCACGTTAAAGATTAATATATGTGTATTGAAATTGGAATCAACTTTAAGGCATTAATGTTTTTTTTATATTAAAATTATATCAATAATCAACAACACAAATATGAAACAGAAAGGGCCAGAAAATAGAAAGACAATGGTCGCAACCGAGACTCGAACTCAAATCCTCTACTCTATCCGGAAGTAACGCTTCAATCGATTCAGCCATGTGGACCCTATTAGAAACCGACATTTTTCATTGAATATTATTGATATAATTTTTTCATTTTTTTCCCCCCGATTTTGGGTTGCATTTTTTGCTGCTTCGAATATCGGTTGTGACCGTTGCCTTTTTATTTTCCGGATTTTTCTGCTTTATATTTGCGTTTTTGATTATTTAATTTTTTTTTCCAAGTGGGTCGCACGGAATGGGTCGCGGGCCATACGAAAAGGGCTCGCGAGCCGCGGTCGCCCATCACTGGCCTACATAAAAAGTCAATGATTCGAATGCGCGTGTTGATTAAATACAAATGACCTAAATGTGAAAGCAGGGACTAACAGACGGTATCTCTAAAATCATCATTAAGCGAGTGTATTCTATTGAAAGGTAATAATTTCACCAATGCTTCCCATGGCATTAAGTGTAATTTTTACCATTAATCCAAAATTATGCGGGTAATCCACGCACCAGTGATCAATAAAGTACTAAGAACTTCTACTTTTTATCGTCAGATTAGGCCGTTGGATGTTCCCCATAAGGTCGGATAAGTACATCGCTCTGAGTGAAACTTCTCGATGCCTTTTTTATTTTTTCACGGAGTGTTTTATACGGTCACAATGGGTCGATTAAATTCAAATTAATTCAATAAATAAAACAAAAATTGCCAATACTTAATACAAAGAGTACGGTATAATAAATAATGGAAAAACAACAAAAGAATAAGGTGTAATTACGAATCAAAACACGGTAGTGATAATAATAAATGTGGATAAACAAAGCTGAAAATCAATTTTACACAAGAATTCATATCACGAAATGAACCTCGAAATTAAGGATCGGTCGCCATACTTGTTGCAATAAGGTTAAAATTGCTTCGTCGCGTCAAAATATCGAAAAATTACCGTTTTAATGAAAATCGGAAATAATTAAAGTTAAATTTTTTTTTTAAACATCGACTATGTTTAGGTGAAAGGTGTTGTTTCACTTTTTGCAAGAACATTCAACATAACGGTCATGCTGTTGTGCTTGACACCTGATCATCATTTGATCAAAGGTTGAGAATCGTTGGTTGAAAAATCATAATGACGCTAACCATCGATTTGCAAAAATGTTAAATGTGACAGTGGTTCAAACCACTAGACCTAAGTTTGCTTGCAAACCGCCTTTCACCCTAAACACAGTCGATATATTCCAAACAAAAAAACGAAGAACCCAACTTGCCACATTACACAATAAATCAAACTGAAAAAAACTCTTAAGAAAATCTGACAGGTTATTTAATGTTTATGAAAAGATATCATTTTTAAAAATGCTGTAGCCCAAGATGAGTGCTACTCGTAGCATTTTAACAGATAATTTATAATAATTAATTCTACTATATATTTAAGACAAATCATTATTCATCGAAACATGCAATAATTATTTTTGTTGCTGTTCCTCAATCATCACTCTACTAATTATGTATGGTATCATTATCCACTGCCCAGAATGTTGAGATTTGTTAACTTAAGCCATGGTCTTGAAATTTTTGGTACCAGATTTTTGTCATTCTTTACGACTCTACCAAAACTTCGACCTGACCTTGGCTTCGATTTGAATGTTCTTTCTTATGTATATTTTGTCCTATTTTTGTAATTGCTTCATTATAATATTATGTGCGTGCTGTTGTTTCTCTGTCACTCTTTTTCCCATTTCGTGTTATGTTTTTTTTTTGTAATTGGACAATAGTCCGTTAGTTTATAAATAAATTAATAATTATTGAACGGGGTCGATATTCCGTTAAAATTCTGCACGTGCTGCCGACCCTTTTCTAAATCCGCAAATCATCAGCTTTTAATATCGGTTGAAAGTGAAATAATGGGAAGGACATGCCGCTGTTCGCGCTGGCAGCGGGCGGCTCTCGACCCCATATCGCCGCCCCCCGCAACTGGGTCAGCACACTGCGCCGCCTCTACGTGAACCAATAATGTGGCTTTCGCCGAGGGCGGGCCACCCCCGCGAGCCCGCTTAAGCTTCATTGCGTAACTCTGCAGCACTGGATGCAAGGAGACCGAAGTATCCATACAAAAGACTCCATGAGACGTTGCACGTTGCTTAGAATGCCTTTAACTATGTTTGATAACAAGCTATGCATTAGGTACTTCTCGAAATTTATGTTTTCCGTGGCAGGGCAAAATCGGTCAAATAAATACGTGGAACAAAGTAAAAAAGTGTTTTCATAATTTTATTTTATTTTTAAAATAAGTACCGCACTAGAGTATCAACTGCTCTCAACCGTCTAGAGCCAGTGAGACTATGGCATCCCCAATTGTCGTACGTTGTGAGGTTGAAGGTAGCGGAGGGGGGGAGATGGAGACGTATCAGAAAAAAGGTTGACCTGGCTATTCAGATCTGGCCACCAAACACGGCTAAAGCCATTTCAAGCAACGTTTCGATTCTGAATTGTGGTCTTTCACCAGGGCGATACTTACAGTATCTACAATTCTGGAACGTGCCGCAAATATACTATAAAATATATACATATGTTAATTAAATAAAATTTACTTGCGCACTCAGGGTTTGAGTCCGCAACTTCTAGATTCGTAGTCGAACATCATACCACTAGACCACGGAGGCCGTCAACTACCATAAATGCCACGAGATGGATGAATTCATATTTGGACCGACTGTCTGAATAACCTCAGCATCCTAGTTTTACATTCGCCAACTCTCCTCCACCAAACGAAGAAGAATTAAATTATTTGATGTATTAGGGAAGATTTCCGCTCGAGATAAAAATAAGGGGTTGTTTAACGCCCAGGGGCGCGGGCACTGGGGTGAAAGAATATTACAACCGGTTGAATTAAAACGGTGTTTATATTGGTTTGAAGACACAGCTGCAAATTTTAATTACATAGATAATTTATTCAATCCACACTTTGTTATAGTTGCAATTGGTATTCGTACATAGATATATATTCATACATCGGGTCATGTGAAGAGTCAGAATAACAGAAGAGTATGTATGAGACGATGTATGAATGTAAATGAAGCAAGAAGTGTGTGCCAAGACAGAGTTGTATGGCGGTCCGTCCTCTCTGCCTACCCCTGCGGGGAAACGGCGTGATGGTTAGTTAGTTAGTTAGTTTTTTTTTAAAGTAGTCTTAATTTAATACGGTTTTGACTCTAGCAGTGGAATGTTAATATTATTATTAATTTCATCTGTTTGCTAAATTAATGAATTGCAGCTATAAAAGTCAACATTATATTGTAAGATTATTGATTTCACCGAAGCAAACACTAATAATCCACAAAACTTTCAATATGGTTGACACAATCTATCACAATTTCGAACAAGTCAACTTTTACCACAATGTTACAAATTCCACCTCAAGATAAAAAATCTAAAAAAATTATGAAGTATACGAAAACGCATCTTGCAGCTGTAAAACTACTTTTACCGCCCGGTTTCGCCCGCGATTATGATTTTTTTAACATATTTATATTATAATGTTGTTATATTCCTTTAAATTCGCAAAAAAAATGTTGAAAATTATGTTTCAACACTCAGTAGATCTCTTCTTTTTTTGACAGAGTAACGGATATTTTAAAGCTCCATAGCTCATGATGGAAATAGATTCACAATCTGAAAATGATTGCGTTCGTTTATAAATTCCAGGCAGAGTTAATTTTATGGCGTCAGAGAACAATGAGCAGTTGGAGAGTTTTTACTGCGACAGAAAACGAACAGCATTTATATTTGGAGATAAATATTTATAATTTCGCTCATCTTCACTCACCCAGCCACCAATACGTAATATACCCAAGTGTCAATTATAGGGATGACTTGTGATTCATAAATAGCCTGTTTTTATTATACCTCGAAACATCGAAAGGCAAGTCGTTAACCAATAACAAGGCTCCTACCAGGAGGAGCTTTATTTTTCTCGGATGTTAATTTGGTAGGAAATAATATTGACAGTAAAAGATGGGATGTGTTGCCTAATTAATTGACGACAGGCGTCTACATTTCCGTCTTTGACGTTAAAAAGAGGAAATACTAGAATTATACTATTCCATTTTTAAGACAAAAGGCAGAATCAAAAGAAGTAGGTACATGTTAATTCTTTGATGTTTCTTTTCTCAGGACAAATAGCCCCGAAATACAAAAATCATCAAAAAAGTACATAATGTACAGTGTTTATCCCGGATTGATTGGAAGAAATTGCCACCTGAATGAAAATTTGAGTGGTGAACCACCAACAAATTTTCGAACATTGAGCTTTAGCGTCAAGAAATTTATAGATATCTTTCTGTCGGGTATGTATAGGTCAACTTAACTAGTTTCAGTTCGCAAGGTCACTTCCATCAAGTGCTACTGAGCTTTGAAATATGTATTTAACTGCCAGAAAATAAGACAAGACGCCATATTATTATTGTTTGTTCCTTATTTATTTACTAATCATTGTTCAATATGAAGAAAAAAAAACTGAAAATCTGACAAAGTCGGGTAGTAACTAATAGAAAACAAATCGGCGCCGGAAAGGCAATAGGGCTAAAGCGCCATTTTAAAAAGTTTACACCAGAGCACTTTAAAGTTTTTGTTTTATTTTACAATAAAATTCATAAGTCTCCAGTATCTGGTTGGATTTCGAAATAGAGTTTACTCAATTAACTCAATGCTCTCACTGGGTTACCTGAAGAGACCAAAAGCTAAACAAATCCCAAACTTGCGTCACTTGAGTTCAGGCTTCTCCCAAATGGTAAATATATTTTACCATTTGGGAGTCTTCAGAATCAAACGAGAGTCAGAGCGTTTGACGCCGAAAAGAAAACTGATCAAAACTTCACATTTAACTCGTTTTTGACCAAAGTGTCGCTTAAACCCTTTTGCCTTTCCAGCGACGATATAATTTACAATGCCAGATTTCAATTACATTTAGACATATTCGTTGCCAAAGTTTAAAGCCCATATCGCCAAGCCACTACTAGAGCCTCAAAGAAAATTCACCAACTCCTTTTCCATCGCGACGAAAGTTATTATGATAAATCTATAGATAAACACGCAGGAATATCGAAGAATCTCCCAGCTTGCATATACAAACATTTGACCGGTCGGTAGCTAAGTGGACAAACGCGTCGGATTCCCACCCGGGCGTCGTGCGTTCAATTCCTCTGCTGGCGAAGTCCTCCATCATTACACAAGCAACATCTTCCGCTTCTTATGATGGCAGTAAGAGTTTTTCAAATATTGTCAGGTTATTCGTAACCCGGGAATCTTTGTCTTTCTTTTTAAAAAAAAAAAATATATTTATACGAGATATAGATATTGTGATAAATAATAGAGTTTAATATGACTGCAGACGAGCAGCAGCTACAATGTTGAAGTTATCAATTTAATAGACCAAATAAACACTCAGACATCGTAAATTGAATCGTTTGAGGAAATTATAAGTTATGGGGCCTCGATTAGTAGGGAGTAGGGACTCTGCTTTGGGTCGACGGGGCGCGCGTGCGAGTGCAGATGGCTCTAATCCAGTGCAGGCGCTTGGAGATTACGTAATTCAGTGGTCGCCAAGCCAAGGAGAATAATAAATAGTGAACACAGTGAAGTTTTTCAAGGACACGTGTAATTTTAAAACATATATGAGGTGTACAACTTTGCTTCCTGTCTTTTCCTATAGATGGCTTAAGCGGTAAGTAGTGGTCGAAATAAATAGAGCATAGACCTCATGCAATGAACTTAGGCATCTGTCAACATAATCCCATAGAAACATTAGTCGATTTGTGTCTGCATCGTAAAGTTATTCTCGATTGAAAATGTCAATTTACGAGCCAAACTCTCGTCATTTGCGGAAGGTGCAGCATGACAATGCTCGACCCCATGTTGTGAAAGTGGTCAAGACATACTTGGGAACATTGAAATAGGAAGCCCTACCCCACCCGCCGTATTCTCCAGACAATATTGTTTTACCATTGGAGTGAAAATTGATAGGGCCCAAATAATAATAATAATAATATTATATTTTCGTAGAAAGCAATCACTTTGTGGTGTGACATATTTAAAGAAATGAAAAAAAAACTTTGTATAAGCCCACGAATATTATTTTAATTTTGATGACCGACCGGTTTCGCTCAGCTTATTATAATAATAATAATAATATTTGGACGATTTGTATAGCGCCGTTTTTGTGAAAAATCACCTCAAGGGCGCTGTACAGATCTTACTTTCTATCATTACATATTAATTCCTAGTTTAGATAAGAAAATATACAGGAACATACCTACCTGGCAGGTCCCATCAGATAGACACAATTATTAACTTAAAATTATGATTATTATCTGTCCGTTTCTCTTTGTTCTTTTGTTATAATTAAAATGTTTTCTCATTGTTTTGTTATTTTATTTTATAATTTGTTCTCCCTCTGTATTTATATATAACCGAACACATAGATTTTTTTATTTAGTTTAATTTTGTACCCTGATGATGCTTAGGCTAAGCGAAACCGGTCGGTCATCTAAAATATTATTCGTGGTCTTATACAAAGTTATTTTTCCATTTGTTTTAATAAAAATATTATTTGGATATTTTTAAAGCGCCGTTTTTGTTGAAAATCACTTCAAATTAAATTATGGAAAATAATGCGGAAAAAACAACGCATGTGATTATAAACTTTAAAATAAACAAGCAACAAATGCACCCCTATGAACTTTCTGGTAAAAAAATAAAAAATAAAGGCAATAAAAAACGACTGATGTGTAGGATTCTAAACTTGAAATCTGATGAGGCCAGTTCACGGACTGTAGGTTTCGAACCCCTGCAGACATAACCGCATTGAGTCTATTTTTTTATATGGCTGCAGCGAAATCGAGTGACCGGTAATTCACTTTTATGCATTCTATACTGGCTGCAGCGGAAGGGAAATTCTATAATTCTGTGCACTGACTAGTTGCTTGCGTTCGCTGAGGCCGCTGATGCATTAACCATGATTATAATTGCAATTACGACACACTGAGGCCGTTTGTGGCACATGGCGCCCGATGAGATAACATTAACTAACCAACACGCCGTTTCCTCGCAAGGGTAGGCAGAGGATGGACCGCCACACAGCTATGTCTCGGGACATACTTCTTGCTACATACATATCCTCGTAAACCGATATGATAAGGAAAAATTATAATTGAATTTTTTTTTTTCAAGAAATAAAAGATTGATAAAAATACCATTAATTAAAAGGGGTTCCGCTAGCACAGTGGACATATCGCATACCTAGATCAAAACAGTATCTCCCTCTGTATGTATATATAACGCACACTTTGTATTTTTTGTTTGGTTTAATTTTGTACCCTGATGATGCTCAGGCTAAGCGAAACCGGTCGGTCATAAAAATTCAATCTGTAGTCTTATACAAAGTTATTATTTCGTTTTCATTAAATATATCAAACCACAAAGTGATTGCTTTCTGCAAAAATTGTTTAAGTATTTGTTATTTGTAGTGATTTCAGGAAATTAAATTTACGATTCCATCTACCAACTAACTAACTAACCATCACGCCGTTTCTCTGCAGGGGTAGGCAGAGAGGACGGACCGCCATATAACTCTGTCTTGGCACACACTCCTTGCTTCATTCAAATTCATACATCGTCTCATACATATTTTTCTGTTATTCTGACTCTTCACATGACCCGATTCAAGTATTTGATTAACTTGATCATGCCGTGTCTTCCTCGGGCGTATCCGACTTCTTCTTCCATTCACTTTCGCATCATATATTTTTTTTACACGCCTTTCTTCGTTTATTCGCTCTACATGCCCAAACCATCTAAGCGTCCCTTTCTTGATCCTATTCATCACGCTCACATCAACCTTGCATTCTTTCCGGATATCCACATTTTTAATACGGTCATACATGGTTTTACGCACATACGTCTCAGGGATCTCATTTCCACAGCATTCAGTCTACTTTCATCCTTCCTCTGCCAGTTCCATGCCTCACTGCCATACATCAGGGTTGGTATAAGCACTCCATTGTGGATTGCTAGCTTCGCTTCTTTGTACAATTTCTTATTTGCGCCAACAGCGTTTAGTCCTCCATTTATGGAGTTTCCATGGTTTGACAATATAGTTGGTGACCTTAAACACGGAACATTCCCCAACAAAGACATAGGGAAGATACGGCTCATTAACCTTCGCAGAATAACGATAAATCATCTGGTGTTTCTGTGGGGGTACATTGACATTAGCCCTGTATTGATTGAAATATTGTACTAAAATAGAGTAGACAGTATTTTGTCGTCAAGCCGGGAGTTGTGGAAAATATTATTATGTAATAGACACATTAGACTAGTCGCAACCAATTCATGTGGTTTTATTATTTCATATACTGGTATTATGGGCGCTGCCAGCCTAAGTGTTGTGATGTTGACTGAAAAGTTTGATGGAACTTACAAAAATTGCTCAACAGCTGTCGTAAGGATAATTGATATTCTATATTATGTTAAACCAGTGGCTTTGTGAAATCTGTATAAGTTTAGTGTGGCAAGGTTTTTGGTATACGAGTATGAATAAGTGATGAAGATGTGAATAAAGGGTTGGGCAGCCTTCATTCAGCAACAAAATAGCGACATAGGGTCAAATCACACGATATAGTTTCTCAAAAATAAAGGTTATTATAATATTGGAAAGGAATTAGGTACCGAACATCTCTGAGATAAGTTTCAAAATACAACTTTATTGATTTGGTCGTTCCGGACTGTAATTGTAATTGTGTGTATTGATCGGATCTACGGGGGTGAAATTAACCCTAATGATAGCCAACCTCTCATAGGAAAGGGGAACAAAAGAAAAATACGTGGTTGGAATAGAGCCCTATCTCAGGTTCATGAAATTATTCTGTTAAGTTCAAGAGTTTTCACTCAAACGTACGTAATGTATTTTGCAGAAGTAACTTATTTTGACAAGGAGAGATTGTCTGAAATATTCAAATCTACAGCTGAATAATCAATATTCGCAACACACTGGCCGGAAAGCCGGAAATTGAAATATTTTTCAATACATTTACATTGAACAGGAAGCAACATAAGTAGGGGAAGGGAGGGAAACTTGATCCACATCAATAACTTGTTTTTTTTTTTTAAAACTTTTTTCTTAACGTTTCAATTTTTGTAACTGTTTTTTTTATGCTAAGGTGAACGATTCCTTTTTTGATAAAGTTTTTGTATTAATAATGCAAAATCATTTGTTGTTACTCATTGTTGAATTGTGTTTGTTTTGTTTTGTTTTAAACTTTAGTAGCCTAGGGGACACTTGATCCAATAGTAATTAAAAATCTGGATAAATCGCTGACACAATTTATTTTATCTTTTAGATTATGCCGCGCGTATTTAAAAGAAGAGGGCACTAAAAAGAGAGAGACTGAAGATTGTACAAAAAGTGAACGATGCTGTAAACTGCATTATAAACTATGGAGCTTTCATAAAAGCACGGCGAAGGGGCATTAATTGAATATCATAACACAAAATAATGATGAAAATGAAATATCGTTTTCGCCTAACTATTTAATCAGCAAAAAAGTTAAAACGGGAGTCAAGTCTCCCTCCCTTCCTCTACACTTGCCTGTGATAAAAAATCTAACCGCTTGTGCCCTACATTTGAGTAAGCATACATTATTTATGTCATCCGATACGAATATCGGATTATTTTTCAAATGTAGCAATGGCCAACGAATTAATGTGTGGTTAGGGCTAGTAAAGAACATAGAGGATTCGACATAGCGATCAAACTGTGTAACTGGAAATAAAAAAAATCGAAGAACACACAAAAACGTGACTAACCTTTCCAGTTGTCAAAAACAAACCACTAATCCAAAATGGCTGATAATGCTAACATACGATAAACATATGTGTACCAACATAACAAAAAAAAACGATAATCGAATGTACACAGCCCGCGAAAATTCAAAATTCACCTTTTCTTTTAAACAGGCCTCGTATAATAACTAAATACCCACCTGATTAATTATATCATCAATAATAAACAATTATTGTTTTTCCATCACTGGCAACATCAACGGAGATCAATGCTCCAGCCGCCCAGCCGTCAGCCGCCTGTAACGCGTCAGAGCGGGTAATCCGAGAACAGAACAGACTACAGAGCGCCGCCGCCCAAGTGTGTCCACCGCCAGGCACTTGATCGAAGAGCAATCAATACTATGTATTTCCACTTACTATTATTCCACCTCGATAGATCTTTGGACTGGCATAGGCGGCCTGTTTGCACGGCTCTTGCACGTGTCAATAGAGGCTTATTGCGGTTGGACTCAGGTGAATATAGTAGAATTCATGTCATATACAAAACGTTTGTGAGAAAAAAACATTCAACTTATGATTTCTATATATTTTAAACCATTTCAGTTAGCGTTGCTTCAGTTGAAGTTCGACTTCAAATTACTTCGATCTAAAGGAACGTGATTTTGGCGAGGAACCAGTTCCAGTTCTTTTCAATTCTCTACTGACTAGTACGGTTTTTTTTGGCAAGGAACCGGTCCCAGTTCTTTCCAATTTGAAATATCTAGGTTCCAAAAAGAACTGTACAAATAACCGGATAAATTCAAATCTCTTTTATGCGAGTTCGACTTTAATTGAAGTGCTCACTGCGAAGGGTTCATTTTAAAGAACTAGCAATCGTGAAGCATTTACAAAACATTGAAGTTTTTCCCAACACTAATTTCAGTATAAAGTTGACACTGATTAGTTTGGATTAGATTCATATAAAATTAGTCACTTTCCCCGGATTCGACCGAGTTTAAAATCATTTTTCCTTATTGAACAGTCAACAGGTATGAAAAAACAATATCATCGCTGGAAATCCAAAAGGGCTTAAGCGACACTATGGTCAAAAATGAGTTAAATATGTAGTTCGAATCCCTTTTTTTCTTCATCGAAAGGTCTAACTCTCGTTTGATTCTAAAGACTTTGGTGGCCCTTCAGCCATCTAAAATATATTTACCATTGGGGAGAAGGCTTGACTCGTGTGACACAAGTTCGGGACATTTTTAGTTTTTTGTCACTTTGGGTAACTCAGTGAGAGCATTGAATTATCTGAGTTTACTTTTATTTTTCAAAATCCAACCAGGTACTGAAGACTTATGAATTTTATTGTAAAACAAAAAAAAACTTTAAATTGCTCAGGTGTAAACTTCCCAAAATGGCGCTTCAGCCCTTTTGCCTTTCCAGCAACGATATGGTGTCTTGTCTTATGTATCGGCAGTTAAAAACAAATTTCAAAGCTCTATAGCTATTGGTTGAAGTAATGTTATAACCTCGAAATTCCAGACAGAAATAGCTGTGCAAATTTCATGATGTCAAGGCTCGCCGTTAGAGAATGTGTCCTGCTAAATATACACAGATTTTCTGTTTAATAGTTTAGACTCTTCATGGTTTCGGTTTGTTGCATAGATTTAGTAAAACAAACGCAAAAAATACTCTACCAATATTAACCTTCTCCAAATGAATATCGTACAAATTCTCAAGTTCAGTTTTATGGAATAACCTTAATACCATGTTCGCTAGAATTCCGGGTTAAACCATATTTCAAGGTCGGCCTTACATGACGAAAATCAAACCAAAAATAATAAGCCAATCATATTTAGCTGGCGCTTGCGTGCTGGCTTCACGTGCATCAAAAGCATGCCACTATTATCACGCCAAGTCATTTAATTTTTGGTATATTACTTTGTGTGGATTGTAGGCACAGAGGTGCAAATAACAAGTGTGAATTGTGGCGAGGGAAATGGGATAACACGAGAGGAAGGGGATGGGTGTGACACAAGCCGATGTTTATTCGAAACATACATCCGATAAAATTATGTTACGAAATTTAAATATGATGACACCTAAACAACATATATAATACATAATACTTAAACGATGATTTACAAGCTTAAAAATAACATGCTCCCTAAATATCTGCAAAATAATATTATATATAATGTAAATATTCACAATTATCCCACGAGAAGTTGTCATGATTTAAGGCTTCCCAAAACAAAACTTGTGTGTACTCAAAACAGCGTGTTTTATAAAGGCCAAAAACTTTTTAATAGTCTTCCAAATGCCTTAAAAGAATCCTCAAGCCTTGGCACTTTTCGGAGGATTTGTGCTGAATATGTAAAAAAAAAACCTATGATTATATGCTTTGTTCTATAATTGTGAAATGTAAAAATGTTTTTTCTTACTAGATGTGTGAAAAAAAAAATTTGCATACATCTAAATAAAAATACAAAAACAAACAAACAAATAAGTATAGACCATGCACGGTTAAAAAAAACCTATCAAAAATTTTGTACGAATTTTTCATTCTTTCAAACCTCAGAAAAAAAACAAAGGTTAGAATGTTTTCAGTAAAACTTAAACTTGGTACTAAAGTGTGAGTTATTCACAAAAACTTAATATTTTATTGAAATTAACTTTAAAGCATTAATGCTTATTTATTATTATTAAATAATATTAATAATCTGAAACAGAAAAAAGCAAGAAACTAAAAAGAACAATAGTCATGACCACTAATATTTGAAGAAATTCAAATATTAATTATTTTCAATAGAAATATGAGATCGTTTAAAAATGCCGCTCTCCAGTGAGGTCTGGATAGCTTAATTGGCAGAGTGTTACTCCCGGATAGAGTAGAGATTCCGAGTTCGAATCTCAGTCATGACCACTGTTCTTTTTAGTTTCTTATTTGTGTTTAAACTATTAATATTATTTAAATATTTAACATAATATTTTGTTTCAGATATTTACAATCATTTCATAATTAAGTGCTGCACGATTAGGGGAAAATAATTCCTGTCAGTTAAAATATACCTACAACGATGAAAAGTGAGAAAAATATTACTCAATCAACAACTATGGTGTGTACCTATATTTATGTATTTCTATTTTATCATAACATTTTGACTGTCCAAGATACTATAAATTATTCTGTCAAAATTCTCCAATGCGCTAGAAACGTGTCAAAATAATTCTGGCAATATTTATTTTCAGACATCAGATTATTATAGGAACGGAGTTGTATAGATCAAGACTTTTCTTTATTGGGTCTCCGGTGGTAGATAGGTATTACAATATAAAGTTATGATATCTTAAAATAAATTATCATAAACAAAGTTTACGGAGACAGAAATAATATGTTCGTTGTGAAACTCAAACTCCAATTTACCCGAATGACTTGTTTTATCAACTAGTCCAGAATAGGAACGCAGGTATCGCGTTACACGTAGCGCAAACAATCCATCACCTGAACTGGGCGCGCTGGGCAGGGCCTCGAATAACGCGTGTGAATAGGTACAAAAGTTAACACTGGAATGACCGAATAATTACTGTAGAATAGAGGTGACTTCAAAATATTGCAACTGTGACATTGTCGCAGCGACTACAAAAGAGCAGATAGTGACACGACTATAAAATAACATACGAGGCCTGTTCAAAAGAATAGGTGAATTTTGAATTTTAGCGGGCTGTGTACATTCGATTATCGTTTTTTTTTGTTATGTTGGTACACGTATGTTTATCATATGTTAGCATTATCAACCATTTTGGATTAGTGGTTTGTTTTTGACAACTGGAAAGGTTAGTCACGTTTTTGTGTATTCTTCGATTTTTTACTTTTGAAAAAAATGGATCAAAGAATAAAATCCATGATTTGTTTTTCCACAACTCCAGGACGCTCATCGTCATTAAAATCTTCTCGGCCTTCTGTAAAGCGCTTGTACCACTTATAAACACTTTTTTGAGACAAAGTAGACTCGCCGAATGCCACAGTCAACATTTCAAGTGCGTTGGAGCACTTTATTCCATTTTTAACGCAAAAAAACAAACCACTAATCCAAAATGGCTGATAATGCTAACATATGATAAACATATGTGTACCAACATGACAACAAAAAAAAAAAACGATAATCGAATGTGCACAGCCCGCGAAAATTCAAAATACACCTTTTCTTTTGAACAGGCCATATAAGTCCAACTTGAGTGAGCATGTCACAGGGTTTTATCAAATTACTCAGGGTTTTACCAGATGTTCATTTAAACCGCTCTGTTGTCTGTCAAAGGTCTTGTTGATAGATTAAAGAGCAGCTCTTTTTGTCTCTACTACATATACGTTTAGGCCCGCTACACACGTCATAGTTTTTTTCGTCGCGACTCCGTACGGTTTTTTACTGTACGTATCTCGCTCCAAAAGACTGCTACCGTCACTTTCACTAACACATCTTTAATACGAGGGTCAATACTAAAGTCATGTTAGTACAACAAAAAGGAAATATTTGTTGTGACAGTATTACCGATGTAAGTTCTTCGCCGAGCTACCTGATGCAATAAACGCTGTATGCGATGGAAAAGCGTTGTAGACGTCACCCTGAATATTAGGTGCAAAACGCAATTATACCCACATAGCTCAAGACTAGCGGAGCGAGCGAGAAACAATTCCTTCACTGCATGCTCTTGGAACGGTCGACCAATTAATTTTTTGTTTACTTCGCGTTTAATTATTTTCTTCCTAATTTTCTGTCAAAAACTTCTTGGTTCAATACTATTTCTTACATATATTTTGTGAACACAGAATAATCTGCTCTGACGTTGGCGGCGTTCGGGCATATGTAGTTACTGCTTTTGACACGCTATAGCAGGAAGGTCGATGTGGCGCTCGCGGCGGAGCGAGTAGCGGTACCTACCTACATAATTTTACAATGTCGTCTTTATTCAGTTCCATTTTCTGGTTCTTATTCAAATAAAAATTAAAAAACCCTAGTAAGTGAAGTAGAAAAGTAAATAAGATACTTTTTTAAAAAAACAATGACAATAAAATGGACGCACAAAGAGTGAACGTCACAACATAAATGTCCACTCGTCAACATTCTGGGCTTTCTAGTGTTAAAAGCTATACCGTGGCTAACCGAAGAGACCGCTTCACACGTGCGTCGTACACTGATCATTTAAAGAGTGGAGTTATTGCCCCATAAACTAAATTTAGCTCGATTACTATGTTAAATAGTTTTGTTAATAAATTTGATACCGTGGGTATTTTGGTACGTGCAGGTTGTATGGTATAATGAAGAGGTGAACAGTTCAATAAATAATCGACACTCGTGTTTCTTATACCAGATTGTCGGACTTTTTACGGTTTTTGTGGCAGAGCGGTAAGGTCTTTGGTTCTAGGCCCAGAGGTCGCGGGGTCGTAACCTGACAAGCACAAATAAAAATGATCTGAATTTACACGGGATTATACTCTGTCAAATTTAAATTAACTCATGTTATAATATATATATATTATAGTGAGTAATTCTACGCTGAAATAGTAGATATATTCAACTGCACTGAATCTAGTTACAAGAAGGCTATAATAACATACCACTTTCTAAAATACTAGTGTTAATTTTCTTGGGCGTAATCAAATCGTCGCATCAAATGTTTTTGGGCGCATTGTTATTTTTTATGTCATTGTTATTTTTTATGTCACTGTTATTTTATTTTATACCTATGTTATGTAAAAGCCCATGAGGGCGTATAAAAATAAATAAATAAATAAATATCAAATATTTTTTAAAATATCAACAAAAAATAATGCGTACAGAAATTCACCTCCAAAGCGTGGCACATCACCCACACATTGTGTGAGGGAGGTCACTTTTTAATCTTGTTTATTAATATATTTTTAAAAACAAAAATCTTTTTGTGAAAATTATGTTTTGTTCTTGTTTTTGGTTATGTATTAGTGTATACTTAAATTTAAAAAAAAAACTCTACTTACACAGATGCGTCAATTAGTACGATTACTGTTAGGTACATCTAATTCCGAACTGCTAAAGAAGAAAAAAATAACACGTGAAGCCAATTATAATATGAGATTAGAGACTCAAATCGAAAGCCTCCTCGCCGACATTTCGGACAAATCGATTTCTAAATAGGTAGGTACTTGCAATACATATAACTATCTTCATGTACATTCTTGCATAAAGGGTTTGAGAGCGAATTATCTACCAAACTATAGATACCATTACAAATTGCGAATCAGTTATCAATCCCATATATTATGTTATATGTTCGGCACCAGCCTGTTGACTGTACGACTTTTATGCCGACGGATCAATCGAATGTCTCAAATTATCAAACAACAGGTTTACTTTTGAGAGAGATAATATTTTTTTCTGAAATTGTTGAGTCGTGGTGTACTTAATTCCATTGTCCCTTTAAGAATAGTTCATTTCGTTTTTAATTTATTTAATTTTTTGTTGCTGTTTATTGATTAATATAATGTTAAATATATTTTTCCAACGGCCCCCAAGCTAGACGGCCCAGGAAATCATTACGCCACTGGATACGTCCAAATAATGTACATGTACCCTGAATTAATGTGCATGATTATTTATTTACCGTGAGAGCATTAACATTTTGTTTAGATAAAAACATACCTAAGAAATTTTAATGAATCATTAGTTAACACTAGGTCAATGAATATTCCAATTAATGGTGTATTGCCTTTCGTTGTCAATTAATAGCCAGCTCGGAGGTGAGTGACTGAAAAGCCCATTAAAATATTACTGACACATTCGACGTCCCTATTAAATATTGTGAACTCAAATTAGTTGCAACGCTTTAGTGTTATCGCAGTGCTATGGGAAATACATCTAATGGTCGTTGTATCATCTAATGATGAAGAAACTTGACTATTTGTTATATTATCATACTACTCAAAATATGTGTAATGGAATACCTTATTTTTCGTCAGCATAATATTGAATTTTTGCACTATTCTGTCATGGATAAGTCTTAAAAATGATTTAATTACCTTTTCATAATCTGCGAGTACCTCATATGTTCAATATAATATATAATTTTTACACTATTGCGTCAATTTAGATCTTCTGTGTCTTTTAATAACTAACTACAGGTTTAGGGTTTAGCTTTGTACAGCGCCCTTGGGGTGATATTTAACAAAAATGTCGTTATAACAAAATAAATTAGCCAATAATTATTATATTCTAATAATTTAAGTTGAGATTATTGTGTTTACACATATTTCAATCAGTGATCCTGCAAATATGTCGATCTCATATAAAAATAAACTTAGAAGCTCAGTCTCTAGTTAACTTGGATGCAATAAACACTAATAAGCTTTCTATTTGTGTAACAGGTTTATCGATCCCTATTTCGGTCATCCGACAATGGTGTCAACGTACATAAATCCAATAGATAAGTTAGCCGTTTTCTCCGGAGCTGAATACAGGATTACGATTTTCCATCAATCACTATTTTGGTCGTCCAGCAATGATGTCAACTTACACAAAGCCGGTAGCATAGTTCCTAGCTTTTGGTGATGCAATGAACGTGAATAACGACTGAGCGATTCTAATGCAATGCACATGGCACATGGTTGCATGTTTATTGAGGAAACGCCACGTTAGTTGGCGCTTTTCTAACTTCTTGGTATTTATCTTCATATGCGTTTCGCCACAGTCGGCCCCATCAATGCGGGCTGTTTATTATCCAGGAAGAGTGGAATGTATCAGAAACTGTACAAACGTACACCGACAAAGTGAACGAAAATAGGCAAATTTTGCTGGTAAATTGTGTTGATGGAAACCCGATATTGTGTTGAAAATTCAAGTAAATCGAATGCCAATCGGTCAGATATTTAAAAGGGATTGATCTAGTCGGGAACCTCAATACAATATATATTTTTTTAATCTAGAGGGATTCGGGGAAGACAAACATGTTTTAATTACTCTGACGGCAAAAAAACTTGATCCATGTTTAAAGTTTTTTTTTATTCGAATTACTAATGTTAAATAATTTCAAAACATAACCCAAGAACATTCAGGAAAAAGAGCAAATATCAGAGCGAAGCAGACCGCGAATAGTCAAATGTAATTTTATTCCATTTTTATTTCAATCGTCTGTATTGCTAAAAAAATAATTTTGATATTAAAATAGTCAGCGAAAAAGTGGCGAAGGTAACCCACGTAATTGTAGGAGACTGTGAATTAAGTATGCATTTAAATAAAATAAATGAGATCAATGAAATATTCTGCGTAAATTTCATTTTCAAATATTAGATGCCAATATTTCTAAACATCAAACGCATTTATCTCAGCTTGACATTTCACGGTTTAAGACAGTCGATTTAAAAATCTAGAGCTGTAAAAATAGTCTTCTTCAGCACTGGTCAAAATCGTATTGCCCCACTGCTTCGTGCTCTAACTCCTCTCCAATGCCCTGATAAAAAAAAACAATAGTTCGTGAATAACAGTCATAGTTCAAACACCCGTAGATTAAAGCTCAATAATCGACAAGTTGTTGTCATGAACGCATGCAAAACAGAAAGCAACAGCACAGATACCGAGAACATTCAATATAATGTATGAAGACTGAGTAAACCTAAACTCCGGTGACCCCTACCAACCAACACGAGTAGGTAGTAGGTACAGCATTTATAAATTCGTTCCCATGGCTTTAAATTTATTAAAAATTCAACAAAAATCTGGACAGAATTAAGACGTGCACGATGTTATTCTTTAATTAAAACTTTTATGAAACATTACACTGTGGAATTAAACCGGTTTGTACGTATCACATTGTATGATAAAATCACGATTATTATTTTCTATGCGTTGCGTATTGATTGTAAAACTTGTGAGACGAATATTTTAAACGTGAAGAGATCCGGTTGCATGTCCGTATTTTACCGGAAAGTTAATAGCTTTTGTATCTTTCAAGTCAAGATCGTAAAGGTAAAACGATGAAATGCTTAAGAATGTTTAGTTTAACGTTAACGTTCATTCGGAAATTACTATAATTGTATCGTTATGTTTTTAAGATGAACTTGAAACAAGATTACCAAAAGACTTATCAAATTTGTGTTAATACCTAAAAAAATAACAGAAATTAAGTGGTAACAAAACCATCTTTAATTAATATAAGTATACTATAGTCAGTTTATTCCACTATAATATCTTTAATTAATATATTTTAAGTTTATTTCGTTCATTTCACTGATTTTAAGGCGCCCTTAAGATGCTTATTCTCAATGACGTTTTTCGTGTATTTAAAAAAAATGCATGAAGCGGAATAAAGTTGTTTTGTTTGAAAATTCTGACAGGTGATAGGATATGAATTCACAAAAAGAATCTCTCATCTCGACGCGGATGTTATGGATGCCACGTATGTCGTAAAAGCGTGTTCTTTATTATTGTCATTGTGTTGATAGATGAAAATTCAATGTCAGTTTATTCCACTTATTATAGTGGAATAAACTATATTATAGTGGAATAAACTGACATTGAATTGTTATCTATCAACATAGTGACAATAATAAAGAACACGCTTTTACGACACACGTGGCATCCATAACATCCGCGTCGAGATGAGAGATCCTTTTTATGAATTCATATCCTGTCACCTGTCAGAATTTTCAATCATAACAACTTTATTCCGGTTCATGCATTTTTTTTAAATACACGAAAAACAACGTCATTGAGAATAATCATCTCAAGGGCGCCTTAAAATCAGTCAAATGAACGAAATAAACTTAAAATAACGAAATTATAACTAAACTTCTATCTTGCACTTACAACCAACCTACATACCACCTAGAATATTAATAAGACCTTATTATTAATGAGCTAATGACTACTACTAATGCAACTATGGATAAATAAATAAATACTTATTTACTTGTCTTTAGTACCTGTAATCAGATGCGTGCACTCCATATAAGCACACAAGCACTTGCCTACCCTGCCTTACTCGTTTACAAATATTATTTATATTCCATTAAATAATATGAAATTATTGCAAACAATAAATCTACACTTTCAAAAAGTTCATCTGCACCGCCGCGAGCGCCCCACTGACCGTCCTACTACGACATGTCAAAAGCAGTATTTGCATATGGTCGCCGGAAAGGCAAAAGGACTGAAGCGACATTTTGAAAAGCTTACACTAGGGCACTAGCAAAGTTTTTTTGTTACACAATAAAATTCATAAGTCTTCAGTACCTGGTTGGATTTTGAAAAAAAAAAGTTAACATACTCAATTGCTCTCATTGAGTTATCTAAAGTGACAAAAAGCTAAAAAAACGTCTCAAACTTGTGCCGCTTGAGTCAAACCTTCTTCCAAATGGTACATATATTTTAGATGGCTGAAGGGCCACAAATGATGTGTCTTTCTTGTTATTTTTCGCCAAATAAGTAGGATATTTCACAAATTACTTCTTTAAAATTCCTGTACTGTATAAATTCAGAAAGTCCATTCTTTTAATTTCGCTCCCATGCCCTAAATCGAAAAAAAAAAATATAAAAAAAAATAAATAAAATAAATAAATAATAATCATAATTTTAAGTTAATAATTGTGTCTATCTGATGGGACCTGCCAGGTAAGTATGTTCCTGTATATTTTCTTATTTAAAGTAGGAATTAATATGTAATGATAGAAAGTAATATCTGTACAGCGCCCTTGAGGTGATTTTTCACAAAAACGGCGCTATACAAATCGTCCAAATATTATTATTATTATTATTAAATGTCTTCCGAATCAAATGAGAGTCAAGGCATTCGATACAGAAAAGAAGACTGATTAAAACTGCATATTTAACTCATGCTTGATCAAAGTGTCGCTTAATCCCTTTTGCCTTTCCAGCGACGATATACACAAACATTGCCAACGTCAGAGTTGATTATTCTATGTTCACTTTACCAGTTAAGTGTTAACTATCAATAAAAATGACACCATAATTAAATTATAATAAGTCTTATTTTAAACATGCACCTGCTATTATTAGGGTTTAACTGTCGGTGGTTAGAGTAACGAAGAAACAATACAAAAAGCTAATTGCATTTACGGACGGAAGCGTGGATAATGAAGAAAAAAAAAGCTTGAGAAAACAGCCATTATCTGATTCACAGCGAAGCAGGTATCGGCAACTGATGGTTGTTTAATGATAATTAAAAATAATGTAATAACGAGTGGTAATAAACCATAATTAACTTTAAAGAATTTTTGAGATAGTCAAATTGTTCCACGTCGACGAATAGGTCGCGTAATTAGAGTTGGTATGTGTATAGGTGCATATTTATACAATTTCGACAACCATGCCCTTGAGAAAAGTAACTGAGAAACAGCATTTTGTCTTGCTTACTACTACTTATTGTAATTAGTGAAAAATGGACAAATGTATGAATTTGTATTTTCGTGTGTTCTTTAAAAAAATGAAAAAATTACTTTGTATAAGACCACTAATATTATTTATTTTTTATGACGACTGTTTTCGCAACCTAATCATCACCAGGGTACAAAAACAGTTAAATAAATAAATAAAAAATATTCAAAGTTATTTTTTCATTTCGTTAAATATGTCAAATTACAAAGTAATTGCTTTCTACGAAAGTATGTGTTATTTTTAATAATTATTTAGAAAAACACTGAAACAAACAAAAGGTTTTTCATTCATATGAAGTTTTATTTTAATTTCGGTGGAATTGTATTTTTTGAAGTTGAAAAACATGTTGTATACAAGAAAGCCACCAGTGTGAGTAGTGTTCGACTCAACATTCACTGCGATACCGGATATACCACCCACTGAAAGGCCTGGAAACGGAAGAAATCGGGAGGACAACAACAAAAAAATATCGTGCCTAAATTCGTCTTATTTTTAAATAAAGCCATTGCATTATGCGGTGTGTACTTTTAGGGTAGTTAAATTCAATTAATCAATACAATCTTGCAATTAACGAATTTGCAGCTTACTAAGCGCTTATAATTTAGGAAATCATTGCTAAGATGCGCGCGCATCCTGAGCGGTCTTCAAACAGCGGAAAGCTTCGCATTATCCCAAGGCCAATCTCCAATTATCTAACCTTTTGAGCCGAGAAATGTTTAAAAAAAGTTTTTAAATAATTAATTTTGCTTCGTAATTTATTGTGCTTGGATTGTAATTTTCAATAAGCAAATACAGAAACATAATTGCTTACTATGAAAAGCACGCCTATTTTTTTTATTTACGTCACTTCGGATATACAGAGATATACTCTGACCTTAACCTTAAAATATTGCTAGTGGCCCAAATGAAACCTAAAAACCTCTCTCTGATATACTCGTATTCTACTCTGTAAGATTGTTATTTTGTTTACAGAAAAATAATACTCATGATGACAGTTGACCCCAGCGTCATTGCACAACTAATGCAAGTTTTATTGCAGCCAATTCGCGGATCCCCTTAATACAATAATGCACAGGATTAAATTGTTGACAGTTGTTTAATTTAGCAGACGACATTAATCAGAACCAATGTGTCAGGCACAGGACGACAAAGGATTTAGAGGACTCCATTGTTTGTAGTAGCTGTGGGAACCATTGTAACAGTAGATTTACATAGCAGTCACGTGGCGATGTTTGGAATAATCAAGTTCGCTTACGCAAATCATTATATGTTATTACTTTGTGCATACGTCTCTCAGACTAAACATCTATATCAGATGAATTACGCTTGAACGATTAGAATGTAAACATTCACGGTCCGCGACCTTCTGGTGTTTTCGTTTTGAGACGAGATTTCCTCGAGTGGTTGTAGATGGCGAGACTGGAAAACACTCCGAGTGCAATGAATTGCGAATGCGATTTGAAAACACTCAAAAAATTTACTGCGCACACCGTTATAGATCTTCAGATTTCGCCAGAACGTGAGAAATAAGTGAAAATATGCGATATTGTTAGCAGGGACTGTTTCAGTCAAAATGTTCCTAGAGTGTTTACAGTGACAGCCGACAGGCACATAGAAGCCCAGGCATGTTTTACTATTCCTTACATTGATAAGAATTAGGCCAGACCATCTCCAAATCTATTGGAGTGTATGGAGGTCCGCGCACGCACCGACGTGACATTAAGGTGACTTTTTAGTTCCACTGGCCGGCGACTTTTGAGTGACGAAACTGTCACCGTGTCTGTATAGAGTACTTTTGTATGGGCGCTCGCGCACGGGTGACAAAATGTCATTGACTCATCCGCCTGTTCGAAATCCATTGCCGGAATGGAAGGGTGACGGGTGACAGTCACGCACCGCGTGCGTGCACGATTGGAAGACAGTGACAGTGACGAAACTGTTACCGTGACAAAACTCACCCGTGCCCCCCAGGCCTTAATGTGTTTTGAATTTTCGTATTGGTTGCAATGTTATTATTTTGTCAGAATAACGAAAATCCACCAAATAAGAAACAAGATCGGTGATCATCTTGGATGTCGGTGTCCAGGTTTTTATATACCTAGGAAGGTTTTGCTTGTGCCATTTTAACAGTGACTGAAAAATGGCAAAATTCAAGCAAAAATTGTAAAATGTGGAATACTCACTATACACGATATCATTGTGCATGCCCCTCTTAACCTAACAGTGTTCCTCTTCTTTTTTTATTGTCCCATTTGGCGGATCGTACATACGATCTATCTCTTGAAGTAACAATATATGGAGAGAGAGCTAATTCTTTTCACCCAACCTATACAGCTTTGTGATAAATAATTTTCTCCGGGTTTTTACGCCGTACACCATGAGAAAGAAAGCGACAACAAATTTTCCCGAATTATCACACCGCTTTAAAGTATTGTTAGAATGTTCTTCGTGTCCCGCGTCTCTGTTGACTCCGCCCACACGTTACGATTCGCGAAATAAATTAACATTACTTAACGGTTTATTAGGTTACATGTTATATTTTTTTAACAATACTGTGAAAAAGTGGTTATACGAATAAACAAAAAACATTATGTCGATATGTGCTGTGAATGGATGCATAAATACCCTAGCCCTTGTCATAGCCACGCCCGGGTCTAGCCGAGTCCAACAAACTCTCTATCTCTTGTATATTATTGCTCTGAGCTCTATGTGTTAGGTAAGGTTAAGGGGGCATGCATAATGCGATCGTGTGCATGTCGACACAGCCACCCAAAAAACTTGCAGTTTCATTTTCGATTGTGTTCTGCGTGTGTATAGCGGTCGAGTATCAAAAATATTATTTAATATCGAAAGGGTATGACCTAGAGGCAAACCTGTCCGAATAAAATACCGGGAGAACAAAGGATGCAGAAGCGAACGGTTAGTTTTTTGCGAGCAGATGCATAGACAGCAGTAGACAGATGCAGTCGCCGACCGCCGGTTGATCCGCGACGGAGGCAGCCGAGCATGCCCGAACTTAATCGAGCGACCTTTGTGTGAGACAAGGTCGGCGGCTACTGAACGCATTCCCCACGGATAATGGGACAATTCGGAAGGCAGGGAGACAAGCCACAAGCCACAAGACGACAAGTGGCAGATCCTAATGCTAATTAGGAACAATAAGTAGGCAACACTAGACACGGTGCAATCCTGCTCTGGGTAACTGGGTGCAGCGTGGAATACCTACACGTATGAAAGGCGGCCAAAACAGATAATATTGTCCCTTAGTTTTAACACCACTTTATTGGATACATAAACCAACCGGTTTCGGCTCTACCTGAACCTTCTTCAGGGCTGAACAAATATGTATTGTTCAGCCCTAATACATATTTGTTCAGCCCTGAAGAAGGTTCAGGTAGAGCCGAAACCGGTTGGTTTATGTATCCAATAAAGTGGTGTTAAAACTAAGTTACTTTTATTTAAAATTTAATTATGTCTTTCCACAAAGTGAGTGCTTCATGTCAAAGTTTAGATAATATTGTCTTAAGTTTGGTGGAGACTCAGAATTATTATTTGAGGGTAACCGTGGTAACTTCCGGTGCCCTCTAATATCGGATGTTAGCTATCATCAGGGCATCTCTAATAAAAAATGTTTTATTGGAGAAGCCAGAAAATCACGATCGATAAATCAACGATTAGAATTTGGCTGTTTTTGCTATCTCGCTTGTAAACCAAAAATCTGATTGTATGAAGCAGCTAAAACTATCGAACGATTGGAGCCCCGGCCGGCGTCTGCCTGGAGTTTCTAGGTTGACGCAACTGTTTATAGCTCGCAATGTCATTTTCATCATGAGCCATAGCGCTTTAAAATATTAATTTAACTGTACAAAAATTAGAAAAGAAATGAATGGTTCAACAGAAAGTTGACAGTTGTTGTCGGGCAAAGCTGGGTAATAAAATAACACTAATAACAGTCAGCTGTGTCAAGGCAATACATGGGATTAAATGCACTGAAAATGCCGAAATAACGGGGCAAAACGAAATACGAGGTTTTGTTATATCTACTAATTGCACCCGGGAGGGGGTGCATACAGAATGACCGCAAACAACGTGTTTTCCTCGATGTTTAAGACTAAACTGGCTAAAACGAACATCAAAGCTCAAATATGCATTGTGCATACGTAAATGCAAATGCATATAATCCGATATCTAGTAATGACAAGCTAGGTATCGTGAGAAGAGTGTTCAAAGGGTTAAACGAATGTGAAGAGAGGCAAGATCGCAATTATTCACCCTGTCAAATGTGTGCTATTAAAAAGTTGATTAAGACGTTCAAACAATGCCAGTTTCTGGTTCCTACACGCAAACGCAAGAGGTCTTGCGCACGCAACAACTGAGGCATCAATTATTCAAGTTAACCGATACACTTTTACAGTCACACCGCTGATAGATCAGTTGCAATTTCTCACTCTTTCTCAAAAACTACCGGTGTAACAGAGAGAGAGAGGTAACAATGGACCTTAAATATACTACCGGTGTAACAGAGAGAGAGAGGTTACAACGGACCTTAAAGCGGTATGCACTTATATATATATATACATATATATATATATATATATATATATATATATATATATATATATATATATATATATATATACATATATATATATATATATACATAGCCTGTTCAAAAGAAAAGGTGAATTTTGAATTTTTTGCGGACTGTGTACATTCAGTTATCGTTTTTTTTTCTGTTATGTTGGTACACATATGTTTATCATATGTTAAACGATAATCGAATGTACACAGCCCGTGAAAATTCAAAATTCACCTTTTCTTTTAAACAGGCCATGTATATATATATATATATAATACATTTTACGTGCCCGAAGCAGCAAAAAGCAGCGAAATGCAGTCCATCCTCGTGCATTCAACCCACCTCGGCAATTTAAAAATAATTGTTGCCGTCGCGCCCTTTTTTTGCACCGGTACACGATACCCCTTTCAACATTTTGGGTGATGAGTAGGTAGGTAAGATACGCAAACTTGGAAAGCTCAGAAAATGAAGAATCGATAAAAAACAGAAAAAGATAAAACGACCACACACATTGAGTAGGTACTAATCTTCGCATATTTGAATTAAATGCCTGTTAAAAGAAAAATCGTCCCATTAGAGGTCAAATTCAGTGCCATACGGTATATGACTGTTGAGTTTTGTAAGTGTTTTTCACCTCTAGATTTACACACGTATATACAAAACAAAACATATCATGCGCAGGCAGTTCGAAGTTTTAAAAAATAAAGTGATATAAATCAAGTGTCATAATATTTATGATAGAAAGTAGTGAAGGGAAAAATCAAAGTGGAAAATGAAACATCATCCAATAATTAGTACTCAGAAACAATTAATTGCTGTTCCTCAATCATCACTCTACTAATTATGGGTATCATTCTCCACTGTCCAGAATGTCGAGACTTATTAACTCAAGCCATGGTCTTGAAATATTTGTTACCAGTCTAAGTGATTTTTGTCATTCTTTACGAATCTACCAAAACCTTGTTCAGGCTTTAACTTGAATGTTCTTTGTAATGTATATTTTGTCCTATTTTTATCATTGTTTTACTATAATATTATGTATGTGCTGTTCTTTCATTGTTGCTCTTTTTTCCCATTTCGTGTTTTATTATTATAATATTATATTTTTGTAATTGGACAATAGTCCGTTAGATTATAAATAAATAAATAATTCTTAATAATGGTGCATAAGAATTTTGTTTGTAAAAGTTTAGAATATTCATAATACACCGTAGAGTAGTATACAGTCTCCTATTAATTCTCTGAACGTGTATCCATCTATCTACCAGGAATAAATAAATAAATGCACGACAGAAGCTGTTTCCTTGACAAACGAGACTTACGTTATTATTTAATACTTGTTGTAAATTGTAACACGTGAAAACTGTTCCACAGAATAATTGTCTGGTAAAATATATTAAAGGTAGGTACTTTATCACTTGCCTGGATTTGAAAATATTATTTTCATAACTTGATATTTTTCTAACACATACATCGGTTCCAGTTTGGAAAATGTCACACTCTTACGTACGTACGCACAGGAAAACGATATGGTTCAATTGACTATAAATAATTTCTTCTGTGATATCTCCGTTCAACAATGTATAATACACGACGGAAACTATTTTATTGGCGACGAGACATAAATTAATATCATAAATAATGTTCTTGAAGTCCAATTCAATACATTGTAGGAGTCTTCAATCACTAAACGGGTAACTGAAATAATAATATCGTCGCTGGAAAGGCAAAAGGGCTTAAGCGACACGTTGGTCAACAATGAGTTAAATATGCATTTTTGATCAGTTTTTTTTCTGCAACGAATGATCTGACTCTCTTTATTTATAGTTTTTGTGTTCAATTTGTAGAACTCCATTTTATTTTTTTATATAATTCAATTGAATTAAATTTAATATTATTATTGAGTTCTGCTATTTTGAGTTTTTTTATTTTTGTTTTTAGTGACAGCTGTTTCGGCGTTTAAGGCCATTGTCAAACAGTTTGACAATGGCCTTAAACGCCGAAACAGCTGTCACTAAAAACAAAAATAAAAAAACTTAAAATAGCAGAACTCAATAATAATAATATTAAATTTAATTCAATTGAATTATATATATAAAAAAAAAAAAAATTAAAAAAGATCTGACTCTCGTTTGATTCTGAAGACTTTTCTGGCCCTTTGGCCATGTAAAATATATTGACCATTTGGGAGAAGGCTTGAATCAAGCGATACAAGTTTGGGACTTTTTCAAAATCCAACAAGGTAGTGAAGATTTATGAATTTTACTGTAAAAACAAAAAGTGCTTTAATGTAAACTTCCCGAAATGGCGCTTCAGCCCTTTTGCCTTTCCAGTAACCATACAAAATACGTAACTCGTTCCGGCAGAGCTGAGGTCCGTTATTATGGGAATGAATACAACTTATTTCGGATCATAATTTGAATGAAGTTCCCAGAATCAAACGGAATACTGACACGAACGCGGGAGAGGGGAGAGAAGAGAGGGGAGACGCATTCTCAGAAATGATCTGCTGTGGATGTTATAATACCCGCCAACTTCCGCGCAGAAGATGATTGCGGATAATAATTAGGTTTGATGCTTCCAGAGCAACTGAAACGAAACGCATGCCTGCCCCGGGGCGGGTTTGATACGCAGGTAAATTGGACGTAGTTATGCAGAAAGCGTCCAACCAACAATATGCAAAAATCGAGTTTTATATGTATTCCTATAGACAAATACGGGATTTATGTCTGTTGAAAACATCCAAGCTCCAAATGCAATAGATTTATGGTAATTCAATGCAGATATTTGACTTTCATTGAAGTTTAAAAACATTGACATGTAGGATAACATTGGAAATACAAATATATATATAGAATGATTATAAATTAGCTATTTATAATAATTCTCATTAAGAAAAAAAAAACACTGATATTCACTTTACTAATGCCGATTACGCATATTAATGCTTTTGTATCGTCATATTTTCAAACGTATTTTTCTCGGTTTAATATTCTTGGGGTTGGATGCTTTCTGCATAACTACGTAAAATTCTTTTTCGCTGCGAAAATGATATACCGTTATTTCGCTCCAAGGCAACTCGTCAAAGTTTGACAAATAATAAACGGGTGAATATACAAACAACAAGAAAAAAACTTTGACCCTTTTACCCAAAATACAAGAATGTGTATTAAATTTTGCGTTAAAAATGGAATAAAGTGCTCCAACGCACTTAAAATATTGACTGTGGCATTCGGCGAGTCTACTTTGTCTCAAAAAAGTGTTTATAAGTGGTACAAGCGCTTTACAGAAGGCCGAGAAGATGTTAATGACGATGAGCGTCCTGGAGTTGTGGAAAAACAAATCATGGATTTTATTCTTTGATCCATTTTTTTCAAAAGTAAAAAAATCGAAGAGCACACAAAAACGTGACTAACCTTTCCAGTTGTCAAAAACGAACCACTAATCTAAAATGGCTGATAATGCTAACATATGATAAACATATGTGTACCAACATAACAAAACAAAAAAATCGATAATCGAATGTACACAGCCCGCGAAAATTCAAATTTCACCTTTTCTTTTGAACAGGCCTCGTATATATAATACGTTATACGTGCCCGAAACAGCAAAAAGCAGCGAGATGCAGTCCATCCTCGTGCATTCAACCCACCTCGGCAATTTAAAAATAATTGTTGCCGTCGGTGTAGTGCAGTGCAGTGTAAGTGCAGTGCAAAAAAAAACTTTGATAAGATTAGGTCAAAGCTTGGAACGTATACTCAAGTGAACTTTAGTAAGTGAAATGAAGTATAGGCATACTGTTGATAGCTCCGTTATAATTAATAATCATTCTCATGAACGACGTATGAAACAGAAAAAGAGGTTCGACCAACGGAGCTCTCATTGGCAGGAATTTATTGGAGACGAAATAGAACAGTTGCGAAACAACTTATGTCAGAAAAGGAGAAGAACAAACGCTTCAATCATGATACTCGTCGTCACCTAAATCGAAGTATTTGGCGTTCTGCCAATTCTGTATACCTTCACATGGACACTATGACTGAATGTAGAGGCGAACCGCTGATAGATCCATCGTAACCTGTCCCCATACTCTCATAAACGACGCATGTAACAGAAATAAATGTTACAATGGATATCTGGATATAGTAGCAGTGTTATTTATTTTGATGTGTTTAAATCGATCTTTAAAAATTATTAAATAAATCAAACATGATATATATATATATATATATATGACGGCCTCCGTGGTCGAGTGGTAAGACGCTCGACTACGAATCCAAAGGTCGCGGGTTCAAACCCGGCGTGCGCTAATAACTTTTATTTAATTAATATGTATTATAACACATTTAATTCATAAAAAAGTATATTTGCGGCACGTTCCAGAGTGGTAGATACTATAAGTATCGCCCTGGTAAAAGACCACCATTCAGAATCGAAACGTTGCTTGAAATGGCTTTAGCCGTGTTTGGTGACCAGATCTGAATAGCCAGGTACTTTCCAACCTTCCTCTTCCCAATCTTCTCCCCCTCCCCACTACCTTCAGCTTCACAACATACCCTATTTGGGGATGCCATAGTCTCACTGGCTTTAGACGGTTGGGAGCAGTTGAGACTCTTGTGGGGTATTATATAAAAAAATATATATATATGTACAAAAAAAAACCTCTCCGGACGGTTTTGACGTCATAGTTACCGCCCGAAATGTCTCCGGACAGGGATATTGACAGCTATACGACGTCATGTGACTCGCGTCAATTTCCACTTTCTAAATGTGTCGTTCTGGCGGGTTTGAAAAATGAAACTAAAAATGGTTAAACAAAAGATTAAAACTAAGATTATAACTTATAATATTTTAAAAAAAACGTTTAAAAAATTAGTTTATCAAGTCAATATTGTAAAAGAAAATAGACTGAATTTCCTCGTTGTGAGTAATTCAATGTATATTACACTGGCTGATTAATTTTCCGAGTTACCAGGCTAGCAGAAGATGCGAGATAGTGTTTATTGGCCGGTCAATGCAGCCCATAAGGGCTATTGAAAGGGTTGTCGATGGAATGATAAGAGCGAACCGTCCGCTGTCCAGTTATGTTCCCCGGGAGATTTATAGTTGGAGAGCAAAGGGCCGGACCACCCCGACCACCCACGGCTATCAGCCATCATCTCACTATATGTTGTGTAATATACATGGTGATCCAGGTAAAGATCGCTACACTATACAGGGTGACACTGCAAACATTATCCTTTTAATTTTTTTTTTTTTTTTAATATTAGTTACTTTGTACATTTAAGTTTATAAGTATCTAATTATTTCATTTTCTTTTTGACTAATAATATTTTAACTTAAACACTACTTATTATTTTGGTTTACATGCATTTCAAATAATTTTTACAGGCTTTTTAAAATTTATTGATAGGCATAATTTTGATGGTTTCCGGCAGCGCACTATACGATTTCATTCCTTTATATAGTAAGCTATAAACATCAATGTGTTCAATGTCAGCATCTGTTTAACTGTCAGCCAATTTAGTTCCTCTGACATTTTAGCTACTTTTGAGTATCTATTTCGCCCAAGTATAATTCTCGTTGCTCTATTTTGGAGAATTTGAAACCTGTTTTGTTCTTTGTCGTTACACAAGAAAAGAATCGTTGAACAGTAATAAAAATGTGGAGCAATAATGGAGTTGTATATGGTAATTGCTGTTTTTCTGGAAATTTTTTGCCGAATTCTTCCCAAAAAAGAAATCTTCTTCCCAATTTTCTTCTGTGTGTACTCAGCATGTTTGCTAAAGCTTAGTTTTGCATCCAATATAACTCCTAAGTATTTCATATCACTTACATTTTCAATAATGTCACCAATTACGGAAACATGTTTTAAATTATATCATAATGTACCCCAGCATTAGACGGTCATTCGGGAAGAGAAAAGATCGGCACGTTAAATTTACCTGGGATATTTAAATATTTTAAATATATTATTATTATAGAAACATTAAAATATTAATTAATAAATGTAATTTTTTATATCTGAAAATAACGGATTTAACACATTACACTAAAACAGATGCGATTTTTAGATGAAATGCTTTCTGAGATCAGGGTGGACACAATGAGATTGAAAAATCCAGATTTCCCAGAGCGATTTTTAATCTTGTTCTTGATATTTTTTTAATTAATTGATTTTGGAGCGGAGATAGGTCTATTAAAATTATGATAAATTGATGTAGATTGAACTAAAATCCTCTATATTGTAGTTAGAAAACAGAAATCGCAAAAAAAACGAAAACGAAACAAGAATTTCTTGAAATTCCTAGGAATTCAAATACTTCCCTGATATTACCCAGAAAATTCATGGTTTTCTTGGATTCCAGGTTAGTGGCCATCTCTATTTGCTTGCGATATTGCAAATTTTCCCAAAAAGAGGAAAATTATTTTTGAGTGAACTTCGATACAGTATTTCACTTGGAGTAACAATCTATGGAGAGATAGCTAATTATTTTTACCCAACCTATACAAACTTGCTATAAATCACTTTCTCTGGGTTTTTATGTCGTACACTATGAGAGAGAGATAGAGACAACAAAAATAACACACCGCTTTTATGTACTGTAAGGTGATCTTGGTCTGCCGCGTCTCCGGAAACTCCGCCCACATGTTTTCATATGCGACTAAACTCGACACAACTAAACGGTTTTTTAGGTTATATCCTATATTTTTGTTGATAACAATATTGTGAAAAAGTGGTTATATGAATAAACAAAAACATTATGTCGACATGTGCTATTAATGTATGTATAAATACTCTAGCCTCGGTCCTAGCCACGCCCAGGTCTGCGGAGTCCGGCAAAAATCATCAAAAACTGACTACACTGCCTTGGATAGGTACCACTTTATGTACTCTGTATTTATGTCATTATTTTGAACTAGCACATACTGCCTCACCTACAACATATTATGTATGATCCTGCCACCTAGAGCTCCGGTATAACCCCTCTCATGTTCTCATAAAGACGGATCCACCAGCGGTATTAACAATATACAACTCAACCACCCTGTATCTCGAAGCCTCTTTACTCGTGTCCCCGTGTTCTCCTGATGTAAGGCGATGTTATCTGACCGCCCCCGCCTCCGCCCTCCGCCCCGCCAGATCGGCTATGCATTAGTCGGGGCCGCCTAAAAGATTTATTATGTAAACATCACTCTACAATGTGTTAATAACAAATACCCACAAAAGATTTAGGGCTGAATTAAGAAATCGTTTTTTCTTGTCACACCGCACACCTACTTAACTTGTTACATAGGTACCTATCATCATTTTGTAAGAAAGATTTTTGAAAATAAATTAATATTATTAATTCATATTTAAAAAAAAAGTTAAATAACATTACTAGTGTTAATTTTATTTTTTCTAAAATTAACAAAAAATTTTTTTTTTATTTTTATTTACCAAATATGAACATTTGAAGTAAATCTGAAAATATTATCCTTCTTCGTTAAAACATTTGGTGAGACAATGTTTGAATTATAAATTACACGAATTAATGAATCTATCATAAAATACACATAAAAACGTTATTGAAAATAATATGAACTGAATGCTGTGGAAATGAGATCTTTGAGACGTATGTGCGGTAAAACCACGTATGATCGTATTAAAAATGTGGATATCCGGAAAGAATGCAAGGCTGATGTGAGCGTAATGAATAGGATCAAGAAAGGGACGCTTAGATGGTTTGGGCATGTAGAGCGAATGAACGAAGAAAGGAGTGTGAATAGAATATATGATGCGAAAGTGAATGGAAAAAGAAGTCGAGGACGCCCGAGAAAGACATGGCACGATCAAGTAAATTAAATACTTGAATCGGGTCATGTGAAGAGTCAGAATAACAGAAGAGTATGTATGAGACGATGCATGAATGTAAATGAAGCAAGGAGTGTGTGCCAAGACAGAGTTATATGGTGGTCCGTCCTCTCTGCCTACCCCTGCGGGCGTGATGGTTAGTTAGTTAGAAAATAATATATGTGCAGGCGGCCAAAAGAGCTAATGAAAACTTCGCTAGCACTGAATAAAAAAAACAGTAGCGATGCCCTCAACTGCACAAATAAGTTTGTACATTTGTTCCAGCCTAAATATTCTTGACAATATTCGAATAAAAGTAGTCTGCACAGTCGTTTGATTTCGACATGTTACAACACAAAGGGAAAAACAGTTAAAAGGCATATTCAAAATCAAAGTTTTTATTATTATAATCGTTGATCACAATTATATTTCAAAAATGATTGATGCGTAATTGGTTATAGGTTGGAATAGGCCAATTAAATGAGTCAATAATTACAGAAAAAATATAGGTGTGGTAGACCGTAACAATCTACTATCCGTGGGTTTATTTGCCAGTCTGGTAGAGGTAATACAACACAGTGATGAAACAATAAACAATATCTATGTTTAATTCACAAAACAAATGTGTACGAATGTTTTCTGACCTTCGATATTGTATTGATAAATTCAACAAACAAAAAAAAAATCAATAAACGTGATACTCACACTCCTCAAGATGTTAACAAGCAGATAAACATATAATTTAATAATACATAATAAAAAAAAAACATTCTAAATATTGCCAAAAAATTTGTGGATGGTATAGACTATAGATAGACAATGTATCGCTGGATTGGTTTAATCATACAAAGAATCAAGAAAGATTTATTAAAAAAATATAGTCATCACTTACTTCTGACCGATTGATGGGCTATCTCTTCGCAGAACAAATAACATCCCGATCTAGTATTCTAAAAAAATCGCACTTTTCTTCACGGCATCGCGGTTTTGGAACAGGCTACCCCCTGATGTACAGGTACTTTCTCAAACCAAATTTCCAAGTAAATAGACCCTCTGTTTCCGCTGGTTAGATATTTTGCTACCATTTTAACGCCGTATTGTAAGGCAATTTATATTTAACAAAAAAACAAACAATGCAGAAAAAATATAAATACAAATTTGTACCTTCCGAAAACAAGATAAAAAGTTTTGCCTAATTTTCAAAAAGTGGTCAAATCCAACTAATTTTAGTTTCAAAAGTGGTTAAATCCATTTCGACCAATGAGATTACAGGAATTCGTTACCTAATTTATTTTGCCACCATCTTTTTTTTCATAATTTCCATATTAAAATTGAAATATATAACATATTTATTGATAATTTTCCATCGATATTTTTTCTGTTTTCCGCAATAATTACAACGTTTTCGTGCTATAACAATGGAAAACATCCTCAACAAAACAACAATCAGCTATACAGAATAAGTTCAAAGGGAACAAAACTAGAAAAAAACAAGACAGATAAAGACTTCCACAATAGCTTGCAAACAAAAAAAGTTAAGTAAAATTCTCTAAAAAATACTATTGAGGGTGTTGCGTAATTTTATTGGTTTTTAATACTATGACAAATTATTTAGAAATGTATTTCAATAAAAATCTCAATCTTTTCAAAGCACTATACATACCTTTTCAATAAATTGATTTCATAAAAAATACACAGAAAATGTTCCGGGATTTATAACGAATACGGCATATTTAAATTGATAATAATGCAGTTTGTCCAAAACGTTTATTGAATACTAAACTTATTCTTATTGCAACAGGAAGAAACCACTTTTTTGCGTTAGTGGTTTTACATTTCAAAATAATTGAAAATATTCGGCGTTCCATGCTGTCAAATAAAATAACACGTTTGAATGAAGCAAATGGCATTTATTGAAAAGTGATTTTTTTTTAATAATAATATCTGCATTCTGTTTGTTATTGAAAAAGTAAATTATTTATGCTGAATACTTAATCAAATTTATTCAAATCCAGTTTGCCAATTTTCAAAACTGGTCTAATCCTTGGACCTAACTTTAAAACTTGGTTAAATTCAAGCTTGTGTTTCAAAAGTTGTTAAATCCAGAAAATAAAATATTATATTTTCACAACTCTTGTGATCAAAGTAAGTTAATTATTGGAGTTTAAAACTGTTTTTCTGTTCAATAAATAAAATAAAAAACTTAAAGTTACTACATCCATTTTTCAACACATGCTGTTGTTTTTTCGCACTTTTTCTGGGGTAGATTTGATCACGTTTGATTCTAAGGTACAGAAATATATAACTTTATTTCCACTGTAAATGTGGGTTAGTTGGACGACAATGCCACTGGGCAATACGCTCACCTTTATAATAAAATAAATAAACCTCGAAATTGCAAATCAAATTTTGCCACCGCAAATTGTTACCTTAATCATTGTTTAAGAACAAGATAACTCATTATTTAGAGGTCGAAATAAAAACTAAAAATATTGTGAAAAACATAAAAAAACAAGACATTCAAATCATGGTCTAAAGCAGTGCAATCTGCAGTGAAAAAGCGCAGCGGTAAAGTAATTATATTTTAATGTATTTTTGATTTTACATTCCACGTAGCGTGACGGACGACTATAAAAAAAAAACAGGAAAATAATCAAACAAACTATAATTCTTGTACTCTGATTTGAATTCATATTTCTTCGCAGTTGATCGCGAAATTTCAGTGGTATATTTTTTATTATTTCTAATTTTGAAACTGTTAATTCGTGGTGGAATTCCATTTTAATGATTTAATAAAACAAATTTGTAACATTAATCCGGTTTCAATGACATCTTCAACTATAAAATGTTTTGTTATATACTATTATAGTTTAAGCCGTAATTCATATTTCCGTCCCAAACGAACCGTCAAATAAAAAAGGGAATAAAAAAAATTTGTTTTATTGGTATATTTTTTATATCGGAATACTGTGGTACGGGATGTTCACAAGTCTTCACGGAGCGAAGATTTTGGCAAGCTGCGTTAGTATTAAGTATGCAAATGGAAACAAAAACATTACGAAATGTTACGTGAAGTTTTTTAAGATTCGGATATTAGATTATATTTTTTCTCGACTGAAACTCTGCTGACTTTGAACGTGAAATCAAATTAAAACTTCATGTACTGTAATATTATGTATTTCATAATAAGTTTCAGTATGGCAAACTGCTTTGCCGCAGTCAGAATCACATGAAATATAACAGTTCCTGTGCAATAACTTAAACAGAACGAGGAGAAGGCTTTCTTTTGCTAGTTTATAACTGTTTAATAATGTCGTCAAAGGGCAAAATTGCTGTCGTGCGTGAAAAAATGATATTAATGATTAATGAACTGGCAGAATATGAAACCGCTTGATAATGCTTTCGGAGGGCGAAACGGCTGTCAAGCGTAAACACGGAATGCCTAACAGTTTAATAGTGATTTAGATTAGAACGTTAGAAGGGTTCAACGATTTTCAAGCGTAAAAATAATAATATAAAAGAGTGAAAAAATGATCATAGCATAACTTAAAAAAGACTAATATATTAAATTTATTAAATAAGTAAGGCATTAACACAGCTGTTTTCTCGGTACAATATTATCATAATTACTAATGTAACACGTAACTCGTTCAGGCAAATTCAGACCAGTTATTATGTGAGTGAATACAACTTATTGTGAATAGTAATTTCAACGAAATTCGCAGAATCAAACGAAATACTGAAATAATTCACACTATAAGAGAGAGAAAATAATAAATTACCAGAACTTAACATCAAAACATTTTTTTTATTAAACCAGTTTTCTGAAATTTGTTAAACTCTCGATGGTATGTTAGTTTTAATATTGTCCTGATGGTGAAAGGGTACTTCCGAAACTAGTCGATAAATATATTAAAATAAAGTGGTTGAAAACAAATAAATGTCTTTAAATTAGATATAAATTACGGCAAGCAACAAAGTTTATGCTTTTTACGAACAAGTAAATAGAATTTATTTGCGTACGCCGGGATTTGAATCCACAAACTCTGGATTCGTAGCCGAAAATCTTAACCGCTCGACTACGGAAGTAGTCGACGTAATTTCCACCATGAACTATGAAGTTTTGAAATATTAATTTAACTGACAAAATAAGAAAATATGCTTTATCAATAATTTCATATTATCGTAGTAAAGCTAGTAACGATATAAAACGAGGAACATAATGTGCTTCGAATTGATTTGACTATCTGCGTTGTCTGGTGGTCGTAAGATCCTTTGGATAAAATGACCCTGTTATAAATTGTATGGAATAAGAACAATTAACAAATGTACCTACTTGGAGCTTTTTAATTCTGAAAGGACAAACATTTAGTTAATAAATTGGTGTATTCATAATACGAGCTGTTTCTCTAATTCAACACTTGTTTGAAGACGAACCTCGTGTCTTGTGGACATTCCAGCACAGCATAAGCCGAGCATTCATCCAATTTTAGCCGCGAGTTGGCACCAGGAATCGGTGGCCGAATGCCTCAAGTCTGGAAGGTCGACATCAAAATAGATACACAGCCTGTTCCGAGTGCATTGTGTGCGATTCAACCAAAAATGCAAGGGGCATTATGTGCAGCCGGTCATACCGGTCATTTTTTAAATCAAAAAAATTTACAAACTTTGTACTAAACAACCATCGGGGACCATTTTTCATGAAATCAAAAAATATTTTGCCTGGAATAATTTAAAACGAATTTAATGCCGAAAATCTTTGTACTTAAGCAGCAAAATTATCGAATTTTAATTCCACGTCAGAACGCTTTTTTATCTTTGACTTTTTCTGGCCTGGAATAATTTAAAACGAATAAATTTCTAACCATTTAAAATTTCTCTCAATGAAAAACATTTACTTAAAAATAATCGTCCGGGAAAAAATATTACAAAAATATGAGAAATTTAATAATAAACATAGCAAAGATTATAATATTACCTAAATGTAAAAATCTACTAAAAGCATTAGACAATTGATGGAATGATAGGCAAATATGATAAAAAAAAGATAAAACATGAATGTATCTACTAAGTACCATCCTGGTTTATACTAATCGGTAGAATTCTCTGAATTTTCCAGATTATCCCGGTTTCCGGGTGTGAGGCCACCCTAATATTAAAATGCACAAATCAACGGAAATTGTGCAATCGACGAAATTATGAAATGCAAAGATAAAAAAAGAGAACACATTCAAAACAAAGTTGTCTACTAGGCACCTTCTCGCTAGTTTCTTAACGGTAGAAATCCTAGAAAATTCCATGAGTTCCAGGTCTATGGCGATCCTATTACCAAAATGTTACATTGAGCAATGAGATGGAATGATAAGCAAACACGGAAAATAAAACATATTAACATGGAGTAATCTACTATATACCTTCTTGCCTTTTTACTAATCCGTAGAGATCCTATAAAATTCTAGGTTTTTCCAATTTGCTAGATCTGTGGCCACCCTAATACTAAAATGTACCAACCTACTTAGAAGCATTGGTCAATCGATGGAATGATAAGCAAAGAAGAAACAGAAAACACATTAACATTAAATCATGTACTAGGTACAATCCGGCCTATTTACAAATCGATTCGTTACCATGTACGTTTAATTAAATAATCATTAAATGGAACACATATCACATAAAACCATGACACAAAGAAAGACTGATTTATATCATCTGCTTTCTACTAGCGTCCATTAAAAAAGAGTCGGCCAGTTAAACACGTCCCTATTTTGAAAAAAAAACTCGTTAATGCAGTACCTACCTTAGTGCTAATCACCCGTAACGGTTTTTTTTTTCAATTTATGAACGGACGAAGGAAGCGAATGAATGAATTTAAATTCCCTAATGGTTATGGAACTGTATGGAATATACAAGGAATTACAAGTAACTAAGTTCAGACGAACTAACGAACTTTTCGAATGAGTTTCAACTACGTAAATTGTTTTTTTTTTTCATCATATTTATAAAACAAAATGTAAATCAAGTATTGTGAAATATAATTATGATAAAATATTAATATGATATATTTTTAGAATCATTTTTGTTAGATATTAATCGACAAAATTCTAACCGCTATGCGATGGTGCACACCACTAATTTTCGTATTATTATAAAAAAAAAACAAATAAAACATGTAGCATAGATTAGTTAAAAAGTCTTAAACATAAAAAAGAAATTAGAAAAAAATTGTTAGTAAGAACCATTTAAATTTTGTATATTATACGTTTACGTTTTTACATTAGAGTTTATAACAATGTGATCTAACTTAAGGACCAGCACCCAATAATGACGCTAAACGTCACTTAGTAGCATTCTAATACAAGCAATATATCAAATGATTTATCTGAAAATTTTCAATGGGTATTTAGAAAAATGTCTGAGGTTTTTAGTGAATACAATGTGTTAACTGTAATCCTTTAAATTCTATGAAAAACATACTAAAGTATCAGAAAAAGGTTGCAGTTTTAAAACCATCAAAGGCATTTTTGAACTTTTTACCTAAAATTCCAGTATGCATTTCATAATGAATTTAAAAGATTACTGTCTAAGAATTGTATTCACTGGAAACCTTAGACATTTTTCTATCTACCCATATAGTGTTGACATATAAATAATTTCTAGTTTTGCTTGCACTATAAAAACAAAAAGTGGGTCATTGTTGAAAACTCACTTGAGGACTCCTGCTTTAAGAATAATAATAGTAAGAACCTGCACGAAGGATAATGTGGAAGCCTGAACGATTACGCCACACAAATAAATTACAATGGGACGCTTAGTGCTTTTTAATGATCAATTGACTGATAACTGACACCGAATAGAATCAAGGAAAGGCTGTACAGGGTTAATACAATATGGAAAACTAAATCAAGCAGAAATACACTTTACGTTGTTTTTGGGTGTGTATTTAATTTGATATGTGTTTTACTAAAATCTACTACAGGAGCAGCACAGGTGTTCATTGTTAATGTTAGGTGCAGGTTTAGGTTTCAACGGCCAATTTCAAAAAGTTTGTTTCCGATTTTCAGCCTAATGCATTAATAATTTTATCCATTGAAATAACTTCTCGAATAACAATTCAACAAGTTGCAACTGAAGTTGTCAAATTAACATTTCCGAAATTTAAAAAAATAGTGCACAATTTTTTTTTTTTTTTTGCATCATAGAATGCATACAGCAGTAAGCTGTTGCATTTTAATGGCATTCAAAAGATACATATTTCGACTTCGATGTCATTGCGGCCAACCCGCAAAAACTATACGAACGCCAATTTGCCTCGAAGAGATACGATGTAGAAAGTGCGTAAAAGCAGAGGATTAAAATAACAATTTTAATTTGGTAGTATGATCAAGCTTACCCCTAAAAAAATCACAATACATATCGTCGCCGGAAAGGCAAAAGGGCTGGAGTGCCATTTTGAGAAGTTCACACCAGAGGACTTTAAAGTTTTTTTTTGTTTTATAGAAAAATTAATAAGTGTTCGGTACTTGGTTGGATTTTGAAAAAATAAGTTGATTCAGATAACTCAATGCTCTCACTGAGTTACCCGAAGCGACAAAAAGCTAAAAAAAAGTCCCGAACTTGTGTCGTTTGATTCAAGACTTTTCCCAAATGGTAAATATATTTTAGATTACTGAAGGGCCACAAAAGTCTACAGAATCAAACGAGAGTCAGAGCATTCGATGCAGAAAAATAAACTGATCAAAACTGCACATTTAACTCATTTTTGACCAAAGTGTCGCGTCAGCCCTTTTTCCTTTCCAGGGACGATATATTATACACATGTAAAATAAAAGTGTATATTAAAAACACATACATAAATATACAAAAAAGTAAAAAAAGTTTGTGGCCTCTACAACAAGAAATATGTTCCAGTTTCATGAACAATACACCCCTTCTAATACCTACTAACACTTAAAAACTTTAGGTTAATGGGAGTGTGTTGTAGAATGAAAGAAAACAGAGAAAAAATAAACAAAAAACGTACCTAAACAGAGGTGATTCCATTTTTCATCCAACTGTAAAAAATACACACAAATCCTCGGTTATTAATTTTTGCACAAAGAACCAGAACAAGAAACAGAATCGGTCAAGTTTAGATGTCACATTTTCATGTCGCGAAACTAATTACTTATTCCAGGAGGGTAAAACCATCGTCAAAAGGTTAGACACCAACTAACACGTGTCGTTACAAAATGGTAATATGAAACAAGTTGATGCCTTATCGATTGGTGTCTATTATATTATGGAGCATGGGCGAATATCGTAGAAAGATAACAAAACTTGATATGAAATACACTACAATGGACGATGGCAGTATCTGTATGAGAAGGAGTGTATTAATAAGTAGATTTAGAGTGAAATATTATAGAAGGATTATATTACTATAGGAAAGAGATACAGGGTCAAGTGCTAGAAGGAAATATACCTACTGTAAAATTGCGAGCATATCGTCCGCTGGAAAGGCAAAAGCGCTACTTCGGTCAAAAATAAGTTAAATGTGCAGTTTTGATCAGTTCTGTTTTCTGCATCGAAAGCTCTGACTCGTTTGATTCTGAAGACTTTTGTGGCCCTTCAGCCATGTAAAATATATTAACCATTTGGGAAAAATGACTTTGACTCAAGCGACACAAGTTTGGGACTTTTGAGGTTTTTTACGTTTCGAGTAACTCAGTGAGAGTATATGGTTAACTTTTTTTTCAAAATCCAACCAGGTACTGAAGACTTATGAATTTTATTGTAAAACAAACAAAAAAACTTTAAAGTGTTTTGGTGTAAACTTCCCAAAATGGCGCTTCAGCCCTTTTGCCTTTCCGGCGACGATATTTCAATATAGAATATATTGGGAACTTTCCGCAATGCAGCGTGGTGGGAGAACTCTTTCGTAATACGGCGTAGAATCTTAAAAGATGTTTGGAATTCAAAACAAGCCCAAAGAAGCATAAATCTTTTTTCACTATGTATATTATTGCCATTCATTAACATATAGCATAAGCTTCAGATGTTCATTTTATTTATCAATGCTATCTTACGACCAATAGTAATAGGAACACATAATAATAATAATAAATGGATAACTTTTATAGCGCTGTTTTTGAGGTGAAATCACCCCAAGGGCGCTTTACAAATTAATTTATCTAACCTATAATTTATCACTTAAGCTTATAACTAATAACTTACAGTTAAGATTTATTACTAATGGCTTACACCTAATTTTTCAACCAGTGACTTACAATAAGGACTTATATGTTATAGCTTGTAACTAATAGTGAAATAGATGCTAACATTAAAAACATTAATATTTACAGACATTTAAAAATGTCAGACGAACCAAATTGGCTAACAGTGAAATAGATGCTGACATTAAAAACATTAATATTTACACACACAATAAAAGTAAAAATAAAACTTATAACCAACTTATTACCAAATTATTTACAACGTGGATATTCACATAGTACAAGGAAATGCAAAGAAATCAGACTACCAGAAAGAATAAATCCAATAAACAAAAATAATTTACTCTATAAAGAGATGAATTTTTACAATGCGCTGCCGGAAACCATGAAAATTATACTAAGTAAAAAATTAAAAATAGCGTGCAAGAACCATATAAAATACATGAGTATAAAATATATCAAGTAGTATATAACATTAGTTGTGACATCGTCTCTAGAAATGGCGTGAAACCCTTAGGTGTTTATGTAAATGCAGATCTTTCACTCAGATCCCAGATAACCAAAAAAGTAAGCGCAGGTCTCTTATATATATAACAAAAATGATCAATTTGAACTTTAAAACACATGTTCTTAAAGGCAATATTGGCAAAACACCGATTAAAAATGTCAAAACGTACACCAGTAGCGTCATTTGAAATTATACAAAGAAACTTATAGCTTTATGAGACAAGCATGTACATATATGAATGAATTCTGCACACTCATAAAAATGTGTAATTTGAATACGATACTTCGGCTTATATCCAAAGCAAATATTAAAATCTTGTGATTTTACTAAAGTAAGATAAAGCCGAGAGAGATAATGACAGGAAAAAAAACCGACACACTATTATTGTAAGCGCACACGATCAGTTTGTTTATCTCACCGGCCATGTGTCGTGTGTGCCCGCGTAGTATTGCGTACGGCTCGCAGTTCGTCAGTCAACAAACGATAAGGAACTGGGCTAGTGGAATTACTTCAAACCGACTTGTGCTGGGCTGGTGCTGCCCGATGCTGAACACTAAACAGGCCAGATCACGCTAACAACGGGCCAGAGAGAAATATACAAACGGATGATGCGAGGAATAAATCCGTGGATGTACTACAAGCATGATTATTTTTTCCATTTGAAAATCCTTTCTGAATATATATATTTAAGGCGTTCAGTATTTAAAAAAAACTTTTAAGGCTGATTCACGCAACGTCCGGATCCGCTCAGTGCCGATATTGTTCCGCAAGAGAGCTTATTGATATGGTATGAATATCAATCAAGGAGTATGTGCCAAGACAAAGTTGTATGGCAATATATCCTTCTGCCCACCCTTGTGATATTTAACTACTTATTTAGTTAAATAATTATTTTGAAGTGTAAAAATACTTACAACGCAGTTTTTTTAAACCATTTTTTTGTCACTAAATAATATTTTTAATAATTAATAATTAATAAAAATATTATTTAGTGATAAAAAAATGGTTTTTGATAAAAAAAAATCTGCGATGTTAGTATTTTTACAATTCAAAATAATTATTTAACTAACTAAGTAGTTAAATATCACAAGGGTGGGCAGAAGGATATACTGCCACACAACTTTGTCTTGGAACATACTCCTTGATCGATATTCATACCATATCAATAAGCTCTCATGCGGAACAATATCGGCACTGAGCGGATCCGGACGTTGGTGTGAATCAGCCTTTAAAGGTATTTAAAAAAACGGTAGCATTTTTAATACCTACGAAATTGGAGTATTTTTTATAAACCAAAAAAGTGAATTTTATTCACGTTTGAACAGCCATATAAAAGTTTTAAAAAATATATTTATATTGTATTTTTTTGCTATCCATGCTGTCAGTTAGCTGTCAAAAGACGTAACTAGAATCGAGTTAAATTATTCGAAAATATACATGTAACCACTAAACACAAAAGAAAAGAGAACCGACCGAGTGGTAGATACTCTAAATATCGCCCTGGTGAAAGACCACCATTCAGAATGAAAACGTTGCTCGAAATGGCTTTAACCGTGTTTAGTGACTAGTTCTGAATAGCCAGGTACTCCTCAAACAAAAGAGAACCGACCGAGTAGTAGATACTCTAAATATCGCCCTGGTGAAAGACCACCGTTCAGAGTCAAAACTTTCTTGAAATGGCTTTAGCCGTGTTTAGTGACCAGATCTGAATAGCCAGGCACTCCTCAACCTTCCCACATCTCCTTCCTCTCCCCACTACCTTCAGCCTCTCAATTGGGGATGGCATAGTCTCTATGGCTCTAGAGGGTTGGGAACAGTGTTAACTATAAAACAAATAAAAGAGAGACCGTCTAGGGATGTAGCGTGTGATCTACAACGATTGGAAATAAAGCTGAGGTCGTCAATAGACATTAAACCTTTCGATTCCTAGGTCCCAGACAGGCCAATAAAATTGATTATCGGTTAATTAAAAGGTTGATCGATTTCAACCGAAAGGGATGAAAAATTGACTGAACTTCGAAAAGAAACCATAAAAAAAATAAAAATGTAGCATACCGCATTCTTATAAGAAAAATCTGTTTAGAGGTTTTTTTTAAGCTAGATAAAAATGCACGCAAGTGGCTCATCAGGGATGCTGTTTCGGCTGTATCTGCTTGTACCGAATGTTGGGAAAGGTAAACAGAGATTGAAAGTAAAGAAACCTGTCCGTGTTTGTGTTATCAGGTAAACATTAGTTGGCCCACTTCACGAAACTCGAAAGTAATGCAATGAAATGTTATGGAGTTATGCAGGGGCGATGTTTTAATGGTTTTCTAATGCATTTATTTACGATTATTTTTTATCTAAATTACTAACTCTATATAATTAAGATAAATTAAATATTCTTCATCTTCTTCGAGTATTTTCAATCACAAAAAATAAACAATCTCACTGAAAATGTTAATATTTATGTCAGAATGTTTTAATACAATAATGGTGGCCTAGTTTCCTAGCGCTCAATCAGTTCGCGCCATACCGTAAATGCTTGATACTGTACCCGATAGCGTTATTATGTATTAAAAGCAAATAATGGATGTTTCTATCACGCGGAACAATCGTCATTGGTGAAAGGGCCGGGCCGATAATGGCCAGCCTATTTCAGTGTTCTGCAGCCAAATCTTTAGGGCTTACACATTGATATTGGGCAAGGCCCCTGGCCATATTGTCGAGACTAATTCTATTGACAAGTTGCATAATGATCAAGTTTTCATGTAGGTGCGTTATTGGTTCTTCGATAAAGTGGAACAATCGAACGTTTATTATAATAATTACTAGCGAGTACCCGGCGTGCTTTGCAATGCCAGTCAACGAAAGATTTTTATAAAAACAAAAAAATTAAAAGTAGGTATCTAATTTTGTTTTCCAGCTGTGGCTAACCAGAGCGGTATATCTATGGACTAACTTAAATAGAAAATAAATAAAACACATAAACTTTGTTTATAACCACTTTATTATTTAATATCACGTCTACCGGTTTCGAAAGTACCCTTTCATCATCAGGACAATATTGATTCAATTTTTAATATTGTCCTGATGATAAAAGGGTACTTTCGAAGCCGGTAGACGTGATATTAAATAATAAAGTGGTTATAAACAAAGTTTATGTCTTTTATTTATAAATATGGCAAGCCACAAAGTAAATGCTTTTTACGAATATGTAAATAGAAAATTGCTTTTTTTATTTTAATTTTAAAACGTTATAGCAAAAGTTTTATATATTTGATTCCATTCAAACTACTCTCAAAACCTTCACGTCACTGATAAATACAAACTGTGTTATTTTCAGCGAAATCGGTCAAGTAATTTTCGAGAAAATCGAAAACAAATAGACAAAAAGACGAACATACAAACTTTCATTTTTATATATAGAGATAAAAACCATACAATTTCGGATGTGACGTGGGTACGTATAACATTCTAAAATACACAATTCTTAGTATTTTCAGTACCTAAACATAAATGACGGCCTGCGTAGTCGATTGGTAAGACGCTCGACTACGAGGTCGCGGGTTCGAACCCGGCGTGCGCAAATAATTTTTGTTTTATTAATTAATCTGTGTAACACATTCAATTTAGATTTTTAAATAATATATGTAATTAAATGTATTTTCGGAACGTTCCAGAGTGATAGATACTCTAAGTATCGCCCTGGTGAAAGACCACCATTCAGAATTGAAACGTTGCTTGAAATGGCTTTAACCGTGTTTGGTGACCAGATCTGAATAGCCAGACACTTCCCAACATTCTTCTTCTACATCTCCTTCCCCTCCCCACTACCTTCAACCTCATAACATACCCCATTAGGGGATGCCATATTATTACTGGCTCTAGACGAGTTTTTCGAGTCTCTAGAGAGACTCTAGTGCGGTATTCACTGTAATTTTTTTTTAAATTGAAATAATGCCGCCTATTATATTAATTGATATTTGTTATTTCACATATTATAATTAATCTAAAATAATGTATAGTAAATTTGTACCCCGCAAATGAGTAGTAGATGCTCTCAGTATCGCCCTGGTGAAATACCGCCATTCAGGATTGAAAATGTAGCCTTCTTTAGTGACTAAATCTGAATAGCCAGGTACTTCCCAACCTTGCTATTCCCCTCACATCTTTCAGCCTTATACATACCCCAATTTGGGTGGCACATTCCCACTGGCTCCGGGCATTTACATCAAACAACATGCCCGAGGAAGACCGGGGGCCTCCATTAGGGAAAAAGCTAAAGGTTTTCGGGGAATCGCAAGAAAGGCGAGAAATATGTTATTATTAAATTCAGTACATATACGAAAATCAATTAGATTGTTAATTGTATCCGGTTGGAATATCAGCGATACACACAGTCAAGAAAATCTGATAGTATTAATACGCTAAGCCGTCTTCTGTACACGATTCGTTCGATCGCCGTGTGGGGCGCTAATGTATGCAAAAACAATGCTGGTAATTTTCGCTCATACGTAAAAAAGTTTGAAAATTTATTCCCATTACGCTACTTCACGATTTACTCACTGTGTTCCTTTTGACGTGTGTATCAAAACTAAACTGTTCCAATATGAATGGGGCAAAAGGAGATGGGGTGTGACACCCGTCGATGATTGGAATAAATGTGCGTTTGATGGTTCAACTGTAAATTTGTATAATCCCCTGGTTAATCAGACAAAAATATTCGGTTATATTTCTTGGTTCTAAAATATAATCTAATGTTATAACACATCGTAATAAAAATGAATTTGAGAAAAAAAACATAATTTTAATTCAATCCCAAAAATTAAGTAAATGGTGAAAGTGCCGCACAGATGTAGCAAAAATAGTTGTCAATTGTAATTTAAAACGACGGAAATTGAGTTATACAAAGTGATGCGATATTGGTGTTTATTTCCATTTCTATACTTGACGCCATCTTATTTTCGCAACTCGTACGCAATGTGTCAATCTGCTTTAAGATCAAGTTTATCCTTTCTTTGACCTGTGGCCCCGTGAGTAACAAGCACTGCCAAAGAGATACAGCTACAAGAGACCGAATAAATTACTGTCGAATACCGTACCTATCAAAGGAAACTAGAACATAATTAAAATATGGAATTATTAGTGAAACATCCACACGAATAAAATATATGCAGTGAATGCACCTGTCGTTCAAACTTTTTAAACACGGTAAGAATTTTCAACAGCATTCATAATGACGTAATATTGTTATAGAGCGGCTTGTTTATTGTTGAATCTTCGAATAATTGATATTATTGACAAAATATGGTAAACGGTGGATCAAAACATTCCGATGCAAAGTGTATCGGGACGTACCCGGCTTAAAACAGCTATTCCTGAACTTATTTGGAGTAAAAAATGTACATGTATTTACCAAGTACAAAACGACTAATAGGCATTTCTTCAGTACAGGTGCCAATAATCTTAAATACAACTTTTTAAAAAAAAAATTATTTTATAACTTTTTTCAAAAATCGACATTGAGCGAACGCTAATCCATGCAGACAGAAAATTAAAATTATATCACTGGGCGAAAATGATTTGTTAATAAATGTTGCTATATAAAGAGAAAACAGTTTTTAACACAAAACAATTAATAATTACAATAACGAATGGAATATTCAATACGTATTGGTCAATAAAAACAAAAATTTGGGAAACCTAGATTTTTTTTCAGATTCAGAAAGGTGTCAAATGAAAAAGTTGAGAAGCACTGCTTTGGGCACTTGGCAACGCAAGTTAAGCATTAATTTAAATATTATAACACAACTTCATTGAACTAATCAATATTATTATTCTACTGTTTGTAAAATACCGGTAACAAATCAGTCGGATAATTGGGTGGCTAGGAATTTAAAAATAAATTCAATCATTACCCATTGAAAAATAATTCGGAGTTTCAGCACAGAACCCTAAAATATCAGATTATAGGATGAATGTACGGATTAAAAAATAATTCAAACTTTAATTGCGTAGTGCATTATTTATAATCGAAATAGCCCTTTTATAGACTGCGAAACAAATGGTTGTCTAACTAAAGCAATTTAATTAGAAATCAGGATAATAAAAAAACTGGAAATTTAATGTTTTTCTCTGCTATGAAAGTTGGACTGGGTACTGGGACCAATCTCAATCACTAAAAAGAGTTTTAGTTAAGTTATTCAGCTATAGAAAAAAAATTGTTTGACTTTTTCTTTCAAAACTGTATGACGACAGGAAGTTTATACAAGCACTGATCAATATATCGATTACAGATCTAAAAGGTATCTATACAGGCGGTCAAAATAGAAACCATCTAACACAATGTAATAAATAAATAAAGTTAAGTACATATGTCGTTATGTACACTTGATTGACACACCCTATGGCCATTAAGAAAGGCTGGTTTAGAAAAAACAAGAAATATTCACTCTAGGTGTAGGTACCTACTTAAATGCAGGTGTAAGAACCGTTTTCTTTCAATATTTTACCCCATTTTAATGTATTACTTCGCGACATGTGGCGGATATTCAATATGGCGAAATGTTACGTCTGACACATGGCAACTCTGGGGAAAGGAATGCCGGCGAAGTAGGTACCTGTTTAATCGGGGTAGCAACAGTTGGGAAAATGAACAATCTATACGGTTGTCTACCCCAATATTCGTTAATATATTCTACTTCGTTGATCAAAATCAAACGTTTCCAGATATTTCTAAAATCGTGAAATTTTATGTCAAAGTTTTTGGGCAGGAAATGAATATAGATACTATTGTTTTAATATACATACACGAAAGGATGGTAGACTGGTATGTTGTACCACAGACAGTTATTACTGTATTAACAAATATTGTTAAGAGGGTGGCATGTAGCTTATGTCACACAATCATAAAAAATATTATGCTCCTAATTAAACCTTTTACAAATGACTAATAAAAAGGTAAGTACGTAAGTTCGTTGAACTTACTTTGACACATTTTATGTTAAAACTATGGAATATAACGTATAGTGGTAGAGTCTAAAATGGTAAACATTATGATTCAATGATTCATTTTTTTTTAAAAATCAGTTAACGAAACATTTATTGCTGAAATATCCAGTCGAGTAATCGCCAGAAAAGTAAATTTCGTTTTTTTAGAATTTTAGGGAATATCAATATAGGGTTGCTTTGACGTGAAACGTCTTTAGAATCGATGCCGGGTGTGGGGAGGCTCGCGCCCAATTGAGTGACAGTTTCCGTCGAAGTGATTTCAAACTTTAATAACTCAGCTAAAAATAGACATAACTCCAGTGTGCAAAATGAACCCACGATTTATGGCTTTCCGGATTCGACACGTGTCCATAAACGGGATCATATCTCAGAGACTAATAGTCCGATCCGAGTGAAGAAGAGTGTGTGTGTTGGTTTTAAGAGGAGTTAATATGTTATAACTTATCTTGGGCTCCAAGTGTGTATCTCAAAAACTCAAAAAGATAAGCAATGAATTTGAAAAAAATTGAAAACTATTTTTCTTAAAATGTCGCGATATATGAGCGAAAAGTACTAAAATAATTACAAAAAATTCGGACACGAATGCGTAGACCACAAATTCCAAAGAGAATGACACCGAAAACGCCGGGCCTAGATCCATAACCAACGCACAGTACTGTCGCGAATACAGGCAACGTAAGCGCGCTCTGACAAATTAAGACGGCATATGACGAGCTTGGATTATGTATGGATGTGGATTTCGTTTCACGAGATTACTTCCAAACCTTATTCCATTAGTACAATGTTTCGGTATGGGATAATTCATTTAGAAAAATGTTTCGATTGTGACTATTACTACAAACAGCACGGTCAATCCTAGATATATATTAGTAATCTATGGTATTATTAAGAATAGATTTGATAAAATAATATAATGCTGGTAATATGATAACTGTCATGGTTGTGATGGCGAAATAATACCCCTGTACAAAAAGAACCCAATAATTTATGGCTTTCCGAAGCATCGACAATGTCCCATTCAGTACGGGATCATTTCAACAATAATTTATCGCCTGAAGAATATCTACGGCAATAATTTAACGTATCGTTTCTGAAGCGGGAACTAAAATTATAGCCAATTTTATCTTCTTCTAGGTAAGAAGGTACCAACTTATTAAATTTATTTTACACTGGGAGTTTCTTTTCTTTGTTGATACGCCAAATGTTTTTTTCTATGTACATATTATAATGTTTTTAGTAAAAAAAAGCTCTAGGCGTATTTTACTAGCCGCTTAAAAAAATCTCGCCTTTTTACTCCCGGTATGAACAGGGCAAATAGATCTCCGTGAACATTCATCAGAAGATATCAATAAGGAAAAAAAAACTCCCACCGTGAATGATAAAAATGTGGATAAGGCATACCCAACCCACTGGTAGCTATGTTATAATAATATCTCCCTCTTTCGCATGAAACTGGAAGAGAGTTTACAGCGAACCTCTTAGCGGCTTGACCAAAGGGTAAGGCCCTGCAAAGACAATCGTGTTTTATGACGGCACGTTCCGCAAGAGGGTACATATTGTAAAAAAAAAATTAGTTTATACAAAGGTGATAAAACTAGAAATTACACCTCCTTTCTCGGATATAATTAAAAATGATTTTAGATTTATATCACTCGCATGGCCCCCTATACCCCCATGTGCTCGTAGGTACCTACATTAAATTGACTGATATTGCATTATTCATATTTGCGGTGTCAAGCAGTTATTTAAATATTAATGCACTCCCCCTTCGCTCTGGCAAACGTTTTTGCGTGCCGTTGTAAACCTGAATTTTAAAGTTAGTTAGGTAGGTGTCTACTCGAATCCGTTGACTGGCTGTGTTTGAAATATGAGAAATAATATTTGTAGGCCTAAAATAATTTAAAAGGTGAGAATTAACTAAGTACACATAAACGATAGCAACATTTAGAGGAAAAAGCAACAACCACACTAAGTTGGTAGTTGGTACTGTCCTCCAGATATTGATGTTAGCTCATGAAGATTGCAAAAAATATCTAAACGTATGACAGGCACATATTAAAATTTATAAAAATTGGCTCACCAGAGTTTTACTTCTGAGCCCAATGAATGCATATTGCCATATCTGCAACAACCAACAACCCTAAAATTATTTACATGAGATAGCAAGTTACAAAGGATTAATATTAGTTGGATAATGTTCAACAGGGATCAGGGAAACTTACTGTATGGCTCTGCGAAGTTCCTCCATTCCAGGTCAAACACTCAAAGGACTGACTCAGGCAACACATGCCAAAACCAAAACAGGCATTTTACAGGCGAATTCACTTTTCTCGACAATAAACCGGTTCAATGCACACGTGCTGTCTGTTCGTTACAAGCGTGAATCGTATCAATACCGAATCACAATAAATACGGCGTCTCCGCGTCGTAAATAAATAATATAAAAGTCACCAAAATGATAAGGCAAAAACAATTCGCAAAACGAGACAGATTATGAGAACGCTTTGTTATGATCGACTGACAGGAGCGACTCGCGCCGATTAACTCTATTTTAAGTCTAAACACACACGAAAACTCTTGATTTATTTCACTAGCACACGTTTTATTATCGCGGGAATGTATTCTCACGATATAAAATTGCAAATTCGATCGGAAAAACGTTGAATTCGCGGTACAAACCACAAAACGTCAAATAAAATACGAGAAAAACATGAATGAAGTTAGCGTCAGACGGGAGAGTTCGATTGTTTACGATTCACTGTGGTTTACGAGTAAGTACTGGATGAAATCATAAATAATTTTGTATGGCACATGAGGTAAAACTGTATTTAATGGGAAATCTTTATGAAGACACACTAGGACTACAAAATACACACATGAAACAAACAGAAGACCAGCGCGCGCAGCTACAGCCAGCTGACGACTGCAGCGGGTCGGAGACGGTCGTCCGCCGCTGCCTCCCCCCTCCCTCCCCTCCTACAGCCAGCCTAGCGACTAGCGACAATACATTGACTCCGCATAAAGGATCGTTCGTGCGCGCTTATTTTATATATTAAAATAACATAAGAGGTATTTAGTATTTAAAATCAATTAACGACCACCAGTTTTTTTTTCCTTCACTAAGCTATATTTTCAACATATTGTGTGAATGTATCAGGAAAAGATCATTGCCGGAATGAAACAAATTCATGGCCCCCCCTATTTATAAAAAATGTATATTTGGCCACGGGCAACACTGCCAATATTTCCGTTTATTTATATACGCGTTTTACAATTCTAAAAATATTTGTTTTCACTATGACGCATGATCGTTTATGTCCTTGATTAAGAACAAACACACGCGTAGGGTGAAATTTTATCTAAAACGAATGGCGTACTCGGACGATTATAATAATTATTAAAACACGTTCCCTTTTACTTTAATTCTAACGCCCATCAGAATACGTGCCTGGGACGGTGTCCCTGTTGCCCTGCTCACATTCAGGACTTATTGGGATGAACGGAGAGTTGGCCATGTTGCCATGACTTTCTAAACTCTTGAATCGCGCAGTTGTTGCTTGGATAATTATTTGTTGTGTAGTGACTGCGTTCTCCCTTGGCCTCGCGTCCTTTGACGAGTAACGACGAGGCGAGAGGACCTCTTCTAATGTTCTTGCGTTCGCGCCGCTTCCAGTAGTCTAGTCTTGAAGGCAGTGTTGGGGCATAAAGATAGTAACTCGAACCCAACTATTTGAAGCCCTCTATTAAGGTTTTTTTTATCTGCTACCACAAAGTTTAGCGTAATAAAATAATACTGCCATAGTGTGCATTAGTTGAGTCAAATAAATATAGTAACTCGAACCCAACTATTTGAAGTAGATACTGTTTTTTATCTGCTGATAAAAGTTCCAAAAATAATAGTATATTTTATAAATTCAAACACAATAGTGGTGTGAACGCCACTTTTCGCGGGGCTTGCCCGGAATACCCGTCATCGAACTCTGAGTTTTGCAAAAATAATAATTATTATTCATCTCGCCTCCGCACCACCCAGAAACCTTCCCTTAAAAAGTCTTCCCTATGTTTTAATAAATCATATTCTATGTTATAATTAACTTTCTACCTTCTATCCATAATCAGTAAATAATAGTTTTTTTAATGTACTCTCCAACACGCAAACGCACTCAATTCCCAGAAAAGGATTATTACCCTTGGAGTAACGATATAAGGAGGTATAGCTAATATTTTTAGCCAACTTATATAAATTTGCGATAAATCACTTTCTCCGGGTTTTTACGTCGTATACCATGAGAGAGAAAGAGACAAGAAAAGTCGTTACATAATATCGCAGCACTTCCAAGTATGTAAGGATGTTCTCCGTCCATGATAACTTCACATCATCGAGTCGCATAACTTACGTCAACGGATTTTGAGGTTATTTCCCATATTTGTGTTGATTAAAATACTTGCAGTAGTTATAAAAATAAATCAAACATAGATTATACAAATATACAAATAAGACCAAATAAAGATTATAAAACATCACTTTTCAGAGGTATTTCAACATTTTTAATGATTTAAAGATATAAAATCAACAAAAAGCTTCCATCATTATTTAGGCAAACTTTCTGATAGTAGTCTGTGTGTGATATTTTGACTTTATAAATCATTTCAATGATGTATTGATATTGTTTTGTTTAATGTGTTCAAATATGTTTATTAAAAATGTCCGAATTCCATGAGGGCGGTAACTAATAGGCCATCCATCATCCTTAATATATCTTTGTCTCTTTCTATAAGTCAGTATAAAGTCGACAATCCTGACTAGACTGTTTCAAAAAGGTACCTCTCCATGTCCTCCAAGTAATTACCTCAAATATCCTATACCATCACCATCATAACCCATAACATCACAACTCCCAGACGACAAAAATAAAACAATAACGTTTAGAATTTTCCATGAGTCAGTACAGTATTAGAGCACTGTGGTAAGAGCTTAAAACTTTTTTAGTGTGGGGTTTCGCTGAAATCCCACGCTAATTCAAAACAAAACATCTAAAGACCAGCTACTCGTATTTCCTTGTTTTAAATTTACTCGGAGAGTTAAAAGTTTAACTGTGATTACTTGGAAAGATCTCACGGGGATGGAAAAGTTTGAACTAAACTTAGGCGAATGGAGGGAAACGGTTCATATTGCCATTGCTTCGTGAAAAAAGCTTACAACTTCTAGAAATCTAGAGCGACAAATGCGCCTATTTGTATGCAAAATACATGGCATCGTTAATTATTATTTGCGTATTCTCGTAGGGTAGGAACCCACTTTTCCAATCTATGTGCGTATATTCGACACAATTAACTTTAAATAATTTCCTTTATGAGTACGTGCGTCGGTACGAGTGTGAATTTTTCAAATTTGGAACTGTTAGTTGAAAATATTGAATTTAAAAAATAATCTTTCAAATCCCTATCTATGTAATAAAGTACCAACCTATAATGTATTTTAGCAGACTTTATTCTATTTTTTTTAAATAGAACTAATCACCTTCTAATAACATTTAACCGACAATTGATATTAGTTACATTTATCAGTTATTAATTTTCATACCTAAGTTGAGTTGAGTCAATAGTTTGCCAAAGGGTGTTGAAAAACTGTTCATGCTCTAACGAAAAATGAAGGAGATAAATATCTCTTTATAAAAAGGGGTTATTAAAAAAAGCTTTCTCCATACATTTATCGGTCGCGTAATTAGAATTGACACAAACTTTAAATTGTGTGTATTGGTGAATTCACTTCCGAGAGCGTTGTTCTTGTCAAAAGTTTTTGAGAAACAGCCCTTTGTCTTGCTTAAGTCTGTTTATTGTGTTTAGCAAGATAGGGACAACACACGTTTACGTCCGATAATATAATATTCGAAAAGTTTTCCGTTATGTTCTTTTTGTTACATTGAAAATGAACTTTATTTCAATTTCACTGGTATATTTTTTTGAAGCCGATAAATAAGTTTGTCAAAAATGCTGTATGCAAGCAATGCATTTATGTGAGTACTGAGTTCGGGTCAACTCTGGTTGTGATACCTATATTTTCCTTCTTCTTTTTTTACGACTACAAATTTACAGCCTACGAGTTACAATGACGGTTGAATCACGATTTTGCTAGAATATGTGAATATCTCATCGCATGTGCATAGGTATATGTGATGAGATAATTTGAAAGATAAATAATGTTTAATTTAATGTAGTTTGGATTCAATTTATTAAATGTAAAGTTCCTTCGGGTCATTTGAATCACTGTAAAGCGTCCTCAAGGGAATTTTACAAACGGCGTAATATAAATTATCAATTATTTATCATTAATTTCGCTACTGGCAACCCTAATAAAGACAACATGATAGTGAATACTTACATAAATGAGCAGCAATTCATGCAGATAATTGTCCCGGGCGCCGCTGGGCGCCTAGCGTCTTTACATTATACTCTTTATGCAAATGCATATCAGTCCGGCACTGTACCACGGCCTTTCAGCTTTCAGGACACGTTTTCTTCAATTTTCATGCTCACTAATAGAGTCGATGCACCGCACGCTCGGGGATACTAATAAATTGTTTATGGTTTAGAAAACTTTGTTAAAAAGGGGTGTCTACTGAAATACTAAAACGGTAGGTTATAGATTATTTTTTATTTGTTTCGTGCAATATACCATACGTTAGGTTGGGAGGTATGAAAAAAGGGCAGGTATTGAATAGATATATAATATTAAAAAAAAAGTTTTATTTTACGAACAACCATGTGAAATAACAAATCCGCGAAATTTTGTCTGCGAAAGTCGGTGTAAATGTTTTAAAGTTTGGCATTTTAGTAAAATTGTAAAATATATATTTTTAAAAGCCTTTACTGATGACATAATTTGGGTACTTTAAAAGCCAACATTATAACAACAAAAAATATAATATATCCGAGTTCGAGTTTCGGTTGTGACCATTGTCCTTTTTTTTCATATTTGTGTTATTGATTATTGATATTATTTAAAAAAAGCATTAATTCTTAAAATTTAACAATAATTTTAATAAAAGGTATATTCACTCCGCGTAATGTGCAAAAAAATATTTTTTTTGCTTTTTTTAATATTAAATGAGAAACATTTTACGGTATTTTGGTGGAGGTGTATTACGTAAAACACTTTAAATAGCATTTTATAGAGTCTTAACAGCTGAAAGAAATTATTAAAAACTAAATAGGGTTTAACAGAGGTTTGTACTTTGACTGAGTTGTTAATGATTCAAAATCCCATTTTAAATTCCCCCACCAAACACAAGAACCTTGTTCTTTATGGTAAGGAACAGCTTATTTGTTTATTTTGAAATAAACTGTGCAAAAATTGTAACCATTACCTTAAATATTATTGTAAAAAAAAAAAACTAATATTACAAAATATATATATATATACATTAGCATATTGGCCTACTGACCATGCTCATCTGTTTCTGGGTCATTGAGTGAAGGAGCTCAAAGGAAACACCCCCTTGACTCTCTACTTACTCTCCACCAAACACCTTATGATCGTATCATTTCTACTTTAGGAGACGTCGACATCAACCCCTGCAGGAATACATTTCAATATTCCTGTTAAAAGTTAGATAATATCTCATATGAACCTGTTTGAACCTGTTTTTGGTCAGATTTTTAATGTGTTTTACGTTTTGACTGTGTAAAAATAAACCATAGAAACATAAGCGTCAAGTTCGTCTAGCTTGGTGTTTTCAATAAGGTATATTTTCAGTTTTAAAAATAAAATTTAACTAAGCACCTTTGAATTATGTTTTTAGTTATGGACTAAAATGATGATAAATGTGAAATATTTATGATAAATAATGTATGGGTGCAAAGCTTAGTGTAGTGAAAAGCAATGAATTATTCAAAATAACTTTTAAATCTATTTGCAGTGCTATTAATCCTATCTAGAGAAAACTGTATCAACAGTAACTATCAGTACAAGGATCGCTATGACTGTACACCATTGTACAGTAGATATCATCGGGATCGGATGTTATCGATAAGGGCGGCCGAGCTAGTGGGCCGCGTACCGAGTCCCATTTGAATGGCAACGATTGAAAATACAGTAACGTTATAATTTTTGTATTAGAGGTCGCGGGTTCAAATCCCTGCGTGCGCAAATAAATTGTGTTAAATCAATTGAGATATCCTCAATGGTTAAATCAATATGGGTTATTTCAAATTTATAATATAAAGTAATTTATAGTATATTTGCGGCACGTTCCAGAGTGGTAGATACTCGTATATTAGTATTGCCCTGGTGAAAGACCACCATTCAGGTTCGAAACGTTGCTTGAAATGGCTTTACCCTTGTTTGTGACCAGATGTAAATGGCCAGGTACTTCCCAACCTTCCTCTTTCTCATCTCCTTCCCCTCCTCACCATCATCAACTCCACAACATTCCCCAATTGGGGATGCCATAGCCCCTCCGGTTCCAGACGGTTGGGGGCAGTTGGTATTCTAGTGTGGTATTCACTATAAAACAAAATATTTTGTGCCGAGAACAGAAGATCATAATATAAACACGTCTAACTAATTAGCATCTCAAAATTTTCCAAAAAATTACAAATTCAATGTAATGGTTGCGTGTTTGTATTCAATTAGTAGTGTATATTATTGTATGGCATTGACATGCACGCTTTTGGCCTGACGTTATACCATGAATGCCTCGATTGCATAATTATTTGAGAAATATAAATATTACGTTAATTTTTCCGAGCATATTAAACACAATCATTTCCATTAATTTAAAAAAAATACTGAAGAAATTATTTGTATGAGTAATTGTCAATAAATTGTCATATTATTACGATGCGCCTTTAACAAATGAATTCCCCAAAGTTATAATTCATTGTGAATAAATTATTATGAGTGGTGGAAAACTGAAGATTATAAATGGTAAACTTGCCAACAATATTACGTATATTTTGAAACTCAACAAAGTTACGTCACTCGAACAAAACAACTCACTCTTTTGACAGCTCATTTAACATAATAATTCAGTTTGGCTGCGTAGATGCTTTATAATTTTTCCGCGAAAATTCATTTCCCGCTTTTTTATTTCGGTCGAACTGTAAATGTCAGATTGAATCAAAACGTTTCACGCGTTTATAAATAAAACACTTTCTGTGTGTTTCTTTGTTTTTGTTATTCACACAAACGTCCATACAGCGATCAGCTGAGCTTGGCAACTGAGAACTGAAACCTCCCTTGCAATATACGGGTGTTGCCAGTCGCCATACGGAATGGGAGGGAAAACAAACATCGATCGTTCCGCGGCTTTTCATGAGTCATCAATTCCAACTAGTTGGCAAGCTTGTTGGTCGAGAAATTATTACATTTTTACAAAGCATTGTCAAGGATTATATTTTTTGCTTTTTAAAATATATTTTTACAACCTTTTTAAGCTCATAAAAATAATAGTAATAAATTGAAATGTCACCCAGCGGAAGAATTCGAATGAATTCTTCCGTTTCTAGAAGATTAGTGACATCTATGTAGCTTTTCACTAACCAACACGAAGCTTTTTCTAAAAATGGTATAAGGATGGGTGTTTACGTTAAACACAAAACCGACGATTTAAAAATTAATTTTGGTTTATCGTATCTTTTTAACGGTATCTATAGTTTGTATGGATAATAATATGAAACTATGTGACGTATTAATATAGAAATGTCCTGAAAACTGGCATACCATATTGTTATACGAGTTTTCAGTACACCTATTCTATCTAATGAAATTAATCAATTAATGTTATTTATTCTTTCATTAACCTCTAACTAGTTAGGGATTATTTAAATGAACCTTACATTATCTATCTAACTAGTATATTGCGGGTGTTATAACTATTATCATCGTCCCAAAGTTTTTTTACTTGACGTAAAGATCTTTTCATCAAGAACACACGTATATCACTTAATAAAAAAACACTGCTTACTATACGGAGATAGGTATGGCAATAATAATAATTTGGTGTACATGATCATTAACATCGCAAAAGTAGGAACTTTTAGTGGATTTTTTTTATATATAACGAAAAAGGTTTAATTTTGTTTATCGTTGCAACCGTTCGAAACAATTGTAATTGCTATTTAATTATGTAATATTCATATGTCCATTATACAACATAATATTAATCAAATAATATACGCAGTTAGTAATTTTCAGACGGTGGCATTGATTAGTTGTGCTGTTAAAGTAATAACGCACACACAAAATAGTTCGTCAGTTCCTTGTTTGGTCGCCTGCAGAGATAAATTTGTAACTACGAGTAATGTAGGTAGTTTTTTTAACTTAAAAAATAAATTTTAGAATAAAATAAAATATATACCTAAATTAATTTGAAATATACCTTTTACCGTTTAAAAGTGACACCGTCTTTAGCACAATATCGCTACCAGGCACGTCAGATTCGGCCCGAGTTTTCTTTGCGCGCTTACGTTGCCTATATTCGCGGCAGTACTGTGCGATGGTTTGGGGTCAGGGCCTGGCATTTTCAGAGTCATTCTCTTTGAAATTTCGTGTTCCACGCATTCATGCCCGATTTTTGTAATTCTGTTTGTACTTTGCCTTCATATATCGCGACATTTGAAGAAAATCGTGAAAATTTTAAACTTATTCAATTTCACAGCCTCGTATCTTTGAATTTTTGAGATACACACTTGGAGCCCAGGGTTGTGAAAAATGGCGCTTCAGCCCCTTTGCCTTTCTGGCATCGATATACACTATTCCTCTTCCTTTTCAAAACAAAGTAAAAAAATCGTGGGTTCACTTTGCGCACGAGCAGTTCGCGACGTTCGCACATGTCAAAACGGTACTGTCACAAACGTTAATCTTTATTTTTTTTTAACGAGACCAAGATGGCGGCGCTATGTTTATTTTTATGAGAGTTATTGAAGTTTGAAATTACTTTGACAGAAACTATCGCTCATTTTGCATAAAATATCATCACTGTTAACCACTTGTTTTTGGGAGGTTTCCCCTCTGAAAATATCTAAATATGTATAAACTTTATAATATTAACATATACATAAATATTCATACATTTACTCGTATATATATATATATTTGAAAAAAAAAAAACAAAAACGTTAGAGATATTTAATATTCCTGTCCCCGTGACTTGTCGGTCACTGGGATGACAATATTATTTCTCCGAGAAACCAGCTATTTTGGAACCGGTTTCGGAAAGTGAGCCCAGTTCTGGTTCTTTTTATTAGAATTACCCCGATAACCCCCCCTTGTGAAATTATAACATTTGGAGAGGAACTAGTTTAACCCTTTTTTTCAGAAAATATATGTACCGAAAGACCTTTCCGCTACCGGTGAATCGGTTCCAAAAGTAGCTGGCTAAATAACCGTTTCCTCGGCGGTCTTCGGTAGCTAAAAGTACACCCCATCAATCGTCATCAATCAGTATCAACCACCCCTAGTCAACGTGCGTTACAAATTCCAAAATGATTTTCAAGTAGCTAAATGTTTCAAATGCATTGTTTATATATAATATCTTAACTCAAAATTTATATCAGTATGCAAAATTAATCTTTACTCTGCTTTAAATACGTTTCAAATTACTGTGCAATAAAATATTTTAAAAAAAACTTCGAATGGCTGGCATTGCCGGGAAAATGCGAAAAAACTATAAATTTAAATGGCGCTGTCTCATTCTTTCAATAAACTGAATTCGCGTTAATTAATCTCCCTTTTTTTTTTGGATTTTTTAATTTTATTTAAACAATAATTATTATTATTTAACTTTTTTTTAAAAACAATTTTAAGTTAATAGCTCTGCGATGTAATTATTTTTATGCGTGACAGCTGTTTCGCCTTCTGAGGACATTATCAAACTGTCGAACAGACGGCGAAACAGCTGTCACGCATAAAATAATTACATCGCAAAATTCTTTAAAAAAATGTTTAAAAAATCAAAATAATAATAATTATTGTTTAAATAAAATTAAAAAACCTAAAAATTAAAATGGAGTTCTACAAAATAAACTTTAAAACCATAAATGAATTAATCTCTCGTTTGAACTGCTCGTTTCTGCACAATGTTGTCTCCTTTTAACAACCAGTGTGATTTTTTCGTTCGAATAGAAGATTGGTACAAACTCGTATCAAGTATAAGACGAGTGGTCGAGCTGGGAACTTACGGGTTCGATTGGCGTCCATGAGTAGTATGATTTTTAATTTAGGCGCTGGGCGCGTAAAAAACGCTGTAATTACTTATTAGGTATTACCAACATCTTGACGATTCGTCACCTTGAGCAGACTGCTTCAATTACACCTGCACAGGACCGGCCCTGTGCATATGCAAGTGCATATTATAAACCGATGTCTAGGCATTTACTGTAATTAGCCTCGTGCAAACGGCATAATGCGAGTGTCGCATATAAGCTAGACAAGTGTTAACAAGTATCAAGCAATAGTGGAACATTAATGGAAAGGTTCGAATATATAGTCGTAATTATGTTGATGTCATACACTTTTGTTTTCCTTTTGCCTCCAACATTATATATTTTGTAGTTGTGAACATCCTTGAACGAAAGCTGCAGTGTCTGGACCTTAGAGTATACAAGAGGTAGCCCAAGCCAAGGCAGTGAAGTCAGTTTTGAACTTGTTTTTGATGATTTTAACATGACTCGGCGCAAACGGGCGTGGCTAAGACTAAGGCTACGGTATTTATACATCCATTCATATCACATATCGACATAATGTTTTTGTGTATTCGTATAGCCACTTTTTCACAGTATTTTTATCAACAAAAATATAACATCTAACCTAAAAAACCGTTTAGTGGTGTCAAGTTTAGTGGCAAAATAAAAAATGTGGGCGGAGTCCCGCCGTTAACCAGCGAAAATAGCCAGCTTAAGATCATTACGACAGTATATAGAAGCGGTCCTAGAAATTTGTTGTCTCTTTCTCTCTCATGGTGTACGATGTAAAAACTCGGAAAAAGTGATTTATTACAATTTCGCATGGGTTGGGTAAAACAAATTAGCTATCCCTTCATATATTGTTACTTCAAGGTCTGGACAAAGCTTAGAGTAACAATATATAGAGACCTAACTTTGCGAAATTTTGTCGCTACTTTTTGACCAAGCAATTGAATGGAAATTTATTGGAACGAAAAGTCCAAAGATTAATTACATATTGGTGTAAGTTACTAGTTGTTTTGTAGGTTAGGATGTTAAATATTTGAGATCAAACTAAAAAAGACGATTTTTATGGTACATACGTGTGAAAACTGTTTTTTTTGGTCCTTTTGTACTTCGATTAAAGCAACCAAGCATAGAACATATGGCCATGATATTTTGCTAGATATTGCACAAAAAATAACTCAAGTTTTTAACTATTTACGTACTTTTGACAGTCCGTTCGCCTGACAGTTAAAACGTGTGTGAAGTTTGTGCAGATTAAATAACGGAGACATGGCATTTAGCCCGCCCCAAATCGTGTATTGGTTTCAACAATTGTTTGTCTCTTTTTCTCATATGCTTATAGAACCGAGCATAAAGAGAGAGCTATATTTTGCGAGTTTGTCAACGATTTGTCACAAATTAGTACGGTCTCTTTATATTGTTACTCTGAGGGACAAAGCAATTGAATGTATTAATCTACGGGTGAAATTTAATACTTTTACGACGTTTCGAGTCTTGAACATATTACCTACAATCAAAAATTTGTTGAAGTTTTTTTAACGTATTTTGCGAAACAAACAATATTATTTCAAAGCAGTTAACTAGATATGTAAAAGCTCCATAACTCATGATAGTCATGAAGTTTCGTGATGAAAATATATGATTTGACTTACAGACAGACAAAGCTGTATAATTGCACGGCGCTAGAGCCCACTGTTCGAGTTTTTTCTGCTGTAGGTATTTTTATTATATTGATTTATATTTATTTGGTGGGCGACTTGCCTCCCAAAAGGCTTCAATATTGTGTACATACATTTCCTTAAATGAATAACGTATTGATTTTTTAAATTGTAAATTTAGGTGTTATGTTATTTTTATGTAAATATTAGTCTAAAAAATGACAACAAAATATATTTTCTCCATAAACTCCGCAAAATACAATGTGGAGTCACTTCTCTATTCACAGAATATAAATTGCCAATAAAATGCCGCGAACTCTGAACACTGGACAGTGCTTACGGCTAGTACCTACCCGATTATCTGATACGAAGGACGTCTTGTAAAACTAAGCTTCTCAAAATATTCTTGATTCCATAAATTTAAAAAAATACGTATAATGTAGAATGTGAACTTTTTTTACAAAAATGATTATGTAAGTATTTGGTTATCTTGACAGGATCACTCAAAAAGTTTTTTGTAATTATTCTGATTAATTTGAATTACCTAAGGCCTAGCTGTTTAAGCCCCGTATCATTTGACGTTGTCGTTGACGATTTTCGGCCCGTCAGCATTTAGTTAAACGCAGTGGCGGCTCGTGATTTTTTAGTGTGCTAGTGTGGAAAGATTGATCATCAAATTAAAAAAAACTGAAATGAGACGTGATTTTAAATAATAATCGACAGTTTTATTCATAAAAAAAATGTTGCTTATCAACCAAGGTGGAAGGTAAAGTAAGTAAGAAACTGTATTTTTATAAACATTATGACGTGTTTCATGCGCATGTGTGTTTTATACATATAAACAAACTAACAAATTTAAAACAAAAAAAATTGAGAGCCTACTGTAATGTATGTATCATCAAATAAATAAAAAATTATAGGGGTCATGGGTACTATTATGAGATCTTGAATTCGCCAAATCGTCTTTTAGCAACTCACCACTTGCCACTCTCGCCACCGCCAGTCGTAGTCTGGCTTCTGTAAGCTGTGAGTGCGAGGTTAGTTGTTGTTCCCAATGACGTTACAAATAAAATAACATCATTGGTTGTTCCTGGTAAAGTTGTTGTTATTGCGCATTAAAAAACTGTAATAATAAGTTGTTTCAGCATCACTTTTTAAAATAATAATAATCACACATTTGTAAACATAATTTGTGGCTTGCCATAATTATAATATATGACACATTCATTTGTTATAAACCACGTTATTTTAATACATTTTTCGCCCGGTTTCGGAAGTTCCTTCCACCGTAAGACAGTCGAAGGCACCTATTACTTTCTCAAACCGGGACCCTCAATCGGTTTTCGCGTCAAGACTATTTGTTTTTTAATGAAGCTATTATAAAATAATCCTAAACGCCCCAACTGTCTGCACAGTACAAAATAAATGCACACTCACCATCGTCAGGACAATAATGTACTACGAAAAAAAATGGGCGGCCAGTTTAAACGCAAATCACACTGTACAGATTATATTTTTGACATTTCAGATTGATTCTTTTTTTCAAGAATTATTTCGAACTTATTTTTTGCTGTTACATTACTAAATAATTACAAATAGAAATTTCAAATGGTGTACATGAAGAATGCCGTTTGGATTTATGAATTTTACATTATAAAATGAACTTTTGAGTGCGTTGTGATTTGTTTTCGTTCTTATAAATCTAATAAATAATTACATCGTACTGTCGTTATATTTCCCGCATTTAACGGTCATTGGTCCCTCGCTACGTTTCTGGTTTTCTCATATGGTAACAACGAGCTCTTTTCTTTTGTGTTCCCCTGTCATTTCTGTCAATGTCAATCTATTTTTATTAGTAAACAAAGAATACATTATTCTGTCATCTCATATCTTTCAAATGCGAAACCAATAATGAAGTAGGTACATCTAAATAAATTGGGGGTATACTGCACAATAATTTGACATAAAAAGTTTGTTTTATTAATTACAGTGTAATATGCGTTTTATTTCGGTGTAGGTGGGTGTAGGCAAAAACAAAGTTAGTTTTGCAGGTTAAATTTATAAAAATCGGTATTTATTTTGGTTCAAAGTCAGTTGCGGTTTTTTTAATCTTATTAGTTTAAACAGGTTATTCTCGATTGTCCTGATATAAAACAAGATTCAGTGGTTATCCTTGACGATGAACGAGAACAAAATAATTTAAATTACAATAACCTTACATATTTTTATTTCCGTGTTTATAGAATTTTCTCAGTGGTTTGTCCCAGAGAAGTGTATTTTTTTCTGTATTTACGAATCAAAACAGAACATGATTGTCATTGTTTATTTAGCTCTAGTTGAAAGATAGCATCAGTGTATATTTACTTTTCTAAATAAACCTGTTTTGCATCTTCTGTTTTTATCGTTCTTCAAAATCTTCACTTCTTTACAGATAAGTTCTTGTGCAGTTCACTACCATGGAGTATATCTTGCAGATGATATCCAGGAATTGGGTGCTCATCTCTTTGGTGTTGATCATATTGTTCTTGTATAATCACTATACAAGCACTTATGATCATTTCCGGAACATGGGAGTACCTTTCCTCAAGCCGACCATAATCCTTGGAAATATTGGATCGCGAGTAATGCTTAAAATATCGTTTCACGATTTCAATATTCAAGTATACAGGCACTTTGCGGGATTGCCTTATGGAGGTAAGTGGAAATTATTTGTTTTTATGTCCTACTGCAGAAGATTTCCTCAAAGATTTTATTGCACTCACTTAATAATGCAGGCTGATGTTTTATTGGTAATGTTTGTTTGTTTAGAGCTGTATTTACATAACAAGATATGACAGTCTTGAAATATATAATTTGTCACCATACAGCAAAAACTTAATAGTTAAAAAATGATAAAAATTATACAGGAAAGCGATTTAGAGATTTTAACATCTCCTTTGAATTTAGTATAAATACTAAATGTTGTAGTCAAAATTGTTTTAATTTTCAAATCATTGTCGTATCAAAACACTTTTATAACTTTTGAATAAACCAAATTTTTTGCAGAAAGATAGCATTAAATATGCATCATTATCACCCCCTGTAACTGTGATTGACCAAATATTTTTTGAAAAACTTATATTTATATTTTTTATTTGAAACCCATGTGTGTAAATTATCTGGAACCTTATGAGATTGGTTTGAATTCTTCCAAGATTAAATGATTGTTGTTTTCAACAAGGTTACTTCGAGGGCCGCAGACCTCTGCTGATGCTGAGAGATCCGGACCTGATTAAGACAGTGATGATCAAAGACTTCGACCATTTCACTGACAGAAACTCCTTCAACACCAGAAGTCCAATCTACATGAAGAAAATGCTCATTAACCTCAAGGTACAATATTCAATCACAACTGAGATTATTTTATTACAAGCGCCCTTGAGGTGATATTTCACAAAAATGGCACTATATACATAAGTCAATTGTTGGCAATTAATATATGGATCAGTTAAAAAAGTTGCTTAACCCTTTGACTGCTAAATTTACAGTACAGTGGTCACACAGACCTGGCCCTTAGCCAAACGGCACCTGGCGCAGGAAAGCTTTTTGGCGCCCCTTGTCAAAAAACATTTTTTTGTGGATACGGTGATAGATTTTAATAAACTGTTTTCGCTAATCAAGTAGACTTATCTCGAATTGTAAGCTTTGCATGTATTGGACTTCAATATTATCTTTGTGGTTTCAGGGAAAGGAATGGAAAAGTGTCCGTGCCATCTTGACACCCACATTTAGTTCTGGTAAACTACGAGCCATGGAAAACTTGGTGCAGCAATGTGGCCAACAGATGACAGAGTTCCTCAAAAAAAGACCCGGTATGTAACTATAAACTCCGAAATGAAAATGAACATTGACCTAACAATTTTTATTTCCTGTCTGTATATTTCATTCTTTGTCTATTCATTTTCTCTATTTTAAGATGGGGATACGGTGATGGAAATGAAGGAATTCACCGGGCGCTTTACTCTGGAGGTCATTGGAAGTTGTGCCTTTGGATTGGACTGTGCTTCACTCAAGGACCCAGATGCTGAATTTGTTAAGGTAAATTACTACTTATATAGTATTTAGAAAAAGATTAGTTACTAAAAGGGAAAAAAAAAGTGTTTGTTTGCTAAAATATAAAAGAACATTCTGAAAGGTTGTGAATTGATTTTTGTAGAGTATTTTTTGTTTGTTTTCAGATGGCAGCGAAATTCACCGATGTTCCTTTGTTCCATCGCTCCCTCTTCTTCTTAGTTTTACTGCTACATCCCCCCTTCCTCAAGTACCTTCCAGTGACCATGCTCAATTCTATTTCAATAAATAGTCTCAGAGATGTCGTGGTCAATACTAAAGCAGAGAGGGAAAATGATCCATCAAAAAGGTAAAAAAACACTTACACTATTGACATTCTGCTTAGTTAAAAGGCCTATTTTTGAGCTAATGATGCAGAGAATATCCAAAATCTACTATGCATTATTACGAACTTTCGAAGCAATAACAAAAATACATATTATATAGAATATTTAAAAAAATGTAACAAAAATACAAATTATCACATTAGTAAAAAAATATGTTATAAATAACCATATACTCGTACAGTGAGAATCTCTTATAAATTTTTCCAAGAGACTAGAAAAAAAACTTCATATGTGGGAAAACCTTACAAGTGGGCCATTTTTGCATTTCAGCCTTCAAGGAATTAAAATCAAAGATAAAAAACAAAACTTCATAAGTATGAAAACTTCTTATGTGGGTTTCACTGCATATTGAAAAAAGATAAAGAAGGAAAAGTATTATAATATTATAGCAGAGGAATGCTTGAAGTTGTTAAACTAAATTTTTTGGGCTGTTATTATCTTTTAACGATGTAGGTGTGCGAATCATCTTTTTGCTCAAAGTATTTTTGCCTTTAGATACATTTTTTTATGTAGTTTTCCATACAAAAATAAACACTACATTTTTAAAATTATTTTTCTTGTTAAATTATTCTTTGTTGACTTTGCGTTTATTTTTTGATGTATTTTCTAAAGTTGTATCTATTTGCAGGCGCAATGACTTCATGCAGCTAATGGTGGATGCTGCACAGAAAGAGATTGCAGAGAACTCTGGAGAAAATGGTAACATTTGAACTACCTACTCAAACATAATCCTTTGAAATCAAATAACATTGTAATACTGCTGCTTTGATTCGTCAGTGTTATGTCGGTAGGGCGAAGTAGCTATTTTTGCAAAAAAAAGTTCCATGCAATCATAAATACGTCTCAAGTAAGGCAAATGTAACAGGATAGGAGAAGTATAATAGTTCTTTACAGAGGTTTTTTTAAAACGATTTTGTGGCTTATTGACTGAAACTGTCAGGCCAACAATTTAAATTAAGAGGAATAATAAATAACTAAGTGAAATGATTTATTTCGATTCCAGATGATGTGTAATATGAATATAGTGCTGCAATATTATAAAAAGTTATTTTTGAATTTGTAGTGGCTTATGACTTGAAATACTAGACTTGAATACTTATGTATTGAAATTGATAAATCTAGACTCATTCGTTGACATGGAATGATGTTAATTTGCTAGTAAAGTTTCTAATTTAATGAAATTGTGATTTCTCAATATCACCCCTTTTACAAACATCGATAACAAAAAGTATTTTTTTAAAATGTAATGATTCATACTTTTGCACAATCATGTTTGAGTTGGTGTATGAAGATGCAAACATACAACATAAGCAACAATTTTTTATAATATATATTAATATTCCGAACATTACCGGTCCACTCCGAACATTACCGGAACACTCCGGTCGGTAGCTGAGTGGACAAATGCGTTGGATTCCCATCCAGGCGACGTGGGTTCAATTCCTCTGCTGGCTAATTCCTCCATCATTGCACAAGCAACATCTTCCGCTTTTTATGATGGTAGTAGGAGTGTTTCTAATATTTTCAGGTTATTCGTAACCTGGGAATGTTTGTCTTTCTTTAAAAAAATAAAAAAAAAACATTTTTTTGCAGTAATGACTGATGTCAACATCCAGGGCCAAGCTATTCTGTTCCTTATTGCTGGTTTTGAGACATCCAGTACCCTGCTGAGTTTCGCTTGCGGGACACTGGCCACCATGCCCGAACTCCAGGAGAGACTAAGAAAAGACATAAAGACCGCAGCGTCAAAGAATGGGAAAGAATGCACGCATGACCTAGTCAGTGAAATACCTCTCCTAGACCAGGTGTTACTAGAGACGCTACGAATGTACCCACCTGTTTCGAGAGTGGATAGAACGTGCACAAAGCCTTACGACCTTCCCGGGACAAACCTACACCTGAATGTTGGAGACGTGGTGGTGATCCCTATAGCCGGGGTGATGCATGACCCGGAGCATTACCCAGACCCGGATGTGTTTGACCCGGAGAGATTTTCATCCGAAGAGAAGAACAAAAGGCCCAACCAATTGTTTCTGCCGTTCGGAATGGGGCCAAGAAACTGCATAGGTAATAAATTTAAAAAATATAAAAAAAAAAATTAAACAAAAGGATAGTTTAAAAAATTATTATATAATCTATCATGGTTATAGTCAATCTCAGCAGAGGGAATGATATGTTTATCATGTTGATTCCTTTATAATTATCATCCATCTCACATTTTGCATGAAAACGCCAGACTGTAGAATGTTTTCCAATTGCTAAGTTACATATGACCTTTCGACTCCTAGCCCCCAGACAGGTTAATGAAACTGATTATCTGTACGAGAAAGAATTTTGATATTCAAAAATATTTGATCAATTTCTCCCGAAGTAAGTTAAAATTGACCTTACTTTGGGTGCACCGACACACCCACAACACACTTCTATCGGTTTATCTCTTCAGTGGTATAAATATATTATATATTATATTAGGGTTTAATTACATTTATTTTCTTTGTTTTAGGATTACGGTTTGCAATGATGACTGCCAAGTTTTACCTGTTCTATCTTCTGAGAGACTTTAAACTAAGCCCGTGTGACAAGACGCAAACACCGTTTACTTTCGACAGGAGGGCTATGCTTCTTAAGGCTGAGAAGGGGGCTTGGGTCAACATTGAGCCTTTGGAGGCCAAGCACTGATGTATCGATGCACACATTAATTAGTTAAATAATACTATAGTTTTGCATTTAAGTTTGTTTGCTAGTGATCAACAAAACAGATCTATACACTTTATCTGTGTAGTCGTTTATTCGTTAGTTCCACTTTTGGCTGTCTGCAAAGAAATCTGTATCTCTTAAAACATTAGATTATTTTAATTTTCATAAACTAATTCTAATGCCTAAAACAATATTCTCAACATTCTTGAATGCCAGATCTTGGTTTTTCAATTTTGTGAATTTTTTTTCTAAATAGGGATGCTTGTATGTGATATTATAACCCTTTAATATTTTTTTCTGAAGTAGCTTAGGACATTTTAATCGTTGTATTGTAAAATAGGTTTTCAAATATTATTTTATTTGAATAATAATGATATTTTGCAACCTTGTATACTGTAGATTAAGTACCTAATAAATAAACCACTTAGGCTTGGTGCAAACGTCAGGGTTCTTTCCATACGTAATCACTACGGCTATACTTTAGGAGTGCTGCACACACGCCGCACGATACCACCCACAGTACCTCAAATTGATATTCTAATAATTTGAATTGCGCAGCCGCACCGGAAAGAACCTGATGTGTGCACCAAGCCTTATTTTATGGAAATAAACATGCTTCATAAACAACTTTTTAAAATTTTAAGCTGCACTAGATAGGCTTAAGGAACTTGTGATAATTCCCTACTTTTCCTCCTTTAACCACAAATAAACATGAATAAATTGTAAAAGAAAAAGAAAAACTGTAATATTTAAACAACACAATATACTCGTATATTATTAACATTATCACAACACTGTATATAAAAAAAATACCTTACATCCTTTTCTTCATTTTATCTTTTCTGGAACTAGTTTTTGGAGATGTCTAAAGGGAAAATTTTGAATTTTTCTTCTTTTGTTTATTGTTTGCCTTGTTCAATCCAACATTCTTAAAATTCTTTGACTTTTTGTTTGCAGTCCCAGAATTTTCAACATTTGTATTACTGGTACTAGCTGACTTGGAATAGATGACAACACTGTCAATTGTTTTTGGGATATGATTTGTACTTTTGCAGCATTTTGGTTTTTCGTTTGATTCTTTATTCTTCAGTTTTGGTTGTGAATTACATACTCCACAACTGGTATTACTATTGCTAGATCCGCTGTATTGTTCTATCGCTTGCCTCTCCAATTCTTCTAACTTCTCGTTCAAACTCTCATCTGACACTTTATATTGCTCGAGAGCTTCTCTCTCCAATTTTTCAAGATGAGCATCCGTCCAAGAAACAGTTTCCTCGGACGAACAAAGAGATAGATTGCTGACAACAGAATAGACGGATTTCAATTGCAAATCTCTGTTTGACTTCTTCTCTGCGACTGCGAGGTTGTAATTGGATATATTTGCAGAATATGTGGGCGTGAGTGTAAAGGCATCACAGCTCATTGAAGTGGCGGTTGCAACATTGTGGTGGGGACTACTGCTGAGGACAGCACTGTACAGTCTTCTGCCACTCAAAGCATTAGGATTGGGGGCTATCTCTGCCACAGCGGGTCCTTGTAACACCTTCTTACCAGCAGTAGAATAACCACTACTTTTGTCCTGTGAACTCTCTGCGGGAAAGTTTCCTAATAAATCTAAGTCTTTGTTAGATTCACTTTTCTGTTTATTGATTTCATTATCAACGAGAGAAGAACAGCACTTTGGTTTTGGTGAAATTTCACTTTGCGGTTTTGTATCTACCTCATTAAATAATAATGTCGAGTAATCTAGGCTGGTTTTGGGCGATTTGCCTTTTTGGGGAGAAAGATTAGATGTCTCTGATTTAGAAGATAATTCAGGTGATTTTTTTAAAACACAATCATCCTTATTTGGACTAGCAAAAACCTTCATAGGAGAAGTAGGATTCTTTCTGAGCAAAATGATAGGTTTCTTCATTCTGTTTGTTTCAATGTACCCGTCTCTGCTATCTTTTTTCTTACGTCTGGGATAACCGGAAGGATAATTATTCTTCTTTTCTGCATTTAGGCTGTTTGATTCATTAGCAAATATTCTAGAGTTAACTTTCATGTTCTTATTTCTTTCATTGGAAAGAGGTTCTCGTTTTTTGGACAAAAGAAAATTATTGCTACCAAATGACGAGGTTGCTGTCAGTTTTGAATGATGTCCTTGAACTCCTTTGAAAAAGTTTGACTGTTCGGAAGAGACTGGAAAATCCTGAACATTTTCTTTGCTGTTATTTTCATAAGCATTCTGAGGAGAGTGAAAAATCTCAACAGAATGATGGCTCTGCGATGAAATCTTTATATTTTCTAAAGAGCGAGTTTTGGCCGAATATTTCAAATTGTTCTTCTTACTGTTAGTCAGCAAAATCAAGTTATTATTTTGAATATTCCCATAATGTGTTGTTGGGTGCTTCACACAATTGGAAGAACTTGAAAGTGCATTCTTAGACAATCGCCCTGCGTAAGTCTCGGGTGGTTTTTGGTATACAGGAATAGTCTTTTGTTGCTGAGATTTATTTGCAAGCAATCCTGGTATTGCTGCAGGAATCATTGGAAAGCTATTAAGAGCCTTTTGGTTTTGCTGTTTATTATTTTTGTTACATTCTTTCCGAGGCAATGTTTTGTCTACCTTAAATGTCATTTGATTCTGTCTGCAGCAATTGATTGTTGCAGGATTGTCTGCTGTAATTTTAGGACGTGTTGCAGTTGACGTCCCAGGAATGCAAAGCGACACAAATCTACCATTAATATTCTTGATCAGAAGATTACTTTTAAAAGCACTTTGAATTCGTGGAGGTTTATGAGTGTGGCGGCTTTGAATGATTTTTCTTGACTGTGAGAGGATTGGAGAGGATCGTCTTTGCTTGTTGAATGGATCGTTTGTTGAGTAGATATTCTTCATTTGAATGTTGAAGTTTTGCAGGGCTCGCTCTAAAGCCGAAGTGAGGTCCGGAGTTAGAGGGAATATGGGAGATCTAATGAAAGATTCTATTTTCCCTCCTTGATTGAACAATTGGCTGGACCTCTGCTTCCAGCAATCTTTAACATCTTTCCCATAAACTTTTTTATAAAAGAATTTTTTCCTCATCTGATTTTAGAGCTGGTGTATATAGCGCATTTATTATCTCAGGGCTTGATGATTCTGAAAATGTATAAAATAAAAAAAGGTTATTGCATCAGTATTTTTGTACGGAGAAATTCTCACGCTATATTGTAAATCACCAGGTAAACTGCAAACCTATAATGTAAATTTCACAGTAAACCGCATGTCATAGCGTAAATGACAGAGTATACCTCGCGCCATAGCGCAAATTTCTAATTAGATTGCATGCAACAGCGTAAATGTTCCAATAGGAGGCCATTAGGTTATGTAGGACATGTTAGGTTTTGTGTAGCACCGTTGATTTATAATGTCCTGCTAGACCTCATGCTTTAGTGTAAACCAACAGCTAATAAGTATGTTTATAAAGTACATACCATCACCACTTGCTTCCTTTTCTCGGTTTCCGCAGGCGAAGAAAGAGAACGGGATATTGATGGCGACGTTAGAGAGGTGGTGGGGCAGCACCAACTCTGGGTATATGGAGTCCAGCTGCAGCAATAACTTCCGGATAGTTCTACCTGGAATTACTATCTCATTTGAACATTTTGTCGATAGTTATCCATCACCGCGTAAATCACATTTGGCCATTTCACAGAAGAGACAAAAAAACCGGCAGCAATTTTACGTGAATGAGGCGTTGAAACTGTCGTTTAGGACAATCCCCTTTTATTGTAAAAATCTTACACTGTATGTATGTTCTAATTCTACTGATGTATGTTTATTGCCGCCGTCAAATGGCATTTCTGGATAACTTACGCGGTGATGTGACATAGGTGGTGATGGTTTGCAGTCGATGATTTATTTATCAATCTTCGTTGCTTGACAGCCCTGTGGATCCTTATTTTTTTCAAGGTTTATTTCAGCAGAAAGGAGCAGTTGGTGCAATATAAATAATACATATGAGTAATATAAAAAGAAAGAAAGAGATAACATAAAAAATAAATATAATAATACTAGAGCATGATTACATAATAATATGATTACATAATAAAATAGAAGTAATAATGCAAAAAAGAGAGTAATGAAAATGTCTAAACAGATATGAACATGTTCATGGCGTCTCGGGTTGAAGGGCATAACCTTCTAGAGGTGATAGTACGAGCTGTATGTAGCTTCAGTTATTTTAAAGTCATAAACAAAGCAGGAATTGAGTTTCCTAATAACAATAATTGGCTGATTTCTATAGCGCCGTTTTCGTGAAAAAAATATCACCTCAAGGGCGCAATACTGTCTAGCTAGATCGATTAAAAATAAAGCTTAAGGGGGTCTCTAATGGAATTCACAGGTTGCCTCAATAGCTAAGTGGTTGAGTAGTCACCCACTCATTAATAAAAGATTCAGCGTGGAACAAAAAAAAAAATCATATATTTTGCAATATGCATTAGAGATGGTCGATATACCTGTCCCGTTAAAAGAAACCGGTTCCAAGCCAGTCACTGGAACCGTCGATATTATTTCTCTGAGGAATCGGTTCCTCTTTTTGGCAAATAAAAATCAATATCATTTGGCTGAGGAACCGATTTTTTTTGTTGATTTGCTAGTATTTTTTTTGGGGAAGAATTTTTGATGATTTGCTAGTACTTTTTTTGGGGAAGAATTTTTGATGATTTGCTAGTACTTTTCGATTTCAAATCTCTACCGACTAGTACTTTTTTTTTCGGGAGGAACTTTTGTCGATTTGCTAGTACTTTTCGATTTGAATATAAAGGCACCAGGAACCGGTTCCAAAAAGAACTGGATAAATAGCCGGTTCCTCGCCGGTCACCGGTAACTGGAACCGCAGGTACACCCGATTCTGATATCGAACATCTCTAATATGCATATCATTAGCGTTGGGAAAAACTTCAAAGTTTTGTGAACGCTTCAGGAACTGCTAGTTCTTTAAAATTAACTTTTCACGGTGAACCCTTCAATTGAAGACCGCTGAAATTCTGATTTCAGGTCAGCCCAAGCTTTATATAAACTCGTTAGAAGTGACTGTATGCGTAGCGCAAACTATACTAGCGCCATCTAGGAGGGAAATGTATTAGTATAACAATTATTATTAATAAATAATTTTATTATTGTTATAAAAGTTTAAAAAATAAAAAATGGACAGTTATTATTGAAATAAATTAAATATTATAATATGATCAAAACAAAACTTGAAAGAACTAGTGTCCCACGCCAGACAAAACAAGCAAAGAAATCAAAAGCAACTGTCACGAGTACGTCGAACAGGAAGTGCGAGGGAACGAAGAACTAAAAAATACTTCGAACTACAATTGTAAAGAATTATTGAACTGTGGATGATGCGATACTACAATCGTGCGAAAGAACAAAGAACTAAAATTGAAGTTTCAAAGTAAACTACAAATGAACATATGAGCGGAACTACCAACTTAACAAACTTCAATTGAAGTATTTGTTCAATGAACAATGAAGGAAGTTGGAACTGCCGCCAAAAGAAGTAGTTCCTACGGAGCGGTCACAACACTACATATCATAATCATAATCACCTTGTTTTGAAGTCGACACTCCTGGCAAACCACATTCTTCTTCTATTTTTAAATCCTGAGAAAAAAAAGCAGGCAGGAACATATTACACATTGTCAATAAAATGGTTACATTTTTCCAAAATTTTAGTTTTAACACAAACACCTATCTGTGACTGTCTTGCGCACATATTCTTCAAATATTTAACTCCAGTCTTCCAAAAAATTTTTAAAAATCTTATACTATTCTATCATTTACAGATCTATTCTACTTATTGCCCGTTATTTTTTTTACAGTGTGATGATTTGTGTATATGTGTCAGTAGGTACTTTATGTATTTACGAAAAAAAAAACAGTGTTCTGTCGCTCTACACTGTCAATAAAATATTGTACCCAAATTTTCCCACTGCTAAATATAGCATGTTGCTGAAGAAAGAAAAAAGTCACAGGAAGAGTTAGAGATGTGATATGCGAGTATCTTCAATCTTCCTTTGCTGGAATTTAAATTAATGAAAGAATAGAAACTCTGGGATTTGAGGTGCTAGAAATTGGCCAAAAAGTATAAGTTTTACCTCTGGCAACATCCAAAACCCAATATCATTGTCATCTTCTGTGATGAGAGGAGGTTTGGAAACATAGGCCGAATTGATACTTATATCTGCTGAGAAACAACTCTCCCTTGAACAAGGTTATTTAAAATATTTAATAGGTTCTGAAATACATTATCATATACCGTGTTTCAGGGTGGTACCGCGAAACTCCAGGGGGTGATTATTCACGAAAAACTAAGGAGAAAATGATGATAATTTTAAAATAAAAAAAGTTACATTATGTCTTTTATTTGACTATGGTAAATTAAGGGTGTGTGTAAAAGATTCTTTTACTTAAACATTATACCTCCCGTTACAGGCAGTAATCTACCGCTATCGGCTTGCTAAATGCAAAATCTGTTTGACCAACCGTAACCTAACGACTGATTGGCTATACACAGACCTACCAAGGTGAATGGGCTGGTAGCAGTATATATAATATATTATAACTGAGTTCAGTTATACTCCTCAGTTCATGTTCTGAAACTGTTTCTGGCCTAAATATTTTTGGACAAAATTGGGGTGAAAATTTGATTGAAATGGGATGCGATTTTTTCTGAGTCATTACTTATATTATAGTGTTTGGCCTTCAATCTTGATCTTATTGATGGATATTTTCGTCTGTTTATTATTATTATTATTTTCTTGTCATTTTCGGCATTGGCGATTTTTTTCCTAATCTTCTCTGACCTTAAAAGTTATGTTTTTGAAAACATTTTTCTATCACTTGTAAAATAAGTGGGATTCATGGTCGTTGGGATTTGTATTGCAGAGTGTAGGAAGTTTATCGCGCTTAGGGATAGAATGAAAAATACAAAAAGTTATGGAAGGTTTGAGTTTCGTGTCGTCAAGTTTTGTTGGATGTAGCACCGGTCAGATGGTTATGTAGTGCGTCGACAAGAAATTTGCAAGCCAAATTAGGATCACTTTGTTTGTAGAGATTTAACCATTTTTCCTTAGAGACCACATTAAAAAGGGGTTGTATACAGTATCCGATTGTTTATGTGTTTTATGGGAAAGAAAGGTGATGGTGGCATAGTGGTCTGTGACAGTGCATTGGTAGACAAGAGATCTGGTGTTTAACATATGTACATTTAGCAAAAACATTACAGACGAATATTATGATAACTGCGTGGGGATTGTGACATTAACTCGATGGTGCATGTAATTGATAATATTTTCCCTATGTAAAGCTACGACCACAATACAAGAGTTTTCGACAGCAATTTAATTTTTTTTTGAAAGTAGAATCGCTTTGTTTGAATTAGAAATAGTTTTTTTTTAGAATATCGTGAATAATCCGACCTTCTTAAGTTTCGCGGTTCCACCCTAAAAAATGGTGTATATGCAAATAGTTAAGTTAGGCACCTCCATGGAATTCTTTACCTACATAATTATACCTAAAACTAATATAATAAATTAGATATCTCTACCTCTCGTCGTCATAGTAAAAGTTTCCATAAAAGCGGGCTAGCCTTGATTCTGGAATGGCATCCTTGACAGGCCGCCTATTTGCAGTAATAGAGGTTTCATTCATAAAATTATTTTCTTCACTTATTGGAATATCTGAAACTAAAAGTCAAAACTATTAGCTATGAATTGGAAGTAACAGCATTCTTTGGGAATATTGTTGTTTTATTACACATTGCAGATCAGAAGCTGGAGAAGTCATTGTTGCTTAAAACGAGAACAAGATACAACAAAAAACCAATGACAGGAGCCTCTCAGAACTTTGGCCCTTTAAGCAGTACTAAATCGCAAGAAATTTCCACCAAAAAACTCAGCCATAGGGGATTAAATGGGAATAAGTTATGAGTTTTATCAGTACTACACTGGTATTATAATAAGAATAAAAAAATAACTTACTCGATTTAAGATGTTTATCAATGTCCACATATTGCGCAATATTTTCATTTTCGTTGTTCATTCTAGAACAAGAAAATAATCGTAATTATTAATTCCTGTCAAAACTATAATATTTATTTAAAATGTAGCGAGTTTACAGTAAACTGTCCCAATAATAGTAAATACGACTTTCAGTATAGTTTGTTGAATAATCAATCCCAAGTACAACCTTGTTTTCTAGAACATCTGATATTTGATTTTGTTTACGGTTCCAAATAATAAGAAAAAACTTTCTTATTCTAGGCGGAATTTTAAAAATAGTTCTTGCATAGTTCTTATAGAAAAAAGTAAAACACAAGTATTCGTTTTAAAATAACCCATTTTTGTTATTTTCTCAAAGAAAACTTTATATTTTAATAGTAACTATTGCTCTTAACATAAGGGTAGCGGATTCTACACCGAAATACAATAATATATTTTTCTTAGTTAAATTCCCAAAACTGACTCCTGACTAGTAATAAACATAAACGGAGAATGGTTATAATATAACCAAATAATATTTCGATATCCCAATTTTTTACTAAGAATGTGTATGTGTAAAATGTAAGCCACATTATTATATACATGTGACTGAAAAACAAGAGCAAATAAAAATAAAATAAAAACAACTATACAACGTTCAACTGTTGCATGGAAGGAGCATGATAATTAACGTCAACTTTTGGACCAGACTGCATTGATAAGTATGTCGATCTATTACTATCCGTACCATACTTTGAAAATAAAAGAAATAAATTTTTAGTTTACAATAAATACTTAATTTAGCGATGAGTTTATACCAAATGTGGATACGTTTATATCAAATCTAGCTCAACCAAAAAAAAATATTAATCGAGACAAAAGTTATATTTATCATACAACTGATATAAGTTTGAAATTATTTAAAATACCTGTTTCATAAGCGGCTTTGAAGTTAGGGGCAATTGGACCCCCTGGGGGTCGCAACCTCAGGTTGAGAAAAAATGCGTTAGAGGGAGAGCTGCCATCGATTTTTTTTCGATGTTTATATTATCGATGAGCGCGGCACACCGTGCCCTTAGTATCCGCGCAGAAAAGAACCCGACGTGTGCACCTGGCCTTATTGTTATTTTATTTCTGGCAACTGGCAACTGGAAACTGGCAGCACCACAATCCATTCGAAAGATCTGTCAACAACGTCAAAATATTGACAGTTGTGGTAAACAAAAGTTTCGTTCTATGAAATTACGTATATGTAACCTAAAATACGCATATGGAATCTGTTTTCAAAGTACACATTGCTTTTTAGGGTTTTATAGAAAAACTCATCATGGCTGTCAAGAGAATTAATATAAATGATCACTTAAAGGCGCACTGGTTTTTGATTGGAATCTTAATTAGCATATTGTTGGCAGTTCTTAATCCGTATTTGGGTTCAAGAGGAGGTATTGTGCTGTGTTATTTCTATTGTAATAAAACCTTCTCACAAAAACTAAGTTGAATTGTATTATAATCTCTTAATTACATTGCAGGTCCCTTAAAACCAGAATACACCGTGAAATATGGAGCTGTATCTGTGATATTTTTACTTTCCGGCCTCAGTCTAAAGACGGAATCACTGCACTTGGTACTGCGGCAGTACAGATTGCACGTGTTTATTCAGTTTTTTACATTTGTTATAATTCCACTGCTGGTGCAATTCTTTACCTTGGCGCTCTACTACTTCAATGTCAATGTTTGGATACTTCGAGGGTATGTTTAATCAATTTATAAATATTTATATTCACTTATTGGCGAATGCAGGAAACTCCATTAGTGGAGGACTGAATGCGATAGTCACTAATAAAAGTTGCCCAAAGAACCGAGGCTAGCAGTCTACAATGGAGTGCTGATACCAACCCTGACGTTTAAAAAAAAAAAAGAAGTGAATACCCCACTAGAGTCCCTACTGTTTGGAACTAGTCGGACGCATCCCTAATTGGGGTATGTTGGGAAGCTGAGGGAGTAGGGAGGGGAAAGAGATGGGGAAGAGGAAGGATGGGAAGTACTTTGCTGTTCAGATTTGGTCACCAAACATGGCTAAAGTCATTTCAAGCAATATTTAGCGATGGTGATAGTATCTATCAGTCTGGAATGTACTGCAAATATAGATTTAAAAAATGTTTAGTAATTAAATGTGAAATAATACATGTTAATTAAATATCTATCAATTCAGGGATGCTCACCCTTCTGGAGAAACAGACGGAGGTCATAGTATGTTAGTTGGTTAGGTAGTTAGTTACAACTTATTTACTGCTATTACACTTAGAAGCCCCTGAGTAAGGTATTTTTTATCTGGGAGGTGGGTCTTAAATTGGAAAAGAAGAAATACATTTTGGTCGAAGTGATCCAGAAAGCTTAGTGCTGTTAATTCAATTAACGCAAAATGTAAACTATTTAATCCTTAATCAATCTATAATGAATTCATCACTTTATTGTTCCATCATCTTTTATCACAAAGAATGGTAGCATTTGCAAAATAGTTACATGAAAGCGACAAATTTATTTAAATTTAAATTTTGATATTAATTATTGAAATAGTATCAATAATTTTCAACAAAATATGAAACAAAAAATGACAAAAAAATAAAAAGAATTAGGTCGCGACTGAGACTCGAACTCGACACCTCTACTTCTAATAAGGATTCGGTAGCTCAATTCACAGAGGGTATTAATACAATTGGGTATTATTTACGCGGGGGGGAGAAAAATCTAAGAACAAATATTACCTTTACGTTTTGTTAACCGTGTCATATCAAGATTGTGTAAAAACAGACTTGACTTTATTTTTGTTTGGGATCTCGTGTAATGGGAAGCTGTAGATCTCGCCTATGTTTTGATTGGTGGCATTAAGATTGCTGTTGTTCAGTGTGAATATTGATGTCCAAACTAAAATAAATGATATGAGTTATGGTGTTGTGTTGTAGACTGATAACGGTGAGCTGTATGCCGCCTCCGGTGTCGTCTGCAGTGATCCTCACCAGGTCGGCTGGAGGAAACGAAGCAGCGGCCATCTTCAACAGCGTTCTGGGATCTCTGCTGGGGGTCGTTGTTACTCCAATCATACTCTTATTGTCGGTAAACAATTTTTCTAAATATTTTATACCTATATCTGTGTGCGAAAGAAAAAGAGGGATGAGTCCATAAACGCAGATGTTCAGGGAGGCCAAAAACAAAATTGAGGAATTTCGTTTTTTGTATGTAATTATGTATGTCATTTATCACATGTCCTATTTCAAAAAATAATAGCACATTATTTTATTACTAAACTAATTTTTCCTCGATCATTGCACAAGCAACATCTTCCGCTTCTTTGACGGCAGTAAGAGTTTTTCAAATATTGTCAGGTTATTCGTAACCTGGGAATGTGTCTTTCTTTAAAAAATAAAAAAATAAATTCGATTTTATAGACTCATCTCTCTTTTCCTTCCGCACACAGATACATATATACATAATATGAAATTAATTTACGTATTAAAGATTTACTTTGTTTTTATCTGTAATCTGTTTCAAACAAAAAACGAGTTCCATTTGGTATATATATGTTATAATAACAAAATAAAAGCAACAACAAAAAAAAAACTCAAATTATTTACAAATTAATTATAAAATCATATTAACAATATAACTGTTTATTTGAAAAGTTGATTACAATTTTAGCGCGATTTTATAATAGAACAGGGCTGGTAAAGGCGTACTGCTGACAGCTCCATTGTAACCCCTCTTTCTTTCTCATAAATGATGCATGTAAAAGAAAGAGAAACTACAATGGGGCTCTCAGGTCAATAATACAATGACACTGTAAATGTGATTTTCATAAAATTAATTTGAACAATTCCAGCTAGGCTCTACCACAGTGGTGCCTTTGACACAATCGGTGCTTCAACTCTCTGCCACCGTGCTGATCCCTCTCTGTATGGGGCGCCTGCTCGGCGGTCTCAGGCCCTCCCCCCGCCCGTCTCCTGCCCACTCCACCGCCCAGTCCACCTCCTCCGTGGTGGGGCAGCTGGCCTTGCTGCTCATCATCTACACCACCTTTTGCGATGCTTTCTACGAGCATGATATGGCGTTAAGTGCAATGGATGTACTGCTGACCGTTGTTTTTGGTAAGTGTTTTAATTCGATAAAAATTATTTAAACATATTTTAAGGTTAGAAATTAAATTGAAGCATTCATTTTTACCATCATCAAGGTTTGTATTATTAAAAATAATTTGAAGTATTTTATATAAAAAGGAGCATGAATTGACACAACGTAACCACATTTTAATTTTCTCCATTATATTGAGGTTTTATTGTTATACATATATGTTAGTGAAATTTTTTATTGAGTTTGCTAGTGACTAATGTCTAATTTTTGTTGTGAAAATGGCATAAGTGAATATTTTTCAGTTGAGGTATTAATCAATTTATAATTTTTGTGATTGCAACATTTTCACATGGTTTATTTTGCCCCATCAGATTTATTGCCTTTTCACAAGTGATTTATTTTCATAATTTAATTAATGTATGTATGATAAATTTGATAGATGTATCATTTTGCCATATCAAAAATATATGTACTGTCAACATTTTTAGAAAGAAACTTAAAAAAGTGAAAAAAAACTGCAACTAAATATAATTATATCCATTTGCCATCACAGTACTTAAACTTAGTGTTATAAGATTTTGTCTTTGTGTGTCAGGACTCCAATTTAAAAAAATATTTTCCATACAAAAAGTTATAATTTAAAAATGATCAACTAGCAATAAACTTTTTCTTATTGTAAATTGCAATAGTCCATTGGTACATTATGATGAAATAACCTTGGTGTAGTGGTGCTGATGCAGGCTGCCTTCAGTGCGCTCAGCTTTGTGGCCGGCCGCCGCCAGTTCAGTCCAGCGGACACCGTGGCCGTGGTGTTCTGCTCCACGCACAAGTCCCTCACACTGGGTAAGGAATTATATTATGTAATTCATTCAATTATTAACCACTTTAAATATTACTTTCCATACAGTGACGATAGTGACTAATGACAAACATACGTTTGGGTTTTCTTTGTTACATTTTGATCAGGTTTGAATTATCACTATGAATTTTTGTTCAGTTTTAGATTTTTAACATCGAATTTTGTTCAGCTTTGGATTTTGTACACACTTGTATTTTCGCAATAAAATTTGGTTTAGATTTGAATTTTCATCATATAAAGACATACCCTTGATAGTTCCGTTGTAATCTCTCTCTCTGTATTAAATGCGTTGTATATGTGAAAGAGCGAGAAGTTGCAACAGAGCTCTCAGAAGCAGTACCATACTACAGGGTAAGACTTATATTTCCAATGTTTCCAGGTATTCCAATTCTGCGTATAATGTACCATGGTCTCTCTCATGCGTCACAGACTGCCCTCCCACTGCTGGTTTACCATCCCTGCCAGCTGCTGCTTGGATCCCTCCTTGCGCCGCCCCTGGCCAAGTGGGCCCGAGGAAAAAGACTCCCCTTATAGCAATAACTGTTCCACTATTATTTATTCATATTTAATTTATAACAATTTATGACAATCCATCATATCATATAGACTTTAGATTATACGGTGTAAAATAATTTGTACTGTTTGCACTTTCGCATATAAATTATGTCTTTTTTCTATGCTCTCTATCTAATCAAGTCTTTTCATAGAATGCCATAATATTAGAATTTACTTATCACATTCCAATTTATTTATTTCATCTTATATGTGTTTAATTTAGTTGGCACGATTCTTCTACAAAGAATTTATGATAGTATTATCATTGCATTTATTTTGTTATTAAACTACTTACTGCTAATTATATTATATTAAACTGCATCAAATTATTGGTTCTCCAAGCACAATAATATGTTTTAATTATATTATGTATGTATTTTTGTCAGTGCCTTTGTTGTTAGTTGTCAAATACAATTTGTGAAGTTATGTTTTTTTTACAATGACAATGTCTTCGAAAGGTGAAACAGCTGTCACACATAAAAATAACTATATATACATAGTGGAACTTTAAAAATCGCATTTAATTAAAATAATATTTTTTGTTATAAAAATGGGGTTTAATAAAATAAACATCAAAACAATAAAATGCCGTTTAGTTGCCTCTTGTTCTAGTATTTTTTTCAGGTTTCAAGACCTTTCCATCCTCATTCTGGCCTTGTCGTGCGCAGTCAGTCTACCTTTTTTGTTTGACCGTAGGTTGTTTCCGCTGGGGTACCCATTTAGTCATGACCTTTGGTTACTTGTCATCTGACATTATTTAAACAAGGTCAGCCCATCGAAGCCTAACGAATCTTAATGTTTCAAGTTCAATAAAGTTTCATAGTTAATTTTTATTTATAGCTCATGTAGCTCCGGTTTTGTATTATATCATACCGAATTTAATTACAATCCAGAACTTACACCAATCACATCTTTCAAAAACTTCACTCCACACTGATACACCAGTCATAATTTAAAAAAAATATCTACCAAAATTTAATATTACAAAAAAAATAAAAAATTACAGAACTATATGTTTGTAACACGGTAACTCCTAAATGATGTTGGGTACAACTTTAAAATAAATAAATGAAGAAGATCATAAACCTTTGAAATATAATATTTACGGTTATATATAAAAAAGACAAATTGTGAATAATATTGAATATAAAATTTTAATATTACATATATATGAGACATCAGTTCTTAACGTTTAAATGTTCAACGTTAAGCCAGGCTCCATTTTGGAAGCCAAGAAAGTCAGCCTTTGTGTTGAATTTGATTGGCATTTCTGTCTTGTCACAGGGGGTGAGTTTAAATTCTTGGAGAAGATAAAATATACAATACTTTGTAGTCATCAGTGCGAACCGTAATCCTAGAAAATAACACACATTTTGAATCAGAAAAATTATATAATAGCATAGATCTAAGTCGACTGCGTGGTTTTAGAGGTTTTTTTCTTCAATGTTTCAAAATAGTCTAATACATATCTCAATGTTAAAATATGATCACTAATGGACAACTACGGCGCAAAACATCAGAAGTCAGGAAATGTCAAGTGTCAGGTACTCTCATTAGTGTCTTGGGTGAAAGACAACTGAAATGGCTTAAAATTTTAAATAATTATAATGCATAAACGGGATTTATTCAACCTTCATCTTCCCCATTTCTTTTTCCTTTACCATTTTTTTTGGTTTCACAACATTCTCCAGTATTAATAGTGACCTAGGCCAACTCCTGGCTCTAGGCAGTGGAACTCTTTACATTGTTAACATTTAAATAATTAAATTTTAAATAAAAGTAACTTTGTTTTGACACCACTTTATCTAACCTTCTTCAGGGCTGAACAAATATGTATTGGTTATACATATTTGTTCAGCCCTGAAGAAGGTTCAGGTAGAGCCAAAACCGGTTGGTTTATGTATATATGTATCCAATAAAGTGATGTCAAAACAAAGTTACTTTTATTTAAAATTTAATTATGTCTTTCCACAAAGTGAGTGCTTCATGTCAAAATTTAAATAATTTTGGTTTGTTCTGCTTTAAAATATAAAACAATAATTAAGGTAATTCTACCACTTTCTTACACTCTTGATATTTCGAAATATCTTCATATTAGCTTACATTTTCTTCTGGTATTTTCTTTTACTCTTTTCTGATTGCTTGTATATATTTTTTCTTCTGTTATATTCTTTAATCTCTCTTTTTTCCTTTTCTTTTAATTATTCATCTATTTATCTCTGTTATATCTCTTTTGTATTTTGTATCTTTTAAGTGAGTTTTTATAATTAGATCGTTCTATCTCACATGTGAACAATCTGTAAAATCCCAGTATAATAAATACATTCATTAAGTATAGTAAAGCTGAAAATATGTTTGAATGTCCCACTAAAAACTCTTAAACAGTAAGCTTTTTCTGTCTGGCATTTCTAATTCTAAAGCTAACAATAATTTTTCTATCATGATAAATGGAGAAAAATAAGACAAAGCAACATAGTGTTTATTCCATATTTTTAAATTACTCAATATGAAAAAGATAGTGTTAAAATTAGCGTTGGGAAAAATTTCAATGTTTTGTGAATGCTTCACGAATTGCTAGTTTTTAAAAATGAACCCTTCGCAGTGAACACTTTAATTGAAGTCGAACTCGCAAAAAAGAGATTTGAATTTATCCGGTTTTTGTTCAGTTCTTTTTGGAACCGGTTCCTCGCCGAAAAAAACACTTCCTAGTCGGTAGGGATTTAAAAGTGAAAAGTAAAAAGAACTGGAACCGGTTCCTCGCCAAAATAAAAAGTACTAGCTCGGTAGAAGTTGAAGTACTTCTTTATGAGCTTCGAAGTTCGACTTCACAACTGTACTGCTGCAAATTGAAGTAGTTCTTTGTAGTCTAACTTCCATTGAAGTATTTGTTCGATGAAATGAATTGAATGAAGTTAATGAAATGAATGAACGCTAAAATGAACTACCAACTTCAATTGAAGTATTTATTCAATGAACAATGAATGAAGTAGGAACTGGTGCCAAAAGAAGTGGTTCTTTGAAGTAGTTATTTCAAAGCGGTCACAACGCTAGTTAAAATGTTGAAGATACATTATAAAGAACAACATTCTTTTACCTATGCAGTTTCTAGGTCCCATGCCAAAGGGCAAGTACAGTTGATTGGGTCTCTGGTTCTTCTCCTCTGGTGAGAATCTGTCCGGGTTGAAGGCCTTGGGGTCGGGGTAGTACTCCGGGTCGAGCATGATGCCCGTTATGGGGATGGTCACCATATCTCCGACCTTTATCTGGACGTTTGTCCCGGGTAGGACGTATGGCTTTGTGCAAATTCTGTCCACTTTTGAAACGGGCGGGTATCGCCGGAGAGTCTCTGGAAAATAAAATATAATCTATTTCTACCTCATGGCAGAGTGAAAGATACTCGTAGTATCACCCCTGTTATGTGCCTACTTTTGAGAATGGAAAAAATGCTTGAAGTGGCTTTAGCTATATGTATTTAGTGATCAGATCTGAATAGCCATATACCCCAACCATTTTCTTATCTTTCCCCTCATTCAGTTTCACTACATTCCCTTAATAGGGATGCCATAGTTACACTGGCTCCAGGCATTTGGGACTCCTGTTTGGTGTTACATGATATAATAATAAAAAAATAGAGTTACCAAGTTTTAAAGAGCAAATATAATACTACAGTACAGTTTGGGGATATGGGAGTTTAAAGATTTATAGATATGTAGTTAGTTTAAATATAGATTAGAAATTCTATGCAATGAACACACTATTATTACAATGAGAACATTCCAATTTCATTATTCATATTTATTTTTAGCTTATGCTTTGCTTTAATTTTGAAAATAAACTAAATAGTGTTACTTCACTAACTATCACTCTTTTTCTGTACAGCAGTGATGCACAACCTTAGCTACATTTCCTACGTTGCCCAGCCAAACTTGTTATTTTACCACTGCTCTACAGGGATAAATAGAGAGGCTGTAATGCCACACTAATTACCCAATTAAAATACATAATTGAATTATTTTTCTTCCCTGTCTATTAAAATCATGGCCAAGAACACCTGTGCAGGTGCAAATGTCATATACATACGTTGATAACAAATAGAAAAGCATTCAATTAAACGGAGTAGGAAACTAAAGATGATATCATACCTGATATGACTTGGTCCAGGAGAGCAATGTCATTGATAAGGTCATACATGCAATCTTTCCCTTTCTTCTGCGCCGCGGCCTGGATATCCTTTCGCAGCCTCTCCTGCAGGTCGGGCATGGTTGCCAAGATTACGCAGATGAAGCTAAGCAAGGTGCTGGATGTCTCAAAGCCAGCGAGGATAAACAGGATAGCTTGACTTTGTATCATCTCATCAGTCATTACTGCAAGGATACGATAAATGGAATTTCATCAAAGCTAGAGATATATATTTTTAAAAACATTTTTATTGAAGTATCAATGTAAGTTTGAGATGTTTAATTTTTATTGGGAAATCTTTAAAATGTATGCATACTACCAAATGTAAAACACAATATTTATTTTGTTATAACAGTGTAGTTGGACGATTGAGAATTATCTTGGTCTCAAATAAATAAAGAAAACAAATATATGAATTTTCAAATCATATTGCAATGGTATATCCATCACAAATAGTTTCTAAAACAAAAATAATGATTCTCGGCTATAGCGATATTTACTCAGCTATAGTGAAACTTGAATTAAGCGACACTAGACTATAGTGACACTTGACTGAAGTGTCTCGCTCTTTTATCTAATTATAAATGATATATTATGGATATAAATTTACCCCTTTCTTCTGAATTCTTTGTGACCTCTTTTTGGGCTGCATCCACCATTAACTGCATGAAATCATTGCGCCTGCAAAAGGTAACATCATCAGAAAAAGTTTTTTTATAGAATAACAAATTTAATTAACATTTCTCATCACACTAATTCATCCCGATTCAGGTAAAAGTCACCAACCTTGAACCACAGTTTTTAAATATCCGAATATGGATGTTAGAGATAAATTCTTTTTTTTTTTAATGTGACCACTGCACAAGATTCCCAACTGCTTCCAACTATCCGGAGCCAGTTAGACTATGGCATTCACAATTGGAGTATGTTGTGAGTGAAAAAAGAAGGAGATGTGGAAGAGGAAGGTTGGGAGGTATCTGGATATTCAGATCTGGTCACCGAAATAGCTAAAGCTATTTCAAGCAACATTTTTATTCTGAATGGTGGTCTTTCACAGTTTTAAAAGTGTATTAATTATTATGCTCGTAAATAAAACTTTAAATGTACACCATCTAAACTTTAAAAGCATGCAGATCTGATTTTGACTTCATATCTTAACTTTCCAATTGCAGAATCGTAAAACTTTGTTTTCGAGGTTGATGAATTTAGCCCGAATGGGCACGATTTGCAATTTTGTTTGGTACATAAATAAAGTAAAACTGACCTCTTGGTGGGGTCTTCTCTGTCAGCTTTTGTCTTGTCCAGCACATCTCGAAGGAAGCCGAGTTGCTGAGGAGTGGATCGAAGTTTGGAAAGGAATTTAAGCAGAGCCGGGCACAGCAGATGAATATATGTGAAGAACATTTGGCCTTTCCTCGGCCCAGAGAATAAAGATGAAACCATCTGAAGTTGTATAAAAAACCAAGGTTTAAATACATTATATTTACATAATGATTTTGTATTGCCTTAAAACATTTTATAATACAGACTTTTTCTTATGTACATTTTGGATATTTAAGTAAAAAAAAAACAAATAGAAAAGTATTGTTTGATACAGTACAACTGGTAGGCGTATGAAACTTAAAGCCTTTTCAATGAATTCAAATTTAGCAGAATAAATGTAAAAATGCAAAAAGGCAATTTTAGAATCATAGCAGAAACATAACTAAAAGACAGGATTGCACCAACAAAGCGCCAAACAAATGAAAAGCGTCTTTGTGTGATGGATCTTAGATAAAAAAAAAAACATACAAGTTTCTATTATTAACAGTTAAATTTTTACTAATTGGAGTTTCTCGAATGCAGCTGTATTAATTTTATTATACTCGTATACCCCTTATGGGATTTCAAATAACTGTGCAATAGATAATTTAAAATAATAGTGATACAGAAATAACACGGAGTAAATAATTAGCACACTAAAGCATAACTAAGTTACTCGAGATATTACAGTGGAATAAATTAAGATTAGTATTTTTGGAAGAGTATGTTATTATAGCCTTCTTGTAACTAGTTCAGTGCAGTTGAATATATCTACTATTTCTGCGAAGGAATTACCCACTGCATGCAATCTAGGTACAAGCAAGTATCTAAATGACTCAGTCCTGATATTATTGTTACACTTAAAAATACTTTTGGATCAAGTACTGTTAACTTACAGTGCAACTTAATGCGACCTTCCAACATGAAAAGGTTTAGAAGTAATGAAATAAAATGGTTTTTTTTTTTCAAATTGTTTGATTTTTTAGTCAATTTTGTACACAAAGTTGTCAAAAAATCGCTATTATTTTATAAAACGATATTAAAAGCATAAAGATATACTAGTGTCATAAAAATATATCCTCTAAAAACGTCCGGTCTTCATTTGCAAATACATGATGATGATAATATTATAAATTAATTTAATACAAATGTGATCCATCACTACTATTAGGTTTACCTTATTAAACTGAGCCTCTGGGTCTCTCAGTGAAGCACCGTCCAACCCAAAAGCACAGCTTCCCATGACCTCCAGAGTATAGCGCCCGGTGAGTTCCTTCATTTCCATCACCGACTTGCCGTCTTCAAATACATAACAAATTGTCATCATAAATTAAAAACTTCATAATGGTAAGAAAAATATCTCAATTTTGGCATCAAATGCTGAAACGGGCCGACAATCGGTTCTAAAAACTTCAAAATGGCGCTTTTTTTCGATATATGACAATAGATCGCTTACATTACCTTGCAATCTTTTTTTTAGGAATTCTGTCATTTGTATGCCACATTCTCGCAGCAAGTTTTCCATATTTCGTAGTTTACCAGAACTGAATGTGGGCGTTAAGGATAGCACGGACACTTTTCCATTCAGTTCCCTGAAATAAAATATGTATTTCATTAAATAATAAGGGTAAGTAAGTATACGTCCTGTCAAATAACCTTATTTATATCCCACAAAAATATATGGCGGTAATTGGATTATTCATTACTCTTCTAAAGCAAAATGAAAGATACGTCATTATTTTGTGAAATTGTACAGGGACGTTTCTCAGCACATTTATTTTTTGACTACACCTACCACCTACCTTGAGGTTAATGAGCATTTTATTCACGAAGGAAGGGTTTTTGGTGTTCGGTGCTACTTTATCAGTAAAGTGGTCAAAATCTTTGATCATCACGGCTTTAATGAGTTCCAGGTCTCTCAGCATCAGTACAGGCTGTTGGCCTTCAAAGAAACCTTGAACAAGAATACGATGAAGGAAAATATTAATATTAAATAAATATTTTCTAATTACAATTAATAAAAATAAGTTGATAAGGTTATTCAAATTGGCGGCTGTTATAAGGGATTTATAAGCTTTAAAATAATGAAACAATGTAATTATGTATACATTAGAAAAGAGGTTATTGTCGCGACCGGGATTGGAACCCCGGGATCTTCCTTATTACTAATAAGCGTGTTATGAAAAATATTAAGTGAAAGATAAAAAACTATGATTCTCACTCTAATAAGTTTAACCGCGGGATCTTCCGATAATCAGGCGACTACTTGAACCACAACCTCCAAACCTTTGTTCTTTAAATACATTGTCACATTACTATTAAGCCCTTGTCAGCGTGTTACAAAAAATATTGAGTGGAATATACAAAAATGATGTTTCTCATTCTTATACATACTACTCATACAGACTATGAAGTTTAGTATTCTTGATGTTTGATGTTACATATAAACTTAAAAACAGATATTTATGCATCAAAAACATTAGGTTTTTGTTTCATTACATATTAGTAAAATCTAAAATAAACTACACACATGTAATATGGTTGTTATGCAAAACATTCAAATCAATTTTTACTTACCTCCATATGCCGATCCTGAAAAATGTTTGTATGCTTGGAGAACAAAATCATGCATTGATACCTCTTGCATGATCTTCAGTTTCATATTCCCAAAGATAATAGTCGGTTTGAGGAATGGAACCCCGAGATTCCGGAAGTGGTCAAAAGTCTTTGTATAATGGGTATACAAGAATAGTACCACTGTCAGCAATAATATCAATATCCAATGCCGGGAAATCAGCTGCAAGATGTACGCTATGCTGAGGAACTCCATGTTGGCCAACTGCAAGAACTTCTGGAAGGAAACAAAGATGTCTGGTGAACCATAAAACTTCTTCTGTAAGTAAGTGAAGATGTCTGGAGACCTACTAGAACTTATGTAGAGAAGGGCAGATTTTTAAATGAATGCCAGCCGAATGGAAGCCAGTAGACACGTTAAAGCATTCGGTATTGAGAAGAGTATTTTTCAATGGAATGAAGTTAATCAAATGAATGAAGGCTAAAATGAACTACCAACTTCAAAGTGTTGGCCAAGTGAAATGAAGTTAATGAAATGAATGAAGGCTAAAATGAACTACCACCTTCAACCAGAAATATTTGTTCAATGAAATGAAGTTAAAAATGAATGAAGACCTTTAATAGAACTTATGTAGAGAATTGGCAGTTTTGTTCAATGAACAATGAATGAAGTAGGAACTTAAAGCATTCTTTCAAAGAGAAACGAGTAAACACGGATGGTATTTTAAAAATTGGCAAAGATAAACAATGATAAAAGCATACGGTGAGTTATATTAATGATGACAGACACTTTCTACAGATCTTTACTGTAAACAAATGAGACCTGTGATGAATATGTGCGGGAATAAATACTTTTTTCTCACTCAAGTGTGCCGGTAAGTATTTTCTGATAACACGGTGAAAACATTCCATGAATATACTATTCATTCCACGACTAACGGTGACAATAATAATTATCATTATCTTGCTAAAAATGTTACTGTTAATAAACAATTCAATATTGTTATTTTTTTAAACACCTTGTATTGAAAACAATTTTAATAAAATTTAATATAGCTATTATACATCCATTGTTTATGTTGAATTTAGGTGACAAGCAAATCAAAAGTTAGCAAAACATCCGTGGCACATTTTAGCTGCTTATTTGGCCTGTTGGTTCACACTTTGGTATCATCAATTGACTTCCCACGCTGACTTCCTAGTGGTCTTTTTCAACAGATTTTCCCCTCCAGGATCAATCTGAGTCACCTTTTCTCGTACACACATAGCCTGGTTCATTGGACACGATATACTTTAAAATCAAGGGTAATATAATATAGCTAGGAACTAATATCGACCGAACAAAGCATGGTAGTACTTATACACATTTTAAAATATTACAATTATTATCAAAAATGTACTTACTATTATGTTCCTTTCTTAAAAATTGTTTGTAACCACGTAATAATAATAAATAAATACAGTTGGAGCAGTATAATGAAAGATCCAGAGTAAAGTTTATAATACTTATATTTGTAATTTTTACAAGTCTACACAAATTCAAATTTAATTGGCTTAAACACTAAAAAACATATTATATTAAATGTGTTATAAATAAAAATGAAGCACTTTTTGGAATTGTGAATTCTAAAACTTCACCGAAATTAACATTAAATATTACTTGTATTATAAATACACTAATTGTAATTAGATTAACATAATGCAAATGAGCACATTTGAAATGTTGGCCCCTGTAACATTTGCGAAAACATTAATTTTTCATTTTACGACAACAGGTTGATATTTTCTTGGAAAATCATTAAGATGAATAATTTCATATCAAAAGGGTTAAAAAATTATCAGTCTCGGTTATAGATAATTTTATTCTATCAGATGTGGAAAGGAATTTGAGCATGAAGATTGGCAAAACTTTATTTTTGAATTTGACAAACATCCAACTTAACCGAGGTTCACCAAATAGTATGAAGAACATAATTTTGATACAATATAAATGAGATAAGATTGCTTTGTACGTAAACATACTGAAATATTGCCACACATACATACAAAAATAAATTATATATAGTATGTCCTACAAATTAATAATTGACATTTAAAAAAAAATGAAATATTGCAACATAAATTATCGTCAACCTCCATTTCCATAAGCAAAATAATACTATGTATATTAATTATGCAATTATTTCAAAGTAAGTTCCCTTAGTTGAGATCGTCAAGTTAATTACGACAGCAAATTATTATTATGTGAAGTATGTTAAAAATAATTTATTAGAAGCTGTGAACATTTACTAAGTTGTTGGTAAAGTCATTATGAAGCATGTTTTAGATATTAGGTAATATGAATGTATACCATAGTGTATTCAAGTCTTCTAGTAAGACTAACTTGAAGTTGTAAAACCAAGACATTATTGCATTTATGATCATCATAGAATTCAAGACTCTTAAATGGGTTGGTATACTATATGTCTGGAATTTCGTATCAAGAACTGCACTGAAAACATCTAATTTTAGGTTATTTCTTGTAAATGTTAATATGATCAGAAAACAGTCAGAATTTATCATTTAGGAAATAGTTAAAATGTTAGTATTTGTTGTATAATAAACTAATGTGATAAGTATGACATTAGCTTACACTTGTGATAAAATAAGTTGTTAGTATAAACAATAAAAAAAAATAATACAATACATTAAATTTATTTCTACTGCTATTTTTAATTTATAAAACTGCATAAAAACTGACAATGCGACTAGAGGAATATACAAACAAAACAATTGTAATTCACAAGAACACTTTCTTTTAATTAAAGAGAAAATGGATCATTTGACATGAAAAATAATTTATTGAATTTTTGCAACCGGCATTGTTTGTGAATTTATCAATAATATTTGTAGTAAAGATATACACAAAACAAATCTCTACTCTTTACACAACCTTGACACTGCGTATACATAGCTCCATCTATCAATTGCATGAAAAGGTATGATAATAAAAATTGTTAATATTTAGTAGTGTGATCTAAAGAAACAATGTAATCAATCTTTTTCTTATGCCAGATACAGTCAAGTTCGTTTATAACGACTTACAATTTTTTTCTGCATTTAGCGACTTGTTGCTCAGTGAACTTGAGATTAATTCTTATCAGTTTTTCGTGAATTATTCCGCTTATTACAACATTCGCTTATAACAACCTAATTTACTGGCACTATCAATACCATTATAAACGAACTTGATTGTATTTTGTAATAATATTTCCGAGTGAAATGTTATTTTACTTTGAACGTTTTAAAGAAAAGGGTGAGAGTAACATAATGATGGGTTTAAAAAAAAAAATTTTTGAATCACTTTGAAATTCGAAATTTGGTTTCTTAGGTCCTGTGGATTTTGAACAAACGGGGTTTTACTGCATTGCAAATAAGCCATTAATTTTACATACACGTGTATTTGTATCGATCATTCAAGTCAGTCCTGCAATGGTAAAAAAAATAGTTACACCTAAATTAGCTATACTTATGCCGAACTACAAGCAGGCAATCCATACAGTCCTAAAACTCAAGCCTTTAGCAACACTATCAAATAATATTTACACAAGTTTTTATATTTTAGTAGGTTATGTGAGAATAACTATTTTTGTCACTTGCAATGTTCAAATCTACAAAACGACATTAAATACATAATATTAAAAGGTTACTAAACATATTGTAGATGTTATTCGATTACAAAATCACTAATATATATTAATTGTTTTGTATAAAATAAATCAATTCAGAATATTTTCAAATAAAATGGTTTACAAGTATACTTAAATTGAATGTTCAATATTAGTATGAGTGTTATGCATATGGCATAATATCCCCGCTTTGGGACCAGAAAGAGATATCATTCAATTTGTAATACACATGTACAACTTCAGACTTCATATTGATACGTTTAAGACTTACTGTAAAAAGGCAAATTTAATGATGCGTCTTTCTGGCTTTTAGCCGGCGATGTGAACGTAAAAATAGTAAATTAGCAATTTATGTAAATAATAAGTAAATTAAAACAAGTATCAAGTAGAATACTAAAATATTGTTTTCCTTAAAATGGTAACTTGAACCCAATTCATCCAATAAATACACTACGTAAAGCATTTTGAATCAGGTGAAATGAAATAAAGTACAAATTGCTATCAACTACTTGATGGAACAATCTGTCTTGGACTAATAGTGTAAGCTGGTAAAGTCTAGATTTAAATGTGGGGGCATCATTTTTTCCTAGTACTGGTGTGTACTTTGTATGATTTATAAGATGTAATAAATACATTTTTAAGTGTGATTATTGAAACAATTTCAAAAGATAGCTTGAGACGGACAGTGGTGAATTCCAAAATTTCATTGTCATATTATAGAGGAAGTAAAAGATGTTGACCGAAATATTTTTAATCTCATATTTTTAAAAGCTGCGCTATAAAGTCAAATAAATGTTTTGTAAGTGCCACAAGAATTTATCACAATGTGTATTAGTTAAAATATAAATAAAAATTTCAAGTTAGCTGTGTTATCTTAAATTTAGAAGGATAAATGCAATCATGAAATGGTTTGCAAGATAAAACGCAAACAGAAATGTATGAATCTGAGAAAAAGCACCAAAAACACATCATACACATACAGTGTTATATCCTATGCATTACTAAAATTACAAATAATATTATGTACATTGTAAAATGTATGTTAAAACTAAATATGCCTAAACATACAACAACAAAAAGAAAACTTATTATAATTATTATGAAAACGTTAGTAAAATGCACTTTCTAAAATAAGAAAAATTTCATGGCTATCCTATAAGTAAGTTAGTTTTGTGTTTATTATTTTGAAACTAGATTGTCATTATTATTTGTGAAAATAAAAATGATACAGGATATGATAAATATAAGGTTGCCTACTCCTATTTATATAAGAATACCTCATAAATGTTTTGTTCATTAATAAATAAAATAAAAACGAAAACACCCTCCGAAAGCAGTCAAATATGTTCCATATTTGAGTTTGCGGAAAAATGTAACATTTTCCGTGATAATGCAGAATCTTAACATATTTATAAATTCGATCCAAGAAATTAAAAATCTATTATCGATGGGTGAGTTTAGTTGTTAAACTCTGGCACAAATCTATAAAATACAATGGTTTCTAGGAAGACTTTTCTTTCCGTGACAATCTAACATCGGTTGGACAACACATCTAAAGCCACTACAAGAAGCTGTTTCATTTCCGCGCAAGTGCGGGATCATCGTGGACTTGTTTATCCAGCAATGAAATGTTCCAAACTTTTAAATAAATACTGGTATGTAATGGATACTGTAATTGCTAAATCTCTACACATTAATTTCTAATTTCTGCTGCCTACCCTATCACACACCGGTCATTTGGAAACAGCTGAAGTCTTTTTAATTAGTCAAATTATTTAGCCACAATTTTATCCTTTTTTCACAAAGATTCAGCATAAAGAAATAGAATGCTTGATGTCTTCCGCTTTTAGTACATAAATACTTTTTTGTTTTTTGTACTGTTTTTTGAGAATATTCAAGAAAATATTTTTTACCTCTTTGATTTATGGTTAAATTTACAAAACTTTGCCGACAATCAAAATATATACATAATACAGAGATCTTATGTATAATAAGAATGTCGTATTTCAGGAGACAAATTGTTTTTTATACAAACATTTTTTTCCTAAATTCACCGAGAAGATTCTGTCTTGAATGGAGTAATCCACATTACAAACAAATAAAATTCTGAAAAAGTGTTGTCTATAATACAAGAACAACAAATCTCTAAAACGAATGTCTTGATAATCGAGAACATAAATTTAAGATTACAATAATATTATGTACGTACTGGTACTGGAGAATACTTAAACTTGCTTTTTAAGCACGAAAGTCATCATGAATTTACACAATGGTAATTTTGACAACATCAAATATTCACGCCAGTAAATTTTCTGGCAAGAAGGACATTTACAAAAAAAAACGTCCACATATTATTGCAAAAACTAGAAACATGGATGAGTTTCTAATAGAAAAGAAAATACCGATTATACCTGCATTAAGTATTAATAAACTTGAAAATATCCCCCCTAATCATGAGCCTACTATCACCACCAGAAGTGAATTCTTTTTACAAGAAAATAATTGTAGACAGGTTCCCGATAGAAAAACTTCTTGTCAATATTCTAGACTTAAGGAAAATCACAATATATGTATTATTATTCCGCATCTACGTTCAGAGCCAATATTGAAGAAAAATGGACAAAAATTTATACATTGTGCACTTTCAATTGTACTCTTCCAAGACACTATAATTTTATACACGTCGACATTTTATTAAACCGCCCGGCAAAATTGGACAAGACCCATAAAATATGGTAGTTTAAACTAATCGCCGCGTTTTCGTTGTGTATAAATAACGAACATATGCGGCACTCTGTTTGGCAGTCATTTATTTTCCCATAAAACGCATGTATATATGCACGTAGCATTGGAGGCACGGATTATTTCAGCATGATATTATGCAGTTAGCGGCGAATGGATCAAATAACGATTATAAAGAGATGACAGACAAACATTTCAAATCAATTCTATTATAAACGCATTGATTCAGACATTTTACGTATAAATAACAATACCAATAGCTAAACATAGATAATATATTCAGCCCATTTTGCAGAATACGTAAATCTATAAAAGATTTTGTTCAGGGGTTGATAAGACAGATTTATTTTTGTTCGGATGGAAATTAAATATTCCTAATGATATTCTAACTTGACGGTATGTTGAATTCACAAACGCATGCCTAAAATGCAATATTAACCTTCTTATCCCTACTGAATTGTGTGTGATGAGCGCTCGTACCGTAACCAAACGCGGCTGAATCACGTGTGATCATCAAACTTGCCAAAAACAAACTATTGCAGGATAGACAATGCCAAGAAGTTTAGCGTTGAAAAGATTAATAAAAAATCTAGGTCCGATATATCACTTATTTGTAATAAGGGTTTGCCAGTGCACACATAGCCCCTAAAGATAAGCAGTTGTGGTCACGTATGCCTACCGATCGTTTGCGTACAAGTCTTCACATTATCCGCATTCCTATGGATGCAAACATTCATTATTATTTAACAGCTGATACCATCTTTTGTAATGCTGTAGGTGAAAAGATATTTAGATTGGGGTGTTTTAAACTCCATCACATTTGATGACCATCAAATCGATGTTCAGCGTAATTTGGAATTATATTTCAGCTTTTGATGAAATAGTGAACAGCTGACAAGCACAACAGCCGATCACTATTTAATGGCCATCTTAATGTGATGGAATTTGAAACACCTCAACTTTATACTGTAATCTACCAGATAATGACACATGAAATTCTCAAATTTAGGCGATATATATAAAAAGTCGACGTGATTCCACGAAACAGTACTTCCAGTTACGAAAAAACTAGTAGTTGTTATATGGCGCCATCTATTGTCTCAATCAGCTGGCGTCCTTGTTGGAGGAGGAGATGCGCGAGGAGAGGTGACGGTGCTGCAGCAAGCAATACAGGATGCCCGCCTGTGCCATGACGTCTACGGTGCCGGCGGCCAGTAGGTCACGCTGCTTGGCTGCGTCCTGGCGGACAGACGGCCGTAATAGCGTGGGCCCGAATACGGTTGCCAGGTTGTGCAGGGACATTTTGTTCTCGGATTCGTGCTGGTTTACTCTGGAAAAAAAATTGTAGGTTTGATTGATGAATTAATAATAAGGGAAGGGATGAGTTTGTGAAGTACTCGTATGTTTGTATGAGATCGGAAGGCTGATAAAAGTGATTGGAATAGTAAATTATCAAAGAAAGATGCATGAAACTGAGAGAGGAAGAATGAAAGACTGATATAATGTGTAGAAGTATGTTACTAATGCAGTGGAAGTGAGATTACTGAGGCGTTGTGTGATGAGACCACATGCAACTGTTGAACAAATCCGAAAATAATGCGAAGTCAATGTGAACATAATGTACAAGAAAAACAAAGGGACGCTTAGATGGTTTGAACATGTAGATCAGATGTACAGAGAAAGGAGTGACAGAAGAATACATAACGTGCAAGTGGATGAAATAAGAAGTTATCCCCTGTAAGATATAACACAAACAAGTGAATAAACTATGTAGCATTACATAAAAAAATGGTTTTAATAAAGAGTCAATTATTTTGAAATTTTGGTATTTACAGTGTGTTCTTTATGCCACTTCACTTCGTCTGGCGTTTCTTTCAGCATTTTTTGACAAGGTTAAAAAATAGAAAAGAGTGAAGGTACACATTAAATTACCTTATAAAGTGCCCCAGCAAGAAGTCGACGCACTTCCTGTTGAAATCGGGCAGCATCTCGTAGCACTTCTGCAACTCTCGCTGTCGTAGCGAGGCAGCGCTGCCGGCCCCCTCCCCGGGCCCTCCCTGCCCCTGCTGCCCACTGAAGGCCTGGAAGAACTTGGGGTAGAGGACATCAGTGAAGAGTGCCTCCGGCAGCTCTCGGAGGTAGAGCTTTAGGATGCCTGTCACGGAGTGAATGTCCACTCTTTGAGGAAGCTGTTCGGCTTCATAGGAATCTGAAATTAAAAAGAGAGTATTAGGTGTTAGTCTCGAAGGTAGAAAACCATTTGAAATGTGAATAGCTTACACCAAAGGGCGTGCAGTCCATAGAGGTTGTAAAACTGTGCACCTCCAAGAAAAAAAGAAGGAAAATAGATTTAGTAAATTTTTGATTAACACATTTTTTTTCATCAATTTGAATGAATTTATTTTCTTATTCATTTCTTGAGGCATGCACAGTTTTACAACCTCTTTTGATTGCACACCCCTGCTGTTATATATATAAATTACATACTGTCAAAAGCTGCCCACTAAATTTATTTTATGAATATAATTTTATGCTTGTCCTTGTTTTGGTATTGAATCCTTCAAATACTTACCTCATTGTGATATTACTCAATATACCTAATAGAAAATTTAAGGTCTTCATTAAGTTGTTACAAATGCAAAATTGTCATCGAAAAATGTACTTACTTGTTTCAAAAGACTTCTTCAATTTGGAGAGATCAGAGGCAGACCCCGACACTCGGTACAGCCCCACCTCAGACATTCCTCTTCTATCCACTTCTCGTACGCAAGATGTCACAATGAATGGAATATCACGCTTCTGCCGTCTGGGGGATGAAATAAAAACAATGTTAACAGAATCAAAGAACCCTAAAGGCCCCCACTCAAGGGCGATCCAACAGGCCAAATGGCCCCCGCGCCGATCCAAAATTCATTGTGTGTCGGGGAACTCAGATGGATCGGCGTGGCTCGGTTGGATTTTCGGCAAGTCCAAAATCTGCGACACCAAGCCAAACGGATCGCCCATGAGTGGGCAGCTTAATAGTGTAACAGAATTGGGGTAGGTCATATTTAATATGGTAATTTTTGTTCTTTATGTTCATATACGAAAATGCTCTACTTTTTAAATATATGTACTAAACAAAAGCAAAGCAGTTGCATTGGAGGGGAAATAATCCTTTAAGTGCAGTAGTGCATTACCATTTTAGTACAGCAAGTCCACAACTTTTAGATTTTTGTAGAGTGCAAATTGGTTCAAAAACTCTATCAAACCCTCTATTTATCCACATGTTTGGTGAGTCCCTAATCTAAAAAAGGCACTACTAACACTACTTGGGAATTCATTTAGCTTATGGGATATGGATTAACTAAAAATCTTAAAAAATTTCTTCAGTAATCTCACCGGGCCAGAAATATTGTTTTTTTTTTTTTTGCTAAGTGGGCCATACGAAACGGGCTTGTGGACCGCAGGTTGAGCATCACTGTTATAGTGTAACAAAATTAGAGTATTTTTCATAAAATATTTGCAGTTGACATTTTGATTATTGAAGGTAAATGGGTAAGGATAAAAAAAGTGCGGTTAGAGAAAGTTTCGAGATTGCTTGGTGGTTAGAGTAATTTGTTATGGATATTATGTCATAACTTTAATTTGAGGATAGTAAATACAGGAGAGGAAAATACTTAGAATCTATCTAAAGAACAGTATCCTGGAAAAAAACAATAATTTCAAGTAGACCAAGAGAAGGTATAAATTAAAATGAAGACACATTTAGGTGGGTGTAAATTAAACAGTCAATTATTGAAAAATAATAAAGAGGTGACAGAAACTGACTTGCACACTTGATGTATCTTGGCTCCAAACAGGCCGCCGGGCTTGGCCGTGGGAACTCTTCTCAGGGTGACTTCCGAAGGCACAAACCTCATCCAGATCGTTATGGAGGAGGTCCCTAGGGTCAGGGTCCTGAAGCATTGCTGCTCTCCCAGCCATTGCCTGCTCAACTAAAATGAACATACAAAGGTTCATTTGTAGGTTAGCACAAGAAATGATAAACTGTATAAGGCATGGGAGCTGATTCGGCTTTAGTGATCATAATGTGGAGATTGGTATAGAGAGGGGACATATTATAACTATGTAAATTATATTTTTGCCAAAATATCTGTGCAGGCGACCAGAAAAAGAACAAACAATTTTTTTAATCCACAATGTCTACTGTACAGCCCCTGACAGTACAGAATTTTTTGTAGATTTACTAAAGAAAACATTCTTTAAGGTACATGTTTGTGGTATTTCTAGCATTTCCTACCTACTTTTACTTAACGGTCAATAATGACAAGAATCAAGGTTATAATCACATGCAATGTTATACATATACATTTAAGAAAGAAGGGAGACTTTGATTGAAGATTGAGTAAGGAATGCCTCTAATGATCACAGAGGTCAATTTTATATGCAAAATAGGCAGCAATCTTAAACCTCCCTGTGTTACCAAACTCTCAAATTATTAGTAAAAAATTTGGATCCAATTATTGGAGTAGTCTCACCTCCAAGGTACACTTCCCCATGAGCTGCGGGCGCAGGCCTCCTGAATCTTCGTACAGCAGCACCCGCACGTGCTGGGAGCCCTCCAGCTCGATGACGTGCGTTTCGTTCCACTTTGGCTGCGGCGAGTGGCAGACCAGGCGGCTCTTGGCCTTGCGGAAGTAGTGACCGTACGAGTCCACTTCCACGCACACGTACATATCTGGAAATATGGTATTAATAAATACACGGATCGAATACAAAAATTGTACATTGAAACTTATTTTAAGAGTTCACTACAAACCTGCAGGTATTTCCAGAGGCTTCATGATCTCCCCAATATTGAGATGGAGGTCTCCCAGCAGCAGGCTCTCGTCCCGGCTGGAGCGCATCAGGTACGAGGACTTGATCTCTGAGTCCAGGTAAGAGCGGCAGGCCTTCACGTGAGCCTGCAGGTCCATCATCGATGGGGGAGAGGTGGAGGACTGAGAGGGGGGGGCGGATGACTGGAAATAAAATAAATATTTTAATTATAGTTAGGTAGGGAGGTATAGTAAGATCTTTTAAAGAGTATTGTAAATTTTAAAGACGGTGCAAGACATTCAACTATGAAAACCATTTGATTTCTAAAGATAATCACCCTTGAGGTGATTTTTCACAAAAACGGCACTATAAAAATCATCCAAATATTATTATTATTATTATTATAAGATCTTTTGATAATTTGTTTTAAATGATCACGTTTAAAAATATTCTTTTAAAAGTCATGTGTATGTGGAATATTTAAAGTGAGATATGTAAACCAACCTGAAGTGAGTGGATAGAGTCTATCCACTGGGTACGTTCAAAGTCGGAGCTGAGGAAGAAGGTCTGCATTCGCTGCGTAGATTTGGAGCCAACGCGGAAGACTAGGTTGGGAGAGGCCTTCACCAGCTGGCCTTCCAGGTCTGCCAACTTCTTACGGTGTTTGTCGGCCACACGATTCGCACCGAGCCTTAGTTTCTACAAAATAAGTCTTGATTAATTGATTTATTTCTTTGAACGTGGGTTTCGCAAACAGCGAAAATTAAAAAATATTCATATATGTACTGCAAAGTGAAAGCATAATTCTACAATAGTCCTAACTGCCCTAAGCCATAGAGACCATGGCATCCCCAATTTGGGGTATATTGTGAGGCTGAAGGAAGTTGGGAAGGGAAGGAGATGAGAAAGAGGAAGGTTGGGAAATACCTGGCAGGTTCGGTCACTAATGCCATTTCAAGCAACGCTTCGATTCTAGATGGTGGTCTTTCACCAGGGCAATACTGAGAGTATCTACTAATGTCCTATATATGATTTTATTCAAATTACGTGTAATAGAATCCACCACCGAAGAGATAAACCGGTAGAAGTGTATTGTGGACGTTTCCGAATGCTCGAAGTAAGCTCAATTTTTCCCTACTTTCGAAATTATTTCTTGAACCGAAAATCAATTTTATTGACCTGTCCGAAGCATATGAGTTGAAGGGTTTTATGTAAATTACTGAAATCGGTATTCTTTCATATCAATATAGATCATACTATAGGGATTATCTGGTCAGTGTAATACACATAAACTAATTGAAATATCACTAGCCCCGCCCGGTTTCGAACCCGAGATCTCTGGGTCGGGAGCCAAAAACTTATCGCTCAGTAAATACAAACAAAAAATAATAACTACCGTAGGTATACCATCATTAATTTTTGTATCAGTTATTCATGGCCTGTTCAAAAGAAAAGGTGAATTTTGAATTTTCGCGGGCTGTTTACATTTGATTATGGTTTTTTTTGTTTTGTTATGTTGGTACACATATGTTTATCATATGTTAGCATTATCAGCCATTTTGGATTAGTGGTTTGTTTTTGACAACTGGAAAGGTTAGTCACGTTTTTGCGTGTTCTTCGATTTTTTACTTTTGAAAAAAAAAGGATCAAAGAATAAAATCCATTATTTGGTAGGCCTCGTATGTCGATTTGTCACCCAATTAGTTACATTAAAGAAACTTTCTCATACCTTATCATCGAGGGCCTTCTCCTCCATCAGGATCTGGTCTCTCACGGTGCATGCTTGGGACTTGGGGGAGACTATATTGGGGGGGGAAGCCTCTTTGGGCTCAGCCGCTGGTTCCTCGTAGACCACAATATCCTGGAGGAGGATGAACCACTTCAGCTCAAACGTGAACTTCTCCCTTCCCGAGGCCTGCAACAAAATTAATAGACCAATAATGAGAAACAAGATCTTAGGACGGTTTAGTTTCACCTCTTAACCGTGGTTTGGCTAAATTAATATTTGGCGTAAACTTCACTTCACATATTAAACATTCCAAGCAGTTCAAAATAATACATAGTTGTTAATATTAAAATGGAACACTTTTTACAATGTTCACATAATTATTGAATACTTGTATTAATTAAGGCGCTAAGTGCCAAAAACTAAAACTGCTTGTAGTAGAAACAAAATACTAATTTGTCAAATAAAATTATGTAGCACACCTTTTGAAAAAAAGTTTCTTAATAGTTTGAAGCAATCGCGACAGTTTCCATTATTTAAAAACTTAAATTAATTTCGGATTTCCTTAAAATAAAATAATACAAATTTATTTTTTTGGCAGCCCCTTTATCAATTACAAGTATTCAATTGTACATACATATCTAAACTATAAAGCCGAAAATCTATTGGTAAGAAGCAACAAAAACTCTCAGACGGTGAGCTCTGGCGTTATGAAATTTGCAGTTTTTTCTGTCGGGGGACTTTTGGTTAAAGCAGCTATTTCAGCTGACAATGTCATTTGCATCACAAGCTATGATGGAGCTTTGAAATATCCATTTATAAAGTCAAGATGCCTTGTTGTTTGTTACAATTTTTTTAAAATTGTTCAATATAAAAAGTGTCCAAACACAGGTGATGTCGGGTGGCAAAGCTTATCTCGTATAATTTGATTATTATTCAGGATTATTTCACCCATCGCTTTAATAAAGTTTTTACAGCAATTTCTATGGTAGTTGAGGGTGAAGAGCCAGCATGCAGGCAATAAAATTGCACATATGAAATTGGGAGGTTACCATTGGTGAATTGCAATACATATAATGATGTATTGAAATAAAATGAATGTAGTTCTTACCTTATATTTGGCACAGGCTAAGACATCATTAAACAAGAACAAATGTCTCAGCTTTCGATGTGCATCAGCTAATTCTACAATGAAGGAGTTCTTTACCAATCTTCGATGGGCTCCCTGCAAAATAAACACATCAATAAGTAACAAAAAAATCACTTATAGGTATTTCGATTATGATATAATATATATTTTTCCGTCAATGATTTAATCATAATTTAAAAAAAAGTTACCGTAAAATTGAATTCATCCAAGAATCTTTGTGTCATATTTAAGGCATCTGTCAGCATGGCGTGGTCCGGGTGGGAAAGGGGTGTATATTTGAGCAGATCCTGTAAAAAGGGAAGCCATTGTAAAATAAATAATGATAATTTACTACCTACTATTGAATCCTGGGATTTTGTCTATTGTGTCATAACGTGTTTTCTGGTCTAGGTGGGGGAGTCTCTCAATATTCTACTAACCCCTAGATTGTAAGGATTAATATTCTATGCTGTTCACCGAAAAAAAATCATTTAAAAATAAAGCAATACATGTTATATGAACGAATTAATGAAATTTGTTGTGCATACAATTTTGATTTCAAAATATATTTATGATATATAATATAAGTATGTATATGGTGATAGGTTACCCCATTGAATTATATGCGTTTGCATAATTCATTCAAAATCTAAAACGCACATGTGTCTAAATCACATGCAGTCTTATCTTATCTTCAGTGCTTCAACCTTTGAAGAGTTCTGCCTGCTTATAAAAAAAACCTTCACTCTTGCTGGTGTGCTGTAGTTTTTCTACAGTTCCTCATGCCCAAAGTTGCGTCCTTCTTTCATCCTTGCCGTGTGTCCTGCCCAGCGGAACATTCCCAGTTCAATAAATCTAGTTAACTCACATGCAATACGAGTGCATTCTTCTGCACCCTGGCCACCGGCTTGTGCAGCAGGTCCTCGAGGGACATCGGCTGCCCCCGGCAGGCAATGTGCTGCGTCAGGTCGCTGAACTGCAGGGAGCTGGTGCAACACTTTCTCACTGCACCCGTGGCACAACCATAGTTGTGCAGGAATGCACCGTAGATGTTGATGTTCTCTGCCTGGAAGTTCATTGAATTATATATGTACATTTTTTAATACACCCTTTCACACATGATGGAATACCACACAACTCTGCCTTGGAACACACTTTTTCTTTCATTCAAATTTATACATTGTCACATACTTTTCTGTTATTCTGTGACTCTTGACATGACCTCAGGATCAATGATATCTATTACCATTTGCTTGCGCGTCATATTTTAGCTGATATTCACTTCTTTGTCCATTTTACATGTTCAAACCATTTAAGCCTCCATTTTCTAGTGTTGTGCAATAATCATATTCATTTGCATTCTTTTCGGATCTCCTCATTCATAATACGATTGTACAAGCATTTACTAATCATACGTCCCTGAGTGATCTCATTAAGCCGCCTGCATAGAAAAATATGTAGATGGTCTAAATATCAAATTAATTAGACATATGTGAAAGGTTTCACAACTGGAAGGACAACAAGACAACAAGGGTGCCTTTAAGGTATGTGCGACTTTCTGGAGATAAGATTTTCAATATTCAAGTAAACAAATAATCAGTAATTTTACCATCTTCTTGAAGTGTATTCCGACAGCAAGCGGCTCTTCATAGGACTGCACGTCTTTCTGCAGCCCTTTCAGAAAGCTTTTATGAAGGTCGTGCAGCTCTGCTATCTTGTAGAATATTGTGTTGAACTCCTCCTCCGTTATGACGGGCTGAGATGAGTTGAGGGTGGCCTTAATTGCATTCATATACTGGGGGAAATAAATATTATTATGATGATGACAATATAAACATTTATATTTTATATCTAACTGACATTTCGAATCTTTGACCTTACTGCCATCACCATTATATGAAGGTTTTATTAATAAAACTGCTATTTAAGATACATTAAGTGTGTAATATACAGCAGACTCAGGTATCTATATTGTGGAGCATTTTCAATATATTTTAGATTAATAAATAGTTTGCATGGATTACATATAAATATACTTTTAGATTGTGTAATACCTTTTCCATAACGTAGAGGCACTCCACGTAGACCGTCTCACTCTCAATGATGCTGGAAACAATACACCTGTGCATGGTCAACCTCTCTGCTTCTACATTATTACCGGCACTTTCCTGGAACAAGTATAATTTCATCGTCATTTATAAAGATATGTATAGATATTTTTTTCTTATAAATTTTAAGACAGTCATTTATAGTTATCATTTATGTATAATATTTCACTTATGTACCTATATTAATATAACACTAGCTCTCAATATTTTATATAATATATCTCCGAACTCAATTTTACCCCAGTTTTGGTACCAAACATTATACTTTTATGATCTTATTTTTTTAATTACACTAATCACATGCCTATAATTTATCTTTTTTTATTATTTTTTAATATTGGTGCATTATTACTATGTTTGAGTTTAAAACTTAAAGGTCGATAAAATCTCAATACCCATGCATAGGTTTTTTTTTCTTCTCAATTATACCTAATATTTTTCGGCCTCCATGGTCAAGTGGTAAGACGCTCGACTACGAATCCAAAGGTCGCGGGTTCAAACCCGGCGTGCGCCAATAACTTTTATTTAATTAATATGTGTCATAACACATTTTAATTCATATATAAAACACAATAAAAAGTATATTTGCGGCACGTTCCAGAGTGGTAGATACTCTAAGTATCGACCTGGTGAAAGACCACCATTCAGAATCGAAACGTTGCTTGAAATGGCTTTAGTCGTGTTTGGTGACCAGATCTAAATAGCCAGGTACTTTCCCAACCTTCCTCTTCCCAATCTCCTTCCCCTCCTCACTACATTTAGCCTCACAAAATACCCTATTTGGGGATGCCATAGTCTCACTGGCTCTAGATGGTTGGGAGCAGTTGAGACTCTTGTGCGTTATTCATATAAAAATAGAATAAAATATCAAAAATTTTCATAAAAAAAAAAAAAAATAATGTAATGAGGCAACCAAATTCTGCTTTCCAAAAAAGAATCATGATAGTTAATTAAGGATCAATAACAAAGTGACTTTTATAAGACAGGAAGTCAGCAATGGGCCACTTAAACAATTGATAAAAACTAAATCGGTTCAGGAAGTAAAAGTTTAGAGTGTAAAAAAAAAAAAAAATTGCATTTCGCAAACATGTAATTTTTCGAAAACGTTTAGTTTTTAATACCAGCGTAATTGAATATTTTTTTATAAATCGGAAAAACTATCTTAACCGAACTATTAGTCGGTTAACTATCAAAACAATGTACGTAATATCGGGTTATATTATTTAAACAAGGATTTTACAACAACATTGTAGAAGAATATAAAATAATTAGTTTACAATTTCACTAAAACAATGTTTGCAGGTCTAACATTGCCAGGTTTTCTTGGTTTTACATGTCAAATTTGAAAGGCCAATCCACTATATTAAAACACATTATACGCAAGCGCATCAGAAAGCAGATATTTTCTATGTAGTGAGCTAAAAATACGGATTTGTTAATTTTATCGTCCATATATATTTTTTAAATTGTAGCATTTCCGTACACCCTGTATAGATTTTTCTATTCGCATGATTTTTTTAAGCTAACGAAAAATAAATGCAAGTGGCTCACTGTTGATGTTTGTATGCTACTACCTCAAAGCAATAATATACAGGAGGGAGCGCTTCTGTACTATCTGTCGTCAGTATTGATGATTTTTGCCGGACTCGGCTAGACCTGGGTGTGGCTGGGACTAGGGCTAGGGTATTTATACATCCATTCATAGCACATGTCGACATAATGTTTTTGTTTATTTGTGTAACCACTTTTTCACAGTATTGTTATAAACAAAAATTTAGCATATTACCTAAAAAACCGTTGAGTTAAGTCCAGTTTAGTCGCATATCAAAACGTGTGGGCGGAGTCCCCAGAGACGCGGGAGACATAGAACATCCTTACAATACATAAAAGCGGTGTGATATTTTGCGATTTTTTTGTCTCTTTCTCTCTCATGGTGTACGACGTAAAAACCCGGAGAAAGTGATTTATCCCAAATTTGTATAGGTTGGATAAAAATAATAAGCTCTCTCTCCATATATTGTTACTCCAAGGTTACTACAAACAATTTGATATAATTCACAAATTGTTGTTATTTTTTAGGAATTTTGAAGCGAAATGTAAAAGAAATACTAAAATACAAATAATTGTGACTACGAATTGCCAATACGACCATTGTGATACGGACATGATCCTAGTATGGTAGCTGTTAGAGCCCAAACAAGACGATGAATGAATAAGCTTTGAAAATCGAGGAGAGTGGAAACATCTTGGGGAGGTCTTCATCTAGCAGTGAATATACCGTGGCTGGTGATGATGGTGATAACTCCTAACATGACAAAACTCTCTTAGTAAAACATTGAATCAATTCAAAATATATAAATTATTAAGTGTGAATGTTAAAATAAGGTTAGCCAACCTGTGTTTTCATTCAATTTGTTAAAAACAAAATTTTCGATTTTGTCAAATGACGATTTCAAAGCTTTATCTGAAATGTTAAAACGGACGAATTCCAGTCGATTTCAAAATCACGTTTTTTGACAGTAAGTCAAAGATAGGTACGATTCGAATACGAAATGCCATTAGTTAATTGATTACAACCCAAATAATCTACAAACGAGAATTCCTCCTCTAAAGTGTTTTTACGAAAACACACTTATGTCATAAACGCAGCTGCACATTCCGAGATCGTACAAATATTAAATATGTATTTTAATTTTAGCTACGTAATATACGAGATGCTCATTATCATATAAACAAAAGTTTTCGAAAGACTTCAAATTCTTTGTATCTCCAATCGTTCAAATTAATAATATAACATTCCCCGATTTGGGATGCAATATTCCTACTTTGAAGTAACGATATATGGAGAGAGAGAGCTAATTCTTTTTACCCAACCTATACAAATTTGGGATAAATCAATTTCTCTGGGTTTTTACGTTGTACACCATGAGAAAGAAAGAGACAAAAAAATCTCCCAAATTATCACACCGCTTTAAAGTATTGTTAGAATGTTCTTCGTGTCCCGCGTCTCCGTCGACTCCGCCCACACGTTTTGATACGCGAAATAAATGAACATAACTCGACGGTTTATTAGGTTACATGCTATATTTTTGTTTGTAACAATACTGTGAAAAAGTGGTTATACGAATAAACAAAAACATTATGTCGACATGTGCTATGAATGGATGCATAAATTCCCTAGGCCTAGACCTAGTCACGCCCAGGTCTAGCCGAGTCCGGCAAACCTCATAAAAACTGACTACAGCAGCGCTCTCTCTTGTATATTATTGCTCTGAGATTCCTACCGACTTCGGGCTAACTCTCGTTCGGTAATTTCGTAAGAAGTCGGATTAAAAAATTTAACAATATTATCAAAAGAAAAATATTAGGGCTCATTCCCACAACGGAGACAGTTTTTTTAAGTCAAAAATCTATTTTCAAACGATCGCATTTTGCATCAGTCAGAAGAACGAGATATAAAAAGGCCCAATAGTAAAAAAACCGCAATTCTATCCAGGTGAAAAAAAAAAACTACAGTACGATAACAATATATCGTTGCCGGAGAGGCAAAAGAGCTGAAGCGCCATTCTGGGAAGTTTACACCAAGCACTTGATTTTTTTTGTTTGACAATAAAATTCATAAGTCTTCAGTACCTAATTGGATTTTGTAAAAAAAAGTTAACTCAGGTAACTCAATGCTCTGAGTTATCTAAATCGGCAAAAAGCTAAAAAAAGTGCCAAACTTGTGTCGCTTGAGTCGAGCCTTCTCCCGAATGGTAAATATATTTTGGATGGCTGAAGGGCCACAAGTCTTCAGAATCAAACGAGAGTCAGAGCATTCAATGCAGAAAAAAGAGCTGATCAAAACTGCGTAATTGATTAATTTTTGACCAAAGTGTCGCTTAAGTCCTTTTTTTATTTCCAGCGACGATATACATTATGTTCCTCCGAAGTAGGACAACGTGCACTAGAAGGGTGTAACCATTTGAGGACTTTTACAGTTCCCATAGATTCTCCATATAGATTCATCTTTTCCAGGGAAACAAAAGAATTCCTTGAGCAGAGAAATCTCTGGAATGTGAGTCTAAACAGAGATAAGGCCATATTTCGGAGATACCCCAATGACGCTTGCATTAAGCCTAAGTGCGTAATTAACACTGCTTAAAATAACTGCAATTTAAATAATACATAAAAAAACGGTTATTTTTAATATATTGACGACAACATCTTGCCTAATCCTAACAATAAAAGTAAAAGATATTTACGAGACAAACCTTTGCAGTTTTACACAAATTATATCGCATTCTCAAAAATATTTTGTAATGTGTAAGAAACGTGCTTCATGCGATTCGGATTTTACTATCAGTTACTACCCGGCACCCGCCTTCGCCCGAGCTTCAATATACGAGTATGTCTTAATGTTGAAAAATACGGAACAAACAATACGCCATTTGAACTTATTTTTCGACAGTAAATGGATATTTAAAAGCGTCATAGCTCATTACGGAAATTACTTTACTATCTTAAAATAGTAAATAGAAAAGGTGTGTAAGTTTCATGACGCCAGAGCTCACTCGTTTTGCTGTTTCAGATATTTGTTTATAGTTAAATTGCTACTACATGTTTCAAAACCTCACAGCTTGCAGAAACATAGAAACGAAGTCGCAAGCTGAAAACAGCTGCGTCGACTTAGAAATCCCAGACAGAAAAAACAAAATTCACGATGCCAGAACTCACCGTTCGAGAGTCTTCCCTGCTTCATACGATCAGATATCTATTTATTTATTTACGCCCATTATAGGCTTTTACACAAATGTTAACATTTTAATTAAAAAAATAAATAATAATAATCACATTAGTGCACAAAATTGTGTAAAATAAAAAAAAGAGTGTTTGAATAGCAGATACAAAAATATTGTAGATGAAAATAACTAATAATATTTAATAAATAGCAGGTTAAAAAATATTGTAAAAGAAAAGAATAAAATAATATTAAGTAACAGGTCCAACTATTAGTTTAGCTCTACCAGATGACAACAACTGAACTAAATTTATAGTTTGATATTGACGTGTTAAATATTTTACTGGTTTTATGTTGGAGATTAAAAACAAGCAAATAAACAAACAAAAATGGTGCTTCGATTTTCGAGTCAAATAAAAATTATGATCAAACACGCTTTACATCATTAGATTACGATTATATTTTATTAGTTAAGATTACACAAAAAAATGAGTGATAGACATGGACGCAATGAAAAAAAAAACAACGAAAAGTCGAAATGAGTTTTAGTAGCTGAAAATAAATGACATGAATTAATTTGTTTGTCATAACAATTTGTTATGGATTTTAACCTATCGGCGTGCTAACAATCATTTGCAGTCATATTATTCGAATATATTTGTCACAGATCGTTTGAGCGCGTTATTTGGCCTGTTAAAAATCTATTGTTCTTCTTAGAAAATGCTTGGTAAAACAATACAGAATAACATCGATGTTTGAAATAATAGGAGGTATTTTGGCGCGCAAACCGTGACTTGCGATGTTTTGTTAGAGGGATGACCACTTGTAAACAGTGTCTACGTCTACATAAAGATTGCGGTCACCACAACTTTGGCTTATGGTGTGACTGTCTAATATTGTTTCGGCAAAAAAAAAAAGAGTTTCTTTTTTCGTAAGAAGCAATCACATGGTGGTTGGACATTATATTAAATAAAATAATACTTTTTTTTAAACCACAGAATTTATTATGATGAAGGCCAACCGGTTTCGCTTGGATCAAGCTTCGTCAGGGCACATATAATAACTAAAGATATATTAGATAGAAATTTTTTCTTTAGTTATTATATGTGCCCTGACGAAGCTTGATCCAAGCGAAACCGGTTGGCCTTCATCATAATAAATTCTGTGGTTTTAAAACAAAGTATTCTCTTATTTAATAAAAAGAGTTTCATTTGAATACCGCACAAGAGTCTCAACTGTCCGAAGCTAATGGGACTATCGCATTTCCGATTGGGGTATGTTGTGAAGCTGAAGGGAATGGGGAAAAGAAGAACACGAAAATACTAAGTAAAAAAATGTTAAATATTTTATGTCGGGATTTGAACCCGCGACCTCTAGATTCGTAGTCAAAGAATTTAATCGCTCTACCACATAGGTCGTTTAGTGGCCCTCCACACTAGAAACCAAATTTTGGTAGAAGTATTACGTGATCTGAGATTTAATCGAAAACTTTATTTAAATCGCAAAAAGTCGAAAATACAGCTTCGCTACCCCAACATAAATACATTTTCGTAACGATTTTAATACGTCGTAATTTATGTTCGATCCATTATAAGGTATTTAGCGAATTTAAAATAATGATTAAAACATGGAGATTGACAGAAAATGTATTTATGTTACCAGAGGTAGAGTTGTATTATTGATGTATAGTTTAGATATGAATATACAAGAATTTAGTCGTTGAGGGCCGCTAACCAGCCCCCGAAGAAGTGAAGTAAAGAGCCTAAGCGGTAATGCAAGACGATGCAGGGAAGAACCTTTCCAGCGTTTATATTTATATCGACAGGAAATATACTATATACTAGTCGTTTCGTTACTCGTGAAAAATCACGGGATGTAATTTGACTTTCAAAGAAAAAAAATAACTTCCCATTACAAATACAGAATAATGTCTGCTAAAATAAATTATAGTTAGGTACTTTTTAGGTAGGTAGGGATTTGAGAAGATTTTTTTTATTTCAATTTTTTTTATTCAAAATTTAAAAGTTCACAATCGTCCGTACGTAGGTACTCACAAAGGAAATAATGTGGCTTGATTTAAAAAAGGAAAAATAACGTCGTAATTATCATCCGTTTTAGAGACGGTAAATAAATACGATAAAGCAGTCATTCCCAAAGTAGTCTATATCGACCCCCAGGGGTCGATTCCAACATGTAAGGGGTCCACGTCAGTGAAAAAAAAAAATTGGGGGTGCATGAGACGTAAATGGGGGTCCACGAGAGTGGATTCCATTTAGGCAGGCTGTCACCAAAATGTTGGTTACTTTTTTGGGGAGGATATTTTGTTGATTTGCTAGTACTTTTCGATTTCAAATCTCTACCGACTAGTGGTTTTTTTTCGGAGAGGAATTTTTGTTGATTTGCTAGCACTTTTCGATTTGATATCTCTACCGACAAGTACTATTTTTTGGCGAGTTCAACTTCAATTGAAGTGTTCACCGCGAAGGGTTCATTTCAAAGAACTAGCAGTTTCTGAAGCGTTCACAAAAACTCAACTTCCCAACGCTAAAAAAAAACAATATTGGGAAAGCAGGGGGTCTATACAAAACAGAAAAAAATCGACAAGTGGTCTACGGGATAAAAAAGTTTGGGTACCTCTGCGATAAAGCATGCTTTCAAAATAAGACAAAAAAACGTCTGAAAAATATGAAACATACATGCCAATAAACTGAACAAACATGCTATGACGAAATGCCTTCCTATTCACGTGAACATCGGTCATACGCATGATATTATTAATTATTGTAATATAATCGAAGTAAGGTTTGATTCACAGTTTAACAGATAATAATTAGTATTCGAGGAATAATCATTATTGTAATATGTACTAAGATGTTTGAAAAGGTATTGGCGAATTCATTTATTTGCTCCCAACATGTGTTTCTGAAAAGATAGAGATAGGTTATTTCGTTTTTATTCAATTTCGCGTGAGTAATCAAGGTGATTAGCGATTCAGGTCTGCAGTATTTTATTAACTTTGTTTGCGTTAGCGACGGATGAAAATCTCACCGATCATCCATACGGCCATACAATAATTCAATCGCGAAATAATTTACAAATGTTAATAAATTAATTAAAAAATATATCTTTAATAAGGCTATTTTTACACACCGGGTAACACTGACTAGCCGGCTCAGCGCAAGAATATATGGAGAGAGAGCTAAATATGTTTACCCAACCTATACAAATTTACGATAAATCACTTTCTGTGGGTTTTTACGTCATAAACCGTGAAAGAGATAAGACAAGTTGTCACATAATATCGCACCACTTTTAGGTATGTATGCATGTTTTCCGACGACTCCGCCCACTACGTTTTGTTATGCGACATAACTCAATGGTTTTTAGGTTATATCCTGTATTTTTGTTAATAACAATACTGTGAAAAACATAACGTAGTAACAATTCAGTATAAGCATCTACACATCGACTAAATCAAGCATATTTAGTCGACGCGGGTTGTCGTTTTTTTGTTGGCGATCTGCAGACGGGCTCAGAAACGATTACAAATTATTGACACTGTAGACAAAATCTATATCGATGTTTCTTGCTAGGGCCCCTGGTCGTAAAGAAGCATTGAAAAAAAAAACCGATAAGCTACAAGTAAATGTCCGCCATTTTACAAATCTAAAAAAAGTTTTTTTTTATCAGAATTCATGGTCACCCCAACAGTTTCAAACAGCCATGCGAGGGAGATCCATTATAAAACGTCGTGAACTTGCCAAGGAAATCATTCGCTACAGAAGCTCACTCTAGTACAGACGTCCATTCCAGTGAAAACTAAGCATATCAACATGAAGGGTCTTTTCGTTTTCGTCTTCCTCGCCGTGGTCGCAGCATCAGTTGCCCTTCCATCCACAAGAAGTAAGTTCTCCAACATACATATTTTACATTTGATTTTAAAGCACGTTTTTAAATTAATATTTAAAAAAATTTCGTTTTCGTTTCATATTTTATGAAGTGTTTTTTTTTTTACATTTCGAATGTTGCTTGTATTTTAGGGGTGTTGCCGTCTGGCACTTCCTCTTTCTTTCGCAATTTCCTATTTCGGGTAGCCTTACGGTGTCCATCATCAGGGCAGATTAATACTTTAAGAATTTTCGTTATGAAACACAACCCACAATCTAGAATATTGACCAATAGAATTTTAAATATTATCTGTTCGCTGTGGAGCTTTATTTGATTACGACGAAAAAATATAATTAAAAATACGCATTTTCGCTCTTACTTACGGGAGTCATGTGTAAATATATTATTATTACTATGGCCGAAATCTTCACAGTTTTAATGGAAAATAAACGAAAACTATTTTCGCATTTACCCTAGAATCTAGCATTAAGCTTATCACACTCGGATGAACAATTTAAAAGCATGAATAAATGTACAAAAACGTGATTATTTCGATTTAGTAATTATTGTTATTATCAAAATAATTGCTACGAACTTCTATAAAATTAAACGATCTTAATTTAAAAAAAAATCTATTTCCTATTTATGATGACATTTTAAATAAACGTGAAATGTTCATTATACTCATCAAATTATTATAAACTAAGCTTAAAACTGTTCATTTTGAAGCAGCATTGTTTTGTGTGTGTTTTTGGTTGCGGGCTGTATGACAAATTGAGAGAATCATTTTTATTTTATCATAGAGTGTTAGTTTTACTGCGCATAAAAAAGACGAAAGTTATGTTTCCACAATAATCAATCATTATCATTAAACATTTGCCGTGCTTGTTTGAAGTTTTCATCACAAAATAACATTCATTACTCATCTTTCATCTCAGTGGTAGAGGAGGATACAGAAGGCAAAGGTTTTGCTTCGTCTTTCTGGGATTGGATTACATATCCATTCACTGGCTGGGGCGGACAGGCTCAGGAAGAACTCCAAGTACCACAAACACTCACAATCATAACGCCGATAATCCAACAAAACAACAACAAGACACAACCCGGAGATGTACAGAAACCGGCCGGAGTACCCCAGGGCCCAGCTGTAGATAATGTGGACAGTGAATCAGAAAATGCACCGGACGAAGTGGAAGTTAAACCTAAATCAGCTCGACTCGAAGGTTTAAAGGAGCCTAAAGTTACTGTTACTTGCAACGAGCAGACTTGCTCAACAACTGTCTGCCCGGTCGATGGGGGTGGGTGCAAAATAACAAGCTGCAACATTTACGACACCAACATGAAGGGAGAGTGCCAGCAGTTTGCACATCTTCAAATGTCTACAACGATTCGTGCGGACAAATCTGATACAACAATCACCCCACTTAAAGAGGTAGCTTTTTTATGAATAACATATTATGACAAATAAAATTGTCAGCTGCATGTTTAACAATGCAACGATACATATTTAGCTGTATCCCATCATCACAAATTTGTCATGCATGCTTTTATCAGTGAAATAGTCGGTTTTTCTCGACGGGATTAATACAAATATTCAATCATAAATAATTATTAAAATGTCTTTGGACTACATAATTCATATAAAATAAATTGTTAATCTCCAAGTAAGTATATCACAATTTTTAATTACAATTGCTTTTTTATTAGATGCCGCCGAGGACAGTATAAAGAGATTGACATATGCATAACCACACTGCTTTTGACACCAAAGAAGACTTGTCACACATACCTGTATAATAAACCTTGTGACAGACATACACTAATACACCCACTGCATAAAAGAGAAGCTCCACCTGACCCGCTTCTATTTAACCGCTTTATCCACCTGGAGTGACACGGCACAAACAAGAGACGCTTAACCTAACTCGCTTTTTTCTAGCGGAGTTTAACACCACAATTAATACACATTATGCCAAGAAAACGAAGATACAAAAAAAATGCTTGTGAAATAATTCATGCTTTCTCTTCAAAGTGAATTTCAAATCACTGGCTTACATTTTGCGACTGCAATTTTTTAATATTGCGGTGAAACACCACCATTTATGTCACAAAACACCACAAATTGCTTGAGAAAAATGCCTGTTTCCTCTTCAGAGTAAATCTTAAATCGATGGCACCCTTTTTAATAAAAACTGTTCCAATCGCAGCAAAGAGGGAAGTGGCACTTCCGATGACACCCTACATGCTGGTCCCAAATGTCCTGCCGTCCGTCGATGTGGCCGGTATGGTCAAGGGAAATGGCATGACCAGCAGTTCCAGCTGTGATGGCAAGGAGTGCATTCGCAAGGATTGCATCGCAGACAAGTGCCTCAAGCAGAGGTGTGACCTCAAGATGGAGAATTGCGTCCCATTTACCCCAGAAGAATATCTTAACTAATCATGTTAAACTAACTTCGAGTATCATGATTCTTCTCCCTACTAAACTTCTACATTTCTACTTCTTGGATTCTCGCTATAATTATAATTTATCATTATATAACTGTTCTTCAAATGCACTTTGTTTATATGGTTTGAATGTATTTACGCCTGTAGAGTATTAAATTAGATTAAAATAAATGCTCAAACAAAAATACAGTTTTTTTTTATAACTTATAAAACATATAAACCCTAATTAACCAACAAAAAAAAAATCATTACATGCTATAATAACTATTTCATCTCCTTAGTTTTTAAAATCAAAACGGAATACTGGAACGACCATTCGTATTAAATAACAATCATCATCCAATATGGTTTAACAGAGGTCAATCATTTTGGTTTACGTTTTGTTCTAAAACAATATTTTCTGTCTTGTCCTTTGTCTTACCTTGTGACATTGTGTTAACCCTTAATAGACTATAGATATTAGTCAAAAATATTTTATAACCTGTTTTTCTTTTAAAGATAATTGCAGCATTATTTATACGTAATGTAATTTTATGTGTTGTCTAATAACAGTACAAAAGTAAAAACATTAAATTATATTGTGCAATTTAGTGATGTTTTAACAAAAGTGCGAACGATAAAATATATATTTTTTGAAAAACCATTGAGATTTTGACATGCATACAATAACACTATTATCTTTTTTTTATGAAAAGATTAAAAAAAATAGTAGATTACCACAAATTAACAAGGTAATAAATATAATGATCGAAGAGGGTAGAGCTTACTTTTTGAGGTGTTGAGTAAAGTTGTGTTTCCTCCTTCTTCCTTGCTTAAGGAGAAGGAGGGAGAATCAACTTCTTCTCTCAAGAACTTAACACCCCATAAATGAACCACAACACAAGACTATCGACTATGAACATTTTTCATCTGACTGACTGATTGACCAATATTTGTGAAAAAAAGGTAAGTTTATTTTTAATTCCTAGCAACAGTTAAATGAGACGTTTTATGTCCTCAATCGATTAAATAAATAAACAAAAAGACATGACATATCAAGAAAAACAAGTTAAAAGAAAATATATTGCCTTATTGTCTACAAACATACCTCAAATCATACTTGACAGAGACTTCAACATTCAATCTGAGGTGTGCCATATTCTTAACATTGCTCGCGCTTTTAATATTATATTTGCACTCCGTTGCAAGTGTGAATATTTAAAAAAACTTTATATCACTATCTCATGCAGTAACTGCTAACGTATACATAATATAATTCTACTACAAGTCTGTATTAGAGCATCTTTATCAAAGTAACATTAAATAGTTATTTATTGAAAATGAATATAAATTATATGTATGTATTAGAAAAACATACAACAAAAAGAGGGTTAATGCCCTACAGGAAAAATACTACATAATATATTATTATTTTATCACAGCCAGGTGGTCAGTGAGCAAAACCGATGGATCCAAATACCGCAATGTGGACGTTGACGGCATGGTCTCCGGAGGCGGCTCTTCAAGCAGCACCAGCTGTGACGATGATGTCTGTATCCGCAAAGAGTGCAACAATGGCAAGTGCATCGAGTTCAAGTGTGACACCAACGCCCAGAATTGCGTTCCCATGAAGAAGGGAAGCAAGCGAGGATAATAAAATGTAACAAAATTCCCTGATCCCATGATTTTGACCTGATACTTTCTCCATTGGTTTTCGATGTATTTCATTAAACGAATTATTTGTTTTTTAGACAGGTTTTGTGAAGTAGTTTAGTTTCAAAATGTATTATTTCTCCTTAGTAGTTTTACCATATAATTTGAACATATCTCTTTCCATCTTTGAATTAAATTATGTAATACTGTAAATATGAATTTTTTAATCACAGTAGGTTGTGGATAGCAATAATTTTCGGGTCAATGAGTAAGCTATTATTTCTAGACACAATGTTCTAGTTCTTTAGAAACTGGACATTTATTGATATTATCTCATACCTGCATCACTTTTCCATCAAGTGATGTTACCTTGGACAGTCAAGAATATTACACACACATTGTAGAAAGGTCATTTATAAAAGCAAATTGTTTGATAAAATCAGAACAGTAAAATTAGTGGTACTTACTTGGTGCTGAAACTTTCTCGGGGTGAATGGTACGTGGGCTGGTCCCTCAGGGTCGGTGCTGATGCTCCTCAACAGGAGGGGAGGCACCAGACTTGAGGTGGTCACTCCGCTACCGACCTCTGCGGCATCTGGTTCGCCGTCGCCCTCGCTGTCCGCCGAGCCAGCGCTGCGCTGGGTATCAGTGCGACCAACACCTCGTCTGGGAATAAGACAGTAATGTGTGATTAGGTATTAATATTATAAACTTCTTCTATCAAGAACTTCCCCTACCTTAATGGACATATTGCAGTCTTTGGAACATAGACCATTAGGTGGGAACATTGTGCTTGTTCTATTGATATTTTAATGGAAGGTGCTCCGAAGAGCTAGCGTCATCCCTTCTGCACTGGTGTTCAGTAGGGAGACACGCCAAAAGCATGCCCAACATTTTATACACATTTAATATTTTTGTCATATGTCGTTTTTATGACTGATTCTTCTGCTGGCTTCTGTGTTTCTTACCTCCTACAAAATGGGTGTTTTTAAGGTCATGATTCACTCCATTCTTAAATAAAAAGAACCAACACATAGCATCCTCAAAGATGGAATGCCTTAAGAGAAATGTCAGGGCCTCCTGGGAGGAGTTAACACAAGAAATAAAATAGACAAGAAACTCACTGTATAAAGTAATCGATGTTGACATAGTTGGAATTGTTCCCAGGCGACTCGGGGGGGTCGGCTAGGGCAAGGGGAGCCCGCCCCGCCAGGGGTAAGGTACTGGAGTTGCTGGATACATCATCGGTACTGGAACTTGTGCCTCCTGAAACAAACAACATAGTTAAATAGTTGGACTCTCAGTTCGCTAGTAATATAGCGGACAAACCCACCTGCAGATAGTTTCAGTTACAAACTTTAAATACATTCATATGTATTTGCATCTTACAAATTTACGTATTGCCATTACATTTTATTAAGCGTAAAAGCATCCAGAATAAGACAATTTTATGTGCCCATAGACCAAACCCCAAGCGAGCTTGGCAGCTACTAAATATGAAAAGAAACTAACTGAAGAAGGTAGATTCAAACATTTCCAATGCAGGAGTCACACGTAGCTATTGGAAGTGGAAAGCACAGTGATGCTTATTCCTACAGCTATAAGAAATATTTTAATATACTTAAGCTCTAGGAGATGCAAAAAGAATAAAGAAAAATCGATTCATCTTTTCAATGTCACACCTTGATGGGAAGAAGGTTCAGATACTGGTGAACTTGGTTAAATGGACCAGGCTACTGTCAAAGAAATAAGATTGGAGAGAGCACAATGAGCGTACAAGAGCTATACAGATAGTTGCTGAATCAATAATTAATAATATATGTATGTATAAAGGTGGACTATAAAATATCTTTCATTGTCGTAACTTGCAATTGTCCTGGTTTAATTTAAAATTGGAACAATAAGATAAGATAGTACTATCAAAACCTATGAAAGCTTAAGGTGGTGTAAAAAAAATTCATTGTCAAACTCACCGGCCTGAATGTACACATATTCTCCATCATTGGCGCCCAGCGGCACGCTATCATAGAACGGCTCCTCTTTGGGTGCCGCCTCTAATGCTACGGCATTGGGGATGCTCTCCAGCGACAGGGGCGCCGACTTAGCGCTGCCCTCCGCCCCCTCCAGGGAGTCAGAGGGGGCGGCGGCCGACAGGGGCGTGCCAGCACCCCCGCTTTGGCGCTCCGACGATAGCGAGTTGATGGATTCATAAGACTTCACCTGGAAGAAAAATAATTGATGAATGTGGAAAATATTGATTGGCATATATGTTTTTACTGTCTGGAGGTGGAAAATTGAGCCCACCTATTGGTATATGAACATGCTGAAAGTGTATTTTTGTGCTGGGAAAAGAGTGCAGATAAAGAAGAAAGAAAACCTAACCATATGAGCATGTTAATATATGTACTTGACTTCTATGACAATTTTTAACCGAGTTATGAGATTAGCAGGAAAATAACCAAACTAACTATCACACCATTTCAACGCAGGGGTGGGAAAAGAGGATGGCCTGCCACATAACTCTACCTTGGCACACATTATTTTATACATTCAAGCATCGTCTCATACATAGTCTTTTGTTATACCGATTCTTGATATGACCAGACTCATGAGTGTATTATCCAATTATAGAAAAGGCTGGTTATTTCGACTCCCACAAAAACAGAACAAGATGTATAGTCATTAATATTAAATGACACAACAAGTGAACAAGCAATAGTTTTTTTTATGAAAGTAAAATCCCTTTGGAGAATGTAGTTCTAGTAGTTATAGTGAAGCATTATTAAACTAGGGAAAAAAATCAAAGCTACAATTATTTTCAGAGTGTCTTTTCACTCTTCGATTGTTATTTAAATGAAGTAATGTAATATCAAAAATACGATGTAATTTCAACTCTCCCGTTACCATAAGGGGTAACTGGGTAAACCTAATGTTACAATTGTCATGTACATAAATGCATTTAAGTGAAAATGCAAGTTTTACATTAAAAACAGTGTTGGTTTGTAACATAAAACAGAAAAGCACGACTTATGAATGCATAGATTCATATATGCAAAATGTGACATATAAAAATACAGTTTAAAAAAAAAGAATCTTAATTAACAAAATTAATAAAATACTTAATTATATAACCGCATTAAACTTCCACATTTTACCATAAAAAATAAAGATATGTATATAACAGCTACTTAAAAAATAAAATGGGGGTTATGCCCATCTGCAATTTTCAATCAATATTCATAATGTTTTTATTCAGTTATCAAAAGTATTTAGCATAGACTTCTGGGATAAATATATTTTCACTAATAAAAATAAAATAATAACTTTGTATAGACCACAGTTATTTTAATTTTTGTGACCAACCGGTTTCGCTTAGCCTAAGCATCATCAGGGTACAAAATTAAACAAAACAAAAGATATATATATAGTGTGCGATTATATATACATACAGAGGGAGAACACGATATAAAAAAATATAAAATAGAATAACATTTAAAATTATAACAAAGGAACAGAGATAAAGAGAAAGACAGTATGAAATGAAAGAGGCAAAACGTCAATTTAGAAGGAAATTAAAGAATAATGAGAAATTTCATTTTCATTACACATACGAGTATATGTCAAACCACAAAGTGATAACGAAAATATATTTTCATTATATTAAAGTGTTACATTTGTGTGCGTAAAAATTTCCAAGAAAAAATACTATTGTGGCATCAACAAAGAAAATTCAGCGTGTTTATTGCAACTAAAGTAAAAAGGGACATCCCAAAAAACAATGATTTTATACAAACTTATTGCGAATATGTACAAACAAACCTTTTATGTAAGTTTATTTAACTCCACGATAAGGCCAATAACCACACAATGAAATGAATCAGAAAAGATGTACCTCTATCTATTGTTTGTGTAATATTATGTCAATAAAAAGTATGTATTTATTTAAAGATTAGCGACACTCACACACCACACCAGCACTTTATCTGACCACGACATTGTTCACTAACCAAAAATTACCCTTCAATTAGGTAAGGCCTATATTTAGACCACCTCATGACACGGCAGGGGGCATAATCTGGAGTCATGCTTATTTTTAAACTGCTTTACAAGTTTTCTTTCATGTTTATACATGCAGATATGAGCACCAGTTTATTAAATTACATACTTTAATATAGAATACATAGATGAATACTTGTATTGATTAAGGCGCCAAGTTTTTTTTTTTTTTACAATAACTCCACACAGGAGGCTTTGAGGAAAACAATTTCCCTCAGGGCCTATGTCATCTTTGGGGATGCTGTGTGGAGGGTTTTTTTGAGGAAAGGAAGGAGTGAACTTGGGTCTTGAAGAGGCCCATGTTGAAGGAGGGAGGAAACACAGAGGCCGGCAAATCGTTCCATAGCCGAGCTGTTGAACATAAGAACGAGTCGTAAAAGCGACCCGTTCTCATGTATTGTATGTCAACCGCTGTACAAATGTTGGGCGTGGCGTTTGGCGAGTTTCCCAACTATGCACCGGTGCCGAAGGGATCAATGACGCAAGTTCCTCGGAGCATCTTCCATTGAAATACCTGTAGAACAAGGACAGCATTCCCACCTGACGTCTGTGCTCCAAAGTTTGCAATCCGTTTGTTAAGATAGGAGAATCTATCAAACGGACCGCCTGGGCTTCTGCACAGAGTCAAGGGTTTTTTTCAGGTATTTAGGGGCTCCAGACCAGAGGTGGCTGCCAAATTCAACAGTGGGGCGTACTTGCGATTTGTAAAAGGTCAGCAGTTGTGTACTATTGAAGTATCTGCGGGCCCTGTACAACACGCCCAACTTCTGAGAGGCTAACTTTACTCTGGCTTCGATGGAGCCCCGGTGCCTTAACTGGTCACTTAAGGTTACACCAAGCATCTCAATGGAAGGTTTGTTGGGAAGATTACTTGATTAATTACACTAAGTGCCAAAAATTAAAACAGCTTGTAGTAGAAACAAAATACTGATTTGTCAAATGAAATTATTATTAGCATACCTTTTGAAAAAAAATGTTTCTTAATAGTTTTAAGCAATCCCAACAGTTTCCATTATTTAAAAACTTAAATTAATTTCGCATTTTTATGAAATAAAAAAAATATAATAAAATCTCAGTTTAGAATTTTTTTTGGCACTTAGCGCCTTAATTAATACAAGTATTCAAATATGTAACAAATTTTGGCAAATTTAAGATGGATTAAAACTATTCATCACATTCCCAATGTGCGTACATATATAGAATAAAGTTTTATACAGGATTCTGCTATTGTTTCCTCATATATATTCGTCTAATTATTTCTAACTTCCAAACCGATAATTCTTGGTGGAATTCCATTTTGTTATGAATTTATGATTTAAAAACTCCTATCAATGTGTATCTGTCTAAAGTTGTTTTAAGCGATGTGATGATGTAACTGTGGACAAGCTACCGCATGATCTTGTTGCTGAGAGTTTTTGGGTGGGCGTATCTTAATCTAACCTAACCTAACAAATAGAGCGTATGTGGGGATTGGTCAACTTTGGCAATAAAGAAGAAATAGGTTAGGAGGAGTTGGGTTAGTTAGTATTACAACCCCTCGAAGACATGTACATAATTTATTTTCAATTCTATTTTGCATCTGTATAACAGTCAAGTAGCAAGAACTAATTAAAAAAAAAATTTTGGTTTTGCTCTGAACTCAGTTGAGCTGTCGATCTTTCGCAAATGTGAAGAGAGGTTATTCCAAACTGTGGGGCCTGCTATGGCAAAGGCTCGGTTTCTGTAAGTAAACTGTTTTGTTTATTGGATTTATTCTTTCTGGTAGTCTGATTTCTTTGCATTTCCTTGTATTATGTCTGTGAATATCCACATTGTAAATAATTTGGTAACAAGTTTTTATTTATTTTATGTATAAATATTAATGTGTTTAATGTCAGCATCTGTTTCACTGTTAGCCAGTTTAGTTTGTCTGAAATTTTTGCTACTTTTGAATATCTATTTCACATAAGTATAATTCTCATTGCTCTATTTTGGGAAACTTGTTTTATTATCTGTCGTTACACAAGAAAAGAATTGTTGAAGTAATAATACAGAAATCTTAGATGTAAGTCACTAGTTATAAGTTATATTCAGTAGTAAGTTACTAGTTATAAGTCCTAGTTGTAAGTCACTGGTTGAAAATATTAGTTGTAAGCCATTAGTAATAAATCTTAACTGTAATTTATTAGTTATAAGTGATAAGTTATAGGTTAGATAAATTAATTTGTGAAGCGCCCTTGAGGTGATTTTCCCACGAAAACGGTGCTATAATATAAAGTTATCCATTTATTATTATTATATTCAAGAAAAAAACATATCAGTTGTGTTACCCTCTCGGTGATGGATGGTGTCCCGTGAGACGAGGAGTGGCTGACCAGGGACTCCCGAGACTCAGCCCCCTGGAGCTTGCTGTGCACGGTGGGGGAATGCTGAGGGAGGCGGGGGGACTGTCATCCGAGGGGGGGTCAGGCAGGGACCCGGCTCGCTTCGAGAACACTTTGGGTGGGGGCCTGGAACAAACAATACTTATTTAACAATGGGCACAAAAAAAAAATGACAACAGACGATAAAGGTTTTTCAATCATAAATTCACATATCTATACCTCTTATTATTATAGCTATTATAAAAATATTACTGGGAATATGACACAGAGGATATATGTACATTCTAAATTACAGCACCTATTCAATAATATCCCCTTTATTTATGCTCTCATTTTCAAGTACAAAATTGTTTCTGCGAAGCACATTTCAATGGCTCATGGGGTTCTGAATCAATTTAATGATAGCTACATTTGTAGTTAATTGCCTTGAATCATTCAGCAGGCATATCATTTACATTGCCATTTTTGATGGCTGTACTAATTTTGGGTAATTTACTATATTTTAGTGTACTAGTGGTAAAAGACCACAATTTAGAATCGAAATGACTTTGACCATGTTTATTGACTAGATATGAATAGCCAGGCACTTCCAAAACTTCCTCTTCCACATCTTCTGGCCTCTCTTTCCGCTTCAGCCTTACATCATGCACCAATTGGGGATTGCATAGTCCCACTGGGTCAAGGCAGTTGTCGGCAGGATGAACAACAATTGGACGTAGTTATGCAGAAAGCGTCCAACTCGCAATTTGCCAAAATGTGGTTTTACATGCTTATACATAAATACGAGTTATCTATCTGCTGAAAACATTCAAGCTCCAAATACAATAGATTTTTGGTGATTCAATTTTTTACTAACCCACATTGCAGATATTTGACTTAAATTGGAGTTTAAAAACATCAACATGTAGGATAACATAGTTTTTATTTTATTTTTAATAAATACATTGATAGATTATAAATTGTCCATTTATAATAATTCTTATGAAGAAAAAACACTGATATTCACTTTACAAATGCTGATTACGCATATTCATGCTTTTTTATCGCCATATTTTCAAACCTCCTTTTATTAGTTTCATCTTTGTGGGGTTGGATGCTTTCTGCATAACTACGTCCAATTATACTCATAGTGCAATTATTTTTCACTGGCAACATTTAATGACAATATATTTTTGTGTTACTGGAACGAGTACCCCTGAATTGTTGATGATAGCTAACTTCCGATAAGAGAGTTTTATACATACCTTGGGGGTATTCTTCGCTTAGCAGGCACCGCCTCCCCGCTGGGGGACGGGGGTCTTGGCTGTTGCTGCTCATCATTCTTTTTGGGTTTCCCGTCGACTTTCTTGAGTCCATTCACTTCGATGACTGTCACAAAATCGCCGCCTCCTTGTGAAGCTGGCCTTGCTTTGGGCTTGGGCGATGTTGTTAGCTCTGAAAACAAAATAACAGTACCGACTTATTAAAATAGAATGAATTTGAATCTTATGACACTTGCTCTTTTGTTTCTATCTGTTTTCCCCTCTTTCATTAAATTTATTTGGCTAGCTAACTTCCGAGCTTCTTTTGTCCAAATGATATATTATATTTTAAAATTATTAATAGAACTTATTTATAACACAAATACATTATCATTATAACAAACATTGTGATTGATTGTCCACACGATTATAAATTCGCACGTCAACTGTATTAATGCCTTGTGGTGGAATGATGACTTCACCATTACAACAGCCACAAAAACGTGTGCAAAAATAACTATTTTTTAATAAAATAAACCGCGAGGAAGTCATTTTACATTATTATTAAACATATTAGTTGTGAATTTTTTTATAATCACCATACTCGTATAAGGGTCCTAACTGCCTGGAGCCAGTCGGACTATGAATCTCCGATAAGGGGCATGTTGTGAGGTTGAAGGAAGTGGGGAGGCGAAAAAGGTTCAGATCTGGTCACTTTTTATCTTTATTTTAAAAAGAAACAACCATTCCCGGGTTACGAATAACCTGACAAAAATTGAAAAAATTCTACTGCCATCACTATAAGCGTAAGATGTTGCTTGTGCAGTGATGGATGACTTAGCTATGAGAGGAATTGAACCCACGACGCCCGGGTGGGAATCTTACGCGTTTGTCCGTTCAGCTACTAACCGGTCAGTCACTAAAAACGGCTAAGACCAATTTCAAGCAACATTTTGATTCTATATGGTGGTCTTTCACCAGGGCGATTGTGAGAGTATCTTCCGTGCATTTTGCTTCACAAATACAAATTGTTATAGTATTATAAAATGCAAACACAACTTCAGTCACAATATTATGTGGATATTTTATCCTTATCCTTTCACTAGCTTGTGCACATGAAAAAAATCACTGAAGTCACTTCAATTACTATCTAATATCAGAAAAAATATACCGAGTATCATCGCTTTTGCAATGATATAAAATAGAATAAAAAAGTTTCAGAAGATTCGGTTTTCATAAATTCAAATAACAAGAAACATCATAGCAAGTATTTAAAAACAGAAATCATAACTTTATAAGTTCTTTTTTTTTTTAAATATCAGTCCTTTACTTAAAGTTCTCAAGAAAATTCTGGGATGATAAATTATGTCAATTTAGATCTGAGAATAAATAGAGAACCCTCTTTTGGTATTTTTTTTTATGACTTATTGAAATTAAAAGTAAGATAGGTTTAACTAACATAATAATATTATTTCAGTGGATTAGAAAGAAGTTTGAATGAACAGATAAAACATCAGTTCAAATAATTCTCGCTTTAATACGGCCAATAGCAAAACTTTGTGATAACTATGGAATATTTTTAGTCACCGCCATGGTTAAACAAAAGTTGAAGCACTAAACTTTTTTCTAGATGGCAAGACTTATAATGACTGTATATAAATTGATAGTACAACAAAACTAATCAAATTTGTTTAGTAAAAAATTAATTGAGATTTGCAATCTTATCTGTGCAGTCGAGGGAGTCGCCGCTGATAGAAATTGTGAATAGAAAATAATGTATCGATTAAAGATGTACAGCTTGACACACTTATCATAGGTAAGCCAAAGGAGAAATTAATAAACTATTTTTTTAATTCACAAAATATACAATGGCGGCACCGACTGCAAGCTAACCATGTTGAGTTGTACCTAATTTAAAAAACTCAACTTTGTAATTAAAGATCAACATTGATTAATAAGTAAAAAAAAAAAAATGCAAGCTAATAAAGAAAATAATTAAATAATATGTATTCCAAGTGGAAGGTATGAAGATTACAGTTGTAAATGCAAATGAAAGCAAATAATATCAGATAAAACAATGAACCATTGTCTACAACTTTGATTCCCACAGCTGAAATGTAGCCTCGCCAGGAGGCCATGAATTGCTTTCATATTAACATTAGAAAATAATCATTTGGTAAAAGTCATGGAAAAACCAATGTACTCTGTTCATTAGTAAATTTCTTATCAATGAGAAAATATAAGAGCCATATGTAGAACATTATAATCTTATCTATAATAAACATAACACTTCATTTTAGAAATATTCTAACTACTTTATGTAGGTAGATACTTACTGTTCACTGTTATGTTCTTCATTTATAAAGTGCACATAATATTTATTACTGTAAAGATATGTTTTAAAACTGGTAAAAAATAAGTCACTTCATAGCAGGATGTATGAAGGACCTGTATGATCAAACATTTTGTCAGAAATAATAATAATTACATCACTTTATCATTCGAACCACTATCTACTGGATAAGGTAATAATCATTTATTTTTAATATTTGTATTCAGCTGTTAGTGTAAATAATAAATCCGTGATTGGAAAATTGAAAATCTGCTTACCTAACTAACCATGTCATTTTATTTTTTTAATGTGAAAAATGGCAGAAAAACATTTAAATACCATCCGAAAGTAAATATTCCATAAATATTAATTAAAACAAATTGATTAGGTGACATACCAATTATAATAATAAAGATTAGAATTTACTATAAGTTGAATGCAGAAAAAAGAAAACAAAAACCCATTGATCATTTTTTTTTGATGTAATATTATCTTTGGACATAATGCCCACACACGGAGTAATTATAAATATAATTAACAACGAAACAATTCAAAATAAGAACAAACATTTAGGAAAATTCAAAATGGATATTTAAAAAAAAACACACAATCATATTCCAAAATAATTAGTTTGGTTGTAATCAGTGAAACTTGAAAATTTTGGTTCAATTAAATTGTTTATTTTTTTAAATTTAAAAAATGTTGAAAACACTGTAGAGTCTTACTGAGAATTGTTTTTTATTAGGAGGAAAGCAACAACAAAAAGGGTTTGATACATTAAAAAATTATAATTAACAATAAGAAGCAAAAATATCAACATGATACCATTCCATAATACTTAGGAAAATGTATTAATCATATTGAAAACAATTACCACAAGAAACACCCTATAATAAAATAAATATAATATAAAACCCAACTTTATGAAGTAAAATATTCTTATAATAATTTACAACATCCAATTGGATTTTGTGTATCAATATGTAATATACAATAAACTTCGTGAAGTAATTGCATTTATATATATTAATAAAGATATATATATATATATATATATATATATATATATATATTTGGATTTCACACTTCAAGGGTGTTCCAGGTCTTCGAAAAAGGGAGGGTGAATTTACACAAAAAAATTGATTAAGAGAAAATGTTTTTAAATACTTATTATAAAATTATTAATTATTACTAGGGATGTAAAGATATTTGTTTTTGCCGATACAACCCAGTATATGATACAATATATTACAAAATTGCTCTTCGTTTCCCATAAAACAATGAAGTATATAAAAAAAAGATGGTAAGGTAAAAGATGGGGAGAAATGATACTTTGATATAGTTCGAAATGAATTTATAAAATTGAGAGGAAAATATCAAAATAGAATTAGAGTTTCAAACAACATCAATTTTGTCATTTTATTTATCAAGGTTTAATAAAAACATGATCATGAAAAAAAAAACAAGATTTGAATTTTGTAATTTTGAACATTGTGTTAGAAAAAATAGCCTTTTATCGACGAATCTGTATCGGTATCGTTACATACCTAATTATAAAAATATGAATGTATCAAAAATGTGTTTTTTGTGGTTTTCCTTGCGTAAAATTAAGTTTTACGTAAGACCACATTGTTAACTAAAATTTTAAACAAGAAAACTAATGTTGTCATCCTCCACAAATAGATATTTACAATATTAAAACTAGTAAGAATAACTAAATAAACACTGAGAACAAATAATATCTAATATGGCAATATTAATAATAAAGATTGATAATCCTACCTGGCTCTTTTGTTTCTGTCTTCCGGGGTAACTCACTAGTACACCTCCTAAACTGTTCACTTAAACTGGAAGATAACTCACTAATGCACTGATTTATTGAGTTCCTATGCCCAATAGCACTACTTGTCTTTTGCCTCAATATAACTTCATCTTCATCCACACTTATTACACTTGGATCTAGAGTTTGTTCCTCACTCGGTACAGACTTCTCATTTGTGTTTTCATTAGCAGTCAAGTTGTTAATCTTTTGCTGGAATAATAAACATTACCGTTTACAATTATTGAATAAGATACATATAATAACATGTTGTACAATATGACTAATAAGTTTGTTTACAAAAGATAACAATCTCAAGATCCCGATTCTGCCATTACTGACAGGTGTGTCAGACTCTAGCCCAACCCAAATGTGGGAAAAAAACTGAATCAAACTGTGTTAATGTTGATTGCATAGAAGAAATATAGTGCAGGGAAGATATCAGTTTTATTTAATGTTGACAGGATATCTACATAGTCGGGGGCGATAATAAATGCAAGGAGTGCTATCACGTACCTTATCACTATTGTCATCGACTTCTGGGGGCGGGGGGGCGGTGCGGATGGGAAGCGGGTTTGTCTTGTGTTTTTCCACATCCAACAGCAATCGCTCCAAATATTCTACGTAGAATTCTTCCTTCTCCAGCTCCTCCCTCAGAATAGCGACTTTTTGTTTGTGTTTAGACAGATTTGCACGTACGTCCTCTTCCCAAGCTGCAGGAAGGGCACTTTCGGGAAACCGCTGCATCCATACCCTCTGAAAGTCGCCGAAAACACTCATCTTATGCAGAATAATATCATGTCAATAAAACATGCGAGAAACTAACACCTCCTTCACAATTTTCACTAAAACAGCATAAGTTTACATTTCAATACATAATTGACACATAGAGGCCTCCTGCCATGATAGAAAAACACTTTCATCTAGTTCGGTCTTGCCATTGGTCAACATTCGTACAGTATTACACTGCTACCAACTTACTCACATCATCCTAGCTCACTTCACACTCGTATTGATATAGCCACATGACGTTAGCGGTAAACTTAATTTACTAGCAACTTATACGTTAAAGTAAAAGAACTTTATCATTCTTATGACTTATAAACCAGCTTTATACACTTGATAATATTTTTTGTTGAACAGTATCGTCTTCCTTTTACCGGACATTGCACATTAGAAGACCTTAGCTGTCAAGTATATTTTTTATTGAATATTATTATTGTAAAAATGGATAAAAATTATGTTAAATCGTTGTTAAGTAATCTTAATTCGTCATCTACAACCAAAATAATAGATTCTTTGCATCAAATTAGGACTCGCGTTATAAAAACTGACCAAGGTCTGAAGACTTTTCGTGAATGTGGAGGATTGGAAAATTTAATACCTTTACTCAGAAAAACGAATGAAAATGTATTAGATATTGTTTTAAGCATATTGGGGAACTGCTGTATGGACGAGGGATGTAGTTTGAGGGTAAGCCATGATCTATTTTTCAACAAAAAATTTATGTGTCACATATGCATGAATTCAGCTGGCACAAAGCCTTTGTTTTGATTATTTTTTAGATTCATTGATTTCAAAATATATAAAAATAAAGTTGAAACCTAATATCATTTTAAATTCTAAAGTTTTAAAGGAAGAATTGGCTCAAATAAAATGTTTAATCTTAGACCGATCTGTCATCCCGCAGATTGTTTAAATTGAGTATTTATGAAAGAAAATGATCGTATTTAACGAAAATTTTGCACGTATTATATAAAACCTAGCTCTTATTTACTATGTATACACTATTCTTTAGCAAAGTTGTACGTAAAACACTTATTATAATTAATTGTATAAATTATTATGAGAACGTAATGCACTATTGTGATAAAATTTCTAGATAGATTACACCAATGAAAATGTATTAGTAAAAAAATACAGCTCGGAAACAACTCTCTGAAAAAGTTATAAGCAGACTGTTGGGTGACAATTGTCCTGGTGGTAGCCAGCCTCTAAGACGAAGGCACCAGAAAAAGAAGCATGTAATGCACATGCATAACATGTTCATTCATATTAAAATATTACTTTGTAATACTAATTATCCTAACTCTTTGTTTTTTCCAGGTTGGGAAACTTAAAATATCATCGCACTTAATATTTATATTAAAATGCATAAGTCGAGACAGCATAGTGGGAAGGACATGCCGCGTAATAGGAAATTTAGCCCAACAGATCCCCAATGCTGAGCAGCTACATTCTGAAGGCGCTGTTGCAGCTTTAGTAACTGTCATTGCTAATAATGAGAAAACAAGCACGTTCCAAACTCTACAAATGGCCGTCAGGGCAATAAGGTAAATAATTCCACAATAATCAAGTGTATTGTCAGAAAGGAGTGTCGGGAGAATATAATATATGACATCCGGTCAAAGTGTTTGGAAAAATAAATTGGGCAATTCGAAAACTTTTTCATTTCCATGTTCTCCTATTTCACAAACAATAAAAGAAGACTTTTTGTTCTAGTTTTAGTAAAATTCAAACTATAAAAATATTTTGCATAACAGTACTTATCTACCTTCCCAATAAGTATATATAATGTTAATGAAGGATACATTATTATACCTCGCAGTAGAATTTAAATGCAACTTGTTTGAGTGTAAAAAATATTTTTCCTTCATTATAAGTCAGATAAATAATAATTGTCCTATTTTAAGCAATTTTAGTCAAAATACTTTTTAAAATGTTTGAATCAAATACGGGGCTCTTGAAATAGAACTTAATTACAACTTATGTGCTGTACTGCTGATACATTGCTTTTAATTTATTTTATTTGAATAATTGTGATTTTCATGATAGGAGATCCTATGAATAACTTATCTATTAAAAATTCAACGTCTACAATATAATTTCAGGTTGCTTTGGATGGTGACAGAACGAAGGGAAGACATGCTTTCCAATGGTGTTGTGAGGGCGGTTGCCGTTCTTCTTTCAACGGAATGTGAAAATGCAGAATTGATAAAACCCCTTTCGGGTGAGGCCAAAACGCAGACAAAAGAAGTCACCATTAGGAAGAGCAGAGATGAACTGTTTGCCGGTCTGTTGAAGTGTCTCGGCTTCTTTACTATGCTTTCGACGTTTCAATGCGCTGAACAGGTAAACTACAATATAATAACACTACATGCTGAACCTATGGGTATGTGCATACTACTTTCGGTAATGTTCAGAAAAATCTTATTATATTTCAAATCTTAACTATAAAGCCGTAAATCTGTTTGTATGGCTCATTGAATCATGTGCTATGGAGCTGTGCAATATCTATTCTCTCAAACGTTTATTTGATCATTTCAGCAGCTCATTTCTCTAACCACCAACCAATCTCAAATCCTTTTAACTTCGTTTTTCCTTGCACATTTCCTCTCCTAATCTGTGTTTTACCGCTAATAATACTGTCGAAAACCAATTCATTTGTTCTTTTATTTCATAAAATTTTACCAGAGTAAATAAGTACCTACATAAAAAAAAGTAAGCATTTAAATGAAAAGTTTTTAGTCACAAATATATTGCCTATCTTTTTAGATCCTGGGTGACGGAAGAGGTTACAGATGCCTTGTGGTCTTGAGTAAGAATTTCACCAATTCAGCCGTAAAATGCATCCTAAACCTTTGCTATGTGTCAACATCACGTCCCAGCCTGGGCACGGCTGGGGCTGTGGAATGCATGGTGGACCTTTTGAACTCACGCACAGGTGAGGTTGTCTTATTTAATAAAAAATCAATTGATAATGACATGTATTCTTTAAAGATTATTGCAGGTAATACAAACAGTAAACATGCTTGAACATAATGTGGTCATATACAATAATAAACTATTGTTTGTAGATTACCTATATAAACAGGTCAGCGCTTTTATTGGTGACTGTGGCAAAAGTTTCCATAGAGTAATGGGTGTAAATTATGTTTTTGATTTATATGTATACATAACTCTTTTGCATTTTGATACATCGACTAAATGAAGTATTTTTATGTCAACAGATGACTGGCCGGAATCTTGGGTGCGCACGCTCTGCCTGCTGTCACGCGAGGCCGTGAACCGAGCGAAGTTGCGCGAGTGCGGCGGCCTAACACTGCTACTGGCCGTGGCGCTGGACACGGGCGATGTGGCGCGCCACTCTCATGCACTCAATGCCTTGCTGCAGTTTGTGTTTGACTGCACAGGTAAAAATTATGGCTCTTTTACTAACCAATTACGATGTTACTAGATAAATTATGGTGTTTTAATTTCGTATTTAAATCTAATTAGAGTTTTTTTTATCTTTTTAAATTTAGATATGGTTTTTAGTTATTTCCTATCATCTCACATTTAAATCTAAGCAGAGTGTTTTAAAGTTTTTGTATGGTGATTTAAGCTTTAGTTTTTAGTTAATTTCGAGCCTTGTAAGTTTCTTTTTTATATTTCACAAAAATGGTGCATTATTTAATTTCCTTCGATTAACGGCCAGCATTTCTAATGAAGGTATAGAGAGTCTCATACATAAAACTTGAGACAATATAATGTAAATTGGCGCCGCTCAGACGGGATGAGTTTAAATATGACCCTTTCCGGTCAACAGTGTTTAAACATGAATAAAAAATATTTTTTTCCTTCTAGGCTTTCAAATACTTATAAATGAAGGATTAATTGAAATTATAGAAATACAGTTGAAGGAATATGTTACAACAATGAAATGTGAACATCAACAGAAAATAACCGAAGACGTGAGCAAGACTGACACATCACAGGGTAAGATTAACCTTTTCACTGCATTTCCGATGACTTCCGGAGAAAGCTTTGTAGTTTTCAACGAAAAATATTTGTCAATGAAATTCACAAATATTTTTGAGCCCCGAATAATCGGAGTTTTACTGATTTTAAGGAGAGTCTCAACCATTGTTGCATTAAAGAAATTAAAACTAAATATTCCTAAATATAGATGGTTGCCTCTATCTTAAATGAAATAATATGAATGGTTTTAAAAAATAAATATGTAATGGAAAAAGAATCACGAATTAGACAAGCGGTGACATAGTGTAATTGTTAAACACGGCCACCCGGCGAGCAAAAGATCCGTGTTCAAGTCCCAGTGGCATCTGAAATATTTTTTTTTTTTCTGTGTGTTTTTCTTTTTCATTGTTATTAATATTGTTTCAATAATTTATTAATAAAATAATATTTCTAGATGTAAATGACACAAAAGGCTGCAAGAAATCTACCTCAGCCAAAACAGATGAATCTCCCGTAAATTGCGCTTCAAATAAAATCAGCAATGGTGAAGATAAATGCAAGATATCGATCGAAAGTGACAACATGATAATCGGCTTCAATGACTCCTACGATGCGAGCGACGGCGAAGCGTCGGAGGAGGAATATAAAATCAAATTGCCCGGAAGTGCCAGGAAGAGAAGCAAGAAGTTCACTGTGACGGATTTACCAAAGGTAGGTTTCATATAATTAAGTGGTAGATACTCTTTGTATCGCCCTTGTGAGAGATCACCAATCAGAATCGAAACTTTGTTTGAGTGGCTTTAGCCATGTTTAGTGATCAGGTTTGAATAGTCAGGTACTTTCAAACCTTTCTCTTCCCCATCTCTTTCCATTCCTAACTCCCTTCAATATCACAACATTCCCCAAATTGATGATGCCATTGGCTCCAGGTGGGTGTGTGGTAATCAGATTTTAATAAATTGTCCATCAGATCACTCTTTTCAAAATTTTGAATTAACATGGGTTTATAAGTGTTCACCCGAACTAGGTGAGTACTAATCGGTACTAGCCCAAACAAAGGTACCTAGATATAATGAGTATCAAAGGCGGGTCCATAAGTGGAAGGTCATTAAAAAAACATACATATCGTCGCTGGAAAGGCAAAAGGGCTTAAGTGACACTTTGGTCAAAAATTTGTTAAATGTGCAGTTTTTTTCCTGCATCGAATGCATTGACTCTCATTTGATTCTGAAGACTTTTGTAGCCCTACAGACATCTAAAATATATTTGCCATTTGGGAAAAGGCTTTACTCCAGCAACACAAGTTAAAAAAAAAAAAAGAAGAAAATCTGAAATCGAAACTTGATTCTTTACATAATTACTGCTTTTTATCTTTGAAAATTCTCTTTCACATACATAGTGGCCCCTCAGGTGAATATATGTTTTTATAATAATGTTTTTATTAAATAACCAAGTATTAAAAACGATATGGATATATTTCAGAATTTAAGTCTCCAAAAGATGGCGCGATACGACTGGAGCTCAAATGGAATATCGTGCGAGCCCAAGGGACCACCTGACTGGAGCTATTCCAACCAGAGTCCCAACCTGAGTCCCAACTCGGGGTATTCCCCGACTAGCAACTATTCCAAGAGTCCCAAATACGAGTCCCGGCTGGAGCAGAGGGGGCGAAGCAACAGCTTCAAGTATCACGGAATGAATTCCGGACGCCGGGGTATGGATTCCGGAAACGACTGGAGTCCCGAGTCTACCGGGAGTACAGGAGGTGATGGAGGTTGTTCGTCTTCCACTTATTATAGTCAGTGGAGTCCAGGCAGCTCCCAGAGTCTGTGTTATTCGCCACAAAGTATAACTAATTGTGATGAAGGTATGTACTTATTTATTATTATTATTTAACGATATTTATTTATAATAGTTCATCTTCAAAGTATATAAGCAAAAACAGTAATCTCCACCAACCTCAAATAATTGTTTGCATACATGAAAAACGTTTCATTTACCTTTCTTTCATGAATGTGTTGATGAATTTCGAGATTCCTAGTTTAGTATGTTATGTGTTTCTCACCATTTAGCGAAACATTGCTTAAAATGGCTTTTACCCGCTTTGGTTACCAGATCTGAACAGCCAGGTAATTCCCAACCTTTCTTTTCATTCCCCACTTCCTTCAGTCTCACCTAATTCCACACATTTGGGATGCCATTCCACACATTGGGATGGCTTTGAGCAGTTCGGAGTCTTGTGCGGTAATGAGATGTTTGATAACTTGGTAGGTAGAATGCTTGGTTGCAGTTAGTCAAATAGAGTTCAATTCTCACAGCGGTGCTGGCTTACTCCCTTTTCTACACAAGTTATGCTTAGTGTAAAGGTCTGTACTACATATCTGAGGGTTTATAGCGTTTTATTTTAATAATTGATTATGTCGATTATGCATTGTACTTTTTTATTTCAGATTCATCATCAGATTCGGAGAAGTCAGGTCGCTATTCCCCCGTCTGCAGCGACGTAGAGGAGTGTCCTATGGCGCAGTTTGGTGGCAATGCATTCCAGTTCCCGGATGAGAACATGTCTGAGTTCAGCGAAAGCCAGATGGCTAATGATCTGGATGACTTGATGATGGACGATGAGACCTACTCAGTTCAAGATCTTCAATTAGGTCAGTACCGTAAATAATAATTATATTGTTGAAGTCTACCTCATGAGAATGGGATAAATTTACGACTTGTTTTTGCACTCAAAAACTTGGTTGTAGAACGATTTATCAGCTTTTGTGTCCTTACAACTCGTGGCTCTCAAAGACCCAGGTCCACTCCTTCCTCTCCTTAAAAATACCCTCCACACCTCGGGCCTCCTGAGTGGAGTTCAAATGTACAATGAAATCCTCATAATATAAGGTTTTCACATAAGAAGTTTTCAAAATTAAGAATACTCTTTGACACTGATTTTTTCGATTCACATTGCATCACTTGAATTGTTGTGTTCCTTCAAAGATTTATTTTTATAATTCATTGAGATAGATTTAAATACGTGTTTCAACGAAACAGTCCATGTGATAAATATTGCTGATTTTAATAAAAAAACAAAAACGGCGCTATAAAAGTTATCCATTTATTATTATTATTATTTTGAATTTCAGAAGATACCACCGAGCAACAAAGCAGATCCCACAAGGCCCGGTGTCTTTTGGTTTTGCTGTCCCGAGTCTTCCACAGCGACACTGGAGTTGAGAGATTAGGGTCGAAGGATTTACTGTTGTCTCTTATTAGCTACGCACAAAAATCAAGATTTCCTTTGAATAGAGCCGCCAGAATACTAGCTAAAATTATAAGGTAATAAATACTAAAACAAAAATTTGTTTCATGTTGACTTTATTTTATAAGTATTCAAAAATCCCTACATCATATAATTTTTTTTGATGAAATTATATTTTTACTGTTTCATTATTTTCAGTAATGCCAAATACCTCGTAAGACTTTTGAAGCATCGTCTAATCTTGCATTTGTATAAAATGTTACATGAACCCAAACATACGGAATGTCAACAGTGTAAACAGGTAGGATTTGTATCCATATACATAAGCACCATGTGTAAAGAGATCTACAAAACTGTAACTTTGCAGGATAGAATTTTTTCCCAAATTTTGTAATAAATTTTCCCGAAAAATCGGAATTTCAAATTGATTTTTAAAGTTTTGAAAAAAAATAAGTAGGCTTGTGTTGAGATAAAAAAAAATTATAAAGAAACTGCTTTATGCAAGGCTCATCAATAATAATATTTTGTTTACAATTTTTTTTCAGTTGAATAAATTGGCCACCAGACTGCTTACACAATTGACAATGTTGGCTGAATCTCAATATGGAATTGGAGAAATAAGTTATAGATTATTAAAAGGACAAGCCCCCATTAAGCAAACATTAGCACTGACACTTCCCTACATAATAAAGTAAGACTCCAACTATAATTACAATTAATACATTAGTTTCTTTATACACCTCTGGAATGTTCTCTTACTTCGATATTAGTTATTCTTCATAGTCTCCTTGTGTGATAAGGGGTTGTCTCCATATATGTATCATTTAATTTATGTATTTTATACTCACACATTGTTATTCTAATTTTTCCAGATCTCAAAAACCTTTAAAAACGTTCCTGATAACCCTTCAATCTCTGGAATTATTATTCTCATTTCTGATGGATTACACGGAGCCGTTGGAATACTGCATTCCTAGTTTATCACAGTTAGCATCCAGCTTACATTTGAAAGATCCCAAAACATTAGAAAATAAATTCAAGGACCACATCGTACTGGGCTACGATCCTGCATTCGAAGGAGTGCAACCAGAAGACATAGTCAACTTATTACTTGATGATTCTTCAAGTGTGCAAGCTAATAAACAATTCTTGTGTCAGCAATCGGAAGTATTTAACGCCATGTTTACCGGTTCGTTCAAAGAGTCGAGTGAAAAAAGTGTGAGACTAAAAAAAGTTACCAAAGACGGATTAGAATACTTACTGACTTTACTGCATTGCGGTATTAATAATGAAAGTTCTTCGGTGGAAACCTTTCCGCTTCCAACTCGTCTAGCCACTGTGTTGGAGACCCTTCTTCTAGCCGATAGGTTCTTGATGGAAAAACTTAAAGGACTCTTGTTCAGCTCCATTGTCCAGTTCAAATTGGAACCTTGGTCAGCTGATGAAATATATGTTTGGTCACTGGAAGAAGGGATGGGATTGTTGTGCGTCGAATCAGTGGCTTATATGCTAGCCGGACAGATGACTGACAAGCAGAGATTAAAATTGTTTTCATCCATTATGACAACAACCTATAAACAGCAATTGATTGATGACGTTAGAAATATATTGATACGACATTTCAAATAGATGAAAATTACTAAAGATTATGTCAAAAAGCCACGAAATATGGAACCGAAGGTTATAAGATCTCTCGGCCACAACTAGTGGCACAGCAACTGGGCAGACTACTCTAAGAATAATAGATGACATACATACCTATTACATTTTATTAATCGCTACAAATGTACTATGTATTTAAATAACTACTTATGCAAATATAAATAAATATATTAAATAAATCCCTGTGTGATAGTGAAGAGGCTTGCGGGTGTGTTTGTATTGAAAAAAACAATAATAAATTTTGCATAATAAATATATGTAAGTAATATTATGTACTCTACATATTGGTTCAGAATTATTTATATTTTTTTATTGACAGATGTAGTCAGGTGTGCTTTATGAAATTTCTTGCATCTTTCAAATGTCAGGCCAAAAAATGTTGCTATATCTGTTTACCAACAATAAAAATTGCTATTTTATAGAAATATTTAAAAATGTCTTTAATTATATATATTAGGTATTTCGATATGCAAAATATATTTTTTTCAAGGATGTTCTGTTCACATAGTCAAGTCAATGTCGCTGGACTGTGTGAGATTTGTAGGAAATATGTACAGAAATAAGAACACCGAATCACATTGTTGCCGCTGGGAATGATCAATTTGAAGCGAAGTTTCTAGTACAAGGCCTAAGGGGAGTCAATTTCATGTTCGATTTTCTATATGTTTAGAATGAAGTATTGCATTTCAAATATGTATCACTTGGTTTCAAAATCATCTAAGAAGTAGTACTACATACCTATGAATGGTAAGATTTTCATCATATAATATAAAGTATTATCCCTCAAGTAATTGTAGTTAAAGTTGAAATCTATGAAATTTACTTATTCATCTATAAAAGTTATTGAATAATAATACATAATAACAATGAACTTATATAGCGCAGTTTTGTGATATTTCACCTCAAGTGCGCTTCATACTAAATTAATTATGCTAATAAGACTAACTAACAAAGAGAAAATAATATATAATATGTATACAAATTAAAACTATCTAAAGTCATGAGAACAAGGTTCAAATATGGGTATAACAGTGCATGTGTACATCAACAGATTTAAAAAAAAATACCAGAAGCTAAGGCTATAAAAATCCAGATGAAATATTATATTGATCATGCATGCGATTGTATTGATTTTTATAGTACAGCTTATTAAGTAAATGATCAGATAGAATTATACAACAGCTGAGAAAGGCAGGCGCTTTATGGTACACAAAGCTTTGTTCATTATAAATATTTATTTTAAAATGTTCAATATGCCGAAATTCAAGCTGTTCAAGGCCGGAACTGACTATGCGAACTAGGTATTTACACGTAACTACATCAGTCTTCTTTCTTTTCTGTTATAGTCCTTACAACATTAAGAGGCCTACTGTATTTTAAATTTGTAAATAAGTTTTACATTCAGAACAAAATTCCATGCGTTATAGTAAAATTACTATTTGATTGATAAGATTGTATTTTTCAATTAAGATTGATAAATTAATTTTTAATTAAGATTGATTTTTATAAAATATAACACAATGATGTATGATTGATTTCGATCTTTAAAAAAATCACAAATACATACATTTATTGATTAAAACATTATAAAAACGATCAAAACAATATATCAAAATTATCTGGATAGATTATTTGCTGGTTACGAAAATCCTGATCTTATCTTTTGGTTTCAGGATCATTTGCATTTCATCGTCTACATCGTTTGTATTCAATAATTTTAGGTTGAAATTCTTCAATATCTGAAAAGAAAATCATTTTATAAAGAAAATGTTACGGTGAATAAATTAAATTTTAAATATATTTTTTCTGAATATTCAGGGGCCATTTTGAGAACTGGCTTGATGAAGAGGGAAATAAAGTTAGTCAGAAAAAGTAGGAAACGGATTTTCTCCAATTATCACCCTGTTTTTAGCAGTATGTGCGTGAAACGCAGTTCATATTACATTATATTGAATGAAATACAATTTTTTATTACCTTAGAAATAACTTCTTTCATTTGAGTCATGGCAATTTTACGACCTATACAAGATCTGGCTCCCATGGCAAAGGGAATGGTTGCATAGGGGGAAAGAATGCCTTTGACGTCTGAATCCTGCTTTGTCCAGCGTTTAGGATCAAATTTTAAAGGCTGAGTGAAGTACTGGCCATCCCGCCCAGAAGTGTACAGTGACATTATGCACAAAGTCTGAAAACAAAATGAAATGAGGGTTATTTCACTTGACATCTTATAGGAGCTTTACATAGTACAAGCAGGTTAATAATGCAGTGAAACTGATTTAAAGGGAATCAATCAGCCTTATAATTAAAAAAATAAATAATTTTGTGTTAAAACATATGTTAACAAGAATTAAAGTTCGAAATTTATAAATATGCTGTCTTCAATTACCTATAAGCAAAATGGTGTAACCTTCTGTATCTTTAAATTAATTCACAAGTTATTATTTTTTGTGATCCCTTCTTTCTGATATCTTCTCATTTCGTTTAAGTTTCATTGTGTTTCTCAGAGTTTTTAACAGGCAACCAATTGTGTGTCGACTACACAGTATAACAGGCCCTCTCAAAACTTTCATGAATATAGTTTATTCTCTTCAGAAATTGATTTCAATTAATGGAGATTACCAATTGAAATGTCACAGTACCTCTCTGTGTCAACTCATTCCATTTCAGAAGCCAAAATCACAGATTTTCATCTGCGGTGAGGATATCAGCAACGATATTGAAAATGTATTTTGAAGTCATTAATTTATAATTCCGTATATCAGGCATTTCACGAAAACATATCATCGCCGGAAAGGCAAAAGGGCTGAAGCGCCATTTTGGGAAGTTTACACCAGAGCACTTTAAAGTTTTATTGTTTTATAATAAAATTCATAAGTCTTCAGTAGGTTGGATTTTGAATAAAAAGGTAACTCAGGTAACTCAATGCTCTCACTTACTTACTTGAAGCGACAAAAAGTTAAAAAAAGTCCCAAACTTGGTCGCTCGAGTCAAGCCTCTCCCAAATGGTAAATATATATTTATTAAATCATTAAAATGGAATTCCACCATGAATTAACAGTTACAAAATTAGAAAAAATAAATATATTTTAGATGGCTGAAGGCCCACAAAAGTCTTCAGAATCAAACGAGAGTCAAAGCATATTCGATACATAAAAAAAAACTGATCAAAACTGCATATTTAAATCATTTTTGACCAGTGTCGCTTAAGCACTTTTGGTTTTCCAGCGAAGATATGACGTGTATAATACATGTTTATAGAATGCATAATACACAAAATTAGAAATAATATGAATGATGATATGCAGAATTAAAAAATGTGAGACAACAGTTTCAAGAGATTTAATTTCAGTTGAATTAATAAATAACAATAATTTTTTTTGTATTTTGTAGTGGATAGTACAAAAGCCATGTAAATAATAAACAAAAACATTGCACTCAATAAATATTTTATTAACATAATTTAATAATATATAACAGCTATTTTTTTCGTAGGCCTGGTAAATTTGAGACCCTTTGTTGGAATTCTGAATACACATGTTGGTAGGGATTGGGCAGTTCACTAGCAGTCAAGGGAACTCCGAATTTCCTTCTCATTTTTGGTGACATTAAAATAATGTTCTGAATAAGGCCATAGGCACTTGAGCTCGCCCAGTACAAACACATACAGGAGGGGACAGAAGCCGATATCGGAATTAACACTATGGAAAAACCCCGGAATAAATTTGTTAAAACATTGTGAAACTTTGACGGCTTCCTTATTTTAGACATGACTTGCAATTCAATTATAGCAAGATTTAGAACGCCTAAGGTGACGGGTAAAATCCAGGTATGATCCACTTCCATGAGGCTGGGAATCCATCCGAAACCCTCAACTGATAGTTCAGCAGTAGTGATGGAAGCAGCCATGTCCCCCCGTGGCCGCATGTGCACCAAGTTCCTCAAAGCAAAGGACAATGATATCCAAAGCGGAATTTGAAACCAAATCAGAATTGAAGCCTTAAATGGATGGCAATTGTCTCTAACAAGGAGCAGGTTCCACTGTTTTCTCATGGCTCTTTTGAACGTTAACGATGCTTTTTCTTCTGTCCAATCAAAGTATTCTTTCGCCCTCGCTGTTTCAGCGTGTACTTCTTTTGCAATATTTGGCATTTCTAGTGATAAATTCTCTACTTTAGCTATAATATAGTTTTGGTATATTGACAGTGGCAGAGTGATCGCCGATCGTACTAACACCGAGGTCACTATTATAGTTGCCCACCACGGGAGGCCCGTTGTACTGTGAACGGTCAAGAGAAGGTCTTGAAATATCGCAACAAGCTTGCTTTCTGATATTCCTATATAAATCCTCTGTGTAAATTCAAAAAAAGGTTGAGTAGAAAAGTTTCTGCTCTGGTGCCGGAATAGAATGTTCTGAAGAGGCTGGTGTTGCAGATTTACAGTTGAGATACCGCATAATAATTTTCTTGTGTGTCTCGGGTAAAATGGCTTTATTGAGGTTTCATAATATTTCTGGGTGATGGTCCCAGAGCCCGTGGAAATTCTCGCCAAACCCCAACACTTACATTCAACGTTTTTAGTAACAAATTTAGAAATACTTGACAGCAACATCGTAACAGATAGATAACCTCAAAACAAACTAATGTCAAAACAAAACCCTCTTCACAGTTCTCCATAGAATAAGTAATAAAAGTCATACGATCAGAGTCAGGTGTAGAGATGTGCATAACCGATAAATCCGATCACGAAACGCTAAAATAGTCGACAACTTTCGACAGTTCTATGCATTACTCGAATATAAATACTTGTATTATCATTCATATCTTGGAGTATAGATATCGCAGTGAATGTTGAGTCGAACACAGTACTCACACAGATGCATTGTTTGCATACAGCACGTTTCAAACATGTTATTCGACTTCAGAAAAGAAAATTCCAGTGAAATTTAAAAAGAAATGCATTTCGAATATAATTAAAAATAAACACTAAAACTTTTCAAATTTGTTCGAATTTGATGATCGTATACATATTTCGTCCATTTATCTCCAATCACAAAATAGACGTAAGACAAAAGGCTGTTTCTCAGTGACGTTTGGCAAGGATATCACTATCGGAAGTGTACACATGTACACCAATACATACAATCCTACATATTCATAATCCATAACGATGTATTTAAATACATTAGTGTGTTGTGCGTGTGTCTGGTGTGTCCGAGGTAAGGTCAATTTTTTCTTACTTTTGATAAGATTGATCAAACATTTTCATATTCATATCTAAATTCATCATTAAAGGAAGTTGAGTGAAAAATATTATGACTTTGAAAAAATATGTCCATGTAGATCAAAAAACACCGTTTCTAAATATATAGATAAATTTCCATATTATAATTCTTAGAATTAATAAATGCTTCTTGAAAATTGGTTACAAACGCAAAATAATATTTAAACGCTTTATGATTGGTGGAACAAACTCCTACGTCAAATGTACCGTTTACGTACGATTTGATGCCGCCTTCATGGCGTTACACCATTTCTTTACGCCAAACTGCATGTTGGAAGGATGATAAATTGCAGTAATGCTTGTATTTTTACACATCAGTTCGATGCAATAGTAATAAGTATTTAATTTTAATATAGCTAAAAAATCCAACGGCAAAAATCCAACGTATGAAAATTTGGTATTTAAAAAAATATACAAAATCCCGTTAATTAAGTTAGACGGTTAAAAATTAATAAAAAAAATGAACTTGAGTTCCTTGTTGAATATTTAAAAAAAATTCAAACAAATTGCCCTTCTGACAGTACGGATGATGTCACGCAACCCCCCCCCCCCGCTCCCTACTTCTGAGATACTGCCGTTTTGGCGGCGTTTAAAGTATTCCAACTTTGAGAATTAATTTAGCTACGAAAATTAAACTTAAAAAAAATACTGGTATTTATGTTTGAAGGTGGAATATTGATAAAAAAATGGATTCAAATTCTTTATTTCATTGGCCTGTCCGGTGCCTGTGAGTCGAAAGGTCTTATGTAAGTTTAGGCATTTGTTCCAATGACGTTGACATAACAAAAAACACACACGTTACCAGTAAATTCATCATTCAAATATCGGTCATAAATGACAAAGATAGACATTCATAGAATATATGTGTATGAACGAAATAGATCCGAAGTTCGGACCACGTCCCATACTTATAGATATAGTAAACGACCTCAAGCGACGCGTGACTGTTTAGTACTAAATTGGCTTAAACACCGATCACACCAACTAGCGTGATTATTGCTTGCCACTTTGAGAACGCTACAACGTGTCTAAAATATTTATGTAACGTCATTGATTTGTTCACGTTTAAATTAATATAGATTGTATTTTTAGGAATTATCTGCTCAGTGTTATGAACAGATTTCAGTAGTACTGGGTTTAATTTTTATAATCGAAGTGTACGTACTTTTTTGCCTGACCCTCTCGAATAATACGTAAACAAAATAAAATATTCGATTGTTACTACGCGGTGATGACAACAACTTGCGAAAGGCAGATACAGAAGGAAAAATGTCATTGTTGGTGTGATTTCAATTCGCATACTATATTATAATATAAATGATATTACGAGTTAAGTTAAAAGTTTTTAATATTTACTTACCTGGGCTGGGAGGGAATAATCCGAAATCAAGGAGTCAGCGGGAAGGAATCTTGTCAGAAATGCAGCAGCTGGATACAATCGCAAAGTTTCCTTAATTATACCCCTTAAATAAGCTTGTTCTTCAACTGGAGATCCTTTCAAGTGACTGGAATTCGTCATAGATTATTTCAGGATGTTGGCTTAGCAGATAAAGTGACCATTGGGTTGAGAATGTCGTCTGAAAAAAACTTGAACCCATCAAAGATAATTCTGGCCCCATCAATTGTGAAATAAATTAGATATTCCGTAATGATTAATCTTCGAGGCCAATAATAATTGTGCTCTTTTTGTTAATTTACCCTTTCTGACGATGTGTTTGCACACTGTATACACCTATGTGTTAATTTATTGTGGGTTCTGAAATGTGTTTGCACGACTTTTACACCTCTACTCGTGTTACTTACGCTGCTATCTAGCAGTGGGAAACATAAACTTTTGAAAATTTACGTTATTTTTCTCTTATTATTCATCCAGACAATTTTTTTTGAAAATAAAAGAATTGAATTGCGTGCATGAAAGAGTATTATAGCCTTCTTGTAACTCGTTCAGTGCAGTTGAATATACCTACTGTTTCTTCGAATGAGTTACCCACTGCATGCAATTCAGGTACATGCGAGTATCTAAATGACTCAGTCCTGATATTATTGTTACACTTTAAAAAAAAATAATCGAATCGAGTAGTTCTGTTAGGTACATGAAATGTGATTAAGTTAAGTAAATCAGGGCTCTCTATAATACCATTAACAATTTTGCAGTAAAAGTCAAATCATAAATAAGCCTTCTGTCTGAGAGTTTTAATAGTTTTAATTCTTTTATTATGCAATTGTAATTTATGATTTCTATGGATAGACCGAGTTTGTAATTAATTAATGTATCTTAGAATTTTGTGTTACGCTTCTTCCTCCTCCAACCAACGTTTCAGACAGCCTTGCAGTGTCCACCCATCCAGGGTAAAAGGACGGATCAACTTTTATTATTTGAAAAAAGTACATGATTATCTCACCGTGTCACCAGCCGCAATTATGAAGTCAATCAGCACTCTGGTAATCATGTCCTTGTCCATTCCCTCGGCTACCATCCGAGACGTCAAACCGTCGCCCATGTCTCCCAGTTGGTATATTTTGTCCACCATTTTTTCACCTTGAATATGACAACTACTTTTGAACCTTGAATATAATAAATTATAAATAAACCGGGTTTCACTTGACAAACAATATAAATAATAAATAAAGGATCTGGGTATAATTTTTGACAGTAAATTAACTTTTGTTCCTCATATAAATGAAATTACTAATAAGGCCATGAAATGCTTGTACATTTGAGGACGGTAAAAGACTTTAAATTATTGAATTCATTTAAATTACTTTATACTGCGTTGGTTAGATCTAATCTAGAGTACAATTCTACAATCTGGGCTCCATTTTATAATATTCACCAACTTAAAATAGAAAGAGTGCAGCATAAGTTTCTCAGATTTATTAATTATAAGTTATGTATCCCAATTGTTGACCTTGATTACGTATATTTAATGAACTTGCTTAACCTCACTGATTTATCATCAAGACGCACAGTGAGCGATTTAATATGTCTCTTTAAAATAGCGAATGGCAGATTGGACGCCCCGGATCTAACGAGCCTTATTACCTTGCGAGTACCTACCCGTGATACACGGCAGGCGGCTCTATATTATGTTTCTCCGTCTACAAACAATTATTTTGATAATTCTCCCATTCAAAGACTGCATAGACTTGGTAATAAATATGGTTCAATAGATGTTTACCGTTACAACACTGTTTCCAAATTAAAATCTAGCTTACTTGAATGTTTTCAATAGAACACAAAGGTTATTGTTATTATATGTATAAACCTACGCTATATTTATATACTTGCAGTTAAATACTAACTTTTCTCTTAATGTTATATTCTACCCATCTATTGTACTCCTTTATTTAAAAAATGTATTTATGTAAAAAGCCTTAAAGGCGTTAATAAAATAAAATAAAAAATAAAATAAAAAATACTTTGGAACTTGGGTTAGCGAAAAATGGGATCTATCTCACGAAGGAAGGATTTGCATTGAGATGGGCAGGAGAGCTAAAAATTCTTCCGTCGTTATTCTCCATTCTTCTGTAGGGCATAGAAACCTGGACACTAGATCAACAATTAAAATGGAGGTTAGAAGGCTTTGAAATGTGGATATATAGGCGCATCCTCAAATACCCCGGACTAATGGGGTCATTCATCTAGAAGTTATTCATCAAATGACCAAAAAATGTGAAATTGTGCTAACCTTAAAAAGAAGACTAATCCAATGTATTGGTATGCAAATTCTAGTAGTGACCCACACATAGCGTTGTAAATAAATAAATAAATAATGGCGGAACTGTACAAAACCCAGGAAGCTTGTAGCATTTACAAGGGTTTTTTCATCCTTCTGCTAGGGAGTTTTTGTGTTAAATATGGAGCCATTGTGTGAAATTTTAAGTTAAATGGATTATTTCATTGTTTCATCATAGAAATGACGTTGCAAGCTAAAGATAGTTACTTCGATCCCTAGAAATAAAACAGCTGAGGAAGATTCAAGACATTGAAGTTCACAGTTTTTTGGTTTATAGTTAAGTAATTTGAATTGCTAAAGCCGTTCTCAGAAACAGACCGCATAAATAAATAACAAATATAAGTCAAAATAATTTACCATATTTCAAGCTTTTTCCAACACATTCAGAGAATTCTTTCCACGCCGTGAAGTTGAATTTCTGATAGAAGGTGGCTGAAAGCATCGTCATTTTGCTCGTGTGCAACATGATGCCGTGGACGGCCTCCGAGAACTGAGATATCAGCTCCAGGAATGCACCCGAGGAAGTCTTGTATGCACTTCCCAACATCAAGGAGAATAAAACTGCAATCACAAATATCATAAAACGTAATGTACATAGCCTGTTCAAAACAAAAGGTGAATTTTGAATTTTCGCGGGCTGTGTACATTCGATTATCGTTTTTTTTGTTGTTATGTTGGTACACATATGTTTATCATATGTTAGCATTATCAGCCATTTTGGACTAGTGGTCTGTTTTTGACAACTGGAAAGGTTAGTCACGTTTTTGTGTGTTCTTCGATTTTTTACTTTTGAAAAAATGGATCAAAGAATATGTATTGAATGTTGCGTTAAAAATGGAATAAAGTGCTCCAACGCACTTAAAATGTTGACTGTGGCATTCGGCGAGTCTACTTTGTCTCAAAAAAGTGTTTATAAGTAGAACAAGCGCTTTACAGAAGGCCGATAATATGTTAATGACGATGAGCGTCCTAGAGTTGTGGAAAAACAAATCATGGATTTTATTATTTGATCCATTTTTTTCAAAAGTAAAAAATCGAAGAACACACAAAAACGTGACTAACCTTTCCAGTTGTCAAAAACAAACCACTAATCCAAAATGGCTGATAATGCCAACATATGATAAACATATGTGTACCAAAATAACAACGACAAAAAAACGGTAATCGAATGTACACAGCCCGCGAAAATTCAAAATTCACCTTTTCTTTTGAACAGGCCTCGTATGTAAACCATCACAGCATCAAGGATAATGGAATCACACATACATGTCAAATGTAAGCGCGTTCATCAAGGAGATCAAAACTGCAAAACACACACAACGTTACTTTTAGAAGAGAAATTAAGTTTCATATTATCTTTATGGATCAAAAGACAGGTTGGGTGTTACCCTTTCTCTTCACCTACTGGTCCGAATTAAATGAAATTATGAATACGTAGGTACTTGAAGAAAGTCTGATCAGGGGACATTTCCGCTTAAAAAACGACGAAACGTAGAAATTTTCAAAAAGGTATTAAAGTTAATATCAATCTGATGAAATGAAAATAGAAATTTGGGCTAGATTAGGTTTACTATTTTCTCTGTCTCAATGGGTCTGAAACACTTGAAATTTTGGTAATTTACTGGAAATGGTTTTGGAAGACTTCCGTAACAAAATTATAAAAAAACTTAAAAATGCCAATAAAACGTGTCATACGTGGATAGCTTAAGCGGCAGTTAAAATCTATGGGAATTTAGCAAAAACTTCATATTTTGAACGAATTTCTAACACTTAAAATCTCCAATAGAACTTATGTGCCAAGTGTTGAGTGCACGAGGTTATAACATTCGCTCAAACAACCGAATAAGCCTAGGTTTTAGGCACAGCAACTTCGTCAAGATGAAATAGGTAATTACCATCTAAAGACAGCCGGTATAAATCCTTTTCAATATCGGGCTCGAAACCACCTTTTGCAGACTTTTGCGTCCAGTCAGCCACAAAGTTATCGACTACGAGAGATGTGGGATCTACGCCCCACTCCTGGGCGCCAGGCCGAAGCACGAGCTTGTTCATCACCCGTCTGGTCTCCAGCCATTCCTCCCCCTCCATGAAGAGCAGGCCCCTCTTGCAGCCGTGCTGCTTGTTGTACAGAAGCCAGGACTCCGGCAGGGTGTGGCCGGGGTACTTGCCCTCGCGCGTGAAGATGGACCTCATCGTCGTGGGGTCTGACGTGAATACCGCGTTAACCGGCCCCACGGAGTCTGTGAAGATGCTTCCTAGCTCTTTGTGACGTCGGTCGATGTATTTGTGAATTCTGGAAAAAATACGAATCGCAATAGTAATCAGTGTAATCACACTGTAATAATTGAATTCTTATCTAAAACCTGTCGCATAATATCACCCGCTAAACAGTTTTAGTAAAAATATTTATTTTTATAATCTGTAGTTCTTAATTAACCCCTAGACCGCGCGGCTAACTAACACAGTTTTTGTGTTATTATTTTCACCGCACGAGAGTCCCAGCTGCCCGATGCTAATGGGACTATGGCATCCACCAGGTAGGCAAGATGAAGGTTCAGAAGTACCTGGCTGTTCATATCTAGTCGCCAAATACGGCTAATGCCATTACAAGCAACGTTTCGATTCTGATGGTCTTTCATTAGAGCGATTTGAGAGTGTCGTCCACTCTGGAACGTGCCACAAATATACCTTCTATATTATTTTATTTTATATCTATTCGAAATAACTAGCCCACAACGGGATTTCAACCCACGACCTCTGGAAGTCGAGGATCTTAACCGCTCGGTCACGGAGGTCGTCATTACGTGCTGTATAAATGAAACAAACGACTCAATTATACTTAAATGTTCATAGGAAATAGGACAGAGTTGATCCAGATTAATTTAATTGAAACCAATGAACGATTATGCCCTATAATATCTAGGACAGCGTTTGCTCTCGGAAATCTGTTTCGATTAGAGTTAATACGTATAGTATAGTAAATAAGAAACTGCATCACACTTATTAGCAATACCTTATTTATTGTACTCAAATGTTTATTTATAACAATATGTATGAAAACTCTATTGGTATTAAAATTTGTTTTATTTAATAAGAAAAAATATTATCCACCCGTTTCAAATATATAATAATGTCTGGTAAAATACATTGTAGGAAGGTGCTTTATTAGGTAGGTAGGGATTAGAAAAGACTCGAAAATGATTTTTTTAATGCTTTCCAGAAACCTTTTGTAATCTAGCCGGATGACAACACTGGAATTAATCAGATCTCAAAGTAATTAAATTTATCCCTGAATGTTTTTCTTATCGTTTAAATTGTTAAAGTTATCAAGAATGTGTTATTCTCAGTTATCAAGAATGTAATTTGAAATTTATTATAAATAAATACTTTAATTGGATTGTTAGTTTTATTTTGCCCTGAACTTGAACCGTGTATTCGAAATTGGCACCTAATGTACGCGAAATTTAGACCCCATTTTCTTTACCTGGAAAATAACCAGGTTTTGTAAAAATAATTCAAAAATATATTTTTACATTACGGTAGGTGTTCAACTTTTTGGGATCTATTGAATACTATATAAAGTAATAGATAACTTTTTATGTTTTTAATTCTACATCAGGAAAGCAAAATGGCATCCGAAATAATTTTAATATAACACGTACGAGTATATAGTATAACCTAGTGCCATCGTTCTAAACTTTGGTCAATGTCCACTACTACTTACGTTATAATGAATGGCTTATAATGACCGTAATATAAGACAGCTGCAGCTAAAATAATTAGTCAGACAGGGGTTTGTGTGAAAGAATAATGAAAAAAATATTAATTAATACATTTTTTTTACAAAACAAAACAAATATTCACGGCACACCATCACTATAAATATAAAAGAAAATTAAAATAGAGTAAACATTTAACATTTTCAACTATTTTTATAAGCTATTAATTAATTAGCGCAAAGCTGACATTACAATTTAAACGTTCGTAATAATTCTGAAATTATCGAGACTACTTACCAATTTAAATTATACATTTAAACAATTAAGGAGAAAATAATACCAAAACACAATTTTTTTTTTACGTGAAATTTACTATTAAAATGTTGTAAAAACTAAAGAGACCACGAAAATACAATCGGTCCCCTAAATAATAATTAACCATTAGAAGACTTATAGTGAGAGTACAATTCAAAAAGTCGGGAACCTTTGAAAATAAAACTGTTAAACCTAAAATTCGTGTGGATGTATTTAAAAAAAATTAAGTAGGCACCTTTAAAGATTTAAGATTTGATAACATGCAGGTGAAATGAGAACCACAGATGAGATGCGCTGAAGATTTTAAGAGAACTGGAGGCTTCGGATGGGAAGGAGGAAGAAGGAGGCCAGAAGGCTCACAGAGAAGAAGAAGAATAGAAATGTGTAGGTATTTACCTTGATCCCGAGCCAGCGGCCATCAGCGACAGAGCAGTTCCTATAATTGGTAATCCAGCAGGACTCGGCATGTCCTGGATACCCAGAACTTTTGCAGGACATCCGTTAGAGGGAACCGTTGACGCAAATCTTGTCCCAACTATTTTAAAATTATTCCACAAAACACCTCTTCGACAATTCGCCAACAATTCCATCGTTGAAAACATTGAAAGTGTCTATTCTAAACGGTGAAAACTTATATAAACTGAAAATTTGGCGAAATACACAATAAAGTTTTTGTTTTATCTTATAACGTTTTCGTCAATAGCAAAACGAAATACAAACACAGCGCGTTGTCAACACAATGCAAAGCAACCGATGCAAAGTGACCGACAACTCTCGATTGAATCTTGCCTCGGAATGAAGAAGGTTGGAAATAACAATGGGGTTTTATCAGACTACTAAAATGTAACATTTATGGCTTAAGATTGTCACCATTTCTTGTAAACCACTTATTCTTCTTTGAGATAAATGGCGGGTACGAATCATGCTTGAATAATGATTTAGTTTTATTTTAAGGACTGAATAAATTTAAATATTTAGCGATGTTTCTACATACACCAACACAATTCACACGTGTGTGTGTGTCACTCAACAGTCATATGTTAAATAAAAAAGTTTTTCATATTTGGATTTGTTAAATTTCAGAGGCCTTTAGATTTCAATTTTGATAAAGATATGCCAGGAATTTCGAACGACCAAAATGCTGTTAACGCTGAAAACATAATTTGATAGAAGCGAGATCTATTCCCGATGTCACCATTCAACATAAGACATATCGGCTCCTAGGCCCCAAAGAAGCCAATGCAATTTATTCGCTGATCAAAAAATAATTCCGAAATTTCAAAATGTTTGATCAATTTCAACAGAAGTAACGAAAAATTAGCCTTAATTTGGGCAAACACAAATAAACACAACGCATTCTTACCGTATTATTTCTCTATAGTTTCTGGTAATAATTGCTTCGCAGAAATAAATTTTATAAAATTGGATTAATCAGGAAATGTAAAAATAAACTCAGTCAAGTAAATAAAACCATCAGATGGTGATAGTAATAAGGCCTAATGAGCCGCAGTACTAGTTAGATAGACATTATGAGGGGTATTTGTATAAGCCCCAGCTAGTTAGTAGAGGATTACGAAAGAATCCATAAAATAAAAAAAATAAAAAAATCTAATTCCAGTGGTTATCCGAAGGTCTCATGAAACTCTTTTTCCCAAGAATAAAATTATCGGCTATGGCTATAAGGGTTACAATAAATAAAAATTAACAACGTAAAATAATTCGAGAATTAAATGGAGGTGTTGTTCCTAAAGCGGTAGATTGGTGACTAGTAATGCCAAGCGAATGTTGTTTTCTTATCAGAAAAATGCGCAAATTAATATTGCTGATGCAGTCGATCACACACAATATGATTATTAAAGCAAATCGTTGAATGAAAAAAGACAAGTAAAAAAAAATATATTTAAATATAAGTCCACGTTAGTCAAAAGGTGTCGACTAAAATAATAGTATTTACAATTTGTATCTAAAAACATGAACAGTAAGATTTATTTGATTTTACAATGACGTTCTATCATTGTTGGGTTAAATCAAAAATATTCATCCATTTGGTGCCCATAGAGCAAGAGAAAACGGCTTTATATTTCCGACCACGAGGTCCACATTTTGTCAAAAATTCAGATGTTTTTATCAGAATGTTACTTTTGGTGGATTTTTCCCCCGAATTGTCGTCTTTTTACTACTAAAATAAATTATAAATTTCAATCTATTCGGTGACGTAAAGAAAAAAAAGCGGCGCTTCATAAGTTTTTTTACTGAATTGTAATTAATAATTAAACCTTTTTCAAAACCAATCGGTGCCATAGAGATGGAGTAGCGGTACTTTATTTCCGACCCCAAGGCTCGCATTTTGTCCACGATTTTGATGATTTTTCCAGAAATGCTGCTTCAGCGGTTTGTTCACTGACTCGTCTTCAGAATATTATTCTTAGATCCAATCTCAAATATGTCGTTCCATTCGCTAAAATAGAGACTTAGAAAACGGCTTTTCACTTCCGACCACATTTCATGAAATTTTGATGATTTTCCACTTATCGTTTCCAGAAACACCGAATTGTCACCACACCACCAAAATCAGGTAAAACGACAAATTTTAATTAATTCAGTGCCATAGGGATAGAGTAGCGGCAATTTGATTTGCGACCCCAAGACTCACATTTTGTCTACAATTTTGATGTTTTATCCAGTATTGTTAATTTTGATGTATTTTTTCACCTAATTGTAACCACACCACCAATATAAGGAGAAATCACAAATTTCGATCAATTCGGTGAGATAGAGATACAATAGCGATACTTGATTTCCAATGCCAGGCTTCCATTTTGTTCAGAATTTTGATGTTTTTTTTTTAGTATTTATACTTTTGATGAATTTCTTGACTGAATTGTTTTCTGACCACAAATATGAGGTTTAATCACAAATTCATATAAATTCAGTGCCATAGAGACGAAGAAGCGTTCCAAAATTTTCCACCCCAAGGCTTGTACTTTTACAAAGATTTTGATTATTTTTCCATAAATGTTGGTCTGATTTCAATGGATAGTATTGAGAATATTATTTTCAGGTTCTAATCTTTTGTAGACATCTATTTGCTTAAATAGACTGAGAAAGAACAGCTCAGTATTTCCAACCGCATTTCTTCGATAATTTTGATTTTCGAGTACGGGATTCGAATTTGGCAATAAATCAAAAGTTTTAAAGTTTATTTTTTTATTTTTTCATTGAATTGTCATCACATTACCGATATGAGATAATTTAAAAAAAAAAAAAATCAATTCAGTGCCATGAAGATAAGATAGCGGCAATTTGATTTCCGACCCCAAGGCTCGCGAATTTTGTCCACAATTTTGATGATTTTTCCAGTATTGTTAATTTTGATGGATTTGTTCACCTAATTATTATCCCATTACCAATATAAGATGAAATATCAAATTTAAATAAATTCGGTGGCATAGAGATAAAGTAGCGGCAACTTGATTTACGACCCCAAGGCTCGCATTTTGCCTAAAATCCTGATGATTTATCCAGTTTTGTTAATTTTGATAGATTTATTCACGAAAGTATTATCCCACCACCAATATAAGGTGAAATCACAAATTTAAATAAATTCCGTGTCATAAAGACAGAGTAGCGGCAACTTGATTTCCGACCCCAAGGCTCGCATTTTGCCTAAAATCCTGATGATTTATCCAGTTTTGTTAATTTTGATGGATTTTTTCACCCGATTGTCATCACAGCACCCAATATAAGGTGAAATCATAAATTTAAATCAGTTTGGTGTATTCTGTGTATAGAGGAAGCGGCAGAACATATTTCACCTCGAGGTTTGTATGTTTACAAAAAAAAAAGATTATTTTTCCATAGATGTTACAATTGTGGGTGTGATTTCAATGAATAGTATTAATAATATTATTTTTAGGTTTTCATTTCTAAGTGACATCAATGTGCTTCAAAATATTAAGAAAACGGCTTTCTATTTCCTACATTATTTTACAGTTAAAATTTGATAAACTTCGATTGTTGAGTCTAGGACTCGAATGTGGCTATTTTATAAAAAAAAAAATTGAAATGTTTTTTTTCACCTAATTGTCATCATACCACCAATTTAAGGTGAAACCACAAATTTTAATTAATTCATTGCCGTAGAGATAGGGTAGCGGCAACTTGATTTTCGACCCCAAGGCTCGCATTATGTGTACAATTTTGATGATTTTTCCAATGTCGTTAGTTTTGATAGATTTTTTCACCTAATTATAATCCCACCACCAATATAAGGTGAAATCACATATTCAAATAAATTCCATCCCGTAGAGACAGAGTAGCGGCATTTTGATTTCCGACCCCAAGGCTCGCATTTTGTATAAAATTTTGATGATTTTTCCAGTATTGTTAATTTTGATGGATTTTTCACTTAGTTGTTATCACAGCACCATTATAAGGTGAAATCACAAATTTCAATAAACTCGGTGACATAGAGACAGAGTAACGGCAATTTGATTTCCGACCCGAAGGCTCGCATTGTGTCTACAATTTTGATGATTTTTCCTGTATTGTTAATTTTAATGGATATTTTCACCTTGTTTTTATTCCACCACCAACATAAGGTGAAATCCCTAATTTCAAAAAAATTCCGTGCCATTGAGACAGACTGACGGCAATTTGATTTCCGACCCCAAGGCTCGCATTATGTCTACAATACTGATAATTTTTCCAGTATTGTTAATTTTGATGATTTTTTTCACCTGATTTTCATCACACCACCGATATAAGGTAAAATCACTTTTTTAAATCAATTCGGTGCCATAAAGATGGAGAAAGCGGCAGAACATATTTCACCGCGAGGCTTGTATTTTTACGAAATAATGGATTATTTTTTCTTAAAATGTTACAATTGATTATCGTTTCAGTGACTCGATTTTGGCTATTAATTACTGATTCAAAAAATAAAATTGACTGAATTGTCATCACACCACCGATATTATACGAAATGATAAATTTCAATCAATTTGGTGCCATAGAGACAGAGTAGCGGCAAAATGATTTCCGACCCCAAGGATTGCATTTTGCTTACAATTTTGATAATTTTTTCAGTTTTGTTCATTTTGATAGATTTTTTCACCGAGGTGAAATGAAAAACTTTCGGTGCAATAGAGATAGAGTAGCGACGCCTGATTTCCGACGCCAGGCTTGCATTTTGTCCGCAATTAGGATATTTTTTTTAGTATTGTTACTTTTTATGAATATTTTGACTGAATTGTTTTCTGACCTCAAATGTGAGGTGAAATTACAAAACCAAATTAATTCAGTGCCATAGAAATGGAGAAGCGGCACAAAATTTTCCACCGCAAGGCTATTATTTTTACAACGATTTTTATTATCTTTCCGTAAACGTCGGTATGATTTTAATGTATCGTATTGAGAATATTATTTTTAGGTTCTAATCTCTCATTGACATCCATTTGGTTACATGGATAATTTTTGGCTTCCGACCAAATTAATTCCGTTTCATAGAGATAGAGAAGCGACCCAACAATTTCCACCCTGAGGCTTGTATTTAAAAAAAAAAGATTATCTTTCCAGAAATGTTACATTTGTGGGTCTGATTTCAATGGATAGTATTGAGAATATTATTTTTATGTTCTCATCTCTAATTGACATAAATTTGTTTATAAATACTAAACGGCTCACTATTTCTGATCGAATTTAATCGATAAATTTGATAATTTTCGATTTTCGAGTGTGGGACTCGAATTTGGCTATAAATTAAAATATTTTTAATTTTTTTTTCACTGAATTCCTGTATTGTCATCACACAACCAATATTAGGTGAAGTGACAAATTTGAATCAATTCGGTGCTTTAGAGATAGAGTAGCGGCAACTTGATTTTCTACCCCAAGGCTCGCATTTTGTTCATAATTTCGACGTTTTTTCCAGTAATGTTACTATTAGTGGACCCTTTCACTGAATTGTTTTCATATCACCAAGATTAGGAAAAATTACAAATTTTAATGAATTCGGTGCCATAGTGACCGATTAGCGGCACTTGATTTCAGACCCCAACGATCGCATTTTGTCTACATATTTGATGATTTTTCCAGTAATGTTCCTTTAAGGTTGATTATTTCACGACATTGTTTTTACACCGCTAGGTGAAATCGTATATTTTAATCTATTTGGAGCATATGGCTCCATGAGCCAGATAAAACGGCTGATCATTTCTGACCCCTATTTCGCTTCCAGTGGTTTTATGTATTAAATCTTGACATAGAAAATACAATAAATTTATTTAAAGAAAATCGAGGTGCCAATGAATACATGGACAATTTTTTTATTTATCCTCTTTTAGATGTTTTTTTTTCATTTAATTTTTAAGAATGAAAAATATGGTATGTACGTCAACATCAAAATTAACTTATACGACAATATCTGCATATATTAAATTCAAACACAAAATTATTAATTGTAAGTGACCTCTCAGTCGATGATTTCTACACGACCGAATATATTTCAGGAAGTGAAAAACTTGATACCATATATAAAGGGATGAAATCTTATAATGCTCTGCCGGAAACCATCAAAATAATGCCTATCAATAAATTCAAAATAACATGTAAAAAATATTTAAAATGTAAATAAATCAAAACAATAAGTAGTATATAAGTTAAAATATTATAAAGTTAAGAAGAAAATGAAATAATTAGCTACTTGTAAACTTGAATGTATAAAGTAACTAATATAAAATAAATAAAACTAAAAACAAATATCTTGTTTTTGTTATCGAAATGAAGCCTAATCAGACTAAATCTAATATTCTCTGGTAGTGTAACTAATTAACCGTGCTGTTTTAGAAGGTTTCAGACAGAATAGAGGAACCTAAGTCTTGTTTAGTTGTTTAGTCGAGTGCATGCGAGTGGAAGGCTCCTGCCTAGCAGTGACTCCATGCAGCGCAGGACCACGAGGAGTGAAGGAGCCTTGCTTGCCATACCAGGGCAATTGGAGTGCATCCACAGCAATGAGGCAACGACTCGAGAAGGGTTCTGTCCACCCCTACATGGTCCTATCGGCTAGCGGGTGAATGATTGCACACGTGGGCACGAGCAGGGAGCACGTGGCTGTGTGTTTATGTGTCAGCGGCTATATATAGGGCAGTAAAGTCATCACAAGTGCCGCGCTAGGGGGAGCCGCGCGCCGGTGGACTAATATGGGCAGATCATTATCCCCGAGCGCGAGAGATGACCGATGATAAGTGAAACGGAAGATGTTGGATTATTTCAAGAACATTGTATGCTACACATTTTTTTGAGGGGAGCAGAGCATTATTTTTGATTTTTAACTTAATATTCGACTGAATCATAGATTTTGCAATATTTTTACGTATGCCGTTAAGAGCTACATACGTTTTTTGGTCAGCTGACGTCACATTAGTTATCATTTAATCGCCTCGTAAAAAGCGCGTCGCTGCGAATTAAAATATCATCAGGGAGGTTTTGATCGGTTTTTAAATATTTTTCGTCGATTTATTAATTGTGTATGAATAAAACTTAATTTTTATGCCCGATTGGTTTCGCCTAGCCTAAGCATCATCACGATACAAAATTAAACGATGATGTTTAGGCTAAGCGAAACCGGTCGGTCAAAAAAAAAAGTTGTTGTTTTTAATACAACGTTTCATTTCATTAAATATGTCAAACTACAAAGCGATGCTAGTGAGCTATCTCCGATTATTTTTTTAAACTTATATATTCAGATTTGACGTCAATGGTCCCCTTTGATATTTTAAATCAAGTTTTTTTCGCTGATGTTCCTATTTTATTCTAACGTAATAAGTAGATGTTTTATTCAATGATGTTTTGAGAAATTACTGTTTAAAAAAAACAAAAATAATATGAATACCGCACAAAGTCTCAACTGCTCTCAACCGTCTAGAGCCAGTGAGACTATGGCATCCCCAAATAGGGTATGTTGTGAGGCTGAAGGTAGTGGGGAGGGAAAAGGTGATTGGGAAGAGGAAGATTGGGAAGCACCTGACTATTCAGATCTGGTCACCAAACACGGCTAAAGCCATATCAAGCAACGTTTCGATTCTGAATGGTGGTCTTTCATCAGGGTGACACTTAGAGTATCTACCACTCTGGAACGTGCCGCAAAAATACTTTGTATTACTTTTATATGAATCAAATGTGGTATGACACATATTAATTAAATACAAGTTATTGGCGCACGCCGGGTTTGAGCCCGCGACCTTTGGATTCGTAGTCGAGCGTCTTACCACTCGTCCATGGAGGCCGTGTTTAGAAATAAGTGCGAAGTATTCTTTAAAATTCCATCGATTTGATATATATTGTTTCAAAATGAGTACCTTTTTATATTTTCACAATGATAAGAAGTTTAGAAGGCGTGTGTTTAGTCTCTCTGAGATTATAGTCTAGTTAACTCATAACACTATTGTTTTGAGTCTAGTTAACTCATAACACTATTGTTTTGAGTCTAGTTAACTCATAACACTATTGTTTTGCGCGTGGTGAATACATTGCTTGGTATCCATTTGGCAGAGGAAGCGACAGTCTTTGCCAGATCAACTGCAGAGGAATGGCGTTAAATTATGCATAATGTGAAATTAAGGACCAGTTTCGGAATCTCGGCGGGAATGGAAAAGTTTATCGAGGTATAAACTCTGTCTTGCCTCTCTAATTTTGCTCTGACGACAATATGATGAAAAAAAGGCAGAACTAAAAAAACTAACTAACTAACCATCACGCCGATTCTCTGCAGGGGTAGGCAGAGGGGACGGACCGCCATACAACTCTGTCTTGGCACACTCTTAGCTTCATTCACATTCATACATACTCTTCAGTTATTCTGACTCTTCACATGGCCCGACTTAAGTATTTGATTCACTTGATCGTGCCATGTCTTCTTCGGGCGACCCCGACTTCTTCTTCCATTTAATTTCTCATCTTGTATTCTTTTCACACTCCTTTCTTCGTTAATTCGCTTTACACGCTCAAACCATCTAAGCGCTTCCCTTTCTTGATCTTATTCACTACGCTTAAATCAGCCTTGCATTCTTTCCACACACAAAAGCAAAAGTGTTCATTATTATCATAACAATTCAATATATAACCATTTTTATAGTTTTAAAGGACATTAGTTTTTAATAAAATAAAATTATAGTGAATACCGCACTAGAGTTTCAACTGCTTCCAACCTTCTAGAGCCAGTGATTCTATGGCGTCCCCGAATAAGGTATGTGTTGTCAGGCTGAAGGTAGTGGGAAGGGCAAGGAGATGGATAAGTGGAATGCCGGGAATTACCTGGCTATTCAAATCTGGTCACCAAACACGGCTAAAGCCGTTTCAAGCAACTTTTCGATTCTAAATGGTGGTCTTTCACCAGGGCGATACTTAGAGCATCTTCCACTCTGGAATGTGTCACAAATAAACTATATATAATTTAATACAAATAAAAATGTGTTACAAAACTTAATGAATAAATAAAAGTTATTTGCGCACGCCGGGTTTGAACCCGCGACTTTTGGATAGTCGGCACACGACTATGGAAACCGTCGAATTTTTATAAGTCGGTAGCTGAGTGGACAAACGCGTCGGATCCTTATCACTGCACAAGCAACATCTTCCGCTTCTTATGATGGTAGTGGGAGTTTTTCAAATATGTTCAAGTTATTCGTAACCCGGGAATGTTTGCATTTATTAAAAAAAAAAAAACAAATGACAACACATATAGTATATTTACATACCGTTACATACTAACTTTATTTCCCTTGACTAGATCTGAATATTCAGGTACTTCCCAATCGTCCTCTCTCCCATATATTTCCCATACCGACATTCTGTAGGCTCTCAACATTTCCCCAATTGGAGATGCCGTAGTTCTACTGGCTTTGGACAGGTGGGACTCGGGTCCATTAAATAAATACTTTCATTAATAAAATTGTCAATGGTATTATAGACAGCCCTGATTTTTTTAACCTTATTTCGTTTTACATACCAAAGAGAACTACTCGATCCAAAATTTTATTTAGCTGTAACAATAACATCAGGACTGAGTCTTTCAGATACTCGCTTGCACCTAGATTGCATGTAGTTGGTAATACATACGCAGAGGTGGCTGATGTATTTAACTGCACGGAATGTAGATACAAGAAGGCTATAACATCATATATCTTTAATCAATAACCTTTTTATGTATTCAAACACTATTTTCTACTACTCTATAACCATTCCTTATTTTGTTTGTGTATATAATTCTCATTTTTTCACTGTAAATTGCAAACCTTTTAATGTAAAAGCCTTCTCGGGCGGATACAATAAAATAAATAAATAAAAAATACTTGTAAAGCACCGAATATATTTTTATTTATTATTTACACCGATCACAAAATATAATTAATTGTAACATACCACGTTTTTCGACACAAACCAAATTCAGGGATTTTCCCAAACATGAGTACTTACCTACTTCCACTTATACCTACCTGATGCATCTATCCCGCTCTGTCGAACCACTTTCTTGCTTTTTGCATTGTTTGTACTTTTAAATAGCCCGTCGCAAATTCACATCGGCGGCATATCGAACTCGGCCAAGCGCCGAGAAGTGTGTAAGGCACTTTCGGCGCTAACCGTAAATGTAGGTGGGTGCATTTCTGTGTGACGCTGCGAATTATTTACGCTGACGGCCGAATCAGGGATGGAAAGAAATTTCAAAGAACGGATCGAGTTGGTTTATTTTGTGTGGCCGAAGATTCCAGTGTTTGTAGAATAATTATATTTTGAAAGACCAACTCTTAAAAAAATCTTTTTATGAAGGGGACGTTTAGATAGTTTGGGCATGCAGAGCGGATGGACGGAGAAAAGAGCACCAGGAGAATGTATGACACGAAAATGAACGGCAGAAGAAGTTGGGGATGCCCGAGGAAGACATGGCAGAATAAACTGATTGAAATGCTCGAGTCTTGTCATGCCAAGAATCAGAAAACCAGGAGAATATTTATATGATACGTTGTATGAATGTGAATGTGAATGAAGCAAGGAGCATTTTATAAGATAGCGTTGTGTGGCGGTCCATAGGGAAAAGACGTGATGGTTAGTTAAAAATCTTACAAGAATATGTTTTAATATTTAATTCTTCAACTTTGTTGAAAATTATTGTCGTAAATAACTGAAAATTCAACTTTCTTACTTTCAACGATATTTTGTATTAGTTTCTGAACCTCATTTGACTCTTTTTATAAATTAATTTTATCAAATTTAATATTTTTGTTATTGTGCTAGTTTCAGTTTTTATTTTTAGTGACAGCTGTTTCGGCATTCTAGGCCATTATTAAATTGTGGCTAGCCCACGTAGATACGACGTATTTACATGATTTTAGTTCCTGTTTAATACCTAATTTCGACAGTCTCCATGGTCGAGTGGTAAGACGCTCGGCTACGAATCCAAAGGTTACGGGTTCAAACCCGGGGTGCGCTAAATAACTTTTATTTGAGTAGTGTGTGTCGTAAAACATTGAATTTATAAAAAAATAATATTAAATATATTTGCGGCACGTTCCAGAGTGGTAGATACTCTATGTATCGCCCTGGTAATTACCATTCAGAATCAAAACTTTGCTTAATAATGGCTTTAGCCGTGTTTAGTGACCAGAACTGCATAGCCAGGTAAATCCAAACCTTCCACTTTCCCATCTTGTTTCCCTCCCCACTACCTTCAGCCTCACAACATACCCCAATTGGGGATGCCATAGTCTCACTGGCTCCAGACGGTTGGGAGTTGTTAGGGCTCTTGTGCCAAACGAGGTATCTTGAAATTCTTATAATGTGAGGTGCTTTATTTTAAAATCTGTTTTCCCCCACTTAATGATTACAAATTGTTATTACTTTACTAAAGCCAGGTTTTTCTTAATTGTTTTATAATTTGATTTGCGATTACTTTCCCCCCCGTTTAGAAACATTAATTCTGTGAATGAAATGAAAGCATTTGTTTAGTACTTTTCTTAATTGTTTAGTGAATTAATTTAAGAAATTATATTGTTAAGCTTATTATTATTATTCGGTGTCTGAAATTTAGATTTATTAAACATATTAAGAAGTGGAGATGACATCATTTTTTTTTGATTATTAGTTCATATTATATGTACTCGTATATAACATATTAATTAAAGTGAAAAATATTGCACGGCTCTTACATTTAAAAAATAAACAGACAATTTATGTTGATCGCTCGCTGTCTAAAAAGCTGATAGAAGATGGATAAGAGGAAGGTTGGGATGTACCGGGCTATCTTGTCACCAAACACGGCTAAAGCCATTTCAAAGAATGTTTCGTTTCTGAATCACGGTTTTTCCCCAGGGCGATACTGAGAGTATCCACTCTCTCTGAAACGTAAATTCACAATATATTATTTTATAATAATTAAATTAGGAGTAACACAAATTATTACGTATCTTCGCTATTTTGCATGTGAATATTATATACAAAAAGCATCACTTTTATAGAAATAATATCACTTGTTTTTGGTTAGTTTCCCCTCTGAAAATATCTAAATATAAACTAACACAGATCTAAAAAAATATATTTTTTAAATGTAAATGTTTTGTTATGTTAAATTAGCAGAGTAACTAATTGATTTGTTGGAATTGATAAACTAAACTAAAGACGATTAAATGAAAATATCCTCCAAAACCACCATTTGTTAAAAAAAATACCACTTTTACGGGCAAAATGCGAGCCTTGGGGCCGAAAATTAGATGCCGTTTTCTCAGGATCTATGGGACCGAATGAAGTAAGCCTTTGGAATTCTGTTAAAAATGTGAAACTAAAGACGACTGATTGAAAAAATCCTTCGAAACCAACAGTTTTCTTTTTAAATACCACTTTACGGGCAAATGTGAGTCTTGGGGTCGGAATTAGATGCTGTTTTTTCAGGATCTATGGGATCAAATGAAGTGAACCTTCGGAATTCTGCTAGTAATAATGAAATTAAGACGATAAAATGAAAAAATCTTCCAAAACTAACTTTTGTTTAAAAAAATACCACTTTACGGTCAAAATGCGAGACTTGGGGTCGGAAATAAGATACCATTTCTAAGGATCTATAAAACCGAATGAAGTGAACCTTTGGAATTCTGTTAAGAATGATGAATCTAAGACGACTAAATGAAAAAAATCCTCCAAAACTAACATTTGTAAAAAAAAAATACCACTTTACGGGCAAAATGCGAGCCTTGGGGTCGGAAACTAAATGTTGTTTTCTTAGGCCCATCGAGACTGAATGAAGCGAAACATTGAAATTCTGATAATAATAATGGACTAAAGACGATTTAAAGAAAAAGAAAAATAGAATAATGTCTGCTAAAATATATTTTAGTCAAATACTTTATTTGGTAGGTAGGGATTTCAAAAGATTTTTTTTCTTATTTCTGTTCCAAATTTTAAAAGTTACACTGGTACGGTGGTACGTACTTACAAATTAAATTATTTATAGTTAATAATTCATACATTTTAAATAGACATTATATTCCGTACCGTTTTAGAGCCCCGAGTTCAATTCGATTAGGCCAGACAATCTCGTTTTGTTTTCTTTCTCGTGCAATTGTAGCTGTGTTTCTGTACCGAGTGCGTAAGTGTGTTTATGGGTATGTGTGATTGTGTACATATAAAACTCCACACACTAACAGAAAACACACACCAAACAATACCAAACGCACACCTGTTTCGTTGACAAATTAATTACTCGCAGAACAATAGAAAAGTGATTTTGTGCAGGGCTCAACAGAGAATTGATTGGTTGTTATATTTTATGGAATATATCAATTTCGCGATATGTATCGAATGCCATTTTTTTCTATTTTCACTTTCACTAGAACAGTTAATGTGTCTTTTACAGTTTGAAGTTAACATTTAAATTACACAGAACGCTTTCTGTGTAATTAAACATGTTAATTTTTACTCTTAATTTCAGCAGTTGTCCAGATGTAAATACATATTTTATTAACTTCAAACATAATTACTGTATATAATTCAAGTAGTAGTTAGAAATAAATATTTGAATAATGACGCAGTCGTCAGCTGTATTATTATTTATGCCACTTAATCGTCTGATGTGAACACTACTCATCCCATTTAGATTAGGGCTCTGGACGAAGAAATCGTGAGTTCAAAACCCGCGTGGGCAAATAAAAATGATTTCTTAAATTTTTCGAGTGTCGATCGCACCCTAATCTCGGTGTGTTTTAATAAATCATATTCATTTTATATTATTTCAATATAATTAACAAACAACAACTCAAGTCGACTAAACATGCTTTATTTATGACATCGTTTATTCGTTGGCGTTCTACAGTCGGGCTCGGGAAATATTTTAAATTATGTATCGACATTGTCGATAAAATCTATATCGATGTTTCGCGCTAGGGCCCTAAGTGTGTTTAGTGACCAGATTCTAAATGATAATAAGGTTCTTTCCCTTACCTTCCTCTTTGCTTTCACTATCCCCTCTTCTGCATTATTAAAATATTTCAATCATATTTGTGATCGTACTAATAGTTTGTACCATTCTAGTAAGATATTCTTCATCTACATATCGACAAACTTAAAATTACAATCGTTGGTGGCGCTAATGCAATTGTTTGGGTAAAAAACAATCTATGGATTTCAAAAATAGTTTGTTGGTTCGTTAGTTTTTCATTCGGCCACCTGCAAATATAAGTTTGTACTATACCGGTACGTCATTTTCGTTTTTTTTTTAAATTTTCGCATTGACGTAAACTGTAGGATTTTGAATTTATCGTTCCTCATTTTAAATACACGCCGTAGGACTTTGAGTTTCGTGTTACTAAAGTTATAATGATTTTCCATTGCCTGTTCATATGTTTGCCACAGTCGGTACGTGAAGAACAACGAGATTTTATTCCGAAACGCATATTACTAGTTGTTACTATGACATAATATACAAGACACGTCATATTCATACAAATCTTATGAAAAATGTAGCAGAACTAGTAACGTCTTGTATTCCGTTTCACCTGCGTATGAAAAGGATAGCCTTTCAAAGAATATGTGTGTACGGATGAGATAGCTATATGAACGTCCCACACTACTGTTATAATCGGGTATTGCGCTACTAGCTCTGGTTTTCTTTCACACACCTATGTATTTCTGCATTCACTATCTCACACCGTTTACGTGAACCTTTAAACCTTGCGAATAATTGTATTTATTGAATTGAAATAATAAGTGATTTGTGGGTAATTATGAATGGAAAGAAACTCCATGAGAAATGTTTTTTTACTCCCGAATGATTTTTACACCTCTCAAGACATTTTTTCTCAGAAAGGAGCCTACAGCGACGCGTTTGTGGCAGCTGGTGACAGCTTGTCTGTTGAACGAAGGTTTGTGTGAAACTAAACGTAGTAAATCTCAGGTATGTCTCGCGGACTCGGTTTAGTGCATCCACACGCGTTGTCTCAGTAACGTAGCTACATAATTTAATTTATGGTTGTTACCCGTGAAAAATCTAACTTGACATGCTAAGATAAAAACTGTCAAATTTTGTTTTTACAGAATCAAAAATATTACTTGCTTTAATGCAACTTATTTTACATTGGTTTCTTTTTTAAAAATAATCTGCAAAAATAAAGTACATGGACGAACATTTCAAATCTGGTAAAATATATTACAGGTAGGTAGGTATATGTTTATTTTTATGGATTGTCTGAATTTGAAAAGTTTTATTTATTTTATAATACCTACATCAGTTCCAATTTTGAAAATGTTACAACCGTGCGCACGCACAAGAAAACATTGTGAAATTATTTTGTGTTTTGATTTATTCTCTGTGATGAATCATTCCTTTCAACCTATTTGTTCGTATTCCTTTTAGCCTCTTTTTCAACGTTTGTTAATAATTTATCAATGTACGGCTTACTATAATAATACTCATTATTATTGGAATAGTTTCCAGTTTGGTAATTTTACATATGGTATATTTTAAAATAATAGTCTTTACACTCCAAAAACATCCGTTTTCAGTTAAATCAACGTAAAGAGTTTAAAAAGAAGTTAATAAAATTTTGGCTATACAAATATTTTTTACTGTTTTTATACAAAGATTAATCATATTTAATATTTAGAGTGCGAACTATTTCATAACTTGTCCTGTTAAATAATCTAGTACACAATAACCCAGTTTCAAACTTAGAGTATTTTATGTTTATGGTTTTAAACTAACTATTAAATACGCTTCGTTTAAATTCGTTTGTAATTTGGGCAATTTTAATGTCTTTACTTCCCCTCCTAATTATGTTTTATCAGTTTTAATCCCACATACTCGTATGTATGTAAATCCAAATTTTGGTTTTGATTTTAAATTTATATTTACATTATATAATCAGATGTCTAGTGTTTTTTTTCATTAACCGATGTCAATTTTTAATTAAAAATAAAATTAACAGGATACTTCTTTATTTTACGACAGAAATATTTTCATGTAAAATTTTGAATTAAAATTAAAATTGGAATAATATTGCGAAGTTTATAAGATACAAACTTGTTGGTAATGATCGAAAACGTAATTTTGAAAATTTATTACTAAACACATATTTAAATTTTTCTATTTAAATAATTCTTATTAGAGATTTTAAGCAGGTCAGATATTTGTTCAAACCTAACTGCGCAGTCTGGTTCGTTGCTTCTGTAGATACTGTAATTCCCAAACATTTTTTTCTAAATACAAAAGAGAAACATTCCCTAGTTACGAAAATCCTGGCAATATTTGAATTCTCCATATTCCCATCGAAAAATGCTGAAATTGGTGTTTTCGCAATGACGGGGACCTTAGCTTGCAGATGAACCCGCGACGCATGTTTTTGAATCTTTTAAATTCTGGTGAAATTCTATTATTCTTTTACAATTCAAAGCTATAGCTTAGTTCCACCTATTTTATTTTTTATTGACTTGTCCTCACCCTTTGCTTTACTTTATAGCATTATGCACTATGCGAATATGAGAGTAAAATTATAACGATTCCATACGAAGGCCCAAGCAATTCAAATAACGTATCGTCAGTACTTATATTTATACTGACTTAAAACATAGATTGATTATGTAATGTGTTTATTATCGAATTTAAAAATAAATACCTATTATTATTAGCCTCAAATGAAATGATGACACAGATGGGTGGGTCATTTAAAAAAAAATAGCATGGCTTAGACCCCTTTCAAATAAATAAATGAATCATTAACAAATAACAGAAAAACACACATCTATATAGAAGCAAACGTCAAAATAACACTTCAAAATCTCGAGTTATTTCTTCATACTGAAAAGTGTATATTATGTTGTTCACCTGAAAAGTTTATTACATTTTTCTGTATTTTTACATTTGGAAACTGATACTCGTAGGCTGATGTAAGCGTTATTAATACAATTAAGAAAGGGACGCTTGGATGGTTTGGACACGAAGAGCGGATGAACGAGGAAAGGAGTGTAAGGAAAATATATAGCACAAAAGTGAATTGTAAAAGAAGTCGGGGATTCTCGAGGAAGAAATGGCACGATCAAATCAACCTCAAATACTTATGTCGGGTCATGTCAAGGGTCAGAATAATAGAAGAGTATGTATCATACGAATCATGAATTTGAATTAAACAAGGAGTGTGTGCCAAACTTTCTTCTTCTCTGCCTACTCCTGCAGTGAAAGGGGGTGATGTTTAGTTGGTTGGTTTTTCGTATCTTTAAATTTATTGGAAATTCTGAAAAGTGCAATTCTCCTCTGAGGGGAAATTAATCAGAATTTTTTAGAGATACTTCATTACTGGTATTTTGACCTACATAGAAAAAACAATAGGCGGTAAAAAACATAAGCGTGAAGTAAACATGACTTACAATATTAAGAAACCGAGTTTTTAGTGGTACATAAAAAATGCACATTTTTTTGCACAGAATACAATAAATACTGAAATAGTTTTAAGAATATCATGAAATGAAGATGTAAAGGACTCAGAGGACATATATCTTTTGAATATCATAGCTAACAGAAAAAAAAACGTTCTTAGTATTGCAGCATGATTAAATTGAAATATTGTGAAATCATTTAATTAGTATTCAGAGTTTTTTACAGATTGCTCATACTTGAGTGAGAATAATTTAATGATTATAAAAACTCAGTCAAAATATACATGAAAACTTCTGTTATTATTATTATTTTGAATTATTCGTCCAAAAGAATATTATATCTGTGTTTTTAACTGTCTTTTAAAATGTGAGATAATTGACAAATATTACGTTTGATTCATAAATATATGTAGACGATCGAACATGAGAAAAATTCTAACCATTGTATGAGCTAGGTTTGAAAGAAATGAAATACCAGCACATGTAAAACATCAATTTCCACACGTAGCATGCCTTTAATGCCGCTTTGATAGCAATACAAAATAAATATTGGAAAGGTTGAGGTATTAAAGTGGATAGTTAATTAGTAGTATGTTACTACATAGTACCTTTACAATATCCTAGTAGCTATCATTATGGTATTGGAACAGATAAGGTGTAACCACGTTACGTGATGGTGCGAGGAAACATGGATTACCTGCTGATTTGTTCCTTGATATTTTAACCCCCATACTCGATATGTAGACACGAAATGAGGTAGAGTAGGGTAGTTTCAACACTGATATTTCCTGACAAACAAAATGATATCCGCGTTTCATGAAAGTCCTTGAAAGGGCTCTCATTTATCGATTGATCAATCAAGTGTCGATATTTGGAAACCCTTTAAAATATTTTTCATAGTAAACGATAGAAAAAGTTTTGTTTCCTCGTATTGTTTTTAACCATTTAGGATAAGTCGGCTAAATCATAAGATTTATTTTAAAACCGCTATAAAGTTTTTTCAAAGTAGCTACTGGAAAAGGGAAAAAAACCATTTCATTCGTATTGATTTTCAATCGAATAGAATGTTTCACAAAGCGTTGGCTCCCCACCCAAGCATCGTGGATATAATTTCTGCTCGCTAAGTCGTCCATCATTGCACAAAAAGTCGCTAACAATGATGGTAGTAGGAAAAAATATTTTTAGGTTATTCGTAACCTTAAATGTTTGCCAGCAAATAAAAAAATGTCCAAGAAGCGAAGTTAGCAGTCCATAATGGAGTGCTTATACCAATCTTGATGTATGGCAGTGAGGCATGGAACTGGCGGAGGAAGGATGAAAGTAGACTGAATGCTGCGGAAATAAGATCCCTGAGGCGTATGTGCGGTAAAACCATGTATGACCGTGATAAAAATGTGGATATCCGGAAAGAATGAGGTAAGAAAGAGACGCTCAGAGGGCTTGTGCATGTAGAGCGAATAAACAAAGAAAGGAGTGCGAAAAGAATATATGATGTGAAAGTAAATGGAAGAAGAAGTCGGGGACGTCCGAGGAAGACATGGGACGATAAAGTGAATCAAATACTTGAATCAGGCCATGTGAAGAGTCAGAATAACAGAAGAGTATGTATGAGACAATGTATGCACGAGAATGAAGCAAAGAGTGTGTTCCGAGACAGAGTTGCATGGCGGTCCATCCTCTCTGCCTACACCTTCGGGGAAACGGCGTGATAGTTCGTTAGTTGAAATGTTTGTTTGTTTTAAAGTTTAAAGCGACATGTCAATGGGCTATGTGTTTTAAATAACTATGTATTTATTACACATTTCTACGGTTTCAAAGCTTTAAGATATAGAATACAACTGCATCCACCCAATTCAAAAATCACATTTTAAAACTTTAACATTAAGTGGTAATTGATACATATAGGTATTTTAATTAAACTGTGTCCTCGTTGCTCCTCACTGCAGCCCGGAACAAGTCTAACTACTCTGTTTTACTCTAACGAATCCATTAATCTCCCTCTGGATTATCATTTGATTAAGAACCTCTACTTTATTCACACCATCTGTCCAGAGTATTTTAAGGATGCACAGATAGAGCACACTCCGAAATCATTATATGAAGCATTGCCTAAGCGCTTTGTACGCCATCACATATTAATTACACTGTATGCCAACCAGTTAAACTTATCGCGGGCAGAATATAACCATGACAGTTAGTTGAATAATTATTTTGACGGAGCTTGGTTACTGCCTATTACGAAATTTGCTTTGTGCAAGAAATCTGTTTTAGTTTGTGTGTGTAGCGAGGTGGAGTGCGTCTGGCAACCCTTAACGCGGATTCTATTGATAGATCGATGGCCGCTCTTGCAGTCTGATTGTTTGATAACACTCACACATCTATATCTCTTACACAAACAGGGACACATTGTGTGATCATCAGAACACATACATGCGGGCTTCTCTTTAGACTTACAAATAACCCTCACCTGTAGCCTGTAGGGATAGACGCTGCCAAAGGATGAGGTCTTGCGGATTGCATACGCTAACAAAGATCACTAATACATTAGTACAATGCATAAGACAAATATCTTTAATCAGGGTTTAACTATTGATGCTTTACTTCGGAAAACTTTTTTTACATTTTCGGATATTTCGCATCATAAACAATTTCTTTCAACCCTTGAGAAGCTGTTATTATACTCGTATAACCCGTAGAAGAAAATATATACCATTTTCCCGTAACAAGATTGCTCTCAAAATGTATTTTAAATCTCTGAAGACATTTGTGACTCTTCGCTAAAAACTTATGTTCCTAAATTAATAATTCTCCATCGGCTCCCCTTTCTTATCTTATCCCTTTATCATCAGGGTAATCTACAGGCCATAGAACTACACTCGTACCAGTCACATGGGTATCGCAGCCTTTCTCAACCACGTCTTCATTAAGTTATCAGTTGGCTAGTGTAACGTGACGAATATAATGTGTAAGTAAGTTCTTGGAGGTTAGTAAATGTTGAAGTTTAATTTGCCTATATTCTGTTTTGCGGTCTTTTTGTAGTCTGTTCTGATATTTACCTTATTTCTATTTTTTATTTCCTCTGCATTGTTAATCTATTATGTTTCTCTTTGTATTGGATTGATCTCATGACGTGCAGATAATCTGTATATGAATTTGGTACCAGCTCACTTGCAGCTACGGCCGGTACCAGAGGTGGAGGAGAAGAATTATCGTCAACCCTGCTAATGATGATAAAGACGTATCGATACATGATACATGCACGACAATACATACACAAATACAAGATGACAACCACAAGTAAATACCAATATAGATTGATACCTATATCAGACAATAGACATACAGACCAATACAGACGATTGGAAGACACCCAGCACCCAGACACCCTTAGAGAGATTACATCGGTAGCAACGCACAGTGGGTAGGTAGGGTACAGGCGACTAGGTTTAGTCTTCCGTGGCTTCTCCATATAAGGGCGGGCTCCTCTGGCAAGCCTTGTAAGGGTCGCCGTTGGGGCGCCTCGAGCTGCTATATATATGGGGGCTCTTGGCACTCGCCACTAGATCAGCACTAGCGACCGACAGCGTCGTTTGTTTCATCAGGTCAGTTCTCATATCGATTTTCGATCATCGATCTATTACCATCACCACCGCCATCTTTCGAATTTTGGAATCTGTGCTCTCTTCTTGATTTTTGAATTGATTCAGTGTTGCTATCACAATATTCTCTCTTCAGTGGTTTCTGGTATAACAATCTCAAGTGCTTTACTTATATTTGATGTGTGGAGAAGGCGTTGTGAAATTGTGAGTTTTGTAACATATTTCTACACATTTGCGGCGTAGCTGGATCACACGTGTACACGTAACCTATCGGGATCAAAAGGAATCTTTTTCGCATTGATCAAAAAAAAAAACCGCAAAGTGAAATCTCAAAATATTGTGAATAAACGTTCCTATTCAAAGTTATTAATTAAACGCACACGTAACAGTAATTATCGGGTTTCAATTGAAAATTATTGTGTCTGATGTAAATGTAATCGATCTACGTAAAATATGAACAAATACAAAAAAATGCAATCCGTTTTTGAAAGATAAATAAAAAAAACTTTTAATATTTGTTTTAAAAGAATCGATTGATTGGAAATCATTTGCCCGTGATTTATTTTGAATTTGACCAGCTTCGATATTTTCGTTCTAGGAAACGGCCCGGGCTACGTAGGTAGTTAGCTATTTCGAAAATCGGTTTTCCGAATTTGGTTGATCGTATAACCCTTTGACATTCCGTTTTTTTGTGAAAGCGTTTCCCGAAACGTTTGAAATGATACCTTCTCGTTTATTGATTGGCGGCTCTAATTTAATTGATTGATCCACCCGGAAACGACGTAATTAAATGTTAGCTTCCTCCGATATAATTTTATATTTGTTGAGCTTTCCGTTACAGGCTGCTGAATTTGTTCTGAATGTTGTTATACCTGGAAAAAATAAGCGATTAATTATTATTATTTTAACAGACGTAACGAAGAAAAGTCCACTGGAAACTCCTTTTTATTTGTAAAATAAACAACGGTCTTTAATGGTTCGTGTAATAATATTTCTTTTACGTAACATTTTAATGAAGTTGATTAATTAATTTTACAAAGAGTAATTATTTATATTTTTCTGGCGTAGGAAATGATTTATTGGAACAAACGAAAATAATTTCTATCGCCTCTAGTATTGGGGCAATGATTGACTGATTGAGTGGATATTTTAGTTTTTTTTTACAAATAATAATTGTAATAATGCAAGTCAAAATTCATACATAAGATGATTTATTTCTGAATTTGTACGCATGCATATCCGAACCAAACTAGAGGCATTTTAATTAAGCCTATGTATTCACGAAATAAAGGTTCCATTAAAAAAAGTGATCTCTTAGAAAAAAGAAAATCTTAAACATTAAATGCACAAAGAAATTTCACACAGAAAATATTAATAATCTTTCGACCAAAAAACGGATGCATAAATGATTGTTTAGAACATTACAGTTGTAATATCGTTAAGCCGTTCGCCATTTCAAAATGCACGTGCAATTAAATACTGAATAATAGGACCATACAGATATGTGGTGTGTATTTTTGCATCGAATGCAAATGCACTTGTTGCAGAATGTCTCTCTCGAGGGAATGCAAAAAAATCACACTTGGATGCACCATGATGCATGTCTTCCATGTACCTCAGGGTTGTCACTACGCTGCAATGGATAATTATAAAAACCATGGCATTTAAAAAATGGGATTTTTTATAGATTGGTAAATTTTGAAGGGATAATCTACTATTTATTTATATACAGTATGATAATGGCCTTAAACGCCAAAACAGCTGTCACTAAAAACAAAAAACTTAAAATAGCAGAACTCAATAATAATAATATAAAATTTAATTTAATTGAATTCTTAAAAAAAAAAAAATGGAATTCTACAAATTGAACACAAAAACTTTAAATAAATTGAAGGTGGCTGATATAGCCACCCTTGTGATCTTATATAAACGACTAAAACTTAAAACATCGGATAATCTACAGTTGAATAAATAAAGAGTCACTAAAACGTCTACCCGATAATTTATTTAAGGAGTTAAGAGGATTTTTTTGAATCAATTATTATAATGTAGTTTTAATTAAAAATCTGACTGCTACAAAGTAAAGTCGCAAAAGGGATGCTCGACGGCTGTATAAGGTGATTAGAGGAATTTATTATAAGATTGTTTTTTTCTTAGACGAACAGGAACAAATTACGGGCGGGGAGTTATAAATATTTTTTTGTATGTTACGTATTATATATAGAGTTCTCCGTGTAATTAGATTTTACTCAAGCGTTTTTCTCAGAGTCAAGCGACAACCCTGACCGGATACCAGAGTAAAAGATGTGTTGGCCAACGCGATGCAATTCATCAGCTCGTAGTAACTCTACTCCCATTGTTGGGCGGCTCGCTGTCTAGAGACGACACTCCTAACGCGACAAGTGAAAATAAGAAACCCAAGTAAAGTCGTATCGGTTGAACTAGAAAAGGTTAAATCGTCGAAGTGATTTTTTTCGGTAAGCTTAACGTTTTTTTTGTGAGTAGCATTGAAAATAATATTATTGACTGTCGAAATTCGCAGAAATTGAATGTAAGTTTTTTTGAGTATACGATCAAATAACAAATTGGATTTTTTGCCGTTGAATGGGAGAGATTATTATTAGATCACTTATATTTTATGAATAACAAGGTTTTTCCGAGAGATTGGCACATCAAATGAAAATTTAAAGACGTCTTCTTTCGATGCGTACTTTTATAAGATGAAACGTAACGTTTTTTTTGTTATTTCGAAATATCAAGCCACCACACATAAAGTAAGCGCAGGAAATCTAAATAAAAGAAAAACGGAAGTGCTTGATTTTTAAAGATGTTTAACGTTTTATTTCAGTGAGCGGAAGTCAGTAAGAGCAAGCAGCCAGCATGTGCGACGATGAGGCGGGAGCGCTCGTAGTGGACAATGGATCCGGAATGTGCAAGGCTGGCTTTGCTGGAGACGATGCTCCCAGGGCCGTGTTCCCCTCCATCGTGGGCAGGCCCCGGCACCAGGGCGTCATGGTGGGCATGGGGCAGAAGGACTCCTACGTAGGAGACGAGGCCCAGTCCAAGAGGGGTATCCTCACCCTGAAATATCCCATCGAGCACGGCATCATCACCAACTGGGATGACATGGAGAAGATCTGGCATCACACCTTCTACAACGAACTCCGAGTGGCTCCGGAAGAACATCCCATCCTCCTGACTGAAGCTCCGCTGAATCCCAAGGCCAACAGAGAGAAGATGACTCAAATCATGTTTGAGACCTTCAACTGCCCGGCTATGTACGTAGCCATCCAGGCCGTGCTGTCTCTGTACGCTTCCGGTCGTACCACCGGTATCGTGCTGGACTCCGGAGATGGTGTTTCTCACACAGTGCCCATCTATGAAGGCTACGCTCTTCCCCACGCCATCCTCCGTCTGGATCTTGCCGGTCGCGACTTGACAGACTACCTCATGAAGATCCTCACGGAGAGAGGATACTCCTTCACCACCACCGCTGAGCGAGAAATCGTCAGAGACATCAAGGAGAAGCTGTGCTACGTCGCCCTGGACTTCGAGCAGGAGATGGCTACCGCGGCCGCTTCCACCTCTCTGGAGAAGTCCTACGAGTTGCCCGATGGACAGGTCATCACCATCGGCAACGAGAGGTTCCGCTGCCCCGAAGCCTTGTTCCAGCCCTCGTTCTTGGGGATGGAATCCTGCGGCATCCACGAGACCGTGTACAACTCCATCATGAAGTGCGACGTCGACATCCGCAAGGACCTGTACGCCAACAGCGTACTGTCAGGCGGAACCACCATGTATCCCGGTAAGCTTTTTTATTCTGTCAATGCAATAGAAACGTTTAATCACTTGACAGTTAGCACTTCCATTCATTTAACTCTTATTGCAGATTCTATTCTATTCTCTCGACGAACATATTTAATTTGTTCTCTTCAACATTTTGAACAAGTAGTTTCCCTTTTTGCAGGTATTGCCGATAGGATGCAGAAGGAGATCACCGCGCTCGCCCCATCAACCATCAAGATCAAGATCATCGCTCCTCCCGAGAGGAAGTACTCCGTCTGGATCGGCGGCTCCATCCTCGCCTCCCTGTCCACCTTCCAGCAGATGTGGATCTCCAAGCAGGAGTACGACGAGTCCGGCCCAGGAATCGTCCACCGCAAGTGCTTCTAAGCCCGCCTCATCAATCTTCACTATCTTACACACACTCCTCTCTGAAATATTACGCTTCAAAGTTTGTTCGAAGATTCGGAAAAGAATCTTTGCAAGTTTCACGTGATCGAACTCCCAATTTGTTTGCTTTACTTTTGATAGTTTTGAATCTTTGAAACTATTCTTCAGTTTTTATTTGAGTAAACAAATGTAAAATAATTTTAAAACCAAATATGAACTAAGATAGTTACAAGATTTTAAAAATAAGCAAGCTTTTTAATAATTTACGAATCTAAATTGATACGTCTAAGATGAGCTCTCAGATTTTATTTTGTTAAATCGATTAACTTATTTTGTCAAACTTAAGAAAGGGTTTGGATTGCGATACTTTGAGGATTCTAAGATCGCGATGAATAGTTTTTAAACGGATTTCCATAACAACGGTTTTCTAGTTTTAAAAAGCTTTCGTAATTTTGAATACGCGAGATGTTCTGTATATTGTGTCAATATTAATAATCAGAGATCAGCTTTAGCTACACGTTGAAGAGCCGAGGGTGTGTTAACCAAAGAAATCATCAAAACAGCTTTTAAGATAATCATTTCTACGTAGAATCTTAAGATTCCGTCATCGTTACAGCTTTTATGGCATTTAGCCGATGTTGTTGTATAAAGCCGCTCAATTAGTTATAATTTTTATACCTTTATCGTCTGTTTGAAGACATTTTGAATTTGAATCGCTTCTGCATCTTAGAACTTCACGTTGTAAAACGCTCACCGTCATTTTAATATAATGTTTCGAATGTAATCTTTTTATACTAATGTAAATACAGTCTTTTTTACCTTTTGCCATTTTACGTTTGATTGCAAAACTGCGCTGGGGACGACGCTGCTATTTTGTTTCTCTTTTGTTTATTATTATTTTATTTGTGTATTTTGTTATTTTAAAGTGAGAAATAAAACACTTTATGTCCATTATTTTTTCTATCATTTTTGTTAAATAAATCGTTAATTCGACTAACCAATCTTTTACTTTTGAGGTATTTAAAAAAAGCCAATTCGGCATAATTACCCAAAGATATCACATTGCAAAAGAGTTTCTTCTAACTCTAGCACTAATGATGATTAATTAACTGCAGGAATAATTCTTCACTTCGTTTTATAGATCAATAAAACTAGAATTTTATCACATCACAAGCTTTACTACTCGGCTTCTTCCGAGATTCCAACTTTATTTTCAGAAAATCTTTTTTTCTTTTTGAAAATCATCGTCTAGTGTTATTTTTGACACTAACATAGATATTTAAAACCTCTATTCTTTACCTATCTATAGAACAAAAAATATTTGTGTTGGAATATTTAAACAGAGAAGGCTGCGCAAATCTCACAACACCGGAACTCACTGTTCAAGAGTTTTTGCCATTTCATCCAAATAAATTATCCTTTTTATAGTTAAGATTCTACAAACTACAGCATAAATATCTTGGTACAAAGCTAAGCTTCTTGATTTGCTTAGTCAAAGTTTCATGTGACGTGATCATAGGTCAATATTTAATTAAGATAAAATCATTTCATTCTGTTATCATCTCAAGAAAATAGTTAATATTTGCGCCAAATTACTGTTCCCGTCATTTTAAAAATAATTAGAATTACAGATTTATTTGATTATTTGTGTACAAGATTCTTACAAGAAAGGCATAAAACAGAGTGAAATGTTCATAAAAATGCCCTTTTTACACTTACATATTAACATTAGAACCCCAATAACGTTATTACATTGAATTTGAACCTTTGAGATCTGTAAATAGTATTTCAAATCGTACCAAGAAACATTTCTTCACTGAATGAAAACAAAACTCTTTGTTCTGCAAAAAGTGGTAGCATTAAGTAGGTACCTACATATTTTTTTTTAAATCTGAAGATATCTGATAAGATCTGATCTAAAAGGATTAATTCAATTAAGTAATCACTTTGTAATACACTAGGGATTATAACATCCTTTAAAAAATTATATCCTCCAGCGGATTTATTCCAGTACGAATACATTATAAGGCTCGAGAAGTAACTATCTACAAACAAAGGCTCGGTTCAATTGTTAATTACTTCCGGCAAAATGGCGGACCAGACATGGCCGCAATAGGGAGGTAAACAAAATGAATTGCAAACAAAACAGCAGTTGAATACAAATTCTATCGGATAGTCCAGAACCCTCGGGAAATATGCGGCTGGTTAAGTTGCAGAACATTTTTTTTTGCAGAATTTTGTTTTTGAATTAAGAGGCCGTTTGGGAATATGGCGGGTTGTTTCAATCAGCCAAGAACTAAAAGAGATGTAAGTGAAAAATATCTACCCTTAAAATAGGAGGAAAAATAATGTGGATCTATTTATTATCTCAATTTAAAAGCAAAAAATCTGTGTGTCTTTCTGGTGGAATATCTGCGCAGTCTATTTAAATTTGTATCTAGATGTCTACTTAAGCCTCAGCACTCAAAATTGGCCCTAAACGTCACTTTTTAGCTTTCTAATTCAAGCAATACTACAAATGATTCATCTGAATAGTTATGAAAATATCTAAGGTTTCCAGTGAATGAAAATTGTCAACTGAAATATTTTTAATTCTATGAAAAACGTACCAAAATATCAGTAAAATAAGCAGTTTGATAACCAGGGAAGGCATTTTTTTTACGTTTTACCTAAAATTCTAGTATGCATTTAAAATAGAATTTAAAGGATTTCTGTTTTAAAATTGTATTCACTGGAAACATTAGATATCTATCTTACTACCTGTATATAATTAACAGTTAAATTATTTGTAGTATTGCTTGTATCAGAAAGCCAAAAAGTGTTTATTTTTGGGTGCTGACCCTTAAGTAACTGGGTACTCTTTCTAATGAAGAGTTTATATATTATAATAAGCGGGATCGGCTAACGGTTTTGCAGAAATTCATATTCTTACCAATTGCAGGAAATATATAACATTTTAACTTAAAAATACTAACGTTCCTCCTCTCCATCACTATCTCCTTCCCCTCCGCACTCCTTCAAACCTCACAACATACCTCAACTGGTGATGCCATAGTTCCACTGACTCCGCATATTTTCGAATACTATGTGGCTAAAAAAAAAAAACATTTAAAATAGTGGTTATATAAGGTATGTTTAAATGATTTTTTTAAACGTTCAATTGGTTATTCATCCAAAATTAATAACAGATCGATTTTGAAAAACGATTAAAAACCAGCAGTACAAAACGCCTCTGACGTCATTTAATATCGTTCATCTCTTAACCTTTGTGACGTCATCGGATTTTAAAAAGTGAACATTTTGATTCGGGCAGGTTTTTTCAAAACAAAAAAAAACATACTTAAAAAAAATCAGAACATGATTGGAGTTCCCCATTCCTTGGGCCTAAGAAAATTACCCAATAATGATAGTGCTATTATCCCAACGACTTTGTCACTGGGTACTTCTGTGCAGACTCTTAACAAAATAAAAATATATATATTCATTTCATTTCATTCGGTTAGCCTGCATTTCAGCTTTCACTGTCCATTGCTACAAACACTTCCTGGCTAATGTCCGCTATTAGTCCAATGTTCCGAGTGACAATTAAAAGTGCATTTAGCCCTGGAAGGGATAAAATCATCAAGACAAAAAAACAGCAAATATTTGCAGACCAGGTAGACTTCATCATTATAATTGCTGGTTGTTTATTTCTATTGACCAGGTATGTTATTTTTAATTATGGCAGATCAAATAATGGAATGAGACATTACCTCCGTGTAAGTATTATTTACGCTGAAAACGCGAATTTATCAGTTGCTGGAAAACAATATTTTTTTGTCGTAATTATGATTTGACAAATGACGACCTCCGTGGTCGAGCGGTCAAGATGCTCGGATTTGGATTCAGAGTTCGCGGGTTCAAATCAAATAAATATTATTTATTTGATCTGTATTGTTTGCGCATAATTAACATACTATTCATTTTTCATTATTTCACAACAAAACATGCATCCTTTTATGTTTGTGAATTTTGAAGATAACGAGAACAAGGAAGAAAAGAGGCTCTATTACCATTCCTGTATTATTTTGAGGACTTCATGTATTTTTTATTCTCATTAAAATTATATGCGAAAAAAAGCTTTTTTCTCTTTTGGTAATAATATTTTTTATCCATAATTATAAACAAACACCCTTCGAGACCTATCCAATGTTCAGACGAACATGGCATAACTTATAAACTACAAGAGCAGAGAAAAAACAAACAAAATCAAAAATAATAATTTCAACGTCGGTCTGAAAGGGACAAATTATACCTAAGTAAAAATCGGTGCAACCGTACGTAAAAAGGTTTTGAGGAGATAATAAAAACATCGAGTAACAAATTTTTCATAAACATGCTGGAATATTTTATTGTTATTAATCGTTTTTTTTCTTCTTTATTCAGTTGTAAAATTGACAATAGTCAATTAAAAAATAAAAATAAATAAATATACAATATCTATCCATAGACATTAAATAATTCATTTCATAATTCATCTAAGTATCTATCTACTTAATTTAGCCGAGTGAACAACTGTCAAAATATCTCCGAAATATATTTTTTAATTTTTGTGAGTTTTTGTGATAAATAACAGTAAATTACAGTAATAATTAATCTCATCATGATTCACAAGTAAATTTAATATTAACTGTTACATTTTCAGGTACACAATATTTTTTTTATCTCCTTGACTCTTTTATTTGACAATACGATCATCATTTGAATCTCTGCTTCAAGTAGTGCAAAGTTAAAAGTGATTTTTCAAAGCAATCGAGTGATATGAAATCATCGACTTTTATTTTTTATTGTGATTTATTAAACATACATAAAAATAATAATAATAACAAATAAAAAAGTGATATTTTTTGTATATAACCCCATCTATCGATTTATTACAAGCTTTTAATAGTCGACTATTGAGCCCGGTTATCTCAAAATAGATTTCGTTGATAGAAGTCACCCTTGTTCATAAATGAATATAAGAAAACGTTAAATAATTCAAATATCAATAAAAAAAAATCATAAATAGATTTAAAAAATACCACCCAAAAGTGAAACCTTAATAGAACAAAAATTTGAAAGTTTAAAAGAACAATAAGCAACAATTCAAATATTAATAAAAAAATCATAAATGAATATAAAAAATGCCACCAAAAAGTGAAACCTGAATAGAACAAAAATTGAAAGTTTAAAAGAACAATAAACGACAGGATAGAAGACCATCAACTAAAAAAAATCCTAATATATTATTTTTATAAATTATTTTTGGACTTTGAGAAAGAAATCCAAGACTTAATCAAGGACGTGAAATTTCGCTGTAGCAATCAATTTGAAAATGAACTAATAAAAATATAAGATCACAAAAAATGATCCAAAAGAAGATGCAAAATAAATTAAAACCCTGAAAATTTCTGTTAACTCTACATGCAACGAAGCTCGTTAGAGACATCGATTGAAATCCAAGGAATGACTGAAAATAAAAACGAAGAAATACCAACTCCAATTGAACTCTCGATGAAGAATTTAGAATGCAGTGATTTATTAAAACACTTCATAAAGAACCACTTTTATAATCCAACCCGATAGATGTCGTTGTATTTCTCCCACTCTTGATATAAATAACTAGTAAGTATCACCGCAAGATGGTGCTTTAGTATTATTTGCGCGTTTATTTACGGCGGTCTGTCAAATGTTTTCTGTGATAATATTTGAGTTTTTCGGTTTATCAACCACCCATTTAAGATTTATAAGATCGCCAGTGGTGGCTAATATACTCTGTTTTACCGTGCAATTAAGTTTTAGTGTGTGTAACACCGTATACTAACATAATGTGTTTTTATTCTAAGTGTCAATGGTTTTGCCAATACAGAGTTTTAAAATAATAATAACTAATATTAACCACTTGTTTGTGACCAGTTACAGTTTCGTAATATCATTTCAAACTTTTGGTCTACTTTACAGTTTGTGCGAGAAATAATTTTATGAAAATAATAATTTAAATAGGTCCTAGAATGATTAATAAAAAAAAGGCATGTATACCAAAATTTGTGTGCTTTATTTTATAAAATAATAATATAGATTCCAAAATTATAAACAATCAAAAAAGGCAAAATAATTCACTACATCAACATGCTGTAGACCTTGATCACTTTAGAGCTCCAGTCACCGGTCATCCACTAGGCCGAATACCCTTCACATTGGTAAGTGAAATTCTGCATTTATTATTTCACTGCAACAATAATGCACCTTATTTCTACTCTACTTCCAACAAATATGAAATCCCCAGTGTTTGCCTCCGACAATTGAGCTCTCATAAATGATTTTACTGTTTGTCTGTTATAAAAATATAATCATAATATTACCATGAAAAGTTTTTTTGAAGAAAAATATGACCAAGATAATTCTTTTACGACTTTAGAAGCTAAAATATGTAAATACTTGATGGATAATCCAAAAAACACTACTAGTATGCACCAAAATTTTAGAACAAAAACTTTGACCAACTTTAGATCTAGCTTAACCATTTAAGTGCAGATTTTGATGTAATCATTCTAATGGAATGCTGATTAACTTAAATAACTTCTCTTCGTACAACTTAATATAATTTGATAATCAGAATGATGAGGTTGTTGTGTATACAAAAAATAATGGTTAAAACCTAATAGTTACGGAAATTAATATTCAGGACGCAAATTGTTTGTAAATAAAGTACAACTAAGATACTGACATTCTAGCAATACACTGACACGATTGGCAAACGAATCAGCATCATGCATTGATCACATAATAATCAAATCTATAAAAACGAAATAATAGTATCGCTATACAACAATGTTCACATTCCAATCAGACATTAAAAAAATAGAAGAGATCACCCGATCACGTAGAATAATATTAATTTTTAAAATAAAAAAAAACTCAATTAAAAAAAATCATGGCAAGAACTCTTTCAAATAAATAACTAAGAGAATGCATGAAATCATTTTATAGACTTTCTTATAAAATAATTGATCAATCATCCTATGATTGTTGACAAAAAAATTCCCGCAAAATTAAACCCCTAAAACCATAAATAAATCATTAAATCATTAACTGTATTCGTAAAAGAAACGCATTACACAAAACAACTAAAGACAATTCGTACGATATAATATCATTAAATTTATATAAAATATACAAAAACACCTGCTGTAATTAGAAAGGCAAAAAAAAATATACAGAGATAAAATCAAAGACAGCAACAACAAAAATAAGCAAAATACCAAAAACAAACAGGACATAAACAAACTCTCTATTGATGGGAACATTATTGACACCTCAAAAATCCATAGATAGTCGCTGATCACATCAACAATTTTTTAATTAATGTTGGCCTAAATTTTGCTTCTCGACTACCAAATTCTGGGAGTGACCAATTTACTAAAGCAGTAGTTCAAGACGCTGATATCAATGTGAGAAGTTTCCTTCTTCAAACTGTGTCGGACGAAGACACTGCAAAGATAATTAAATCCATGAAAAACACTTCTGCCGGAATAACAACCAAAATTTTGAAAATGTTATCATTGCCTCTAGAACACACAATAAACCTAAGTATTTACCCAGGGACACTTTCCCTCAAACCTAAAACAAAGTATCGTTATTCCTGTATATATAAGGCCGGGAATAAGACTGATATCAATAATTACAAACCAATAACTCTACTGACTAGTCTATCTAAAGTTTTCGAAAAAATTATTAACACTCAGCTTGTAAAATTTATTGCCAGTCATAAACTGTTCTCAGTAAATCAATACGGGTTTTAAGAAAATAAGAGTACCCCGATGCTATCGCTGCTTACACTGAATTTAATTGTAAAAAACCTCGATAAATCAAACTTAAAAATAAAACAAACACATCACAGAATATTTTTTTAAAGTGGGCGATATGTTGTACTGCGATTTTTTTTTTCTAGAAAATAAGAATATTATACGAATGTGAATGCAAAAACATTATTCGTTAAATTTCTGATAAAAATCATTTCCTTTTTTCTTAAACTAAACTATCCTCTTAAAAACAATAATTTATCAATACATATGACTCATAATTTTTAATTTTTGAAATAAATCTTTTGACCCTTGGCTTTGACTTCTTTAGAGTTTTAGAGTTCAAAGCCACCATTGCCTAACCCCACTGAGTATATCTTCCAGTTAAGGTGCCCATGAAACCTTCTTTCTACCATCCCACCTAGTTAGTGCGAGCGTCTTTATTCTCTTTTCTAGAATCTAAACCCCAATAATCTTCATTTTATTAGTACCTAGATTCCCCTTGGCGAGGGGGAAGGAGTTTGTTTTCTTTTGGAACTGCCAAAAAATGCCGAGAATTCGTAACAAAGGCACAGTTTGTTAAATTATTCTTATATTGATTTCAGCGCTCAGATTAATTTCCCAGGTTGATAAGAGATAAGATCGGTAGATACGAGTATTTAAGGAATCCTTCGACCGGCAGTAAAACGAGATTTGTTGCTAGTGATGATGATCCAAAAAGTTTTCCCCAGCTCCGGGCGTACTACCGAAGGATTTTGTTCAAAATAATTATGTAAAATATTATCGTTCAATACAGAAAACAAAAGACTGTATTTTCTTATATCCGCGTATAACAAATATTAAGCACCCGCGGTATTATACGAGTTTTAAGACAATGGAGATATTTCATTAAGAATATCCAAATGACAAATATGTTCCGATTTTACTTGGGTGAGCATCGACATTGACGGTTTATATTGATTGATGACTACATATTTTATTCAGTCATACTTGATCCAGTTCCGGATAAAGGCCTTCATAGGATTTTTTGTACACCCTTTACGAATAAAGTTTGACGTGGGATACCACTTGTCAGGGGGGATTCGAAACTCTAAACAAAGAAGTAAAAAACATCTCTCACCTATCATGTGACACACATACGCACAAACTTAGATACATTTAAAGAAAATAACTATGTATAAGACCACGGATATTATTTTAATTTTTATGACCGACCAGTTTCGATTAGCCTAAGCATCATCAGGGTACAAAATTAAGCTAAACATAAAATACAAAGCGTGCGGTTATATATATGGTACATACAGAGGAAGATAAGAAATAAAAAAAAACAGAACGATGAGAAAACAATAGAATATCATTTGAATTATAACAAAAGAACAGAGAGAAAGAGACAGATACTATGAATTGAAAGAGGTAAAACGTCGACTGAGAAGGTGATTAAAGAATAATGAGAAATTTTATGAGTTTACGGAAAATATACCTAATGTTGGACTACTGGACAAATTTAACTGATTTTTAAGAATATTACATAAATAATATTTAGTTTCATTTTGTACTCTGATAATGCTTAGGCTAAGCGAAACTGGCCGGTCGTGGTCTTATAAAAAAATGTTTATTCGTTCCTTTAAATATGTCAAACCACACAGTGACTGCTTTCTACAAAAAAATTAACATAAATATACTTATATATTAGATAAATTTATTTAAAATTCTAGCGAAATACAATATTACAATGGTTACTTAGAAAATAACACAAATTTGTTAACTAGTTAATTTTGACACCTATCAGCACAAAACACGACCACAAAACAAAACAAAAAACACAAATCAGCTATTAACTTTTTCTGACTATGTGTTTGCACACTGCAAACACCTGAATATTCATTTATTGTGGGTTCTGCAAATGTGTTTGCACGACTTATACACCTCTATTCGCGTAAGCTGCTATCTAGCAGTGGGAAACGTACACTTTTTGAAAAATTACGTTATTTTTCTATTATTGTTATTATTCACAAGCAAATTTTTTTTTTGAAAATCAAAAGATTTGAATTGCGTCTCTAAAAGGGTGAAGTCAACTAAACTCATTGTTATACGTTGCTTATACACAATACAACACTTTACTAAGTGAACTCAAACTTCCAGAAACAAAACTTTTGAATAAATGCACTTTGGTCGTCGAGAAAATTCCCCAAAAAATATCTAAATCCAAAAATTACATTTTCTATCAATTTTTATGGCGACTATTTAATGCTTGTTTAATAAATTGTTATTATAATGCATTAATAATATTTCATTTCGCAGTATGTTTTTTTGTTGTCAGTGTATGAATTAAGGTTATCCTCCACCATAACATTACACCTTAAGCAAATGAAATATTTTCTCAAAGAATGTTTTGAGATTTTGAGCCACTTCTCAGAATCCCCGAAATGGCAACAAACTCAATATTGTTTTCAATTTTGTATGCAAACATTGGCTGTATCCAAACACGCTTATCTTATAAAGTTTGAAAAATAAACAATGCGTGTTTCAAATGAAACTATTTACGAAGATCAATAAATAAAGATGTTCTTTCGAAAGTTTAATCCACTTGCTAAGGTTGTGAGTTGTCCAATACAGAAACATTAATAAACATGAATTTTTGAAATAGATATGTTTTAAAAATACAAATATACAGTATCATTAGGATTTTATAGTGATATTTAGGAAAAAAACAATAAAATTAATTAACTATAAATAATTTCCTTCGCGAGTACGTACGACCGTATGAGTGTGAACTTTTTGTTTAAATTTGAAACTGAATCGAATTAAACTTTTCAAATCCTTCCCTTCGTAAACAATATCAATAATTTTTATGAAGTACGAAAATAGAAGAAGACACAGAAAATTAAAATATTGAGTTGCTAACTCGGAACCTCTACTCTATCCGGAAGTAACAACTCTGCCAATTGAGCCACCGAAACTATTTTGAATATTGTTACTTTTATCAATCCCATTTAAAAAAATAAATTATTATTTAAAAAAAAAAACTAAAAAGAATATTACAATTATTATTATTAACAGCCTTATAGAAAAATAATGATTCACAGGTATTGTTGTAAACCAGTCATAAATACTCCATAGATGTCGCCGTATACCACACAGAAATAACACGAAACGCTCCATAGATGTCGCCCACCACCCAGTAATAATCTCGGAGTAAGAATACATATGTAAAGAGAGCTAAATATTTTTACCCAACCTATACAAAATTTACGATAAATCAATTTCTCCGGGTTTTTACGTCGTAAACTGCGAAAGATAAAGAGACAAGACAAGTTGTCACATAATATCGCATCACTTTTCGGTATGTAAGCATGTTTTCCGTCTACCGCGTCTCCGGCGACTCCGCCCACTACGCTTTGTTATGCGACATAACTCAACGGCTTTTGAGGTTATATCCTATATTTTTGTCGATAACAAAACTGTGAAAAAGTGGTTATTCAAATAAACAAAACATTATGTCGACATGTGCTATGATTGGATTGAATTAAATGAATGAACTACACTGTTTCGCAAAGCCATCCCTCCTGTATAGTATTCCTCTGAGGTTATAATACTAAACAGAAGGTAGGATAACACATTATACAAAGCAAACAATAAAACCATTTTAATCTGCGTAGATCATAGAATTGCCCGGTTTATCCCAACTTAATGGAGATGCGTAAACCGGGAGGCTGGCTATCCCATGATTTATTCATGAATACCTAATGGTGAATGGTTTTGGGTGAGTATAACAAAAGTGACAATTACAATTATAAGCTTCATCTAGATATATTTCAAACGGTTGGTAGTATTGTTAAATGGGACGCGTGTGGGATGATGGTATTGACAATAGGTTATTGAATAATAAATGAGCAGTCGAGCTCTTTTAGTTTTATATACGTAAGAGCTAAAAGGAATAAAAAATGCTTAGTGTATTTTTTATTGAACATAATCTTTTTAGAGCTTTTCGCTCCCTCGTGATATTTATTATTGAAATTATATTATCAAAACACACAGAAAAGAAACAATTTTTTAAATTTTTTTTTACATGAATACCGCACAATAGTCTCAACTGCTCCCAACTGTCTAGAGCCAGTGAGACTATGGCATCCCCAAATTGGGTATGTTGTGAGGCTGAAGGTAGTGTGGAGGGGAAGGTTGGGAAGTACCTGGCTATTCAGATCTGGTCACCAAACACGGCTTAAGCCATTTCAAGCAACGTTTCGATTCTGAATGGTGGTCTTTCACCAGGGCGATACTTAGAGTATCTACCACTCTGGAACGTGCCGCAAATATACTTGTTATTATTTTTATATGACATTAAATAAAACAATAAACTTTGTAAAACACGATTTTTACAAAGTTTATTGTTTTATTTAATGTACAATGTCACACCCCGAAGTTTTTGCTTCCTTCGAAAAATTTTTTATATGAATTAAAATGTGTTGTGACACATATTCATTAAATAAAAGTTATTGGCGCACGCCGGGTTTGAACCCGCGACCTTTGGATTCGTAGTCGAGCGTCGTACCACTCGACCATGGAGGCCGTCAAAATATGAGTGCTACCGAAAATCAAACTCGAAATCTCCGGTTTTCCGGACGGATGCGTTAACCAATTCCGCCACCGTATCTTTTCCACGTTTTAAGAGGTAGTATACCCTTTACCTAGATGGCCCCGGTGACAAAGTGGTTAAGATCCTAACCTACGAATTGAGAGGTTTGAATCTCGGGGTGGGAAAATTTAAGACCAAAAAATTTTTTAAAACTTTTATAGACAAACATTCCCTGGTTACGAATAACCTAAAAAAAACAAAAAACTCCCACTATCGTAATAAGCGAAAAATGTTGCTTGTGCAATGTTGGACGACTTAGTTAGGAGAGGAGTTGAGCTCACGACGCCCGTGTGGGAATCCGAATCGTTTGTCCACTCAGCAACCGACGGACAATAATCACGTCATTTCTTTGCAGGGTTAGGCAGAGATGATGGAACGCCACACAACTTGGTTTTGGCACACACTTGTTGCTTCATTCACATTCATAAATCGTCTCATACATCTTATGTTATACGACTCTTGCTATGGCCCAACTCAAGTTTAATTAATATTATTCAGGGCAGTAGATACCCTCAATATCACCCTGGTGAAAGACCACCGTTCAGAATCAAAACGTTGATAATGGCTGTAGCCGTGTTTAGGGACCAGATCTGAATAGCCAGGTACTACGCTCCCAACCTCTTATTCCTCTTCCCACCCGTTCAGCCTTACCACATATCGTCGCTGGAAAGGAAAAAAGCTTAAGTGACACTTTGGTCAAAAATGAATGTAAAATGCGGTTTTGATTAGTTATTTTTGCATTAAATGCTCTGAATCTCATTCGATTTTGAAGACTTTCATGGCCATCTAAAATATAATTGACTCAAGCGACACAAGTTAAACTTTAAAAAGGTTTTTTTTCGCTTCAAGTAACTCAGGGAGAGCATTGAGTTACCTGAGTAAAGTTTTTTTTTCAAAATCTAATCAGGTACTGGAGACTTATTAATTTTATAGTATAGTTTGACGGCTTGCATGGTCGAGTGGTAAGACGCTCGACTTTGAATCCAGAGGCGTGTGCAAATAAATTTTATTTAATTAATATGCGTCATAACATATAAAAATGTTATGATATAAAATAAAATAATCAAATAGTATATTTGCGGCACGTTTCAGAGTGGTAGATACTCTAAGTATCGCCCTGGTGAAAGACCACCATTCAGAATCGAAACGTTGCTCGATTGAAATTGGTTTTAGACGTGTTTGTGACCAGAACTGAATAGCCAGATACTTCACAACCTTCCTCTTCCCCATCTTCTTCCGTTACCTTCAGCTTCATAACATACCCTAATTGGGGATGCCATAGTCTTAGTGGCTCTAGACGGTTGGGAGCAGTTGAGAATTTGCGCGGTATTCATATTATTTTTATTTTTTTTAAAACAGTAATTTCTCAAAAACATCATTGAATAAAACGACTTTCGATTCTGAATGGTGGTCTTTCACCAGGGCGATACTTAGAGTGTCTACCACTCTTGAACGTGTCGCAAATAAATTTAATATTATTTTATTTGAATGAAATGTGTTTTTGTTGAAATTTTAATACATTCTAAGGTGTATTAACTTTTATCATAGATGCAAACAGAATGAAACCAGAAATATCAGTTTTCGCATAAAACTTAATTTAATTTTAGATTAAACGTTTTCCGCGGTTTAATGGCTTCACTGAATGTGCTGTAAATCATTTTGAGTTTCCATTGTTTCCTTGTTTACATAATAAAATTTACAAACCGAAAATAGGAAGAATGGCTCTTAGAATAGCCCAGTGTTTTCTGAATTTTGTTACACTTTTGATCTCGAACGTTTGCATTGTTCCCGAGTCTAATGATTTGGGAGTGTATTTATTTTGAATATAATTTAATTGAGATAATAACTTTGTATAAGACAGATAACCACAGATTTTTTTAAATTTTTATGACCGACTGGTTTCGCTTAGCCTAAGCATCATTTAGGTAAAAAAATAAACTAAATATTATATAATAATATGTCATATTCTTAATAATCAGTTAAATTTGTCCAGTAGTCCAATATAAGGTATACTCGTATTTCCCGTTAACTCATAAAATTTCTCATTATTCTTTTATCACCTTCTCAGTTGACGTTTTGCATCTTTCATTTCATATTATCTGTCTCTTTCTCTCTGTTCCTTTTCTATAATTTAAATGTTATTCTATTGTTTTCTCTCTTTTCTCTTATTTTATTTTTATATTGTGTTCTCAAAAATAATATATGATGCGAAAGTGAATGGAAGAAGAAGTCGGGGACGTCCGAGGAAGACATGGCGCGATAAAATTAATCAAATACTTGAATCGGGCCACGTGATGAGTCAGAATAACAGAATAGTATGTATGAGACGATGTATGCATGTGAACGAAGCAAGTAGTGTGTGCCAAGACAGAGTTTTATAGCGGCTCGTCTTCTCTGCCTACCCCTGCGGGGAAACGGCGTGATGGTTAGTTAGTTAGTTAGTAAATTGTGTTTTCCTTCTTTATGTAAATACAATCACATATTTTATATTGTTTGCTTAGTTTAATTTTGTAACCTGATGATACTTATGCTAAGCAAAACCGGTTGGTCATAAAAATAAAATAAAATCTGTGGTCAAAGTTATTATTTCATTTCACAACTAACAAATGATTGCTTTCTAAGAAAATATTTTAATTATGTTCGTTTTTCTTGTTTTTTTTTTTTTTACCAAAGTGGGATCAAGATTTCCCTCTGTATATCTGTTTCATTAGAGTTAATCGGATAGAGCCTCTTTAAGGGTGTCTCAGAAGTGGCGTGCACAGAGTAATTGATCAGTGTGGGCAGTAGGAACATGGAATTAATTGATAATAGAGATAGGTACCAACAAATATCACTGGTTGCTATTGGATTCGTTCTGTAAAAGCACTGCATTAAGCACTAAAAAAGCTCACAGCATACACATTTTGTGTAGTCTAGTGAATATGGAATAATCTACTCCGACTTTGCTAATGAGTTGTGAATGATGAATATTTGGAGCAAGTGGATGAGTTTGTATATTTAGGAAGTATGTTTACGAGAGACGGAAAGGCTGATAGAAAGAAGGGTGAATGCAGGAAACTCCATTGATGGAGGATTGAACGCTGTTGGCGCAAATAAAAAAAAATGTCCGAAGAAGGGAAGCTAGCAGTCTACAATGGAGTGCTTATACCAACCCTGATTTATGGCAGTGAAGCATGGAACTGGCAGAGGAAGGATGAAAGTAGACTGAATGCTGTGGAAATTAGATTTCTGAGGCGTATGTGCGATAAAACCATGCATCACCGTATTAAAACTATAGATATCCGTAAAGAATGTAAGAATAGAATCAAGAAAGGGACGCTTAGATGGTTTGGGCATGTAGAGCGAATGAACGAAGAAAGGAGTGTGAAAAGAATATATGCTGCGAAAGCGAATGGAAGAAGAAGCCGGGGACGCCCGAGAAAGACATGGCACGAATAAGTGAATCAAATACTTGAGTCGGGCCATGTCAAGAGTCAGAATAACAGAAGAGTATGTATGAGACGATGTATTAATGTGAATGAAGGAAGCTAAGACACAGTTATATGGTGGTCCGTCCTCTCTGCCTACTTCTGCGGGGAAACGGAGTGATGGTTAGTTAGTTATATTATATTCATTGTATTTATATATTATCTACTGTAAATACTAAGTAAAAATGTTAATTAAGTTTGTCGAATAAAAAATACAGCCAATAAATTTATATTCTTTTCAATACATTTATAGCATAATATGCTCTTAACTTATGTTTAAATAAAAATAAAATAAAAACTTCCAATTGAACATAATTTTATAGTTCGTTAAATATCTTTATAGCTCTGTACATCAATATTTTTTCACTTTATTTTTAAAAGTTGGTCTTTTTCAATTCCCTCTGCGGAAGGTAATTTTTTTTTCAGAAATTCAGGTGTTGTATTGCCATTCATACTATGAAGATTAAAAATACAGTGCTGTAGTACACTGCCAGGGTGTTTTCATATATTATTATGAAAGTAAGAACTCAGTCTTGAATAGTACAAATAAACTTAATTGACTGCCGGAACAAGGCAATAGTTTGGCCCACTTTTACCGTATGCTCATTTTGAACTCCGCATGGGTTGTATAATCCGATTTGGACACAGTCTAGCAAACCAATCCCATCTCCAGACTTCATTGGACTAGAACACTTCTGTAGTCGCACGACCATCCAATTCTGGCTGAAGTCCATTGCCAGACTCCCCCTAACTCGTGCAGTTTACCTTCTACCCCTCGCCAGCCTGCTTCCCGGGTAGAAGTTGACTGTCGGGGAGTGGGTGGTAGCCGAGATAAACAAACACAATCAGAAATCTATTCGTGGGTGGTGTAGGTAACTTTACTATTTGGCTGCTTGAATAGTTTAGCTAAGTCGCAAACCATATTGAGATAAAACCACATGGTGGTACATAATTGAATCAGTTGGGCGGTTAGAGTCAGAGAGGGATAAACGGAATGCATTTTACTCAACTATTTTTGTAATATTCCAGTTGCTGTTCTATGTTTCAACCTCTTTAACTGTATGATTGGGATATTAGGTTATTTATATTGTAGGCAGAAATAATAATACTATTTTGTTAGAATCGGAAGGGTTCCTCAATGAAAAGATTGTTGTGGATAAAGCTATTACGATTCATTGTTTTTTTTATTTTTTATATAAATTTATTCCAGATCTCAGGGAGGGTGGTGCAATCCCATGAGTTCCATATAATACATAGAAAGATAAAAAAAAATACAAAGATAATAAATAAAAATAGAAAACATGATAACATACGCGTACGCTTGCTTTTATAATATACAATTTTCTATCAAAATCATTGTGAAACTTGTCTAGGTAAGACTCCTTAGAACAACAGAGTTCCATCTGACCCAGAAATACTATGCGATAATGGGCTCTCGAGAAATGTACTTTAGAGTTTATTATCCCATAACATTGCGGTGACAGATGGATTCTTGCTATTCTAAGGGATCGATTACTACTGTTTTAAAAGCATTCCTCATTTGTGAAAAAATCCTAAAGCAAATACTTCCTTGAAATATGGAAATTGGATTGAATATTATTAGGTAGGAAGGGATTTGAAAATATATTTTTTTTCAATTGACAATTTCAATTAATATCGGTTTTAAATTTTAAAAGTTCATACTCGTACGGACGTCCTAAGAAAGGAAATTATTTATAGTTATTTGTATTGTACTGTTTCAATATGAAATTTGTTATTGTTGACATACTAATAATAATACGCAAATAACCTTAAATATTTGAAACGAACTGCATTTAGTGAAGTGGATTTAAGACAAATCTATTTGGTAGGTTTTCTTGGAAGAGTGTGGTAACGTAGCACTTAAGATTTGCGTTAAGTTAGGTTCGGTTTCTGGAAACTCTTATATCCACCGTGAAAATTGTCGCAATGGTGGCGAGAGAAGAATGATTTCACGTTCTTACATTTAAAGACCTTTTTGTGAAAATTTAAATTACATGAATTATAGTATATATATTTCCATGCCCAAAACTAAGCACTTATACTCAGCAAAGAAAATGTTATTTTTTATAAATTTTCTTAAGAAATCAGAAGCATTAATGATCAAAAATATTGAAATTTGTCACTTATCCCATTCCTCTGTTCTAATTATTTTCACTGAAAATTTCATATATTAGGTATTAGTACTGGGCGTTAACTATAATTCAAAAAAACGCCAACGCCGTTATCATTGGCGATTGTTAACTGTTAAATATAACCGTTGAAAATAATGCCGACGTTGACTATTTTTTGGTAGACTACCAATGTAATACTATATTTTCTAAATTATTTAAAAGTACACAAAGCGTTCTTGAGGTGATTTTCCCACGAAAACCGCGCTATATAAGTTATCAATTTATTATTATTATCAAGTCTAGACGCTGAATTATATGAGCTAATAATGCAAATGTAAAAGTAAAATAATATATTGCATCGTATTGTCTACTAAAACTTAATTTATTTGCTTATTAGGTATTTGCACTTTGGCCGTGAAACAAAACATAAACATTAGACAACCCATTAATTGTATTCTTCAACTCACAAAAGCACATCGAATGCACGCGCGACGAGTAAAAACGCGCCAAACTAAACGAGTAGTAGATTGACATAGAACCAACTAGCAAAAATAATGAATAAAGAGCCTATTGGTTTTAATAATAATAATTCCCTGTTAAAAAATAACAGCTTGATGAAAAGACATTGGGAGATATTTAACATAACTGTTATTTTACCTGTTATTATTTTCGTCGCTTGATTCTAGGCGCTACGTATCGGCCGTTTCGGATAGGAAAGTCCACAAAGATGTCTAGTAAGAAGAAGTATAACCAAAAGATTATTCCAAACTACGCATAATATTGTGCACGACGCACATACTCTTAAAACCTTTATAAAGACTAAAATAATAGGTACATGACAATGCGATGCGTCGTTATAATATATCTAGCTGTTAGATATTTTGGTGACATTCGGACAATTATTTAACATAACAATTACATTTTAGGTGCCGTCGTTATTTTACCTAGCCATTTTTTTATTTGCTTGACTCTTGGAGCTACGTATCGCGCGTTTTGGATAGGATATTCCACGAAAATGTCTAGTAAGAAATTATAAAAAATACGCATAATGTCGTTTACGATGCATAAACTCTTACACTTTTTTGTTTACTTGGCGCTAACGCTAATACAATAGCTAGTATGGAGATTTTGTTGCATCGAATAATATTCGTATGTAGGTACTAATATTTTTATTAATATTATCTAACTGTTGGCGCAAATTTTCGTCAATAGCCTTAGACGTTGGCGGCATCTAGATGTTATTTCTAACAGCTAGATATATTTTGATAAAGTACTATCAGGTATATATCGTATTGTAGAAATTTTAAACAGAGCCGAGGAATATTTTTCCCTCTTTCTGGGTCAACTGTGCATACACGAAGAGATAATTTGTTTAATTAAAATGTTTATTTTACAAATGCTTATAGCGAAAATTTGTAGACTGTGTTTTTTGTGATTATAGGAATCTTTTATTTAAGTCCACTCGCCAAGGTTAGAGAGAGTATAACATGAAATTTAGATATGTATATTTTTTATTATGTAAGTCAAATTTTGATTCACCTAATTACGATGGAATACTTGCTTTTTATATTAGTATGTTACTATAAATGCTTCAATAGGTACTGCATATATTTTTTAATACACAATCCGATGTACTTACTACTGTTCATATTATATGTAATTATTCATAAATTATTGTATTGATGTACAGTGGACACTTCTGTATTTAAAATAATCTATTCCAATATTCCAAAGTCAACTATTGTAAATTCTGACATTTAGTAAATTTAAAAATACCTCTGCACTGTTCCCGGCTTTATGCTTTGCTTTGTAGCAATATCTCGGAAACCAATTTTATTATCGCACAAATATGCATTTTCCCCGCTCACAAACGAATATACCCCAATCGTTGACTTATTTAAAAGACGATCAATTAAATAACGTTGTAAATAATATTCTTCCAAATCTCAAATTGTTGTTCGAGTACCCTAACTGTTTACTATGTTTGTAGGTACTGTAAATAGCCCATGAGTGTATTTTGTATAAACTGCTAATGTTGTGTTCAAATTGTTGCTGAATACTGTAGTATCCACGATCGAACGTGTTTGTGTGCACTGTGCAGAGAGACAATAACGTATGCAAACTGCATACCACATCATTTGAAATTCTAATTAAGATAGAGCTGGAACAGCGTGTGAATTGGATCATTGTATTTAGAAGCCGGGGGCGTTTTACAATACCTGCTGATAAGTAATGACATTGATTTATGTATAGTAATCTTAAGTGCGCCCAGAGAAGCTTGGATGCGTAAATATGTGTTGGAAGGCAAAGCGTTAGTATCTATAAATACATGATGTCAAGTAATATTTACATCAATTTTTGTAAACGTAAAATAAAATAACCACTCCCATTAATGATAAAAAAAAATCATTTGAAGTATGCTTCTAATGAAAAAATAAATTTAAATAATCAAACAACAAGGGTGAAACAAAATACAAGACGGAGCAACAGAAGAGAGAATACAAAAAAAAGAATAAAGAGGAAGAGATCTTTATTATTTGGGATAAAGGGTATTGGAATAAAGATCCCCTCTCTCCATTATTTTACCCCCTCTTCTGGTACTCTGTCCTATATTTTGTCGCACTCTCTCTGTTTGTAACCACTGTTATCCATAGCTATTATCATACTACGGTGGTAGCGAAAGCTGATCGGTATTGGCAAGTGAAAAACGAAGTAAGTGTTTTATTTTAAATGATTTCAATGTTGCACATACCAAAATGTTACAAATTTCAATCAATTTTTTTGTTGTATTAAAAAAGAATTAACTTTGAAGCTTTTATGGTTATTATTTCTTTATTAATAATTGAAATAATATCAATAATTATTAAAAAAAAATATTGTTGTAAAAGAAATACCGGGTGAATTTTATTACTTCATCATGACACCAACGTCTATGAGTTATGCTCACCAGAAGAATCCGCACAATATTTGATTACGAGTTTCAGCTTAATAAACACTATTGTGGTGGAAAACATCACAGAACGATGTCAAATAATAAACAAAAACCACAGAATTAAGTTTAATATTTTTTTTCTAAAATCAGAATAATCGTGTGTATATTAACTTTTCTGACTATTTCTAAAGAATACAAATTGATATAGTGCCTTTTACCAGAAAGTCACCAATTACGAAGAAATACAAACAAATCTTTTCGTCATGCCTGTATTTAGGTACATAGTTTCGATTATTTTCCTATCATTTGTTAGTAAAATATTTATATTTTCCGATCACTTAAAATAATAATGATATTTTTAAAATTGTGGTTTGTACGCAAATAGGCATTTTTTTACAATAAACAAAATGTTTGATCTATACAGGGTGAATGTGTGGCAGTATTAGTAATTATAAATATATCTACACATAGGTACGCCAGCACGTTTCAGTAAGTAGTTGAGTTCTTCATTACCATCATCACAACACTACACCCCTGGGTGGGATTTGACCACCTCCACAAATATTCAATCAGCTTTAGTCCAAAAGTCCTTAGGCCTTTCCACCATGTTCCATTTCAATTCTCCCTTGGCTGCCCTTTCCACTATGATTTCAAGTAATACATGTTTTTATGGTCTTTGGGACCTGCAGAATCCTACGATGGGGGTTTAATTTTCTAGCGTAGGTTCCAACATTTTTCAGTATTTGTAATCGGTTATTTGTGCCGAACTTTTTCCTTCATTTGGGCAAGAGATCGGCTGCAGCGTAGATACGGTCGTATCATATGGCTGCACATGGAGTTTTTAACTATTGTCAATAATTATAACAGTGAACTTATATAGCGCAGTTTTGTGATATTTCACCTCAAGTGCGCTTCATACTAAATTAATTATGCTATTAAGATTAACTAACAAGAAGAAAATAATACATAATATGTATACAAAAAAACTATCTAAAATCTTGATCGTTATCATAAATCATGAGAGAAAAAGATTCATTTATGGGTATAACAGTGCATGTGTACATCAACAGATTAAAAAAAAAACAGTTTACCAGAAGCTAAGGGTAGAAAAATTTAGATGAAACATATAAATTCATTCAGTTACCTTAATAAACATAAGTATTTAATCTAATCATTAACTTTCAATGACTTTTTTACTATCCATTCGGGTGACCAGATTCGATATCTTGAGTAATTGAACAGTGATGGTATACTCCTGTAACCCACTCCTTCATTACAGCGAAAGGTTTCGGGTGTTGAAAGCAATAAACAACAGCAAAGGGAACATCTCGGCGTTGAGATGCTATCATCGGCGTTAAAATAGAATAAACCACCAAATCTAGGCTAAGTCTCGGAAATAATTAATTAGAGGGTAGAGTTAAAAGTATAATGGTGTTAATTGTAGAAGCGATGAAGTCTTTATTCTACACTAGATATACACACCGGCAGAAGTGGGTTGTGGGCGTGTCTGGTGTGCCCGAAGTAAGTTCAATTTTTCCTCACTTCTGGTAAACTTGGTCAAACTTTTTTGAATACCGAAATTCTTTCGTGAACAAATAATCGATTTCACTGACCTGCTTGGGGCTTAGTTGTCGAAAGGTCTTATGTTAATTGGCTACATCAGCTTTCTTTCATTTCAGTATAGATCTCACCCCGAGGGATTATCTGTTCATCGTCCATGTATCTATGATGAAAGCCATTCATTGTTGAACTATAAATCACATAATTATTGTCACCACTAATATGGAGAGCCCCCTCACGGCATTGTTGTTTCTTGCAATTTATTAATCCTTTAACTACGATTCATAGATTTTTACTATCATTTTTCATATTCATGATGATCCAAAACCAGTTTTTACTAGTTTATAGAAGAATTTTTGTTAATTTAAAAGAAAATTATAAATATATTCGTAAAAAGCATTAACTTTGTGGCTTGAAATTAACATTTAAATTAACTTTTTAACATCTCGCAGTGTAAACATTAGAATAAGTGAACATCTAAGATGCTTAAAAAACAATAATTTTTCAGAGTTCGCCAATCACCTCATTACTACTAATCATGATTTTAATAGAGATACAGGGGTTAAAATTCTTCACCGTTGCAATAAAGGGATAAAATTAGATAACTTAGAAGCACTAGAAATTAGAAAATCATTAAACAGTAAATGCAATATTTTAAACAATCAAATTAATTTATCTTATAGTCCTATCCTAAATATTTTTCCAATAAACCGCTCTGTTATTCCCATAATTTCATCAATTACTCCTTCTCCTTCCAACTCCTAAATATGTATATTTATCTCAGTATTTTGTATTTCAGATTAATTTAATATTGTCCTGATGATGGAAGGGTACTTCCGAAACCGGTAGACAAAATATTAAATAAAAAAGTGGTTAAAAACAAAGTATATATGTTCTATTTATGAAAATTATAAAGTTTTTAGAGGGTGCTGAAAAATTTTATTGACCTGGTTAAAAAAAGCCTAAACGACACATAAACGGAAACTGGAAATAACATTGATTTTGATCCTAATAATTAATTACTCCGGTGAAAGGGAAAGGCTAACAGGAAGAAAAAAGTTGACGTGATGATTTTTCAATTTGAAAAATTTAAATGATTCTTTCGGTTTTCAAAGTGAATTCTACAAAAGACAAAAAGGATTAATCTTTCTTTTATGTTGATAATGAAAAGACTTATTGACCTTTGGTTCCCATCAACCCAAAGTAATCATTCGGAAGTAGCAGATATCGAAGCCACAACCGGATGTTAGCGAATTATCTGTTTCCGATAAAGATGTCTTTTCCAAGACATAAAGTCTTAAACAGCGCAGGAGGCACCGCTTTGTACAACCAGTCGGTCTTTTAATTCACTAATATATTTGTGATACTTTTAAGCAGATTTTTTCTGTTGCCTTTCTCAAAAGTCTTGGATAGAAGTTATGTGAGATTTTAGATATTACTTAAATATATACTCGTATGCAATCTTTTCGAGATCTTTTTTATTGTGGGCGACCTTATAACCCTTATTATTATGTGCTCTTGTCGAGATATCAATTATTATGTGCGATCTTATGGAGATCAATGTTATTATATGCGATCTTATGAAGATATGTGTTATTATGTGCGATCATATGAAGATCAATGTTACTATGGACGATCTTATAGAGGTCTCAATTATTATGTGCGATCATATGAAGATCAATGTTACTATGGACGATCTTATAGAGGTCTCAATTATTATGTGCGATCTTATGGAGATCAATGTTATTATATGCGATCTTATGAAGATATGTGTTATTATGTGCGATATTATGAAGATCAATGTTACTATGGACGATCTTATAGAGATCTCAATTATTATGTGCGATCTTATGGAGATCAATGTTATTATATGCGATCTTATGAAGATATGTGTTATTATGTGCGATCTTATGAAGATCAATGTTACTATGGACGATCTTATAGAGATCTCAATTATTATGTGCGATCTTATGGAGATCTATGTTATTATATGCAATCTTATGGAGATCTGTGTTATTATGTGCGATGTTATGGAAATCTATGTTACTATGGGCGATCTTATAGAGATCTCAATTATTATGTGCGATCTTATGGAGATCGATGTTATTATATGCAATCTTATGGAGATCTGTGTTATTATGTGCGATGTTATGGAAATCTATGTTACTATGGGCGATCTTATAGAGATCTCAATTATTATGTGCGATCTTATGGAGATCGATGTTATTATATGCAATCTTATGGAGATCTGTGTTATTATGTGCGATCTTATGAAGATCAATGTTACTATGGACGATCTTATAGAGATCTCAATTATTATGTGCGATCTTATGGAGATCTATGTTATTATATGCAATCTTATGGAGATCTGTGTTATTATGTGCGATGTTATGGAAATCTATGTTACTATGGGCGATCTTATAGAGATCTCAATTATTATGTGCGATCTTATGGAGATCTATGATATTATGTGCGATCGTATAGAGATCTATGTTATTATATGTGATCTTATATAGATTTCAATTATTAAGTGCTATCTTATGGGGATCTGTGTTATTATGTGCGATCTTAAGGAGATCTATGTTACGATGGGCGATTTTATAGAGATCTCAATTATTATGTGCGATCTTATGGAGATCTATGATATTATGTGCGATCGTATAGAGATCTATGTTATTATATGTGGTCTTATAGAGATCTCATTACCACTCGACCATGCAGGCCGTCTTGTGTTTTATTTCATGCGATATTATCGTGATCTTATGTATTATAGGCGAACCTATGGAGATCTTAATCATTATGAAATGTTACGAATATTATTCAGGCACCCAGTTCATTTTCAAATATTGGATACCGTTGAGCCTTTGTAACGACCACATTACATGATGTAAACAAGAGCTATTTCCCGGTATCTTATTCTTGACTCTAGCTATAGATAAGGCCCCTCGCTATTTCCCGAGCCGAGAGTCAAAAGTAAGTAAGAATCCACAATTCGCAGTAAATACAGTTGATCCGGGATAAGCTTGATAAATTCGGGTGTATCGCGCCGCAAATAGTGGGCGAGTAAAAGTCCGTTTTTCTTTGTGCGAATGGTAGTGGATTTGATTGGGATCGCGTATGTTGGGATGCGTGGTCGTTCACAACTAATCTCGAACAATATATTCATAATAATCTCACCTAGACACCGGCAAGTATCACGCATTGTATCATTTGTCTTTCTCCGTCACAAACATCAACCGTCTCACATCCTCACCAAATAATAATAATAATAATTGGCTGATTTATATAGCGCCGTTTTCGTGACAGAGATATCACCTCAAGGGCGCTTTACATCATAATCAACATTATATTACAACTAAGGCTTAATATTAACATATTAAACTTAGCACATATTTATAATAGTTGTTGCCCGTGCTGTCGGACCTAGGGTAGAAAAAAAAGTGAAGTAAGTAATATTTAACTATATATATAAACTATGTATAGCACTCGGACTTAAGTGATCAAAACTCTAGTTAAGGAAATTTACGTTATTGTGGGTATGATAATTTAAAAAGACGAGTCTTTAGTTTTGCTCTGAACTCAGTTGAGCTGTCAATCTTTCGCAAATGTGAAGGGAGGTTATTCCAAGCTGTGGGGCCTGCTACGGCAAAAGCTCGCTCTCCGAAATTAGTGTTGGGATTGCGTTTAGGTACAGTGAGTCTACCTATGGCCGTTGAAGATGCTGATCGAAGAGTAACTTGTCTCGTGTTAGTATCGCTTGAAATGCACAGTTCCGACAAGTAATGTGGCGCCATGTCAAGACGCAAGTCTACTAACTAGGATACTCACTTGAAGATTCACGGCGAAACCAAGGCAGACTTCCCGTATTTTATCCAACTCTGGTTCATTGCAGGAGATAAAAATCAATAATTTACAAATAGGACAATAATTGAATACTGGAATTAATTAAGGCTCTAAGTGCCAAAAAATTAACAACTTTTTTTTTTACAGAATCGTATTTTATGATGTAAATAAAATACGATTCTTTAAAAAAAAAAACAGTTTTTATTTTTTTGGTACTTAGAGCCTTAATTAATTCCAGTATTCAATTTATGATTGACTTGAACACAAACTCACTTTAATGGAAGGTAATTACTTTTTTTCGAATAAATTTAATAGGAATTATGCAAATCTCTCCTTCGAATAACAAATGCTATTAGAATATAAATAATTACTATGAGTATAAATCATCTTTCAGCCGCTTTTACGATTCACATCTCTAACGGTGTTTTCTGTGAGAGCTTTATTTTCTTTATTAGTTTTTTAAAAGAAAGACAATATTCCTGAGTTACAAATGATCTGACGATATTTGTATTACTTCTATGTCTATCATTAAAGCGGAAAATGTTGCTCGTGCAATGGTGGAGGACTTGGCTAGGGGATGATTGAACGACGTCAGGCGGTAACCCGATAGGTACCAACACGCTAACTGTCTTCAAATATTATTTTCTTTTCTCTGCTTTAACAAATTCGTTCATAGTTATACAAGCTCTCTGGATTTTTTACTCTTATTTAAAAAAAATAAATGGTTTTTTGATCTGTTGACGTATATACGCAATGTTATACCCTTGGAGTAAGAATATGTATGGAAAGAGAGATAAAAATTACGATAAATCACTTTCTCCGGCTTTTATGTATGAAAGCATGTTTTCCGTCTCCGGCGACTCTGCCCACTACGTTTTGTTATGCGACATAGCTCAACGGTTTTTGAGGTTATATATATCATATGTTTTTGTTGATAATCATACTGTAAAAAAGTGGTTATACAAATAAACAAAATATTATGTCGACATGTGCTATGAATGGATGTAAAAAGATGTGTCCATAAAAACCCTAGCCGCGCCCGAGTCAGGAAAAAATCAACAATCCTGACTACACTGTTTCGCAAAGCTATCCCTCCTGGTATATTATTGATTTGAAGTTATACCCATATTTAAACATTTTTTCAAGTTTTATGATGACGATCATGATTTTAGATAGTTTTAATTTGCATACGTATCTGTTATAAATTATTTTCTCTTTGTTTGTATTTGATTAGGTAATTTAGTGTAAAGCGTACTTGAAGTGAACTATCCCAAAAACTGCGCTATAGAAATTCACTGTTATTATTATTATTTGGATGAGTCAGCCACTAACCGATCACTACTTAATTTGTTTCTGCATATCTACACAAATAAAATAAGTAAGAAAAGACTGTCTACAAATAATGTTTACATCCAACCACCTGTTAATTTAGATTTAAAAAACTATTCCAGCGCAATTTGTTCTTGGTGCATGTGATGCTATATTTTAGAATGGTGGGACTGTTTGGCGCCGATAGTTGTGAACTTATTAAGGACAATTGGGTAGACAGAAGAGGTGGAGGCAGTAGACTGCGTGGAAGGGAGGACTGGAGGCTGGAGACGAATGTCGAGGGACCGCAACCATTCGTTCCGGCAGAGTATTGTAGAGGAGACTAATTCCCACCCTGGGATATAGCCCCGCGGAGAAAATGTTTATGCCGCTTATTCAAATTTGTCAACATACTTTCTCTCACTGAAAATTGTATTATATTTAGTACCTACGCAAAAAGTGGTGAAAAGCGTTACAGATGATTCACATTGATGTTTGAAGATTTCATTCTCAGTAATAATCGATATATTTATCTTGAACTACAAAAATATCTGGTTTGCAATGCAAATAAAAATCATTAACACGAAAAAAATCCTGATTTCTGTAGTCAAGACTAACGTTCCTAATAAATCATTCGGCAGATGTGTTGTAGATTCAATGGAAACCGCTTAATGAGAAGTTTAGACAATTTGTTATGACCAATCGACACTCAGTAACCTACAATGTAGCGTTTGTTTATTCTGTGCACGTGCCATTATGTGTTTATTAGTGTGCCTTTTGGGATTAATTATCTGGCCTGTGTTGCCATTATTGCCGGTTGAATTATAACAATCATAAAATTGATATGTCAACACATAATGATTCTTTGTCCTTATAATGTTGTTTATCTCGATTGATTAAATTGTTTTGCAGGTCTGATTAAACCAGTTTGCATTTGGTTAAGTAGGTAATTAATTCATCGCATGCATTTATTGAAATGCGAAAATATATTACATCAGCCCGTAACAAACTATTCACATTTTGTTGTTATTTCTAGAAATCTAGAAGTTTTTGTACATTTTCCGAAAGTATTTGTTATTATTTTAATGAACTTATTTATTTTTTATAAGACCCATAAAAGTAATAGGCCGTCTTCAGCTTTTGAACAACTTGTGATTAGCTGACAAGTTGACAACACGACCATTATGCTTTTCAGCTTGATCACAATATGTTCAAAAACTGAAACGAACCGATAGTCGACGTTTAACGTTTTAGCGGGGGAAATGAAAGTGACAAAAAATGAAACTAATCAAGTAAATGTAATGCACTTGCAAAAAATACACATATTGACCATCTATTATCATACTTCTTTCTTAAATAAAATTACAGTTTATTAATTTGGAATTACGAAAAAACTGCGAAGAAAAATTAGTGTAGTAAAAATTTCCGAACTATTTTCTTTACAATGGTGATAATAAAGTTTCACAAGGAGAGAAAGCAAGGGAAACTGAGCACAAAGATTTACTTAGTGGTAAGGGGAAATAGTGGAAAACCGATAAAACTCTTGGGTCGTTTAAATTAGTATTTGCTAGGCGAGGAAACTGCTGACATTGATACATAGTTTCTAATAAAAAATTGCACGAACATTTTCCACATGCATTATCCAAGAAGGAATAGACAACTTTCTTTTTTTGAGTGTGTGTAATTTATTGTTCATAAAATTGACGTACAATTTGGTACACGAGCTTTCAGAGCTTTTGAATTCCCGTACTGAATCGAATTTGCTTTTATTTATTATATAATTTGTTTAACTACCCCGCTTAATATGGAATTTACACGAGATAAAATAACGACATAATTAAATAAGATTAATTTGATAAACTGAACAATTTAATTTGTCTCTCAATAGAGTTCAACACCATTTTTACGGAATTTAATTTATTTTTATATCCTTAAAAATGCGTAACAAAAAGTATGGCATTTGGTCTTATGTTTTGAGAGTTAAATGAATACTTCAAAGCTCTATAGCTCGATGATAAAAATGAAGTTGAGTTGACCTTGGGCATTTAAGACAGAACATCTATATAAATGTTACTACGACAGAGCACAGTGATTGATAGTTTTTGCTGCTACGGACAAATAGATTTTCTGTTTCAAATGATTTCATTTTAGAAATAATATTAAAGAGATTCCATTTAATCGTTTGTAATGTTCATTTCTTTATTTTATATTAAACTGTTTTACCATTTCAAATTATTTTCGCAATCAAAAAGACGTCGACAAGTTAAGAACTAGTTTTGCATCGTATATTTGGAATGTACCGAAGAAAAGACAAAAACCAATTCATATATTTATTAAAAAGCTTTGATACTTTTCATTCCGTTTATACTGGATTCTTAAACTTTTCATGAAACTGGTGAATACTTTCAAAGATTAGAATAACGAAACATCAAATAAAATGCATTTTTGATACCCGTAACTACGTTTTAAATCATTAAATATAAGGTTCAGATTAGTACGCGGTTTGAACTTGTAGACCGGATGGACGTTGAAAGGAGTGTCAGGAGCATATTTGACGCGGAGTTAAATGGAAGATGTCGGGGACACTTGAGGAAAATGTGAAACGATCAAGTGAAACTATCAAATTTTCGTCGACGATACAGCAATCTTGTCTGGCTTAGCAAATGTTTATAAGGCCACCCGCCGAGTGCAGAATCACGTAATACTTCTCGAAGAATTTCGCTAAAAATGAAGAATCTCCGAACGCCGCAACTTTCAATCGTAGAAAAGCAAACCGCCTGCCAGACATTCGTCTCTTTGGAGAAAGTGTGCCTTGGGGCAAAAAAATCAAGTATCTCGGCTTAACTTTACACTCTAGACTCACCCGGCGCCATCACATACTCGATGAATACAAGTCTGCAACGTGCTACCTTTTAGCCTTATACCCTATGATGGTGTGTAGGAATAGTAAACTCTCCACCGACAGCAAACTTCTAATATACAAGGCCATCATCGAGGCTATAGTCACATACGCAACCCCAATCTGGGGGCACGCAGCCCCGTCACTCATGAAAATACCGAAAATCCTCCAGAACAAGCGATCAGGCTAACGCTTCGTGTGCTCCGCTGGATGAGAATTACTTAAATAAACAATCTTCATCTTAAGCCTATCAGAGCGTTTTTACTTCGGTATCCCCAACCATAAGAACAAGTCAAGCAATAAGCTCGCCCGGTATGACGAAACTGTCCAAACAACACATAAAAAGCCCGAAATATACCTCCGGAAGGACCACACCAATGCAGGCATATCCCGCACAGTTAGTTTAACTACACCACAAATGAATAAAGTAATCAAAACCATCAAATCGTGAACCCATTCCGATAAAGTAGTCGGAGGTCGTAATCCTAGTTAATACTCTATTTGCCATCCTGCCAAAGTCATGAATCGGTGTAACAGAAGAGAATGCATGACACATGAATAGATAATAAGACAAAGTTGTGTGAAGGGGCACCTTTTTTGGTCATCCCTGAAGAGAAATTGGATGTAGTTGTGCAGAAAGCGTCCAACCCACAATTTTCCAAAATCGAGTTTTACGTGTTTTCCTACTGATAAATACGAGATTTCTATCTGCTGAAAACATCCAAGCTCCAAATACAATAGATTTTTGGTGATTCAATTTTTCACTAACCCACATTGCAGATATTTGACTTAAATTGAAGTCTAAAAACATTGAAATGTAGAATAATATATATATTTAAAAAAAATACATTGATAGATTATAAATTACTTATTACTAACAAGTCTGATAAAGAAAAAAAAAAAACACTGATATTCACTTTTAAAATGCCGTAATATGCTTTTGTATCGTCAAATTTTCAAACGCCTTTTTTCCAGTTTCATATTTTTGGGGTTGGGTGCTTTCTGCATAACTACATCCAATTATTGTTTGTAATGTCGGTTTTTTAATGTTCTTTTTTAATTGTAGGAGGGTGACTTCCTTTGTGAACCAATGCACATTTGGTACTGCCAGGGCACAAAAAGTCGTGATTTGACAAAGTAACTTTATTCAATTCACGTTATCGTACCGCGGAGTGGTTCCTTTGTATGAAAATAGAATGCGAATTGTTTCCGTCTTACAAAAGCTAGGAACATAAAACTGAATCCACAATCAAAGTTCGAAACGATACTCAATACCACCCAAGTTATTCGTGTATTTAAAGATTTTTTTCGTGAGTATATTTCGATATTAACAAGTATGTGATTAAATACGTGATTCAACGTAAATATATACGAGTATATTTCAAATCGAATGTTACATCTCGGCTAGGCAGTTGGCAGTGTCTTGAAGGATGTAGGGTAGGAGTGTGCAAACGAAGAAGTTTAAGGCTTTTAATATTAATACTAATTAAATCTTGAAAAGCGATATTTTTTTAATCATATCGTAGCCTGAAAGGTCATATTTTAGGAACTTTACACCAGAGCATTCAAAAGTTTTTTTGTTGTGTTACAATAAAATTCAAAAGTCTTCAGTACCTGGTTCGATTTTGAAAACTCAGGTAACTCAATGTTCTTACTGAGTTACCTGAAGCGATAAAAAGCTAACAAAAGTCCCAAACTTGTGTCGCTTGAGTCAAGCCTTCTGCCAAATCGTAAATATATTTCAGATGGCTGAAGGGCCACAAAAGTCTTCAAAATCAAACGAGAGTCAGAGCTTTCGACGAAGAAAAAGCAACTGATGAAAACTGCATATTTAACTCATTTTTGATCAAAGTGTCGCTTCAGCCCTTTTGCCTTTCCAGCGACGCTATATACAATAATATGTTAATAATCTACCCTTTTCCATATAACACTTGTGAAATAGTACGATATAAGAATCACCAATGGTCGCTATTATTGCTACGGTCATTTATCGTTTTTTGACGGCCTCCGGCTGTATTGGTCGAGTGGTTGAGACCCTCGACTTCGAATTTAGAGGTTTCGGGTTCGATTCCCGGCGTACGCAAATACATTTCATTCAATTTGTATGTGTTTTTTTCAAATTTTATTGATTTAAAATACTACATAGTTTATTTGCGGCACGTTACAGAGTGGTAGATAATTTAAGTATCGTCCGGAATTCGGAACTAAAACGTTGCATGAAATAGCTTTAGCCGTGCTTGGTGACCAGATTTGATATTTTATTTAATGAATATGTGTCATAACACACTTAATTCATTTAAAATAATGGCACGTTCCAGAGCGGTAAATACTAGTAGTATCGCCCTGGTAATGACCATAATTCAGAATCGAAACGTTCCTTGAAATAATCTTAGCCGTGTTTGGTGACCAGATCTGAATAGCCAGGTACTTCCCAACTTTTATCTTCCTTTTATACTTCCCCTCCCCACTACCTTTAGCCTCATAACATACGCCAATTGGAGATACCATAGTCTCACTGGCTTTAGATGGTTGGGACTCTTCTGTTGTATTCACAAAAAAACAAAAAAAAGTATTTATGTAAATGTATATGTGTTGCCAAACTACTTAATTGTAGATTAAGGGGATAATGATTTTTGAAGAACAATAAAATATTCAGGTACTTCCCCTAACCTTCCACTTCCTCATCTCCTTCCCCTCCCCACCACCTTCAGCCTCACAACATACCCCAAACGGGGATGACATAGTCTCACTGACTCAAAACGGTTAGGAGCAGTTTAGACTTTTGAGGAGAATTCACTTAAAGAAACGAAGTTGAACCCTTTCGCACCCCGTAACATAATAATAAATGTAAATGGAAAAACCCTTTTTTGTTTGTTCAATCTTCATCGAATTTAACATAATCATTTGTTTTTTACAGCCGAGACCCCTTTACCCCGAGATTTCACACAATTGTCCCGTACGATAATTATTTTTATTGTCTTTGCCTGGAAAAAGACACCGGCAGCTTTTAATTCTCAAAGAGAACAGCCCTTTATTAAATAATTGTTGGTTTAACTCTTTATACGTTAACATTTGAGTGGATTTAGTTAAGTCAAAAAGTAATAAGTAAGTTGGTCAAATATTTTTCGTTCTCTTTTAGTTTAAAACATTTAGAAAATATAAGAAATTTTATCAACATTACAAAAAACTTTATGAAACCATAACAATGTCAGTCTACCACGCAGGTGATATTAAGAGTAAGCACTCAAGAATGACGCTAAAAGTCACTTTGTAGCATTCTAATACAAGCAATACTACAAATGATTTATCTGCAAATTTTCTATGGGTAGGTTTCCAGTGAACACAATTTTTTTACTGTAATCCTTTAAATTACTATGAAAAAAATACTAAAATGTCAGTAAAACTTCATTTTTGAACATTTTTCCTGAAATTCCAGAAGGATTTTCATAAAAAAATTAAAAGATTACTGCTTATGACCCGTATTCATCGGAAACCATAGACATTTTCCTAACTATCCGTATACAATTAACAGATGAATAATGTGTAGTTTGGTTTGCACTAAAAAGCCAGAAAGTGTGTATTTTTGGGTGCTGACCCTCAATTGAAATAAATATAATAAATTTTTAATGAACTTTTAAAAAGCTTCCTTGTATTATATAATTATATAAAATATTTCTATCAACTTGTAGATAACCAGATACAAAGTTGTGGGAGCCAATGTGTTATGCGAGACTGTTTTGAGTCAATATGGAGATCTATTATGACTATTCAAAAAAGTATCATCTCCCGTGGTTTGAGTTGAATGAAGTAACCAATAAACTGTAATTAATGTCAGTGATGCCTCGAATGAGAGTAATACAATACTTAAAAACTAAATTAAGAGATGGCGCCAAGTTTTATTAATTACGACAAAAATGCGTGAAATAATTCGTTTATAATGCTCTAGTAACTTACAAGTTTGCAAAAATATATATATTTTTAAATTATAGTGCACTCAATTGAACTATGATATTGCATTTTTTTAATGAGAAGCGATTGTCTAATAAAAAATACTTTCTACCGAACATCGGAATTATTCAATTGCGGCCGAAACTCCCAAAAAACAACAACCAACTTTGGAGCCTTCAAAATAGTCAAATGTAAATAATATTAAATTTGTCTTAAATGCCTTCCTTCAGCAACACCTTCATTTAAACAGTGTCGTGCATTACTTTATGACTAAATACAAGCTGTGTGTAGTTTGTCAAGTTCGGGTATGAGTTATTGTGCATTGAAAAACATAACACTCATACAACGTTTTCGGCCCTTCTTGCTATGCTTACAATTATTTATCTTTGTATTGCAATTATTTAAAATTTTGTTAATTTTTATTGATTTAACGTATTTATTATATATTTTGTTTAAGTGATCTACGGTGATTTTTGTCAACAAATATCTCTAAAAAGGTAAACTCGTATAATTCAACGGATTTTCTATTTGAACATTCACGATTTTTCAAAATTTATATCAAAATATTTCATTTTTAAAAGAATATGTATGTATAAAATTGAATCCCTACAGGATTTTATATTAGCCGGGAATAATCATAAGATACAGTGAATAAATAAAATGATAAAAAATAAACTTAAAAAATACGTCTACAAACGTCAGTGGGGAAAAAATATTACAATTCTTCAGTCAAAGAATTCATTTTTATTTACAAAGATGGCATCGCAAAACACCATTTTGGATACAGATTTTAACATAGCGGTGGTGATTTATAAAAAGAGTAAAATGTTTAGTCGAGGGATAAAATCATGCGTCTAATTTAAAAACAATTCACAAACGAAAAACGTTTGCGACATAAATATTAAAAAAAAAACATTTTGATCAGAAATTTGTCGTATTTTTTTAATGTACAGCTTTATTTATCATGGACTGAGCCCCACTGGCTTAAAATAACACCTTTCACTCGGTTTACACTCATCTCGGTTAATTTAACAGGTGTTCGCGATGTGAGGTGTTCGCTTGTCAAATGCAAGGAATTCGGAGAGATGTCAGTTCTCGACTGACACCTGTGTGATTTAATTAGCGCCTGCTCGTTTGCCCGACCTTTGGCCTAAAATAATAGCAATTAAATGTTTGGATTGCCACCATCGAAATTTTTTGATAAACGAAACATCCGAATCTTATAACTTACTAAAGGCGAATTGATCGCTTAGAAGGACGACATCCAACGACATATTTATTCATTTTAACGTAAAAAACGACGCAATCATTGGATTTTGATTATCATTAATTTCAACAATTATTTCAACAGTTTTTCTACTGAAATTTAATATTCTTTTCAGTATCATGAAATTTTTCAAATAAAAGTAATCTATTCATTATTTTCGTATTGATTTAGGTAAGATTTAAATAATTTTCAATTTGAATCGAAACAGGGGAAATATCAAATACCGATCATCATGTTTATTTTATTTTTTAAGACTATCGCGATAAGAGTCCCAGCTGTCAGGTACCTGTGGAACTATGGCACCCCAGTTGTGTTATGTTGTTAGGCTGAATAGAGTGGAGAAGAGAAGAAAGTGGGGAATAGGAAAGTTGGGAAGTATCTGGTATAATTAGACCTGAAATAAGGAAAGAAATTTAAAATAATGAAAAAGAAACCGTAAAGCTCAAATAGATTAAAATCCACGCATAAAAACAAAACCTGAAATATAAATATACCAAAAAAATATTTTCATAAAAATGTTAATTACTACACAATGTACGAGTACATATAGTGTTAAATAAGTATTTGCGTTCTGGAATCTTTGCGACATATTATTATTTAATGAAAACGATTAAAAACAAGACTGTGTTTTGCTAACATGTGTTCCACTTAATTACTACTACATTATTAATCTTGAGGCTTGTATAATTATTTCATGTACCTACCAACCAACCAACTGCGGCAGTTTTTCAATCAAAGTTCCAAGTGACGCTTGTAAAATTTCGTCAAGCGCCCAGATTTGAATGTTATAATTTCAGCTTAGAACCATACGAAAAATATTGCCCCAGTGACAGAACATCATTCAGAAAACAGAACCGTTGCTAAGGGTTATTAAGGGTCTGCACCCAAAGTACAGACTTTTTGGCTTTCTAATACAAGCAATAATACAAATGATTTATCTCTTAATTCTATACAGGTAGTTAGGGAAATGTCTAAGGTTTCTAGTGAATACAATGTTATCTTTTAAATTCTGTACGAAATGTACACTGTAACTTTAGGTAAAACGTACGAAAATGGCTGCGCTCGTTTTCAAACTGCACTTTTTACTGACATGTTAGTATGTTAATTAAAAATATTAGAGCTTAATATTTTTATTCACCGGAAACCTTAAACATTTTCCTAACTGCACGTGTAGAATTTACAGATAAATCGTGTACAGTGTTGCTTGTATTAGAATAATACAAAGTGACGTTAAGTGCCTAAATGCCAAGTTTGAGTTCTAAGCCTTAAGTGATCAGATTAAATAGCTAGTTACATTACGACCACATCCTTTAACATTTCATTATCTTCCCCACATTTTTCAGCCTCGCAACATTGTACGCATTGGGGAAGCTATGGTCTTACTGAATTCGGCTGACTGAGATTGTAACTGTAATCTCACTCGAAAACTGGCAGTTAAATCAGTAAATTTATTTTCACTAGTCGTCTGATTCACTTCTCTGTATATATTTTGGAACACTATCATTTCCTACCGTACTAACACATTAAAACAATCTATAAAAATATATATATATATCATTTACCCACATATGAATTGGTACTGCATCAAAATATAACTGGTCGTTGGAAATAACAGCTAGATACCGTCAACGTCCAACGCTACTGACAAAATTTGACGCCAACAGTTGAATATGATTATTAAACATATCGGTAGCTACATACGAATATTATTCAACGCTGCGCAGTCTCAACACTCACGGATTATGTATGTGCCTATTATTTTAGTTTTGGCGCCAAATAAACAAAAATGTGTAAGAGTGCATACTCCGTGAACGATGTAATGTGTAATTTAGAACGATATTTTGGTTGTTTACGTCCCTACTAGACGTCTTTGTGGATTTCCCTATCCTAAACGGCCGTTGTGTAGCGCCTAGCGTCAAGCAAATTTATCAGTGGTAAGTTAGATATAGTTATTGCGTAATAAGTAACACCTTTAACGTCTCCAATGACCCAACTATTTCAACTGTCCCAACAGGGGATTATTATTATTAAAATCAATATTGACGCGTCAAGGTCGGCGTTATTTCCAACGGATATATTCAACAGTTGACAATGCCAACGATAGCGGCGTAAGCGTTTTTTTTAATTATCGTCGACGCCTAGTACGATAATATGAATACTGGCAAACAAAATGTGGTTATGAACGGTTTAAAATAGGGATTTTACAAAATCTCTTAGGATTCCTCAAAACTTTGACACATTTAAATTTGATGTGAAAATGTTTTTACCGCAAATCGTGATATACAGGTGTGCGTCTGAAAGCTTCGCTGTGACCTTTCTCTGCTTTGTGGGTATCATAATGAAAATGTCGCATAAAACGTGGAAAAAAATCCATCAAGGTTGTATAACACAACCGCTGATCTCTTGTGAATTCTACTTTTAAAATATGCACGTGACTTCTAAAGTGGCAATGCAGTGCTAATAAACCTACTAGCTTTTTGGGTACTTAAGAACTGATTTAATCTTATGTTGTTTTCAGAATTTAAAAAAAAGTATTTGTAGATACACTGGTATATTGCGTATTTACCTTCTCAACTTAAAACAAACTCTCCCATCAAATAAATTAAATATTTATAAAACAGCGTTAAAAATACTTTTAAAATCAATAAGTTAAAATTAATATATTTCTTCTGTTTTTCAATATCACTTAAATATAAGCAATGCCAAAAAAAATATTTTATTCACTTGCGCCATTTTAACGAAAATTTATTTCAAGACTGCCTTTTTATTATTTTATTCGTATCGTTAACGTTTTATGCTTTGCCAATGTGTTAAATATATTTCGAATATCGATAATCAAGTAAAAAACATTTGATAAATTAATGCTTCATATCATATTCAAGTTAGTAACCATTTTTCATGTGCGCATATTAAATGACAATTATAAAAAAAAACAAACAATATTATAATAGTTGTTTGTTTGCTCGTAATATATACTGTAAACACGGGATGAAACCTTGCAAAACATATTATATTCCAGAAGATAATAAGGTAGGCTAGGTTATTTGTTTGAAACATAAATACCAAATAAACATGAATTATATAAATGAACGCCAACTAAATAGTTTTATCTTGTACCTATTTGCTATCCCAACTCATTCGTTTCTCCTCTGGCTCGTTGGTTAACGACGTGTGTGTAATTGCACAGTGAAAGTACATTAAACGCGGAAAACCGGGTTGGTTTTGCCAGGATATATAAAACGCATTTTTGATGAGGCAATTACTCAATAACGGTTCATTTCCAGGTTAACGCATCCGAAAAATATTTAATACCAGCCCACTATATCGAAGCCCACAATGTGTGTATTTTGCTGGGTTATAACTGATATTGCTCCGCTCTATATTGCATAGAATGTAATAATATGCGTAAAAACTATCTGTTTTTTCCGGTGTATATTGCACTAAATATCAAATTATATTCATGGAAATTTCCAGATAACTCTAGTATGTATATTGCACCAAATGCAGCAAACGTGGGTAGTTTTGCCCGGAAAAAATTCTCTGTATATTGCACTGAATGCGGTAAAACGTGGAATCTGTCTGATATTATTTCTCTGTTTATTGTAGACAAAAATGTAGGAATGCTAAATTGGACTAAACGAAATATACATGGAAACAACCTAATATTATTCTCCTGTTTATGAAACTGCCTGATTAACTCACATGCAAGTTGTATTAAATACATGGAAACTGAGCGATTAAACAGCTGTATATTGCACTGAATGCTGAATGTCGAAGTAAATGTTTATAATATTTGATACAATAAATTAAATGTTATGGCTGAAAAAGCTTTGAAATTATCTTAACACCTGTTTTTTGCGCAACACTTAAGGGTCAGCACTAAAAATACACACTTTTTGACTTTCTAGTGCAAGAAAAAATATAAATTATTTATCTGTCAACACTATATGGGTAGTTAGAAAAATGTCTAAGATTTCCAGTGAATACAGTTTTTAAAAAGTAATCTTTTCAATTCCTTATGAAATGCATACTGGAATTTTAAGTGAAACGTTAAAAAATGCCTTCGCTAGTTTTAAAACTGCTCCTTTTACCGATATGTTAGTGTGTTTTTCATAGAATTTAAAGGATTACAGTAAAAGAAAATGTATTCAATGGAAACCTCAGACATTTTTCTAACTACCTATAGAAAAAATACAGATAAATCATATGTAGTATTGCTTGCATTAGAATACTAGAACATAACGTTTTGCGTCATCCTTGAATGCTGACCCTTAAACAAAAGCAAATGAACTATATTTTTTACGAAAAATTTGAAATTTAAGAAATAATTTTTCAAAAGTGAGAATTGCTTGTTTTAGAGTGCCACACAGTGACCTTTAGCGTCATTCTCGGGTGCTGGCCCTTAAATCAAAACTGATTTATTACTTTATAAACATTTCTTTTAGTATTTATTCATGTCCCTCCCACCTGTTTTGAAGCAAGTTAAAGGTTACATTTAAAGCATTTGTTGCAAAACTTCTAAGCGGATTTCTCCCGTAAAATGTAGAAAATACCTCTTCATCAAAATAAAGTTCAATATAAAGGAATTTATTGTTTACTCGGAGTGTTTAGCCATCTGGTTATGTTCAGCAATCCAAATGCCAAAAAGTTCTGAGTGAATGGGAAGTTGGAACACAAATATGATAATAAATATATTTATGGGACCGAAGAATCAAAAGTTGGAAGTTTTAAGACCGACCTGTTTTCCCAAGTTCGCTAATACTTTAGTTTATAAGGCGCCATGAAACCAACATCAGAAATATTGACTTGATGGTTGATTGGCAATGAAGAACTTATATAAAAAAAATAAAATAATAAAAAGTTAAAATCTTCAACATATTCGTTAGAAGATTTTATAAGATTACGTGATCTACCTCTTAATACTAGTAATATTAGATTTTTCTACAGCGCCGTTTACGTGAAAAATAGCTTCAAGGGCGCTCAAGGACACTAATACAGACACCCCTAGGGCGAGAATTTTGTTTTATTTATTTGAGAAGTGCATAATGCTGACCATAATCTTAGACAGGTTCATAGTATAAAGGGGCCCCTTGCAATGGTCACTAAATAGCCAATAAAAATTCAAGCAACACCTGCGCGATACAAGAGTGTCACTTATGTTATTGTTTCAGTATGAAAGCTAGTTTCGACTTATATTGCGATTATAATTATTTTGAAATAATAATCAGAATACTAAATTGATTATTTTTTTTAAATACAAATAATATATTATATTATATTATTTACTATACATGTATATTTCTCGTAAACTCATAAAATTTCTCATTATTTGTATTACGTTTTCAGTTGACGTTTTACCTCTTTCATTTCATATTATCTGTCTCTTTCTCTCTGTTTCTTTGTTATATAGAGTATATATAACCATACACTATGCATTTTTTGTTTAGTTTAATTTTGTACCCTGATGATGCTTAGGTTAAGCGAAACCGGACGGTCATAAATATTACAATAAAATCTGTGGTCTTATAAAAAGTTATTATTTCATTTTAACTAAATTATTATCTTAATATTCAGCTTAACAGTTGAAACTATCAAGTAAAAACCCCGTTTCCGTGGGCTTTTTCTGCTAGGCCCTGCGGGAGGCTTTTGGTTGGGTTACACCCGTTTCTAGTGTTGATGACCATTTAAAGGACTTCGTTCTTTTGTATGATTAAAAACTGCAATCTGCCAATGCGTGGAATAGTAACTAACTAACCATCATACCCATTTTATCGGATCGCCACACAACGTCTTGGCACACGCTCGTTGCTTCATTCACATTCATGCATCGTCTCATTCCTACTCTTCTGTTATTTGGACTCTTAACATGGCCCGACTCAAGTAGGTATTTGATTCACTCCGTCATGTCATATCTTCCACTGGCATCCTCGACTTCTTTCACCGTACGCTTTCGCGCCATATGTTCTCCTGGCACGCCTTTGTCCGTTCATCCGCTCAACATGTCCACACAAACAAGGGGTACCTTTCTTAACCTTGTTCACCACCACACATCAGTCTTGCATTATTTCCGAATCTCTACAATTGGTAACACTTCAGTCTAATTTCATCCTTCCTCTGCCAGTTTCATGTCTCACTGCTATAACACGCTACGCTGGTACAGCATGCTTACATAAATTAGGTTAGTATTTTAAAGTAAAATGAACAACTTATAAAAAAAAGCATCCAATAAAAATACTATTTTGTTCGATTTAAATATAGAAAAAACACATGACATTGCTCTGTAATGTTTGTATTAATTTTTTTAAGTTGTGTATCATTTTTATATACCTACCTTTTGTATGTAAACGTGCCATACCATGCGCGGGCAGTTATACGTCAAACACAAGGATGAATGACCACCGACACCTAAAATGACTACGCCCACCCAAAAGCTGCCCGCAGGGTCTAGCAGCATTTTCTGCTAGTATTGTTTAGCTCAATTCGCAGGGAAACTGGTGCTAATCCACGAGTTCCATACTGTAAAACATAGTATGCAATTAGTTTACATGCCTAGTACTGTTATAATTAAATATTGTAAAAATACTAATAATATAAGAGTCGAGGGCACCCACCACTTTTCAGAACCGTTTTAAGGAGCAAATGAGTCTCCCTATTGGTTTTAACGTAAAGATTTGACTTTGTTTTCATTTAATTAAAACGTATCTACTACAAAGTGATCCCAAATGCCCCCGACTGTCTCTGCACAGCACAACACATTCTATACCTACATATCATATTCAATAATACAACAGTAAAATATATAAGGTATCTTAAAGAAATTAAAAAAGGTCTAATATTCACGTACTGGTTCACAACCGGAGCGTTTGCCAACAACGCGCCCTCGCAGCTGATTGCGGCAAAGATGAGAACTCGCTATCGATACTAGCATACGTGTATCCGTTCTGAGCTATGTAATTATTTGGTGTTGACAAACACGTCGAAAAAGACATAGTGAGTTCGTCGTGCAGTTGCGTGATCGAAATTGATTTGCAGCCCTTTAGCGTAAGAACTAAAAAAAGCCATTTCGTTTTTTGACATCTAGCGTACAGCGAAGCATTTACAACAAAATTAAAACAGTTGAAATATTTATATCTTATTGTAAAGGTATCAGAGTTTGTTCAAACATTAAAATACAGTGGTGCCTCGCATAACGAACGCCTCGCACAGCGAACGCTGCACTCAACGAACTTCCTTTTCGTTCATTTCACGATTCATACAACGAACTTCACTTCACACAACGAACTTCGCTTCACACAACGAAGTCGCCCACTTCACACGATCACTGCCGATTTATTGCATCCTTCCGCGCAGGCAGTCGTTAGTCACTGAGCAGTACGCTTAACTTACGCACGTGTCGCAGCAATCGTTCATCATTACAACGAAGTCGCCCGATCTTCTACGATCACTGCCGATTAATTGCATCCTCCCGCGCAGGCAGTCGTTAGACTCGTTAGTCACTGCGTAGTACGCTTAACTTACGCACGTATCGCAGCAATCGTTCTTCATTACGAATTAAATCGCACACGTATCACGGCAGTCGTCCTTTTAAAAATAAAAATAATAACAAAAAAATTATCTTTTTTTTTATGTCATCTTACCATATTTTATGCTACAGAACGAATTATTTTTTTTAACATGTATTGTTATGGGAAAACGCGTTTCACATAACGAACTTTTCGCATAACGAACTTGCTCCTGGAACGAATTAAGTTCGTTGTGTGAGGCACCACTGTATAATGATAAATTAGTGCTCAACAGGAACTTTTTAAATGTAAAAAAAAATGAAAAATGGTGTTTGTCTTCAAATTGATGGTAATCAAATGCCATGAGAGTTTGAAACACCCCAACCTTACGTGTACTTAGATCAACATCTTACGATTTTATTAATATCTTATTTAATGAATATTAATAATTTGTTCTTAAAAAAAATTAATGGAAAACAATATTTTACGGATTCCTTACTTTTATAAAAAAACTTAGGTGTTCCGAAGTTGACTCTGTTTGTAGATTCGATCGATTCGGTGTGTAGCTCAGTTCGTAAAAAAGCCACCCAAAAAGGTAAACGTTCTTTGTCCTCGGTACCTCCATTATTTATTTTCTCGGAAATGTATTGCATCCACTTTTCTTGTTTGCTTTGTGTATGTAAATCGTTTTCGAGCTGCACCATTTTTATCCCAGTGACACAGGTGGACCGTACGGTAAGTAAAGATTCTGTATGTATTTATGAACATGTATTATTTTATATACGGTACACATCTGCTTGCGATGTATTTTCGAGGTTAAGTTTATGTTGAGCTACAGAATGAGTTAAAGTCTTACAAATTGTTATTTTGTGCTAACATTATGGTAATAATAAAACATGTATATAATTTATCCAAATTCTGTTGTGAGTCAGCCAAAATATGAAAAAAACATCTCCATATTGATAAATCTTCTCTTGCAAACAATGATTTTTGATATTGCTTATAGAGTCACGTGGGGTAACTGTGTGCAATTTTTACATTAGGATTTTTATATTAAAACGCTAAAGACATATTTTTTTATATTCGTAAAAAGAATTAACTTTGTGGCTTGCCATATTTATAAATAGAACATATATACTTTGTTTTTAACCACTTTTTTATTTAATATTTTGTCTACCGGTTTCGAGTACCCTTCCATCATCAGGACAATATTAAATTAATCTGAAATACAAAATACTGAGATAAATATATAAAGAGCGGTTTATTGAAAATATTTAGGATAGGACTATAAGATAAATTAATTAGTAAATGCAATATTTTAAACAATCAAATTAATTTATCTTATAGTCCTATCCTAAATATTTTTCCAATAAACCGCTCTGTTATTCCCATAATTTCATCAATTACTCCTTCTCCTTCCAACTCCTAAATATGTATATTTATCTCAGTATTTTGTATTTCAGATTAATTTAATATTGTCCTGATGATGGAAGGGTACTTCCGAAACCGGTAGACAAAATATTAAATAAAAAAGTGGTTAAAAACAAAGTATATATGTTCTATTTATACATATTTTTTTATTTAATCATTAGATTGATTATTAAGGTATCTCAAACAAACAATTAACAATTATAAAAATTATCCTCAAGCTACCCCTAATTGCAAGTTCTAACTCAATTTATCACATAATGAAAGTCTTTGACGTTCGACAAATATATGTAAAATCAATTCTCACCCATCTTTTTACAAACAAACATAAATATTATGAAAAAAGACCACACACTCGATTTACTCGTAACACTAACAAAGATTTACTCTAATATCTTGTTATCTCTACCACATTTGGTCAACGAAGTTTTAGGTACATTGCGACAAGAATCTTCAATATTCTTTCAGAAAATTTAAAACAAAGTCAAACATTAAATAATTTCAAACATAACATAAAAAATTGGATCAATAGCAAAGACAGAGCATTTACCGGTGCACTCACCATAATTCGAAATCATTGAATAAACCAATCACAGAACAAATAATTACTTATTCATATATGTACAATTAATTAGATATATTTAATTTGAAGTAACCAAAACAATCAGCAAAAATGACTGCCTCAACACAGGCTTGCCTAGTGAGGCAGATTACGAGAAAACAAAAGTAATAACTCTATACAAATATACGAAAACTAAGTTTTTATGTATTTAAGCAAAAACGAATAATGATCTATATTTCTTTTTAACTAATGTTTATGTAATATATATTTACTGTTTACAATGTATAGATCTCTTGTTAAAATATATAAATGTACCTACACCTTTATACACCCTATGTATTTTATATGATTATTCTGCTTTTATTTGTATTATTTTGCTGTTATTACTGTAAACTGTATTTAAATGAAGATTAATTATTATTATTATTATTAAACATAAAAACGTCATAAAGTTCGTAAATAAAAAGTTATATGAAAAATCGCATGCATATAGATTGCTACACTTGACCCACTTGCGGGTTAAGCATACGCATTCTGTAGTGTAAGTGTTCGCACTGCGTACACTTACCCCCTACTGCAATTATCACACGTAAATTGCCCCCTTATCATAGTGTACCATGCTTTACATATAATGCATTCTATCCAATCTTCTGTGGGCGGATCTTGGATTGTTGATCTCATTGCATTTTAGACAAAAATAGTCCTTAGAAGCCTGTTTTTGTGCCCTCTTAAAATTTTAAACTCTTGGATGCTGACCTCTCAGAATGTTTTATCACATATACGAGTACACGCGGCATATTTTACTGTAAAAAAAATAAAAAAGAGATGAAATATTATGCTTAAAAATATTTTTTGTGTAGAGATGTAAGTGTTCACACCCATATAATTGCGTACGGTTACCTCGCACACTTACCCAACCACACCAAAATAATAACCATTTTACACCCGTAAAACGGACACTATCTTATCGAAAATTGTCATAGACCACATCGCTCTAAAGTTGGTTGCACAGTAACACAAATTCGTAATAAAGATAAAATAATAAGAAAACCATGAAAAAAAATTACCTGTCAATTTTTATTTTCAACGTTGCGATCACCATACACATAACCTGCTTCAAGGCGACCCAAAACGTTATATAATTAAGGAATGAGCGGATGTGAAGCATACACGAACTTGTCGCGAACATCGCTGCGCACACTTACACTTCGCGCACGGTTACCCCACGTGACTCTACCTATACACATCATATTGGGGATCGGGCTTACGGGAATGATCGGGTTGTTTTCAATATTTGTTGTGTGTTAGAAAAAAACAGAATCCTTAATATAATATATTTGTTTAATAATAATATCGTCGAATCCGTCTTTTCATAATTTTTGAAGATTTAAAACTGGTGAGATCAGTTCCTTCTGGTTAAGTTTAATTGAAGAAAAAAAGTTAACAATTAATTAAATTTTACTTAACCTATTTACATATTATCAAAACACGTCTTAAGATCCTCGTGATTTATCTCTTATTTAGTCTGTTTTTATTTTGAAATCTCTCCTCGTACTCACATCCGTGATTCACATCAAAGTATACCCAAGCTATTTCTACTGCAGTGGCGTGCGGTTCATAGTAAGGAATTTCAATATTTATCGGATTGACTGGATAAAGAAACGTAACAAATAATAAAACGGCATGTATATAATTGTACCTATTATGATGAACGATTTTTGAAAAATTAAGTTTTATGTCATGCTGAGTTGATAAATAAAAAAATAAGTAACTTGTGAAAAATATTGTAAATAAATATAGAAGTTTTATTGCACGGAAATTTGAACAATAAATAAATATATTTAAAAAAATGATTAAACAAAAAAAAAACAGATTAAAACGTCACCAGCGTCATTCTACACCGTTCACATGTTTAAAAAAGTGGCATTTAAGAGTTGGGACGGTGAATAATGTAATTTTGTTTTTAAATTTAAGAGTTTTTTTGTTCCTACTTCATGACTTATATTTGAACGATTAAACCGAGAAAATTCCATATTTTAAAATCGTTGAGGTATACACACAAATAACATTAGGTTTTTTTATTAATTTTATTTCTCAGTTATTATCAATTTGATAATAATTTCTTCGTAAACTATAGGAAATGGCAAACAGGCTTAAAGAAATATGTTTGAATCTAGGTTGAACTATTTTTATTATTTAATAATATTTTTTTGCATTATGGGAATCACAACCAGAATTGAGTTGAACACATTACTCTCACAGATGCATTGCTTGCATACAGAATGTTTCAAACTTGTTATCCGACTTTAAACTTTTTTTTTTTAATATAATAAGAACACTCTATAAAATATTCCAAATAATTAAGAGGCGTAAGCAAGACAAACTAGTGTTTCTCAGTGAAGTTTGGCAAGGAAATCTCTGTCCGAAGTGTATACATATTCACCAATACACACAATCCTAAGATTGTAATGTTTGGATTAACTCTAATTGCGCGACCTGTACTCCGTGATAAATAATGTTGACCGACAAATACAACCGAACGCCACTGGTCCGCACAGAATCTTTTAATTGCCCCAATTAAAAATGTTGTGGTTGGACCAATCGAATCCGTCTTCATGCGGTAGCCATTAATAAAAAGATTAATGATTTAATGCTGTATCGTTCTGATATATAGTTTTTGGCTAAATTCCACAATATTACATTTCCATCGCGATCAGCGGTTGGCTACCATCACGTCAAAATTATCGCGGCGATGATTGCGTTCAAATTTACCTATTGCGTGCTATTTAGCAATAACAGTCTCAAAAAGAAGAAACATAAATTTCGTCAATCCACCGCCATTTTGTTCTTACTGCAGAAGGCAAGATGGCGTGCAGCATTTAATACAAGTTATAGTTTGTAATAAAGTGTGGTTTAAGGTGATAAGAAAGCAGTATCGTAGCAATAGAGCGGGCAATCAGGGAAACGCTTCGTCATTTTAGTACTCCGGGTACTTGCCTGCAGAGTGTCAGGTCCTAAAACCCGGAATAGACTACCACATGATTTGAGAATAATAAAAGACTCGACAGAGTTTAGAGCTAAACTCAAAACTCATCTTTTCAGAAAATCATCTCCACAAATAACAGAATTGCCCTAATTTACACAGCTAGGCACACCAGTATATATATATTTTTATGGAATGATCCGAGATCCTCAATCCTCGATTTACTGCCACACAAAAATTTCGTCAATTTTGCACAGCCCGCGATAAATGTAAATAACTAATATGTAAATATTAATAAGGCAATTTTAGCTGTAGTTCTAGGTATTTAGATAGTTTTATGGTAAATTTAGCGATAGTTTTTCAGTTTTGTAAAGCACCCTTGAGGAGATAATTCACAAAAATGAAGCTTTATAAATTAGACAAGTATTATTTTTATAAAATATTTTTTAAAAGCATGAGATAGTGTTTGCCGTATGTGGAATTCTAGAAACAGGTTTCACGCAGTGGCCTGAAATGAAAATCTTAGTAAATACTTAAAACATGCCTTTTCTAATAATTCAACCTTAGAGTATACAAGAGGTAGCCCAAGCCAAAGCCAGTGAAGTCAGTTTTGGACTTGTTTTTGATGATTTTAACATGACTCGGCGCAAATGGGCGTGGCTAAGACTAAGGCTACGGTATGTATACATCCATTCATATCGCATATCGACATAATGTTTTTGTGTATTCGTATAGCCACTTTTTCACAGTATTTTTATCAACAAAAATATAGCATCTAACCTAAAAAACCGTTTAGTTGTGTCAAGTTTAGTGGCAAAATAAAAAATGTGGGCGGAGTCCCGCCGTTAACCAGCGAAAATAACCAGCTTAAGATCATTACGACAGTATATAGAAGCCGTCCAAAAAATTTGTTGTCTCTTTCTCTCTCATGGTGTACGATGTAAAAACACGGAAAAAGTGATTTATTACAATTTCGGATGGGTTGGGTAAAACAAATTAGCTATCCCTCCATATATTGTTCCTTCAAGAATTCAACAAACTCACCGAAGGGATAATTTGCCGCTTATTTAATGTTCAGGATATAATTGTGTCAATAACCAAATTTAAAGTGAGCTCTTTCAAGGAAACTTGTCAAATTCAAAGTGATTGTGTGAAGCAATAGAGAACACAGGAATTGCCACAAGCTAGGCGTTGTTTTCTGTGAGCCTTGCGAACTAATTCTCATTTCTTCTGCGGAGGAACTAAAATCAATAGACTACTATGAACAACAAAAAACAATACGTCACTGACTATTGAAAAAAAGTGTCAATTTTTTTTAATAAAATATAATGCACCAAAGCATATTTATTTTTAAATGCGATGATTTAAATACATATTTAAAATAAAAAGATTCACGAGCGAATTTGAAACCGGGATCATTTCAGGAACGTCACTGGTGCCAAAGAATTTATGCTTTTATTTTACAATATATCCAAATGTTTTATATTATATATTTAACCAGATACCCACCACATAAATTATTCTCTCTTTATTTTGATTAACCTACTAAAAAAGTCATTGGGCTTGGTAAGCGATTTTCCCAAAATTGATTTTCAAGAATGTGAGATAATCCTATTTTTTTGTTATTTTGGTTTGCCTGAGGGTTCCGAATTTCAAAGTTACGCCACTCCATGCCAATTTGCGCACGAGCTATAGCGTAGAGAACACCGATGGCATAATTTTAATAAGTGTATTATTGTCGTGAACTTACCCACACACACTTTAGAGGCATCATTAATTTTACCTTTAAAAAATTTGATCAGAGATATTTTTATTTTTATATTGAGATTAATAATGGCAACCTACTTTGAAATCTCTTTAATTACGTGTTTGTTTTTTATTTATGTTCTAATGGCGGACGACCCGTTGTGACCTCAAATAATCATTAATTTTTATATGCGTAAGTAGGTGTTTTAATGAATAATTGTTACGGGTCGTAGAACTTAAATTAAATTAGCAAATTTCTAAAAATAAAAATGTTTTTTCTGTGGTAGTGACGCAATGTTTAATTTGCATTCTTAATATTTATTATAAAACAATATTTACCAATTAATTAGAGATTCGTTGAGCAATCCAATTGTACTTAAATAAGGTAGCTACCTACACGTTATTCGGAAAGTTGATTGAATTGAATGTTGAATGTAGTGTTTGTATGGTGCTATAGTTTTCTGCCGAATGGGACCTTGAATGATACAGTATTAACCTATTTATTTATTTATGCTCATAATTAACCTTTTGCTCCCTGACGGCAAAAAAAATTGTTTGTCTTTAAACTTCATGCTTCTTATATATCAAAAGATATTTTTCACTTATTATTCCTGTAAGTACATTATTGGACATGATTTTGTACATAGTTAGTTACTTAACAGTTCTTAACGCTTAAAAAAACTGGTACCAGGAAAACCAGTTTTACATTGAGCTGTCACATGGTTAGTCGAGATATTTTAGTGCTTCTTTGAAAACATAATTATTGTGATTATGGATTCAGGTACCCATGTGTGTTTTTGTATATTAATATATTATTTCAATGAGTACCATAATAAAAAATGAAAAACTATACACACATTATAAAATATTTTTTTAGATATTGTCTGTCGGTACAAATATGTACCGGGTAAATTTTTCCAATAATGAGGTTTATAATTTTTTTTTAAATGTAATGATTTCCATGTTAAACAACAGATAATTCCCAAAATAATTTATGAAAGTTCACTTAATATATATGTTCAGGGATCAAAGGGTTAAGGCATTTATTACTAATATTAAGAAGATTACTAAAGTACGAATATTTTTAGGCCGGTTTTAAAAGAAATTTATGATGATTTTTTAATATTTATCTCCCGGCGACGACGTCTCAAAGCAAAGTCTCGAAATACGAGAAGGTTTGAATCATTCCAAACATAATACATAAAAAAATCATAATATCAACATCAAATATTATTTTTCTGTGATAATGGAATAATTTTGAATACTTTGAAGGGATATTTTTTGGAACCCCCATCCCATTTGATATCGTCTAAAATCGACGCTCAATGCCATTTTGAATTTATTCACATTTGAATGGTCCCCGTTAACCGTCGATTCTCGGCCCGTGAACGATTTTGTCGAATTTTAAATTGGGTTGTTTAATCAGTCGTCGATTATGCTGTCGAGTTAATAACGGCAGTCAACACTTAACCAAACACCGATGGGCTGAGAAGAGCTAGTTAAAGTCGATTTGTAACGACGTCAAATGTGACGGGGTTCATACAACTCATTCGGTTTTATTCAGTTGAATTTTTATAGAAAATAATATAAAATAAATAGGTACACTCTAAAACATATTTCGTTTACTGAATTAGAGATGCTTTGATCGAAAAAAATCATTTCAAAGTAGATGTGTCAATTATTGTGTCATTCGCTTTTGTACGTTTGCATGAAAGAATGTGCGATTCAATTGATATCACTTTTTACTGTCCAATCTCGAGACGAATTAATATAATAATATTCCTCATAATTTTATATTTCACTATCAACGGGTATATAAAAACCGTATTAGTACTTAAATAGAAATTATGTTTTTGTAGGTATCGAAACGAATGTTGAGTCAAATGCAAAACTTACACCGGTACATTGCTTGCATACAGCATGTTTCAGACTTGTTTTTCCATATCAGAAAAGATAATTCCAGCGAAATTTCAAAAACTTTAATTTCATGAAAGAAAAAACATTCGGTTGTGTCAGTTTTTGTAAGCACTAATTTAAAAAGAACATACTGTAAAAAAAATCCACAAATTTTTAGATTTATTTAAACGACAAAAAGAAATACAAATGTGTGAACCTGTGGTTATTTTTTCAGTAGCTTTTTTCAAGGACTACGCTGTCGGAAGTGTATACATATACACCAATACACTCAATCCTAAGTGGAAAATGTTCGCACCAACTCTAATTGAGCGACCTATGCAGTAATTATTAAGTAACCTATCGTCGCTGGAAAGGCAAAAAGGCTTAAGCGATACTTTGGTCAAAAATCAGTTGAATATGCAGTTTTGATCAGTTTTTTTTCTGCATCGAATGCTCTGACTCTCGTTTGATTTCAAAGACTTTTGTGGCGCTTCAGCCGTTTAAAATATATTTAACATTTGGGAGAAAGCTTGACTCAAGCGATACAAGTTTGGGACTTTTGTTAGCTTTTTATCGCTTCAGGTAACTCCGTGAGAGCGTTAAGTTACCCGAGTCACTTTGTTTTAAATCCAACCAGGTACTGAAGACTTATGAGTATTATTGTAAAGAGCTCTTGTGTAAACTTCTTAAAATGGCGCTTCAGCCCTTTTGCCTTTCGGGCGACGATATAATAATAATAATAATAGTATTTGATAATTTGTTCAGCGCCGTTTTTGTGAAAAATCCCTTTAAGGGCGCTGTATTGCTTAAGAGATATCAATAATCAACACTAATTATATTTGTAAGTGGATTATAATTTAGGTTATAACGATGTTATAAACGCATGTTGGACAACAGGATACGATTAACCCTGAATTGGTTAACACGGGTCAAAAAAGACCCGGACAAACCTTTAATCTTTCAGCAAGTCAATTACCTTTCATTATTCACACACAAGATCCTGGTATTCCCTAGTCGCACAGAACCCTGGTACATTAACTATTACGCGTAATAATTATTTTGGGGAAAGTTTTGAAAATGGCGAAGATTAGAGAGGAACGATTAATGCAGTAGCTTGCAGAGTGAAGAAGAAAGGATGGTTTCTAAGTGATATTATGTTTCCGAATGCCTTAATTTTAGTTTTGTAAAGGAATTAATTTGATTTTAAAATATTTTGTTGGAAAAATATAGTTTAGGAGTCTATGTTATTATCAAAAAAGTGTGTGTTTTTTTTTAAATATTAAAATTTTATTGTGTGAATAGCCTAAGTTTCGAGTAATTTTAATACTATGTTTTAGATTTAATAAGACAATAAATGTAAAACAAAAAAGTACACCAAATCAAATTTATACACTACAAGATTTACCAAGATTAGGGGCGGCTCGTGAATTTTTAGTGTGCTAGAATGCTAAGATTGAAAATTTTCAATCTCAGCACTCTTGAATGTCTAGAACATTAAAAGCCACGAGCCGCCCTGACCAAGATAATATACAAGATATACCCAAGATATACATGAAATACCTCGGGTCTAGTTGGATCCATTACGTAGTCAATAAGTATACCATACCTACCAGTTAAGTGTTGAAAATAGCATTTGAAACCTTGACACGGAATTCTCTGGAAACAGGTACATTTATTTTACAACAACTGAATATTATAAAATAGTTATTATGTTAGAGATATATAAGACTGATGTCTCCACAATACTACCTTTTTACTAAGCTTTTGTAATCATCCAGAATTTCGTACGTTTGTTTGTAGTTTCCACGCTTTCCAATCCTCTTCCACGCTGTTCGATCCAGAAACTGCGAATCAGTTTTGGAAAGACGTGAATGACTTTGAGTGGACTGTGAAACGATGAAATACTTGGTGGATGACTTGAATTTATTTGGGAAAAGTAGATTTTAAGCCAGTTTGCTCACCTGTTTCCGTGTCTGCGAAAGGGGCCGACCAATCTGCCCGAGCGTTGAAAGTTGAGTGGGGCGAGTCCAACGTTGGCGATCCGGAAGACCCGACTTTGTGTTTCGTTGCCGGGGGTGGGGGTCATTTGTTACAGGCTGTTCAATACATTTTTATCCAGCCATACAAATAGTGCGTGGCAGTAGAACAAACTGGCAAGGAATGAGGTAGGAACTGGACAGAAGGCATCAGGTTAGGACCTATCAAATTGTTGATTTTAGGATCCAACACACGCCGTCAGTTCTATCTAGTTCTTCGTCGTAAGTCTCTAGTTTCCAGGATTTCCAATCCTTTTTTCACACAGTTAGTTCTAGTTCCTCGTCATTAGTCTCCAGTTTCCAGGCTTTCCAATCCTCTTTCACGCAGTCAGTTCCAGTCCCTCGTCATTAATCTCCAGTTTCTAGACTTTCCAATCATTTTACATGCAGTCAGTCTTAATTCCTCGTCATTAGTCTCCAGTTTCCAGGCTTTCCAATCCTCTTTCACGCAGCCAGTTCCAGTCCCTCGTCATTAGTCTCCAGTTTCTAGACTTTACAATCATTTTCCATGCAGTCAGTTTTAATTCCTCTTCAGTAGTCTCCAGTTTCCAGGCTTTCCAATCCTCTTTCACGCAGTCAGTTCCAGTCCCTCGTCATTGGTCTCCAGTTTCTAGACTTACAATCATTTTACATGCAGTCAGTTTTAATTCCTCGTCAGTAGTCTCCAGTTTCCAGGCTTTCCAATCATCTTCCACGCAGTCAGTTTTCCTCTTCATCGGTCCTCCACTGGGTCACCTATTTGGCCATAATTTTAGGTGTGTCATTTATCATTATCTACACATGATCAACCCGCTGCAGTCTCTGGGACTTACCTAACAAAGGTGTCATGGTGAATTAGATTCTCGAGTTATTTTTTACGATCCATTGTCTAGCGCAGAAACGCAATTTTAATAAAATAAAAAATTGATCAATTTTATGACGTCTTCTAAAATATTGTTTATTAATTAAGATTGTGTATTTGGCCTTGATTTGGTATAGTCGTAGTCATTATGTAATCTGTCATTATCTTCTGTGATTTTGTCTACTAATCTCTTCGATTGTTAGTAGGTATTCCAATAAGTTAATATATCACACCTAATGCTAAAATTGACTTCGATCCACTGTGACAAAAACATTTGTAGCTATATACAGTTACTAAGTGCTTACAAGCTGTAAGATGTTACTAAGCTCCTCGTACTTTATAGGCCTAGTAGAAGATAACACTAGTACCTCTAGGTACTACCCGGATTTTCCTGAGTTTTACAAACAAAATTCTCACTAGAAAAATTTAAAAAAGTAAAAAGTTTTTTTTTTTGAAAGTGAATACCGCACAACAGTTCAAACTGCTCCCAACCATATGGAGCCAGTGGGACTATGGGATCCCAATCGGGGTATGTTGTGAGGCTGAAGGTAGTGAGGAGGGAAGGAGATGGGGAAGAGGACAGCCTCTATAGTCGAGTGGTATTGACGAATCCAAAGGTCGCGGGTTCAAACCCGGCGTTCGCCAATAACTTTTAGTAATTAATATGTGTCATAACACATTTTAATTCATATGAAAATAATATGAAGTTTCGAAGTTCGTTCCGGAGTTGTACATATTCTAAGTATCGCCCTGGTGAAAGACCACCATTCAGAATCGAAACGTTGCTTAAAAATGGCTTTAGCCATGTTTGGTGACCAGATATGAATAGCCAGGTACGTATCAACCTTCCTCTTGCCCATCTCCTTCCCCTCCCCACTACCTCATGTTTCACAACATACCCTTATCGGGGATGCTATGGTCTCAGTGGCTCTAGACAGTTGGCACTCTTGTGCGGTATTCACTGTAAAAAAAAGGAAGTTTGGGAAGTACCTGTCTATTCATATCTGGTCACCAAACACGGCTTGAGCCATTTCAAGCAACGTTTAGATTCTGAATGGTGGTATTTCACCAGTGCGATAAATAGAGTACCTACCACTCTGGAGATGTGGCTTTGTCTTAATTTTTATTAGTATTTCTTAAAAGATTTGTCTAAACTCTATTGCTCTCAATCACTTTGTTATCTGAAAATAGTCAAACATCATATATTGTGCTATGCCATGTGCACGATGTAATACTTGAATATACCTAATACCTACATAGATACCATCTAGATATCGGTTCCTTTAGTAAAGGCCGAATAAACTTTTTAGCATTATTTACTTTCGTAAAATAACATTTATCGTATTACGCGTAAAAACAACTAAACGGCTTTTGAATATTACGTTTCATAAAACTGAAGGGTCTGTTTCGACGAAAATAAAATTCGGAGTTCCGTTCAACTTTTAATTGAACAGTCCACGTTTCCTAATTTTAAAAGCGTTTACCTCAGCTTGAAGTTTTTAGGCTGGTTGAAATTCATGGGTCAGATAATAAGTGGCACGTTTAGTGCTTTATTTTAATTTTATGGTTTTTAATTTATAAATATATATTTACTTTTCTTTAAAATAAAGAAAAACATTCCCGGGTTACGCGAAAAACCTGACTATATTTGAAAAACTCCTACTGCCATCATAATAAATGGAATATGTTGCTTGTGCAATGATGGAAGAGTTAGCTAGCAGAGGACTGAACCCACGACTTCCGGTTGGGAATCCGACGCGCTTGTCCACTCAGCTACTAACCGGTCTTATCGTCTTTGATATGTCGACGTGGTATTTTTTAATTATTTTTATTTAGGAATACTGTCATTATAAATTAAAAGTGTAAACATGGTAAAAACATATTCTAGACCAATTAAGTTCCATCAAATGAATCAAAGTAGATACCCACATAATATAACAGATTATAAATAAAAAATAAACATTAGATTTACATTCAATTTTCGTATTATTAATATAAACAAATTAGTTAACATGATTGTAAGAAAGAGAAGTTTAGGTTTATACATATATACGTATATACTATAAAATATAATAGATAACAGTAGAATTTTACATAATTTATAGTATCAATTCAGTTAAGATTCATTTTTTATGATTTGAAGTTACAGTTGAAAATGTCTACATCTCGTAGGGTATTGTAGGTTTCGCAGATACGTCCTATTGAAGAGTTTTACGCCTATTCCGATTTACAGTGTGGTATTCTAAATAAATCGTTCGACCTGGTGTTGCGTTCAGGGCAACGAATTGCAATTCTTTCTAGCAGATGTGATGAATCAATAAGAGAGTTCACAATTTTGTATAAAAATAAAGCACCCAAAATATGTCTGCGTTTATATAGAGCAATGGGACCAAACCGATGATCACTTAAACGATAGGATTGGTGTTTTATAAATTAATATAGCGATTCAAAGCGCCACAACCTACGAGCATGCTTCGTACAATTCATCATACACGAAACTGTTTTCTGGGTCGATCTATCTGGGTCTAATATAGTTCTTTATATTTTCTGTAACCACTGGTTTAAAAATTACCATTCGTTTTCTTTGTTCGGAAGTTTTTCGACTGTAATTTAAAAACATATTATTTTAAATTTGATAGTGCCGATGTGGCTCGAAGTTCGGGCCCCGACCGCAAACGAACGAACGCGAAGTCAGCCGGTCAGTTAGAGTAATCTTGGTACCTAGTTCAGTGACGAGTCGATACTTCATGTTCGATTTGGATCAGGTTCGTCAACTTATTATTTGAGTAATATCAATAATCAGCAACACAGATTTGAAACAGAAAAAGCCAGAAAATAAAAAAAGGCAATGGTCACAACCGAGACTCGAACTCGGATCTTCTAGTCTATCCGAGAGTAACGCTTCAACCAATTCAGCCATTGGGACCTTATTAGAAACCGATATTTTTAATCGATCTCATACTTTTCACTGAAAATTATTGATATTATTTTTAAAATTTTCCTCTGATTTGGCTGCCATAATTAGTAATTAGTAATTATAAACAAATCTCTACGAGTTTGAGTCTCGGTTGTGACCATTGTCTTTTTCTGTTTCATATTTGTGTTGATTATTGATATTATTTAAATATTTAAAAAATAAGCATTAATGCTTTAAAGTTAATTCTAATTTCAACTTATAATTTCGCTAGCTGCATCTTATGTTTTGTAATAAGAATAACTAATATTTATCGAATAATTCGGATAACTTAACGAAAATGAGAATCTATCTGAAGAGTTAAATAAATCATATAATAAAGTAATATTAATTATCAGGGTGTATGATGCTTCCTTTATAGATAGGCATGCTCTTCTTATATATTTATTTAATCTAATTGATACATAAATCATTACATATAATGATTTTTTCACATAGATATTCGCCGCACAGGAATTTATTTTAAATTAATTTACTTGCATTTAATATTTGATAAAAAATATATACTTAAAAAATATCAATTATCAACAACACAAATATGAAACAGAAAAATCCATAAAATAAAAAGATAATGATCACAACCGATACTTGAACTCGGATCCTCTACTCTATCCAGAAGTAACGCTTCGACCAATTCTGCCATTGGGACTATTAGAAACTTTTTTTTTAATCGATTACCTATTTTTACTGAAGATTATTGATATTAATATATTTTCAATTTTCCTCTGATTTTTGGTTACCACCTTTGTAATAAATATTAAAAAAATAAACATTAATGCTTGAAAGTTAATTCCGAATAAAAAACAATATTATGTTTAAAATTTTTCGTCAGCAACCCTTTTTAAAGTCACGGACTGCCCCTGGGGCACATTTAATCGTTTCGGCGGGATTGCCCGAAGGGACACCCCAGAGACAAGTATCCGGTGAGCGCTCGTAACCGACTGAAGCCAGTTCCATTTCCCTGATGACAATTAACCGCAAGTTCATGCGTCTTTTTTTTATCGCTGATGCTTACTCTTGGAGAAAAAATGTATGGAGAGAGAGCTAATTATTTTTACCCAACCGATACAAACTTACGATAAATTACTTTCTCCGGGTTTTTACATCGTACATCATGACAGAGAAAGAGAGAACAAATATAATACTCCGCTTCTATGTACTATCACAATGATCTTGGGCTTCTGGGTCACCGTGGGACTCCGCCCACATTTTTTATTATGCCACTAAACTTGACACAACTAAACGGTTTTTTATGTTATATGCTATATTTCTGTTGACATCAATACTGTGAAAATGTGGTTATACGAATAAATAAAAAAAATTATGTGGATATGTGATATGAATGGATGTATAAATACCCTAGCCTTGGTCTTAGCCACGCCCAGGTCCGCCGAGTCAGGTAAAAATCATAAAAAACTGACTACAGTGCCTTGGATTGATACCACTCTATATTCTCCAAGTGATTACTTTAGTAATATATCTCAACGGGCAGGATTAATATTGTAAAACGCTGAAATTTAATCATTGCTCTTTAGGGTTGAATATAAAACTCATCTCCATATCACATTTCCTTCATCCTTCTTTGAGACAATGACGCAATCAGCCGCGGGCGCTTTCAATCTCCTAAAGAAAGCTGAAGATTAAAAAGCTCTCGTCTCAGTGATTGTAGCGTCATAAAATATATCACTTTTTTTACTTGAACGTATCGAAGACCAAGAGCGTCGGTTTATTAATCTTCTGGAATATTTTTAAAAACCTTTTGTCAAGAAAAACATACAATATCAGAAAAAAAAAAGTTTAAAAAAAAAAGTGATGTGGCCTCTATAGATATTGTGTACACAAAAAAATCTACGGATTTAAAAAAACGGTTCGTTAGTTTCTCTTTTGGCCGCCTGTAGAGATAAGTTTGTACAGCTAAACATGGATTAAAAAATCAATAAAAACGATTTTCAAAAATAGAAGAACAAGAATAAAAAAAAAATTATCTCTCATGAAAAACAAACAGAAGAAATCTCTTTTTCTGTTGTGAGATACGATATTTTTTACAATTCGTTATTTTAGTTTTGAATTAAAATTAGCTTTACGTTTCACAATAATATTGATAATTGAAAAAATATATAACAATCTTTGAAGAGTATGAAAAAAGAAAAAAATACAGAAATTTAAAAGATTGTTGTGACAGAGACACATCTCGACGTTTTGGTCACAGCCTAATGTGTTTTTTTTTCTATTTTCATATTCTTTGAAGATTGTTAGTATTCTTCCAACTATAAAAAATAATATTTTAATACCCAAGGTTGATTTGAACCCAACACAAACATGAATTAACTGTTTTCATAAAATATTATTTGCATTTATGTTTCATTTGTTGAAATAGGTTAATGCTGTCTTATCTTAAAGTAGGGCGTCCAGTTATAATTTCTGTTTGATGGATCTAAATATTTTAAGATTGTATTGTTTCCCTCTGCTATTTATAATTTGTTTATGAGTTTTAGACTATGGCATGTTCACCGTGTTGTCGGAAGCCATTATACAGTGGTCTGCTATAGAGACCTCACACACACACATGGAACTATTTTAACATAAATAATGCATTCAATAAATATGCCACATAGAATTTTCATTCGATATCTAACCGCCTTGCAAACATTTGCAATTTTTTTTTGTGGTTCAACGATTTCGAAACATGGTTAAAAAATAATTTTATATTTTTAAACGCCGGGTTAACAGCGAGAAAAGCGACCGACCATTCCAAGAAAATGCCGTCAAAGTGGTCACGCGGTTTTCTGGTCGTTTGCCAAACTTCAGTGTGGTCACATATAAAATATTGCCAGGGTATTAATTGATTATTAAATAAAACAATAAACTTCGTCAGGGCTTTTACGTCAGCTAAATAACAGACAGATATGAAAGAGAGAGATACAAGATCTAGGTAGAGGGAGACAGAATTAAATAAAGAGAGATACATTTAAGACAGTAATGAATGGCAGAGAGAGATACGATATATAGTAGAGAGAGACAAAGTGGTATAAGAATAAAAGAGGTAGACAACTAATTAGAAGTGAAAAGGGTACAAGAAAGTGAGTTTTTTTTTTATCAAATCAAATATGGGACTTATAAATTTTGATTGTTTACTAATTATGTCTGAATTATTATTCACTGCTTTTTTAAATATTTTCAAATAAGTGGTGTTTTACAAAGTTTTTTGTTTTATTTAATACACAATATCACACCCCCAAGTTTTTGCTTCCTTCGAAAATAAATAAATAAATAAATTTATTGTTTATTCCTCAGGAACAAAAGCACGTCGGTCACAAATATAAAGGTACCTACGTATAGTATATTAAACAATTAAATCCGTTTTATGTCTTACGTATCATATCTTGATTAGTGAATTTCTTGGAATTAATTTTATTGGTTTTACGTGGTCAAGTTTAATTTTCATTGTTCTCTGACCTACCAGCATGACGACCTCCATGGTTGAGTGGTAAGACGCTCGATTACGAATCCAAAGGTTGCAGGTTCAAACCCGGTGTGCGCAAATAACTTTTATTTAATTAATATGTGTCGTAACACATTAATTCAAATACAATTATATTTAGTGCGATATAGCAGAGTGGTAGATAGTCTAAGTATCGCCCTGGTGAATGACCACCATTCACAATCAATACAGGTATTTCTCAACCTTCCTCTTCCCCATATCCTTCCCCACTCCACTACCTTCAGCCTCACAACATACCCCATCTGGACATGCCATAGTTTCACTGGCACTAAGCGGTTGGGAACAGTTGGGACTCTTGTGCGGTATTTATAAAAAATAAATCAATGTATGAAATAATTATAAACTTTGGTTGGTGTGTTTTAAGCTTTCGTCACATTTGATATCGCCATAATTCAATGATTAGCTCTATTTCTTATTGTCATTTTAATATTCCCGTTAAACGTTGATTCCAGGCTCGTTTAGCTTTTTAAACAAATTATGATCAGCTGACAAGCGTAACAACACGACCGTTATGCTCTTCAGCGGATCACAATTTGTTTAAAAGCCGGTACGATCGACGTTTGATGGGGACCGCTAAGCAAATAAATTATATTTTTAATAATTTTAATAATATTATTAAAATATTTAAAATGGAGTTCCACCACGAATTAAAAATAAATTTCAAAATTAGAAAAAAGAAAAATTCGAAATTTAAGAAAGAATTTTCAAAAATGAGCCCTAGTTTTATTTATTATGAAAAATATGCTATTAAGCGTCTTGAGGATTAGTTTTCAATAGAAGAATGTGGGAAGATTTTCTCAGGAATCCAAGAATTGTTTTAAAATGACGATATTATAATTTCTTTTACAATGGAGAAAACTCACTGAAGCTTGTAAAAAAGAGTAAATTAAAAAATAATAATTTAAAATAATATTTAAGGTAAAATAAATTAACAGGTAAATAGTATTATATGATTGACCTTATGATTTACGAGTTTTAGGGTTGCACAGCTTAAAAACATTCGGTGTTTTTGGAAATGAAGTTCATTTTAAAATAAATTTCTCGATATTGTTGTATAGCGACGGGAAAATGAGAAATTTTGGTAGATCGATGACGACCGCCGTGATTAAGATGCTGGGCTACAAATTCATAGGTCGCGAGTTCGAAGCCCTGATATGGGCAAAAAATTTACACATCGTCGCTGGAAAGGCAAAAGGGCTTAAGCGGCGCGTTGGTCAAAAATGGTTCAGCACCCGAAATGGCGCTAAACGTCACATTGCGGCATTCTAATACCAGCAATACTGCATATTATTTATCTTTAAATTCTACATGGGCAGTTAGGAAAATATCCAAGGTTTCCAGCGAATAAAAATTTTAAGCTGTAATCTTTTAAATTCATTGAAAAACTTACTAAAATGTCATTAAAATATGCAATTTGAAAACCGGCGCATCCATTTTCGAACGTTTTACATAAAATTCCAGTATGCATTTCATATATAATTAAAAAGATTACTGTTTTAAAATTGTATTTACGTAATAAGTTTAGCTGATTTTTTTATTTATTTTTTTTATTTTTATTTTTTTTATTTTATTTATTTATTTTTATTTTTTATTTTTATATAATTTAATTGAATTAAATTTAATATTATTATTATTTAGGTATTACTTGAAAAATCCTTTTTCATTTTTCTTGAGACTATGTTATTACTATTACTTTGACTTTAAAATAAAATAGAAATAAATTAAGTTACTAAAACATATTACTACTCTTTTAAAATATCGAAGGAAATAAAACAAATGGGATAACTATACTAATGATATAATCACCACCCAATAAAATAAAAACTGGAAAATATTAATAATTACAAATAATTTCCTGTGAGAATACATACGTAAGAGTGTAAAAAAATGCTGTTAATTGAAATGGCAGCAAATGTTTTTCTTGGCAAGTCAAGGTAAAGTCCGTTATTATTCACGGGTAACAACTGGTAGCATACGAGTATAAGGTAGGTAGGTAATATAACTTTTTCATAATTATACGTTTCACTACTTTTCACATTCAAAATTAAACTTTTTGTTAAGAATAAAAAATTTTAGTTTTTAACATTGAATATTTTCCCGACTTTTGATTTAATATAACTGAAGCGTGAATTTCTTTTTTTTGTCCAAGTCTTGATTTCATCATTCAAGGTATATTGCAATAATCTTACATGCTGGGGCAATGAAGCCTGAATGCATGAATGATTTGTGTATAGTTCTGGAGGGCATAAAACCGGTAAAATATTGGCTAAATTGTTGGTAATAATTATCGACCTACATTCCTTGCGTCAGTTTGTTATCAGGTCTCTAATCAAAATTAATATTAATGTTCGTAGTGTTTAAAAGTGAAATAATGCAATTATTTAATGTATATTTTTTGGATTTTACAGGATCATTTTTTTATAAAATGTGAATACCACAGATCGTGTGAGGCTGAAGAGAAGGGGGAAGGATAAGAGGAAGAGAAAAATACCTGGCTATTCAAATCTTGACACTAAATCAGCTAAATATTTTTTTTTATAGTTTTTGTGTTCAATTTATAGAACTCCATTTTAATTTTTATGTAATTTAATTGAATTAATTTTAATATTATTATTATTGAGTTCAGCTATTTTCAGTTTTTATTTTTAGTGACAGCTGTTTCGGCGTTTAACAGTTTGACAATGGCCTTAAACGCCGAAACAGCTGTTTTAAAACTTAAAATTTAAAGTCAAAAATAATATTAATAAAATAGTCACAAGAAAAAAAAAATAAATTTTTTTGAAATACCTAGTAAAAATATTTAGATGTAGTTACCATAATTTATGATCCTCTTCCGGTGTTGGAGCAAAAAACAATGAAAAAACCTTACAATAACAAACTGACGCAAGGAATGGGTTTATATTGTAAAATTTTTCATGCATTCGGTTAATGTAAGTTTATTGCAATACCATTGATGAAATCAAGACTTGACAAAAAAGAAATTTACGCTTTCTTAGTTAAATCAACGTATAAAAATAAATAATAATTATGAATGATATTACGTATATTATGTTTGGAGCACACAATGATAAAACCTTACTTTATATTGTTAATCAAATTAAACGGCTCGCAAAGTACGTATAAATAAATAGTACGATTACATTTTTAAATATTATTTTGAAATAATAAAAATTGACGATTCCAGATGAATCGTTTATACGTTTTAACCAGGATGTAACGTTTCTTTTTTTTCGGTGGTCCTGATTATTAATTAAAACATCTAAAATGGAGAATTCACTTTAAAAACTTATGAGTTAGTGAAAAATAAAACCAGGAGCAAAGACGAACGTAGGAGGTCGCAATTTAACCAGGCGCTTGAGTTATCATACTTTGCAGCCAGTTTTCCTTCGGTCGCCGGAAGGTACGGTCGCGTACATTGTCGACGGTTTTCCCCTTCTTCCAAAAATTCTTAAAAACTTGTGATTAGTGACTGTTTGCCTCTTTCATAGAAGATCGAAGACGTCTTTTCGTACTAGCTGTGTTTGGAGTGTAAAACTTTGAAGGTAAACAATTTTTCAATAATTTTAGTAAAGTGTGATTTTAAATATGGATGTCCCAAGTTAAATTTTCACATCCCAGAAGATTAATTAGAACAAAATTAATAGTTTTACTGGATTTTTTAACTTCTGTGAAAGAATATCCCAATGTATATTATAACACCGAGTATAAGATGAAGACAAAGTGCGACGTTTGGCATATTATTGTTTAAATATTTAAACATTTTGTGAGATAAGGCAATCTGCTTTAATTTGTTATTAGTGTGATTTTTCACGCAGAGTATGTCTTTAGATACGCCTCTGAATTGTTTGAAAGTACTCGTATAGTGGAAAAAATTGTACAACGAAACACAGTTCTGCCAAGTTTTTCCACTCTTTAGTAACGTGCTGCTATTATTACCGGATATAATTAAATGTAAGTTGTGATACTGAACAAACTAAGAGTAGGCAATAAGAGAAGCAACATTTATACAATAAAACATTGCATTCCATTCGCACAATTATATGAAAGCATATTCTATATTAGTAAATTTACTGAATGAAATAATTTTCCCTAATTATGTTCATTTTTTTTTCTTTCTATCGCCTTGTCCCTATAAAAACTACCTAAATTATAGAGAGGAAAGCTAATTCTATGAAGTTACAATATCACGGTTAGCTGTTGCATTATAAAAATCGTACAGGTTTTCTCTTTGGATTTTTTTTTTGTCCAACTTGTTGTTGCTTTTGGTGGGTGTGTAAATATATATTTAAACCATACCCAAGGTTCTAACTTTGTCCGGGGTAACTCGTTGGTCTTAATTGATTTATTTTCATACCTTTTCCTGTCGAAGGTTGGCTTCCATCACGACAGTCTGCTTCCTGCAGACTGTAGATAACATCCAGCATAACTCATGTCACGTAAGTTTAGAAATTACGACTTATGGATTATCATAAAGGCATCTCGTATTTGGTGCTCCTAGTGGTATGATTAAGATATTACAGTTTCCATTGTTCCTAAGTTACCCTATCTACTCAAGTTAGTTTGTGGGTTTATCTATTGCCTATATTTAGCTATTAATTTTGAAAAAAAAAATGTTTTCGATCTCGTAAACTTTGTCTCCAAGATAATAGATCTTACAATTTTGCAACGGATCTAATTGCTTGTGCATGAAAGTTGTTGGTACTAAAGACGCGACAAGTCTTTAAAAAACATATGTTCTTTGGAAAATTGCGATTATCTTTTAAAAAATCACAATATTTCACTGACACTAAGAGTAGGTAATGTAAAAAATACGAAAATACAAGAATAATAAAATATTAAATAGCATTTAAATTTATCATGATACATGCACGTATTTCAAAATCGCTTTAAAAAATCTTTATTTTATTGGATCAACTTAATTGTAACCTAAAAGCGTGCTCGATGATTTAATAAAAAAAGCTCTCGAAGTTTTATTAGCTTACGTTTCGGATAAAGTGTTTTTTTTTTATGAAATATTGTATTTTTCAAAAAATATTATAGTGAGAAATATGTTTTCTTTGTAGCCTTTATCGTACCCTTTAAGACAGTGACTGAGTTGAATGACTTGTAGTAGTATCCAAAATAATAGGGACATTTCTATTTTTAAAAACTAAACGAGACGAAATTGAAATAAACTTTGATTTTTGATATTGTCAAAATCAGAAATCAATGTTTTTTTCGAATATCAGTTGATTTAAATAAAATTTTCACTACCTAACACAAATTAAAACTAAGTAATTGGTTGAATTGTAAATCTGATTCAAATACATAATATTATGAGTGGCATCTGTCACAACTTAAGAAACTTAGTAGAACTTTAAATTTCAATAAATATCTTCGATATAAATTTTAGAAGAAAAAAAATCGTCGGTCGGAAAATTTGACAACTTTAGTGGTTTTAAAACATTTGTTTATTATACTTAAAAATTGATGTTTTTTGGTGCGACGAAATCGATCCCGCAAACTCCCGATTAAAAGTAGAGTACATTGACCACTATGCTACGGGGGTCGTCGGGTCACTATCGGGGTTGAAACTAAACAGCACTGTGGGTTTCCGCAGGGGTCAGCAGAAATACATTTCCGTTTGTTTCCTCCTTTTTTAGATTCGACTTTTTTTAAAAGTCTTCTAAAACTTTTCTCTTTAACTCAGGATTTTGTAAATTGTCCTTTCATTTCGCTTTGGGATATCGCCCTTTCTTATTGCATACTACCTATTTGATATGATTCATTTTTAGAAAATCCATGATCAAAAGATTTATACTCCTTATTTATAGTCAATAATGTCACACCACGGAGTATTGCTTTCTGTTTAAAAAATAATCATATTTCGAAATATGGAGAAATTGTAATTCAATTACGTATCTCTAACACTACGATAACAAAAATAACAAGTCAAACAATTAATCATGTAACAGTGAACAGGTAATGAACTGTTGACAATGATAAATGGGGTTTAAAACATATTCAGGGATGTTAATGGTTGAGCTTCGGTCTCTGGAATAGAGTTATGGGATAATAACTTACTATGAGATGATTTTTTTTTAATATTGAGCGCTATGGTGAAAAGGTTTATTCCCTTTGTTTGCCTTTGACTATTCATTGATTTTGCATTAAAATATATCTGTTTTCTGAAGGACCAAAAACATAAGCTGGCTGGCATCGTGAAATTTCAACAGACTTTTTACGTGTGAAAAGTGGAAAAAAAAGTTTTGCTATGTAGCTTTTAAATATATTTTTTCCCGTAAAACGTGAAATACTTTGTTATCGCGCGAAACCGAGTAGAAAAAAAAAAAAAAAACATTTATTTGAATTTATATAGAAGCCCAAATTATTTGTATTATAGAAATACGTTTTATAGTGCGCATAAATATAATTTATTTGAAAAGTCGATTTACTTTTTGAACATATTTTGTAATTTAAAATCAAATAAAATTTCCAACAGATAGATAAGCAACTAAGGCAAAACAATTAAAATGTCGTTTTATCTCAGTAAAAGTACCATTCCGCAAAAATGGAGCATTGAATAAATCGGTGAAAATTTTAATACATGCTGCAAAACTGCCTTCAATTTATTATTGTACTGGTAATTGTCAGATAAGCACCATCAATACCACTTTTGCTAGAATTACAGGTTGAAAAAAAAATTAACGTTCTTACAGATTTTTTTTGTTCAATTGTACGTACCTTCCACCCAGTTTAAATAAAAACTTCTAATAAATGGGTTTTTAATGCATATATTTCAACAACACTTTTTAATTTACTATCTCGCTTATAAAACGTAAAAAACCTGGAATATTAAATTCCGTTTAAATATGATAAACATCATCTCATTTCGGAAATCACCACTAATTTCTGAATACTGTGTAAAATGTGAAAAATATACTCCTGGAATAGTACTTTTAAAAAATTACACCCTTTTACCTTCAGACGGCCACCGCGGTCGAGTGGATAAGACGCTAGACTACTAATCCAGAGGTCAAATTAAATATCGACGTACGCAAATCTTAGCGTTACCAAATAAAGTTTATGTAAATAATATATGTTTTTTCACATTCAATTTATATAAAATAATACATAGTATATTTTCGGCACGTTCCAGAGTGGTAGATACTTTAAGTATCGCCTTGGTGAAAGATTGCCACTTGGAATCTAAATGTTGTTTGAAATGGTTTTAGACGTGTTTGGTTACCAAACCCGAATAGCCAGGTACTTCCGCACCTTCCTTTTCTTCATCTCCCTCCCCATCTTCTTCCCTTCTCCACTACTTTCAGCCTCACAACATACTCTAATTGGGAATGCCATAGTCCCACTGGCTCCAGACGGTTGCGAGCAGTTAAGACTCACATTAACACTCCCGTTCCGAAGGGGCTTCTAATTTCACCCTAACGGGAGTTTAATGCGATTCTTAGATAAATATTACTGAAATGTTTTGAATATATTTCTCTCTGAGTATTACCAAAAACAACTTGCCTAAGATTATGCCATGAAAACGCTTTAATAAGTACGATCAAATGGCTAACTACATCATCCCCCTTAGGATTGTACTTTATTTACTTTCAGACAGTGAAAGACCATCATCCAGTTTCTAAATGTTGTTTGAAATGCTTTAGACGTGTTCGGTGTTCAGATCTGAATATGGCATTATTACTGTTTTTAATATATAATACAGGTAATGAGCCATTATCGCTAGAGTAAAAAAAACAAACTGCGAAACATGCTATTTGAGAAAAAGAAGAATTGATATCCTTGACCATTTTTGATTGAAGAAATGGTTGTCAAATTCTCTAACAATGGGAGAATCTAAGAAATAAACCTTTATGTCTTATTACATGCTTTCGATTGTGGTGTCAATAGAAACCAACAGGAAGCCGACAATTTGTTCGTCCATTCGTGTTTGACTTCTCATGTCCAAACCTTATTAATGACTTTTGATGATGCAGCGTGATTCAGAGCCATGGGGAGTGAGGCGTCTAGCAGATAGATTGTATTCTGGTTGATGAGCCGAACTATCCGACAGATAAAGAATGGAAAAAATCCCTTGCTCTGCGATTTATCATTTATCGATTTTTTCAATGCCGTTTACCTAAAAATATCTTTTCACATTCAGCACTTAAAATCAAAGTGATATTTTACAAACATCTAAATTAATGATTATTTTTACTACCCGGTTTCGTTTGATCACTAACAAAAACAATGTTTAAAAACTCAGAAATCATTTATTTGTTTTTATTGTTTTTCCATTAAAAAAAAAAACTGTAGTAAATTTTTTTCAACATTAACGGTCAGCAATCAAAAATGACGCCAAACGTTACTTTGCAACATTTTAATACAAGCAATATTACAAATTATTTATCTGCAAATTTTCAATGAGCAGTTAGAAAAATGACAGGTTTCTAGTGAATACAAATTAATTTTTAACTGTAATCCTTTGAATTTTATGAAAAACAAATTAAAATGTGAGTAAAAGATGCAGCTTTCAAACCAGCAAATGTATTTTTGAACGTTTTACCTAAAATTCTAGTATGCGTTTCATAAAAGATTTAAAAGATTACTGTTTAAGAATTGTGTTCACTGGAAACCTTGGACATTTTTCTAACTCTCCGTATATAATTAACAGATAAATAATTCGTAGTTTTGCTTGTACTAAAAAGCCAAAATGAGAGTATTTTTGGGTGCTGACCCTTAAGATACCTTTTAAAAAGTTCCAAAGCTCATGACGGACATACATTTAAGGAGTAAAAATAGGAGTATTTTTGGGTGCTGACCCTTAATATAGCTTTTAAAAAGTTCCAAAGCTCATGACGGACATACATTTAAGGATTAAAATAGTTACGCTGAAGGGTAATTACTTAAAAAATCTGTGCAAATATCATGACGCCAGAGCTACAAAAAATTGTGCTCACGAGATTACTGCTTCACGGTGAAGAATACGATAATTTTAGTCGTTCTCGGCTAGATAGAATTTTTAGCATGTTTTTTTGGTTGAATTATTTTCCGCTTTCGGCAAATGTTGGTGTTTAGAATTCCTCTCTCTTGATATTGCGACATAAAAATTTTCATGAAAGAAGCATTAATCTCCCAACTCAAATTCTGTCACTGAGCGATTGTCCTTGCGACTTCTATTCATAGAAATTTCAAATATTTTTGTAGTACCTACAATCGTTTTCCCATAGTTTTAATTAAAAACAAACCAAGTTCGACCAAAAAGTTACTTTGTTCTATAATAAAAGGTTGGGTTTGTCTAGATTTTTAAAGTTTAATATTTTTCTTAAGTATATAAGGAGTGATTCTTTCAATTTTAAAACTAACATAATATTATTGAAAGAAATGATAAAATAACTTTGTATAAGACCTCGGATACTATTTAATTTTTGCTTATTTTTTTTTTTTTTTTTTACATACAAACCAAGTTCTAGAGCCAAAAATGGCACCCCAAATTTGGTATGTTCTATGAAGGTAAAAGGATCGGTAAGATGAAGGTTGTCCTAGATTCAGATTGGTCAAAACACGTTTCATATTTTTCTGAATGGTGGTCTTTCACCAGGGCGAGACTTAGATTCTTTCCATTTTTAAACGTGCCATTTTGATAAATTAAATGTGTTATGACACATACTATTCAAATAAAAGTTATTGGCGACCGGTTTTGAACCCGGACCTTAGCATTCGTAGTCAAAATTAAACTAAACCAAAATGAAGGCCGATAGAGTGCGAGAACAAAATGTAAAATAAAATAACAGAACAATGAGAAAACAATAGAATAACATTTAAATTATAACAAAAGAACAGATATAAAGAGACAGATAATATTAATTAAAAGAGATAAAACGTCGACTAAGAAGACGATTAAAGAATAATGATAAATTTAATGAGTTTACAGGAAATATACCTAATATTGGAATACTGGATAAATTTAAATGATTATTAAGAATATGACATATATAATATTTAGTTTAATTCTCTACCCTGATGATGCTTAGGCTAAGCGAAACCGGTCGATCATAAAAAATTAAATAATATTTGTGTCTTAGACAAAGTTATTTTTTCATTTCTTTAAACATATCAAACCACAAAGCGATTGCTTTCTACGAAAATATGATATTATTGATATTCATTTTTTTTTAATATTCAACATTAATTATGACATTAAAACGGATTTTGAAACAAAATATTTTTTGGCATAATTTGTTCTGGAAACGTGTTTGTAATTCAAAGCACTCGAATATCAAAGCAATTTTTCCATTAGAAATAATAGAAACTAGCATGTTTCGTCTTAAAAATGATTTATACAAAACATAAAGAGGTATGTAGTTTATTAATAAAGTATGTTACATACCTGTAAAAGAATATATTAATTATTCACTGGCGCAATCATATTTGCCTCCTTTTGAGGATTTCGCGGAAATGTGACACTGCATTGTCGTTGAACAGATTCATCGCTCGCACTGCTATGGTCTTACTTGGGTGGTGCTTTTCTACGAAATGTTCTCATATATTACACATATCATCGCCGGAAAAGCAAAAGGGCTGAAGCACCATTTTGGGAATCTTACACCAAAGCACTTTAATGTTACTTTTTGTTTTACAAAAAAAATCTTTAGATTTAAATCTTTACCCGACCAAGTGGGTTTTGAAAAAAAAAGTTAACTCAATACTATACTACTACGTCTGTATCGACACAAGAATATCTTAGTGAGACAGACATGGACCAAACCTATCTTTAAAAAAAATATTTTAACAAGAATAAATAAATAAATAAATGCTCTCACCGAGTTACCTGAAGCGAGAAAAAGATTTAAAAAGTTTCAAAATTATGTCGCTAGAGTCGAGCCTTTTCCCAAATGGTAAATTTATTTTAGATGGCTGAAGGGCCATCAAAAGTCTTCAGAATCAAACGAGAGTCAAAGCATTTGATGTAGAAAAAAAAATGATCAAAATTGCATATTTAACTCATTTTTGACCAAAGTGTCGCTTAAGCCCTTTTGCCTTTCCTAGTGACCATATATTGCTCGAATAGTAAAAGATCGCTCGTTTATGAAGTTAATTAATTAAAAATTTGCTTGTTTTACGAAAAAATTCGTAAAACCAAAATACATGCTATTCGAAGTCCCACTTAATTCCATGAAATTGTGTTCCAGATGCATTAGGTAGTAATAAAATTTGGATAATTTATATAGCGCCATTTTTTTTTAATATTCTCAAGTGCCAGAATAACCATAAAGCACCTGTTTACTAATAAAATCGTTTCAAGGATAATTTGTCACTTGATAATTATTGTAACGCATTTGTGCATTGTGCTATCAATGTTTAAGTATTGATGAACTTGTTTTTAAATTGCGACATATAAAGACTATAATGTCAATGTTTGAAGTGTATTCGTTTCTAAGCCTGTGTAAGTGGGGAATCAATAGTCAGTATGGACAGTTGACAGTTGACATTAGACACCCTATGATTGCTAGCTAGTTAGAGCCAACGGCTAAGTACTTCGTAATATTTAGTGTTACATTAGAATATTATTACTATCAACTATAAATTAATGTACTAATACCAGCAGTAGAATGCAGGTGGTAGGTTTGTTTTTCTATATTATGTGATGATATTTTATGTTTGAATAATAAGCTGCTAGTGAGACGAGGGGCTTACGTTATGGTTTTGTTTTACAATTTGAAGAATCAACCAATAAATATGAGCATGTACATGCTAGTTGGTCTCTGAAGCATTGCTACAAAAATATTGCCTACAGACTTTAAATAGAACGATACTTATGTTAGATTCTGTATATAAATATTTTGTTTACAGATTTTCAGTTTTATAATTGATTTTGAAATCGCCACATTAATTCAGTTTTTTCATTTTTACACATCATTTATTCAAAAACTGAAACGCGCCAAGAATTGGTGTTTAACGGAGACCATTAAAATGTCACAAAAGCAAAATGGCGCTGATCGTTGAAAAGTGACGATTTCAAATGTGACAAATATTTGAAACACCCCGAACTTCGTTCAGCATTCCGCCATTTTAAATAAAAGTTCGGCACCTTACTGAGAGTACATAATATTATGATGAAGGTTAACTTAAAGATCCATCTCTTTATAATATATATACCAGCCTAAAGCATTAAGTAAATACAGGTATCCGCTACGAACTGCGACTTATCAAGGTTCGAGCATTCCTATTTTCGGCCTGTACAAATATTATCTTTACAGGTAAGTTGATAATAATATATACAGACGAGAATATTTTCTTAGGTGTTGGAAAATTTTGGAGCCAAGCGCTGGAGGATTACATTAATGCCGGGCTCTTCTAATCACACATCTTCTTTCGGCTTCCAGATTACTGAGGGTTATTAATTCCAAGAAAGAAACGTGGGCTTTCGATGCTGCGTTTTATCCTCCATCCATGAAATCCATGTTACATATATTTTTTGTAGATTCTAAATGTTACTAAAAACATGTGTCTTTACTAAATATTTCTGTCTTTGACTTTTGCCGTTTATTCGTGCATTTATTTTTTTAAAAAATTTTATGGTAAAGAAACATGTAACTTCTAATCACTTATTTTGTTCACATCAGACCGGTTTCACTCTCCAACGAAAATCTTCATATCGAACATTTGAAACTTGTTCAATATTTAATAATTGTTTAAAAATTAAAAGAAAAGTAGACAAAATTGGTAGTTAGACCGTTGCAAGCATTTTCTTTTTAAAAATAGGTTGTTTTGTGTTTTAAATAATTTGTTTAAATTCCATATAAAATAAATTCCAATAAATTGCAGCAAATATTTTAATTTAAATACGTAAATAAAATACAAACCATTAAAACGTGTTTACGAAACCTAACTTTATTTTTTACTTCAACAAAATTTTGAATTTACAACATCCATAATGACCTGCAAATACCATAGATTAGTTTGTATTTAGTCAGAGGTAAGAGGCGAGGAACCGGTTACAGTTGTATTTGGTGACCTACCGATTTTCTTAGCCAATTTATCGAATTTTTCAATTTACTTTGGTGCATGACTTCACTGTTTAATAGCTTAACCGATCATACATTTTTTAAAGCATTTTCTTCTTCGTATTTAATTGTAGCGGACACCTACTTAATTCATTTTGCCAGAACGTGTATAATTTATTCCCGTTTATATTTTCATAAAAGATAACCTAATCTTTACGAATGAAGTGTAATCAAATCTAAACCTACTTAGATAGGAAAAAATACCTTATAGTTCCTAAAATATGAGGTAATTTTTCCTTTTAATAGCCATAACTTTTCTAAAAAACTCTTATCTTCTTATACTTATCTGCAACTGCCTCTTCATTTCAAATGGCCTCTATTTTTTTACAATCTACCGCAAACCGACAAAAGAAAAACGACGTATAGGTATAATAATTTTAGAGAAATATTAAATACTTTATCTTGGTTTGAATTGCGTATTGAAGTATACTATAGTAACCTTAAAAAGTTCAGATAAACAAAGCAATAAAAGTCTCTCACAGAACATATTAATTTTCATAGAAATAAGTTTTTTCTTTTGTTTATAAAACTGGTCTGCTTAAGATAACTATCTAATGAAGCGTCTGAACTCACATTTCCGAAGGTAATAAAATGTCTATTTGAGTGGCCTAAAGTCTATTCGAAAACTATCTATTATCATTACAGCGTCTCTGTGTTATTACGTTTACAGTTCTTACCTCCGAACTATTTTCGGTGATTTTTAAATTACGGTAACGTGCTAACTTCCAGTTTTATTTTTTTAGTGCTTTGAGTCAGTTATGAACACACTTTTAACAATATTTTATTTTTATTTTTCGTTTTTATAGTTTAAAAAAACTTACGTTAAAAATTTGCACACAATACATCGAAATGTGTCAATACGTCTTTTGGCGAATTTTGAATTTTTACGCAAATATTATTATCAAATAAGCAAATTAAGTCCTACTTCATAAAATAATCGATGATATAAGTTTTTTTGACAGTAGTAAGGAGAATGGAAAAATAGTCAGGTTAATCGTAACCAGGAAATGATTGTCTCTCAAAAAATAAATAAATAAATAAAGAAACCCTACCACTGTTATTACTATTTTACTAAAATACCTAAACGGTTTGGTTGACATATATATCCATGCATGTTAGGCATATGCTAATACTACCACAAATCACAAATTATAAATATTATTTTAATGTTTGAACATTGGGCAGAGTTTTCTGAAAATCTTTAAAATATTCAATAAAACCTGCTATTGCATGCTATAAATGTTAAACAACTGTCATAAATAAATTTAATGTTACTAAGTGACGGTTGATATAGCAAAAAAGAAGTTAGGAGTCCGTTTAGAAATGGCCTCAAACTATACATGAGCTATTGGCTCTAAACAACTATTAGCAACCATAATCACAAAACACTCTTCGATATAAATAAAATACATATATTATAAGTAGTCAATTTTTATTTAAAAGGTACTCATTTTTTTGTTAACATCGTTTCTTTCGTAGATGTATAGGTATGTTATTTAGTTATACCTGTTTGGGATACAATTTTTTTCCACTCATAATCTTCGTTATGTCTAACAACTGGAACTATTTTAACATGTACCTATTGCTGAGATTTATTACCTCTGCTACTTCCAATGTTCCTACTTTCGAATTGAGTATTAGTCAACCTGTACACGAATGAACCTTTAAAACACATGTAACCGTTTTACGGATAGTAATAGAATTTCAATTCTCTGCTCAGTTCACACTGTCACAGCCATTTTAATTATCTATTACCGTCAGTCGTATTTGGGAAAAAAATTTTTAGTCACCTTTAAATATAATATTAAAAAGTCCATAAAAGCACATTTGGACATATTCAAGGAAAACTGTCTTGTTGATTATTTCGTTGTAAAAATAAATTGCCGATGGTTCAATATATTTCAACAAATTTTTGAGATCGTTCATATTTTTTGTTTATTGGAACATAATATTCTTGTTATATAATTGTCATGCCAAAAAATGCACTATAGACAGTAAAATTAATATATTGGTTTTTAAAGAAACCTTAGTACAGGACTTTGGCTGTTTTAAACATCAACTGATTTAAAAATAAATAAATTATTCCACAGATGTGCAAATAAGAAGTTGTTTGTATGCCAAATGGTAGATCTGAGTGTAAAAAAGAAGAAAAAAAAAATGTTATGAAAATTTTAGTTTTTGGACTTAAGTATCTTTTAATAATCAGCTGTTCAATTATTTGCAACTACTGATTAATAACTATACTGCGGTCTAATAATCACATTATTTTCATTTGTTATCAAATATAGCAGAAGACAGATTGCAGCTTGTAAAGCTTTGCTCAGCCTGTTACAGATTTGACAATGTACTAAAGCTTAATCAGACATCTCAAAGTTCCAGCGTTAAATAAATCAATGATTCATAGGGTGAGAATTCTAAGGCAGGTGTACTTATCCTTAGCACTTGAAACTTTCGGGGGTCAAACTTTTTACTTAGGTATCGATAAGATATTGATTTAACAACGGAGAAGACTTACTGACGCGATTCATACGCTGATTTCAGCCCGTGTTAATCTTCGTTTTTCTTATTTTGGTTCCACTATCGGAGGTTGGTTGTCATCAATGCAATCTGGTGAAAAATCCGAACTGCACTTGCAACAATAATTTATACGTACAGCCACAAGGTGCGGCTTCTTCCTGTACTACGTCTTTCATCAATCTTCTACATTATTATTAGTTTGGTAATCTCGTGTTTCTTTCCAAATTAACTTGCCATTCACTTCAAACCATTAAATTAGTCAATTGATCTTTTCATGGTATTTTGAGGATGCAAAGTGAGTACACATATCTACGTTATAAGTCTTCTGTTTTCCACACTTATCCTGAACAAATTTTAAAAAAACCCTCGAAAGAGTATTTTATTTAATGAAAATGAAATAATAATATTGTAAGAGACCACTGATTTGATTATTTTTTTATGACTGACTGGTTCCGCTAAGCCTAAGAATCATCAGGGTACAACATTAAACTGAACAAAAAATACAAAATGTACGGTTATATATTAATACACACAGAGGGAGAACATAAAATAAAATAAAATAAGAGAACAGTGAGAAAACGAAATAATAACATTTAAATTATAACAAAGGAACGGAGAGAAAGAGACAGTTAATATGAAATGAAAGAGGCAAAAGTTAACCGAGAAGGTGATTAAATCATAGTGAGAAATTTTATGAATTTACGGGAAATATAGCTAATATTGGACTACTGGACAAATTTAACTGATTATTAAGAATATGACTATAATTTTAATGGCTTTCTTTATTTCTAGTGCTTCTAAATTATTAAATCTGTTGCCATGACCATATTATTATTATTTTATTCCGCTATGAAACTATGTTTATATCCGTCAACATATATACAAATACAAGTCTATATACGTACTTCACTTACAGAAACAGTTAACAGGGATTGCGTTTTGAGTTTTTTTTTAGTATGTAAGTACTCATAATGCAAGGTTGACGTGTGGCGACGTACGCTCGAATTTAAGTCAGTAAATATACCTACGTGCAAAGACCTATTGTCGTTTTAAAGTTTTCGCAGATTGCGTATGAATACGTAGTTTCTACGAATGTTTCAAGTAAAGGTATCATTACGGGTTATTTGCTTAATTTAATAATATATTTCTTTGTTCGGCTTCCAATGGATAATCCCTAGATTAAACAATCCTAATGTATTTGTATGTTATATCAGGGCGGCAATGCTCATTGTAAAGGAAAGAGGTCAATAAAGGAATACTTCGTAGAAAGTTTAGATTCAAACTAAACCCTTTCGTAAATATCTCCTCGGTTAGCCATTCATTTCTTACATTCAAAGTTGATTCAGAGACCTTCTATTTGCCATTGACGTGATCAACTGGAACCAAACAAATATAGTAAATTTGCGCCGTGTGAAGGCTATATTACTTTGAACACGTAGGTACTGATGATTTCTATATTACTTTGAACACGTAGGTACTGATAATTTAAAATATATTACTAAAATAAGATTTGGTTGTTTATTTGCTTTAGGTTTTTAAATTGTACTAGCTATTAAAAGATAAAATTCAAATATCTTAGTCATATTACGAGGAACGAAAAATAACACACTTTTCAATTGATATTCCAGGAGAAGATTGATGAAAAAGTGTAGCATAGAAATCCATCGCTATTTGTGACTTCGAAAATTAGGTGACTGGTGCTAGTGCAGTGTGAAGATTGTCATTGTAAAGAAAACTAGAAGAAAAAATATTTAAAAATATAATAATAACACAATCTTTAGTTAGTTTTTTGGTTTCCAAGACAACAGTTCTTTTTTTAGATGTGTTAGGCATACCAATGCAATAGTTATATTATTATTTAATACGAGTTATTATTATTTATTTATTTATATACTAACGGACTATTGTTTAATTACAAAAAAAAAGTAACAAGAAATGGGAAAAAAAGAGCAATAGAGAAAGAACAGCACATACATAATATTTTTATGAAGGTAATGGCAAAAATAGGACAAGAATATACATTAGAACGGACATAAGAATCAAAACCAAGGCCAAGTCAAGGTTTTGGTAGAGTCTTAAAGCTTGACAATAATCATTTAGACCGGTACCAACATTTTCAAGACCATGGCTTGAGTTAACAAGTCTCGACATTCTAGACTGTGGAGAATGATACCCATAATTATTAAAGTGATGATTGAGGAAGAGCAATTCATTGCATAATACAATATTATTGAATGCGTCTTTAATAAACGTCAGTTAAAACAAATGGAGTGTCACAAAGTACAAATCTATTTCTCTTCCCCACTCCCTTCAGGCTCATACAATTGCAGTTTTGTGGTATGATAATATTAAAAACTGTTTTGATTTTTTAAAGTTGCGAATTTTGGTTAAATTTTTAACCCAATATACTTTTAATAGAATTTGATCTACGATCCACTAAGGTATCTGGCAATTTATGAGGTACAGCTACAATGATGATTGGTAAGAGAAAAAAATAACCGGAATTCACCTAATTCCTCCCTTTCTCATTCGGCAACGTCTACCCTAACTATCTGACGTCATCAATCAGCGGGTGGGCCTGATACCTGATCTATTTTCTAGATTGTTGTTTTTTACGTTTCGACGATGGATCAATACAAAAAAAGGATAAATTTCCCGGAAATTAGGTCTAGTTTAGCCCTGAGTATCGATTACAGCGGCGTTCATCAAATCTATTTTTAAATATTGATTTTCTTCTGTAGTTTCGCGTTGATGGGAATGATCGGCATCAAAATAAACTTAACTTAATTGATGTTAATGAAAGCATAGGCATGGAATCTTCAGCGATCGATTTGAAACCAAATAACACCTCCTTTGCACGTTTGAGTAAATAATTTTTTTCACGTCTAGGGCACATAAACAAGAAGTATTTTCATTATTAGGTATCATAAATATCAGTTCCGATGTATCAAAGCTCTTTTATGTCTTACTGTCGTTTAATATCAAACTATCATACATTGCCAAACGCCAAATTATTTTGTTAAACTGGAATTAATTGATTGTCAAATTTATAATGGCTTTGGAAGGCTGTACAGTATTATAGTACATACACAGAAGAATGTATTTGATTAAGAGGCAACAAACTATAAATGATTTCCCCAGTGAATACGTATGGACATACGAGTGTGAACTTTTTAAATTCGGAACTAAGGTCAATTGAAATTATCAAATTTAAAAAATATGTCTTTTCACATCCCTACCTGATAAAGTAAAAATCGAAAATGTGTTTTAGCAGAAACTATTATATATTTGAAATGGGTGAATTAAAGCAACTAAAATAAGAATAAATTATTATAAACTCTGAAGGGAGTTTCTTTCATTCATTGACTAAAAAGATTTGTTATAAACGTCGACGGTAGGCATACTTTTGATTAGTATTGATTGTGGTATTTTGAAAATAACTTTTTGTTACACTTCTCCGTAGACTCAGAAACAATGAATTGCTGTTCCTCAATCATCACTCTACTAATTTTGGGTATCATTCTCTACTGTCCATTTTGTTGATGTTGAGACTTGTCAAGCCATGGTCTTGAAATTTTTGGTACCAGTCTAAATGATTTTTGACATTCTTTACGATTCTACCAAAACTTTGACTTGACCTTGGCTTTGACTTGAATGTTCTTTCTAACGTATATTTTTGTTTTACTTTTGTCATAGCTTTATAAAAAAATATGTATGTCCTGTTTTTTGTCTGTTGCTTTTTTTTCCCATTTCGTGTTATGTATTTTTTTTTGTAATAGGACAATATTCCGTTAGTTAAAAAATAAATTATTATTTGGGTGAATTGGCTTGAACCGTTAATAATTTAATTTAAAAAATAAGCGTTTTTTAATCACTATCATAAGTTTTGTAAAAAAATATATCTTCTGTCTTTTATTTCCATTTTAACCTTTTTCCACAAGCTCGCCCCTTTGTTGGTTAAAATCCCCAACCTCTGAACATATTCGTATGTAAATCCAAAGCACCCTTTTTATTTCTTGTTGAATCTAAGCATTTGTAAAGTAAATTAAAGTTAGGTTTTAATTTATTATCCAGCTTAGTTAAGAGCTTTTAACGTAAGTATTCACAAAAAATATAACTACAAAAATATGGCTTGAAATAAATATATGAATTACTATAATTATAGACATATCATTTATCTGTGAAGAATTTGAAAGTGAGAAATTTGTTAATCTTGTTTTGTTCCCAAAATCGCCGTTGTTGTCGGGATCAGAAATTAATTACTCTCGATTTCAATCGTGATCGTGTTCTGCCGTCTGAAATTCAGCATTAAATCTTAAATACGAATAACGTCGACCTTACTCAATGGGCAGGGCTCAGATTACCAACAATCAATAGACTTCGGCTAATTAAAGTTCAACTGAAGCCGTGAGCAATCTTAACGTTTTAATTTATAATTCTCGTTAAAGTTTTTTGGTAGTTTTGAAAACAATATTCCTGCGTTTCTAAATATCTCAGGTTTTTATTATTTTTAAAACTTCACAAGCTTTCAAGAAATCCGATTGGACTCGTTGGTTTATGATTTTAATCGGATGATCGTTTTTTTTTTTTTTTACATGAATACCGCACAAGAGTCTCAACTGCTCCCAACCGTCTAGAGCCAGTGAGACTATGGCATCCCCAAATTGGGTATGTTGTGAGGCTGAAGGTAGTGGGGAGGGGAAGGAGATCGGGAAGAGGAAGGTTTGGAAGTACCTGGCTATTCAGATCTGGTCACCAAACACGGCTTAAGCCATTTCAAGCAACGTTTCGATTCTGAATGGTGGTCTTTCACCAGGGCGATACTTAGAGTATCTACCACTCTGGAACGTGCCGCAAATATACTTGTTATTATTTTTATATGAATTAAATGTGTTATGACACATATTAATTAAATAAAAGTTATTGGCGCACGCCGGGTTTGAACCCGCGACCTTTGGATTCGTAGTCGAGCGTCTTACCACTCGACCATGGAGGCCGTCGTTTGTTGCCTAAATATTTGTTAACGTGATATTTTATTTCAATCAGTAAGTAATGTACAGGTATTGTGTAAAGAGGAACTTTCGAATCCAGGATTAGAGTTTTCATCGCTTCAATTTTATAAAATGGTACTGGAGTACCTTTACAAAATAACAAATCCCTTTCTTAATTCATGCGAATTTTAAGATTCTTATATTTTAACACTGTTTTATGGGGTTGTATATCCTTCTTAAAATAAACACCTTTAGTACTGTGTGCGAGCACTAAATATGGTTCAAATAATCGAATAAATGACTAAATCTTGATAATCCACTCTCTTCTGACTGATTTTAATTTCCAATCACAGAAATACTAATATATTTTTCTTTGTTTTCTGCTATTGGATTTTTTTCGAACCTGTAGATGCAATAATTTTTAAGGTTTCTTGTAATTTGTTTTTCGAACGCCGGTAGCATATATGGCCTTATAGGGGATTATAAATACTTGGGAAACTATGTATGAAATGGCTAAAGATTTGGGCTGAAGCTTGGAGTATAATATGTCAAGGCAGATGTATGTGGTGATTTATCCTCTCTGCATACTTTTACTTTAATTTTTATTTACTTGTCAGCTTACAAAGTAACTCATTATAATTCATATTCTTTTTGACTTAATAACAATAAAAATATACTACTTGAATAATTAATATTTTTTTATGGGTATGTTATTTCTTAGGTGTGATGGTTAATTAGTTGAGTAACTTTGAAAAAAAATATGTCGATAAAATATAGGTTTCTCCATTGCTTTCATGAACTTCTAAAAAAATGACGAGAATCACTAACCGTATAAAAAAATACTGCCAAATGCTCTTATTTTCAATTATTCAAACAATATTAATAACATTTAAGGAATAAAAGATAGAAAATATGTAAAATAAAAAGATTAGGTTGCGAACGAAACTCTCTTTTTTTCTCTTTTCTGGGTCTATTTCATATTCTTTGAAAAGTATTAATACTTCGTAAAAAGCATTTAGTTTGAGGCTCGCCATATTTATAAATAAAACAGATAAACTTTGTTTAAAACCACTTTTATTATTCAATATTATGTCGACCGGTTTCGGAAGCACCCTTCCATCATCAGGACAATATGAAAAATTTTAATGTTGAATTTTCATATTGAACAAAGTTTATCTGTTGTATTTTTATAAGTATTAATACTGTTAACATTTTTAATATAGCGATGAAGCTTAAAGCTTTAATATCTTAATTTTAATGTTTATATACTATTGGTGTTATCTACTAGTTACAAGTTTATAGAGAAGCGTTTTTAATTTGTTTACTTTGGAGTATTAAGCTGTTGTTACATCGTTGCAGGAAAAAAGAGCTTAGAATTGGCTTGGAAATTCGTGGAAATATTTTTAAAGTTAAGAAATTGTTGAAAATAAGTTTTAAATCATTTTAAATGTAAACAACTAATTTAATCGTTATCACCAATTCGGTTATCGCAAAATGATTAATGTCACTGTGCAACGGAAATGGTCCAGTTAATGGTCAGATTGGCTTATCTTAAAGTTTTCTGGTTATGGGTATAACCACTTCCTTGTTTAATTTTTTTGTGAAATTTGTTTGTTTAGCGCAGAAGCTAAAAAGTCACTTTGTGTTCTTGGTTACGGAAAAAAAGCAGGTGCGATTCTTGTAATTTTTCAATAAAAAAATAAGATCGATAATTTTTGCATACAAAAATATTATAACACATTAATGACAAGAAGCACCTAATTAATGAATTAAATTACTTCATTTTGGAAGTGACTATATAAAAAGCGTTGAAAGCTGGAAAGTGTTATACAAAAGAGGCCAAATATTTAATGTAATCATTTCAGGCGTAAATACATATAATTAATAAATTATATCAAATCATAAAAAAATATGTTAACTTCTAGTCAAAACTTTTCCACAAAGAAATGTGTAAAAAACTCAAATACTACGGTAACGCTGGGGTGTCGTCGTGAGATGAGGACAATGTCTGTTACAATATGAATAAAAATGTAACCTCATCGTTAGCGTTTTCAGAAAGCATTTTTTTTGTATGAATACCGCAAACAAGTACCAATTAGCCGGAGCCACCTATAATTTCGGGGAATGTTGTGAGGTTGATAGAAATGGGAAAGGGAAGCTAGCCTGATAAATACTACTTGCACTTAGCGAAATGAACACGAGTCCATTGATTAGTTTTCTTGCCCGTTACATCGCAAAATATGAACGATCCATCATATTATTAAAAAAACTGAGCTATAATTCGGAAAAAAAAGCTTTTACAGTTGTAGACGTGCGACCATATTACCTTGGTATTTTCTTTTATTGGTCTGACCTTGGTAAAAAAACTCTCTGTTGATTTGACGCTGGGAAAAAGAAAAAAGGCCAATATTGATGGTAGGAATCAGAGTGTTTGTCTTTTTCCGGTGGCCTCATCTTTTTTCTTTAATACGCGAGTCTTTGTTCTTTCAAAAATATTTTTGTTTGTCTAGAGTTATTTTAGCGCTAACGTACCACTGACGAAAACGAAATATTGAAAGGAACATTTCTAACACTCGTATTGCAACACTTGTTAAATTTTGGCTGTTGTATATGTGGAGATTTTTGTGATATTCAGAGAAAAAATGTTCTTTGTTTTCACACCCGCAATATCTAAAAAAAAAACGATTTTTATGTTTATACTGAAGCAGCCTCTCAAACCATGCATTCTGGAGTGATGATAATTAAACCGCGGATCCGTCAGTAATTTGATAAATCAACCAAAATAATTTCAATTTTTAATGTTAATTCTGCTTTCACTTTCAAGTGCCTTTGAATATTCATTAAATCAGACATAACAAATTAGTTAATCTTAAAAAAGAGAGAAAGACCTATCTACTGAAAGACAAAATTATGTGTTTGACTTATTTCATTCTGTTTGATTATTACTTATTTAATCTATGTGTACCCAAGCTTCGCGCGAAGCTGGGTAATAAAAAAAAATATATATGTTGAAAAACTTTTTTCAAAAATAAAGAGAAAGACATCTGAAAAGAAGTAAAAAATAGGAAGGCGCTACTATCGCTAGTCTACTCACTTAGGGTCACTTAATGTTACGGAATTTAACATTGTCAGTCAAAGTTACACAATGTGTCATAATTGCACCATTCTAAATCCGGAGTGGTAGACACTCGCATGGTAAGTATCGCCCTGGTGAAAGACCACCATTCAGAAACGAAACGTTGCGTAAAATGGTTTTAGTCGTGTTTGGTGATAAGATTTAAATAGCAAGATACTTTAAAATCTCCCTCTTTCTCATCTTCTTCGTTTCCTCACTACCTTCAGTCTTATAACATACCCCAATTGGACGTAGTTACGCAGAAAGCATCCAACCCCATAAAAAGATGAAACTGAGAAAAAGGCGTTTCAAAAGCATTACAATGCGTAATTGGTATTAGTAAAGAGAATATCAGTGTTTTTTCTTTGTGAGAATTATTATAAATAGGTAATGAATAATCCATCAATGCATTTGCTAAAAACTTGTATTTTCTAAGTTACCCATTGTTTCAAAGTTTTTAAACTTCAATTTAAGCAAAACATCTGCAATGTGCGTTAGTAATAAAATGAATTACCCAAAAAATATATATACAGAGCTTGGATGTTTTCAGTAGATGGAAATCTTGTATTCATCTATAGGAAAATAAGGAAAATTCGGTTTTGGAAAATTGTGGGTACAACGTCTAATTGGGGATGCCATAGTCACACTGGCTCCAGACGGTTAGAAGCAGTTGGGACTTTTATGCGGTTTTCACTATAAATTATAATTTAAGAAAAGTAGAATTAAACAACAGTAAAAATTCCTCAAAAATGTTATAAATATCTTTGCGTCCTTTATTATGTCTAATCTTGGAGTAACGATGTATGGAGAGAGAGCTAATTATTTTTTTTCCCAACCTATACAAACTTGCGATAAATGACTTTCTCCGGGTTTTAAGTCGTACACCATAAGAGAGAAAGAGATAACAAAAATAACACACTGCTTTTATGTACTGTAAGGATGATCTTGGTCTCCCGCGTCTCCGGGGACTCCGCCCACATGTTTTATTATGCGACTAAACTGGACACACCTAAACGGTTTTTAAAGTTGTATGCTATATTTTTGTTGAGAACAATACTGAAAAAAAGTGGTAAACGAATAAAAAAAAAACATTATTTCGACACTTAGAGTACATGGAGTGGTATCTATACAAGGCAGTGCAGTCAGTTTTTGATGATTTTTACCTGACTCGGCGCACCTGGACGTTACTAAGACTAAGGCTAGGGTATTTATACATCCATTCATATCACATATCGACATAAGGTTTTTTTTTATTCGTATAGCCACTTTTTTACAGTATTTTTATCAACAAAAATATTGCAAATAACCTAAAAAACCATTTAGTTGTGTCAAGTGTGTTTAGCGGCATAATTAAAAATGTGGGCCGAGTCCCACGGTGACCCAGAAGCTTAGGATCATTGCGACAGTATATAGAAGCGGTCTATGAAATTTGTTGTCTCTTTCTCTCTCATGGTGTACGACGTAAAAACCCGGAGAAAGTGATTTATCGCAAGTTTGTGTAGGTTGGGTAAAAATAATTAGCTCTCCCTCCATATATTGTTACTTAAAGTGACGACGTGTGCTATGAATGGATGTATAAATACCCTAGCCCTAGTCGTAGCCACGCCCAGGTCTGCCGAGTCCGGCAAAAATCATAAAAGACTGACTACACTGCATTGGGTAGGTACCACTTCATGTACTCTTAGTGTCCAGTGTTTGTAGTTATTGCTCCATAGCCTATGGGGAAAGTGTTTAGAATGAAACGTAATTAATTTGAGCGGTCGGACTCTTGGTGAGAGAGGTCGAGCGAATATAATGTTGGGACAGACCCCGTTCCATAAAATTAGCATAGTGCTCACTCCGAACGGCCCAAAACGAGTAATTTTCTCCGCTGTGCATAATTTTCAAATTACCTTCCTGTTATCAATTTCTCCGATTTCTCTATTTCACTGTAGCAAGCATTGACTACTTACGCACTAGAATGGGTTTGGTTGCGCTGAAAATAACTACATTTATTCACTGTCGTAACTTGACATTAGAAAATCACTACGTATTGACGGCCGGTCGAGTGGTAAGACGCTCGACTACGAATCCAAAGGTCGCGGGTTCAAACCCGGCGTGCGCCAATAACTTTTATTTAATTAATATAAATCAATTTAAAAAAAAAATCTGTCAATCATATCAAGCTGATATTGTAATGATGCCCTTTAATTATGGACTGGTTATATGAAGTACCAAGTACCAAACGGCTAATAGGCATCTCTTCAGTACAGGTGCCAATAATCCATGAATTTATGTATAATATTATTCTTTTGATTTTGTTTGTTATTCATTTACTCTTGCATTTTTCATAAACTTTTACTTGATTACTAACTATTGATAAATATTCCAATTAAATAATCACTCATGTATATATGTCTTGGGCATCATGCCTGTTATGTGTACTAAAATAAAAAAATAAAAAATAAAAAAAAACACATTTTATTCATTTAAAAATAATAAAAAGTATATTTGCGGCACATTCCCTGGTAAGAGACCACCATTCAGAATCGAAACGTTGCTTGAAATGGCTTTTGTCGTGTTTGGTGACCAGATCTGAATAGCCAGGTACTTCCCAACCTTCCTCTTCCTAATCTCCATACCCTCCCATAGTCATCTTGTGCGGTATTTATATGACGTATGAAGCGTTCGTTATAGTAGTAGTGACTACGGCCTGCATGGTCGAATGGTAAGACATTCGACTACGAATCAGAGGTCGCGGGTTCAAACTCGGCGTGCACAAATAAATTTTATTTATTTATTATGTGTCACAACACATTTAATCCAAATAAAATAATGTATAGTATATTTGCTGGAAATTCCAGAGTGAAATATACTCATAGTATTGTCCTGGTAGACCACCATTTAGAATTGAAACGTTGCATGAAATGGCTTTAGCCGTGTTTGGTGACCAGATAGGAATAGCCATACTTCTCAACCTTCCTCTTCCCTATTTCCTCCCCCTCCCCACTACCTTCACAACATGCCCCGATTGGGGATACCATAGTCTCACTGGATCTAGACGGTTGGGACTCTAGTGCGGTATTTACTATAAAAAATAAAATGGAAAAAAGTAAAAATTATGAAATATTTGTGAAAATTGCGTGAAGTTTTTTCTGTATACGAGAAGAATTTTGACATTTTATTTTTGATCTATTAAACAATTTTGAACATACAATATAGCATATTATCTTAATTTTTGAAAGTAGAAGGGATATTTCAAAGCTCCATAGCTAATTATGGAAATCATGTTAAATTTCATGCAAAAATGTTTTTTGGTAAATAGTCTTGGAACTGCATGGAACTCGTCATAATATTGATTCGATACAAAATTATTAATACATTAAAATCAACAATGAACGACGTTATGTACATTTGAAAGGTTCAAATTTAGAATTTTTCTTACCAATTTGTAAATCTAGTGATATAAATTTCATGCGGCAAGTCGGACAGGCACTACCTCCAAATCGTAATGGTGCTTGGCGGTCTGGTTCTAACGGCCGGCCGTAGAATATTTTGGCGCTATAAATCATAAACGCCATCTAATATTATCGTGCTGTAAACAATTTAGTTAAACGAACAAAAAAACGGGATGTTTGATGGGTGTTGGATGCCCCTAGAAAACAAAATAAAGTTGAAGCGGAAAACCGTTTTTTCCTTTTTGCTTTTATTATTATGGTTTATTTATGCGAAGGAAAATGTAAAACTTCATTTAAGGGTCAGCACTCAAAACACACGGATTTTGGCTTTCTAGTACAAAAAACTACACATTATATTTCTGTTAATTTTATGCGGGTAGTTAGAAAAATGTTTCGAGTGAATACAATTCTTAAATAGTAATCTTTTAAATTCTTTATGAAATGCATACAAGAATTTTAGGTGAAACTGTTAAAAAACACCTTTGCTGGTTTTCAAACTGCACCTTTTACTGAAATTTTGGGATGCTTTTCATAGAATTATAAAGGATTACAGTTAAAAAAGTGTTTTCACTAGAAACCTTAAACATTTTTCAAACTACCCATAGAAAAATTGCAGATAAATAATTTACAGTATTGCTTCTACAAGAATGCTACAAAGTTACGTTTAGCGTCATTTGTGGGTGCTGACCCTTAATAATTTTTTTTTGATAATATTTTTGGTTACTTGGGTAACTATAAGTTTTACACGCCTTTTTTGTCATCTTGTCTTATTTCTTGCAACAAAAAATGACGTTGCGTCCTGAAAGTAGTTCTGTTAAACCAGATATCCCAGACAGGAAAAGCAGTGCTTATTTCATCACGCCAAAGCTCAAAATCAGACAGTTTTTCTGCTTCATATATCACAAGAATGGATTTTTTTTTTATATAGGATGCTAAAGTGTAACATTTAACTGTCTACAAGGTGGCTTTAAAATAATTTAATGATTTAAAGTTTCTTTTGTAAAACTAATTTAATTTTTATTATTTTATAAAAATAATAATCAATTAAATAAAAAAAAAACTGATTTTAAAATAAATAAAAAAATTCCACTTTATAATCGTTTTTACTCGTGACAGCTGTTACGTCTTCCAAAGGCACTGTCAAACTGTTTTAGGCTATAAAAGAAACCTATTGGCGACATACTTGTATATATAATAATAATAGCTTTTTATTTCAGCGGAACAGAGCGGTGGGTGCAATACTCTGTCTGCCATATAAGTAAAAATACATATCAGAAACTTAAAACAATGAAGATAACATTAAAAACAAAATAAAAAAATAAAAATGATGGTAATAAAAGTAAAATAAGTAGATAAAATAACATAAAATGATAATAATAATAATAATATAAGAGCATTATAATGAAATAAAGAAAATAACTTTTACGGCGGATTGAGGGAAATTCTCTACCTGTGATGTAGGGGCGCACTGTGCCACTGGGCGGCAGCCTGGACGAGAGTGTGTATATATATATATATATATATATTCATCTTATCAGCAGTTAGAAGCTGAGTGGCCAAACGCCTCGGATTCCCACCAGGGCTCAATTCCTCTAGTTGTTCTAGCTGTCAGTTGCCATCAAAGTCCTCCATCATTGCATAAGCAACATCTTGCGCTTATTATGATGGCAGTAAGAGTTTTTCAAATATTGTCAGGTTTTTCGTTACCCGGGAAAATTCGTCTTGCTATAAAACAAAAAGTTTTACAGTAGTTCTTATCCAAGTACCTAAGGTGGTAATCACCACCTTCCTTATAAAATGACATCTTAATATCATCATACGAATGTCTTCCGGTATCCACCATTGTCAAATACCTCCCTAGATTGAAAATAATAGCTTGAACAGACTAATGCGAATGCCTCTACATAAACATTTGAGAACGCAAATTAATCAAGCGACAGGCGAATTACAACAGCCGAAAGTAAAGCATTAAAGTGACTCCGCAATTGGGACCCAAACATTCTACATCGTCAAATGAAGTCGACGAGACCTTGGCCTTTGAACTCACCAATAAAAAAATTATAGTTGTTTTACTGGTCCATTGACAACAATTTTTTAAAAATTTTGGGTACAACAATAGGTACTTGACTAACTTACCATTACGCCGTTTCTCCGCAGGGGTAGGCAGAGAGGATTGACTGCCAAACAACTCTGTCTTGGCACACACTCCTTGCTTACATCGTACTTTACTTACTCCATAGATCGTCTCATACTTACTCTTCTGTTATTCTGAACCCTGACATTGCTCGACTCAAGTATTTGATTCACTTGATTTTGCCATGTTTTCCTCGGGCGTTCCTGACTTCTTCTACCATTTATTTTCGTGTCATATGAGGAGCTTCGAGCAAAGGCAGCAATCTAAAAAAACGGGTCTGTAGCATAGTCAACTTTTAAATGATTATTATAAAGAAACAGAGAATTATGTGTATCAAAATGTTTGTGTATATTAAACTAAGAACGATATGAAATATTAATATCTCAATGTATCAACATATTCATGAAAGAAAAGTGTATAAACCCATTATCAAGTTTTCAAAAAAAAAATTAAGGAAAAAAAGATTGCTGCCTTTGGTTCTGTACCCCTCATATATTTTTCTCACACGTTTTTCTTCGTTCATCCTCTCTACATGCCCAAACAATCTAAGCGATCCATTCTTAATCCTATTCATTACGCGTACATCAGCCTTGTATTCTTTTGGGAAATCCACATTTTTAAGACTCTCACACATAATTTTACGCACATACGCCTTAATGATCTCATTTCTACGGCATTCAGTCTACTTTGTCCTTCCTCTGGCAGTTCCATGCCTGACTGCCATCCGTCAGGGTTGGTATAAGCACTTCATTGTGAACTGCTAGGTTCGCTTCTTTGGACAATGATTTATTCACATTGCGAAGTGTATCTATAGATGGATTGATGCATTTTTACTATTGTGCATTTTCATAGCGCCGTTTAGTGATAAATATTAAACGATTTGCCAAAGAAAAAAAATAATTGACTGATCTGAATTGTAACAAAAAGTTAACAGTATTTGAAGTTTAATTTCACCAAAACAAAATATAAATATTACATAAATTGTATTTGTTTAATCACATAATATTATTATATTAATTGAAGATGTATTATATTTTATGTATACTTGCGATGCCCCCACTCACATACTCGAATACGTTCTAAAATCCGTAGTTTAACCAACTTATTTTTTTAATATAACACCTTCGCGATACCTTCTTAGAAAATTGCATTTAAAAAAGGGATATCGGTGAAGGTCGCGCAAATAGAGTTGACCTTAAAAATAAAAACTTGGGATTGTGTGTATTAGTGCACATGTATAAATTTACCACAGTACTTGCCAAACGTCACTGAGAAACAGTATTTTATGTACTACTTGTCATTAGCGAGAAAGGTAGAATAAATGAAAAGTATTATATTCGAAAATTTTCCGTTGCATTTTATTTATTCTCTTTTTTTCAATATTAAAAATGAACTTTTAAAATTTTTACTTTTACTTTATTTTAAGAAGTCGAATAACAAATTGTTACGTGCTGTGTGCAAGAAATGCATCTATGTAAGTATTGTGTTCGGGTTAACTCTGGTTGGGCACCTATATCTACCTAAATAAATTACAAAGATAAACAACAGTTTTCGAACAAATACGTTATGTTTTTCCTTTTTAAAGGTTGACAAGCTTAACTTAACTTAACATTGCTTAACTTGCACCTATGCACACGATACACACAACGTTGAGAGCAGGCACTGAATTTATTGTAGTGGGCACTTATTATTATTTTTTTTTTTACAATAACTCCACACAGGAGGCCTTGAGGAAAACAATTTCCCTCAGGGCCTATGTCATCTTTGGGGATGCTGTGTGGAGGGTTTTTTGAGGAAAGGAAGGAGTGAACTTGGGTCTTGAAGAGGCCCATGTTGAAGGAGGGAGGAAAAACAGAGGCCGGCAAATCGTTCCATAGCCGAGCTGTTGAACATAAGAACGAGTCGTAAAAGCGACCCGTTCTCATGTATTGAAAGTCAACCGTGTACAAATGTTGGGCGCGCGTTTGGCGAGTTTCCCGACTATGCACCGGTGCCGAAGGGATCAATGACGCAAGTTCCTCGGAGCATCTTCCATTGAAATACCTGTAGAACAAGGACAGCATTCCCACCTGACGTCTGTGCTCCAAAGTTTGCAATCCGTTTGTTAAGATAGGAGAATCTATCAAACGGGCCGCCCGTTTCTGCACAGAGTCAAGGGTTTTTTCAGGTATTTAGGGGGCTCCAGACCAGAGGTGGCTGCCAAATTCAACAGTGGGGCGTACTTGCGATTTGTACAAGGTCAGCAGTTGTGTACTATTGAAGTATCTGCGGGCCCTGTACAACACGCCCAACTTCTGAGAGGCTAACTTTACTCTGGCTTCGATGGAGCCCCGGTGCCTTAACTGGTCACTTAGGGTTACACCAAGCATCTCAATGGAAGGTTTGTTGGGAAGATTACTTCCGTTGAAGGAGACTAAATTATCATTTGGATCCCTTTTAGTCGTAATCAGACATGATTGGGTCTTTGAAACATTAAATTCGACGAGATTATTCTTACCCCAAGAGGAGATTCTCTCAAGGTACTCGTCCATTCTCTGCTTCAAAGCCCTCCGAGCCGTTTTTGTTTCTGTGCCCTTTGGGGGCTTGTCAAACAAAAAACCATCATGAACTGTACTGTCATCCGCATAACAATGTATTGGTGCACATGACAAAAGGTCGTTGATGTGCAACAAAAACAAAGTTGGAGACAGAACCGATCCTTGGGGGACGCCAGCATTAATCGAATGAGAGGAAGAGGTGATACCGTCAACAACCGTCTGAATCGACCCCTCCCTCAAAAAATCGGCAATCCACGTTCTTTCTCATTAAAAAGTAAAACATATTTTTTGGTCAGTAGGATGGCTCATTCAGTTTAGAGTTGATTTAAATTAAAAACATCGTCTTTGTTTACCAGTGTAATACGAATTGCATGGCTTAGTATTGCAAAATAGTATTTGAATCCTCACTGCACTCTGTAAGCCGATTAATGCTGAAGCCATTTTATTGGTTTATCCAATGAGGTCAACGTGTATTGTCTTTTATAGCATGCATTTAACATTATAACATGTACGGTTATTTTTAATTACTTGTGATATGTTAAAAAGGTTGTTTGAATTTTACGTCTAACTTAAAATATTTAATTCTTTTAGACCCAATGTTAAATCAAATTAACATCACCTTACTTCTAAACCAGTAAAAAAAACTTTAAGAGATCAGGAGTTATAGACAAAAAAATGTTTTTATGACGATAATGTATCAAAAAATTGCACCGTTATTAGAGGATATCATTATTGAAAAAAAAACTCGTGAATAGCCTACACTTATGTTTAATACACCTAAACTTATATAAATTGCAAAAATATATTATTCTCAGAAAATTGCTTCTGACAATCTTTGTAGTTGAGAGGATAAAATAGGATCCTTAGCTCCTGATTCAGAGGTTGCAGATTCAAAACCCGGCGTGCAAAATAATTTTGATTTAAATTTAAAATGTGTTATTTCACATTGTACCTAACTTAGCATTTAGCCGTTTTCCTGCAGAAGTAGGTTAAGAGGATGGGCCGCCACACAATGTGTCTTGGTACGCACTAATTGTTTAATTCAAATTCGTACATTGTTTCATGCCTACTTTTATGTTATTTATCTCTTGACTTGGTATGACTCAAGTTGGTATTTAATTCACTTGATCGTGTCATATCTTCCTCGGGCGTCCCCAACTTTTTTTACCATTCCTTGTACCTACTACTTTCTTCGTTCATCCGCTCAACTTTTCCAAACCATCTAAGCATTCCGTTGATTGAATACAATTTTGATTTGTTATGTCTACACATTTCATTAAAGATAATTGCTAATCAACTGACCACCAAGGTAAAATTTTATACATCACTATTGTATTCGTAATGTTAAACCAATAGAAAGCAATACAAATATCTAAAAGCGTTTCATTGTACAATGATTTGTGTGAATTTTAATTATCAATAATTTATTTTTTATTGGCAATTACGAAAATCTTTGCAAATAAAATGAAACTAGAAACCACACTCGAAGTCCTTCAAATATATGATTTGTTTGTGGTTTTTTACGACAATGTTCATATTTTATTGAGTACTATAAGAAAATCTATTTATTTTATTTTATAAACGCCTTGAAAGCTTTCAAATATAATAAATATTAGTTATGTAAATTATCATTATGATTAAAACATGGAATTCTACAGAAACTCGTAGGTATGTTAGAGTTACAGAGCTGCATGTTCGATTTTGTGAATTATAGCATGACGGCCTCCGTGGTCGAGTGGTTGTGACGCTCGACTACGAATCCAAAGGTCGCGAGTTCAAACCCGGTGTGCGCCAATAACTTTTATTTAATCAATATGTGTCATAACACATTTAAGTCATATAAAAATACAAAAAAAGTCTATATTTGCGGCACGTTCCAGAGTGGTAGATACTCCAAGTGTCGCCCTGGTGAAAGACCACCATTCAGAATTGAAACGTTGGTTGAAATGGCTCTAGCCGTGTTTGGTGACCAGATCTGAATAGGCAGGTACTTCCCAACCTTCCTCTTCCCAATCTCCTCCCCCTCCGCACTACCTTCAGCCTCACAACATACCCTATTTGGGGATGCCATAGTCTCACTGGCTCTGAACAGTTAATGAGACTCTTGTGGAATATTAATAGTAAATGCAGAAAGGTATTTGCAGAAACATTCAAGATAAAAGGCACGAAGATAAAGAAATTAGAAAAAAACATGGTATAAATGACCTAACATAAACAAGTCCCAGCAACCAAGCGGCGATGTGAATTAGTTAATACAAAAAAATCAGCAAGACAAAGCACCGCCATTATGTAACAATTGTTCCCCATTATCTCAACGGCAGCCTTTCCGGCAGTTGGGTTGATTTTGGAGCACCCCGATTACGAGGAGCATATTCCGACCTGGTTTTTTCAAATCCCCGAGAACTCATTGAGAAAGGGCTGTATAATTTAGCAGTGAACGGACGATCCTCGCTGCAACTCGTTGAGTTTGTGTTATTCCAACTAACTAACCATCACCCCGGTTCTCCTCAGGGGTAGGCAGAGAGGACGGACCGCCGTGCAACTCTGTCTTGGCATACACTCCTTGCTTCGTTCACATTCATACATCGTCTCATATATACTCTTCTGTTATTCTGACTTCCCGTGGCCAGATTCAAGTATTTGATTCACTTGTCATGTTTGATTGTGCCATGTCTTCCTCGGGCGTCCCCGACTTCTTCTTCCATTCACTTTCGCATCCTTTATTATTTTCACACTCCTTTCTACGTTCATTCGCTCTACATGCTAAAACCATCTAGGCGTCCCTTTCTTGATTCTATTCATTACGCTTACATCAGCCTTTCATTTTTTCCGGATATCCACATTTTTAAACGGTCATACATGGTTTACCGCACATACGTCTCCGGGATCTCATTTCCACAGCATTCAGTCTACTTTAATTCTTCCTCTGCCAGTTCCATGCCTCACTGCTATACGTCAGGGTTGGTATAAGCACTCTATTGTGGACTGCTAGCTTCGATTCTTTTAACAATTTCTTATTACCACCAACAGCGTTCAGTCCTCCATTAATGGAGTTTTCTGGATTCACCCTTCTTTCAATATCCTTATCAGCATTTCCATTTCTCATAAACTTACTTCCTAAGTACACAAACTCATCCACTTGCTCAAAGTATTCATCATTCACAGCTATATTGCACGTTGTTCCCATACTCTCTCTTTCAAACACCATGACTTTGGATTTACATACATCCATCATCAACTCATTCTGCATACATATTTGGTTCATCCTAGACACGAGGATCCGTTGATTTTCCATTCTGTCTGAAATCAGCGCCATATCATCAGCATACAATAGACAACATACTTTCAGATTGTTCTTTTGTGTTATTCAATAATAAGAATACTTAGCTAATTTATAAAGCGCCATTTTTGTGAAATATCACCTCAAGGGCGCTTTAAAAGGTAGACGGTATGACTCAATTTACCATAAAACTATCTCAATACCTAAAGCTATAGCTAAAATTACCATATTGATATTTACATATTAGTTGTTTACATTTGTCGTGGGCTGTGAAAAATTGACCAACTTTTTGTTTAACAGTAGATCGAAGATCATTGCATTAAAATATATTATTAGTCTAGCTGTGTAAATTAGGGCAATTCTGCTATGGATTCTATTTATTGAAAATATGAATTTTGAGTTTAGCTCTGAACTCTGTCGAGTATTTTATTATTCTCAGATCATGTGGTAGTCTTTTCCAGACTTAGGAACTGACACTCCTGCAACACGCTCTCTGAACTTAGTGTCTGGTGTGCGCTTTGGTTTCTTTAACCTTCCGATAACATTGCCGATCTAAGGGTTGACTGCCGAGAATCGCAATCTTTAGAAATACACAATTTCGATAAATAAACCGGAGCCATTCCGTTCAAAGATTTAAATACCACCCAACAAAGCTTGAACTGGATTCTTTCGGGACATTTAAGCCAGTGAAGATTTTTGAAGTGTTCTGAAATATGAAAATATTTTGATATGCCGGTGATAAGTCTTGCCACGCCGTTGAAATCTAGTTGTAGTTTGTTAATTTGATTTTTGGGAAAACTTGCGTATATTCCGTTACAGTAATCAAAACGCGAAACGACGTTCATGTTTACTAGTAATTTAGTTGCCTCTGTTGGCAGGTTTCTTCACATTGATTTTACTTGTCTTAATTGAAAGAATCCTGTGCCCACTGTTCTGTTTATTTGAGATTTAATTTAGAATCCGGATAAAAAAATCCACTAATTCATTGATTGATGCAATGTTCAAGCCACTTATTATTATCTTCCACTTCTAGTACCGTCTTCTTTGGGAGATCGGCCATCATCAATCTTCATCCTTAAATCTCAAGGCTAAAGCCCTCCCAATTGTTTATCGAAAATCGCTTCAATGTATAAAGGATTAAATATATTATTTATAAAGTGCAATTTTTAGACGCTTTTCTTTCATTTGCTTCGTTCAGAGTCCACGAGCATTCGAGGCAGATCCCAACTAAAAAACTGCTAATGCAGCCAAAAGGACAAAATAAAGTGTGTGAAATCATTTATGACCATAGTAATATGTTCTCGTATATCCGAGTCTTTCCATTAATGTTCAACTAATGCTTCATACTTGTCTAGCTCATGCATCACACGCTGCGTGTACAAAGCTATTTATATTGGAAACACCCTTAAATACACAACCTACTTAATACGTAATAATCAAAAGGGATGCGAGTAATCTTATGATAACCTAAAACCACAATATTTTTTCTTTTTAATCTTTAGTACAATATATGCGTTTTTTAATGACGCGTAAGGCAAAATTCCGCTTCCACAATCTTACAAACGTCAAATATCTGGCCAAGATACAAGGAATCATAAAAAATCAGCTCTTTCTGCGACTTATTTCAGCAGACCTTAATTAATATAGCGCCACCAAATATCGAGCGGCAAAATCAAGAACTCATGGTTCATGATAAAAATAATATAGCGAGTTGAAAACCGCTTTAAAGAATAGTGATATCTTTTTAAAAAACTATTTTACAATCATAATTCGCAATAACCAGTACAAAATTGCAATTACCAAGAAATCCCTGAAAAATGATTATCACTTGGCCAAAGCGTAGTACTTTGGTATTACAAATTACTGGTGTTATTTTTATGAGTACACGATTAAATTTGACACATGTCTGTGAATTTTGGAACATAAAGGAATATTTGGTTGCCAAAAAGCGTTTGTGGACACTGAACATTAACAGCGATTGCATACTTAGAAATAAAGTTAATATTTGCATGTTACGGAAAGATTTGTATTTATAGGAATAAGGAAAGGTTACAAAATATTTTGTAATTTAATTTATTTTTTTTCGATCGTAAATGAAAATAAGCATAAACATGAGGTTACCTGGTAATTAATACTCAGAATATTAAAATAATTCCGCCCTGTTCAAAAATAGCAGTCCGTCTTATTGATTCCAGTGTTGTATCATAAGAGCCAATAACAGTTAAAAGAACGTATACGACAGAAAGGAATATTGCGTTCATTCTGCCGGTATTTCAATAGAAAGTACTCCAAATAAATAGCGTCATTTCCCTTTTGATACTGATGCATACCCGGCGTTAGTGCACAGTAGTGAGTGATTTTTCAGTATCAGAGCAGTTTTTTTATCTTACTATTAGGCTGTTGTTTAGTTAGTGTTTTCTCCTTCGTTAACTTCGTTATTAGCATCATGGTCTCTTCAAAAATCCCCACACAGCATCTCTACACATAACAGGTGCACTTTATAGAAACGTATTATAACATTCTACGTAACCATCCCGCGAATCCTGCACCTTCCGACCTTTTACCATCCTGCTCTCATGCATTATGTAATAGACATGCATAGATTTACATAAAGATATATAATTACAATTTCAATGGGAGCCGGAGGAAGAAATTTAAAAACATCGTCATTCTTTCTCGGGACTGTAAAAATAAATTACTTTAGCAGAATTCCCAGCACAAATAAATAATTCCTCCCTCTTTTGTCCCGCATAATAAGCTATGTGTTCACCCCTTTTGCCGTTTCCTGTAACGGAAATTTAAATAATTCCGTTCTTTTTTGACAAAAAACATAACAAATTTTCATAACGGCAGTTATGTTATGGAATAAAGACCCATCTCCTGTAAATTAACCGGACCAAAACGGGTTTCCGGTTGATGGCAGGTTGGGAGCGAACCTAAATTCATCATTTAGAATGTCTATTCTACGATCAGAGAAACGAATAGGAATCAGCGTATTGCTGGATAAATCAACAAGTTATTTGATATTTTTGAGCCCAAGATAGAATCGTCAGAGTCATTCGTAACAATGGCGTTTGGTGATACAAAACGGTCGAATTAGAGCAATACCAATTACCTACCAAGAAGCTTCTTTGTAATATCTGTAAAAAGTAACAAGAATGCAGGACGAAGGAGTGACAGGAGATTCTAACTTGGGCAGGTAGTTGGATGGAGTGGAAGGCAACTTTTGAAATAGTGGATCGCTTAGGATGACGTTTAAAAAAAATCTTACCACCGTCATTTCGGAGATTTATTTTAATGATTGAAAAAAAATCTTTAAAAACCATTATAATATTCATGAGAAACGGAGTCGACAATTCAAAAAACTGGCGGACTATGTATTATACATATATTTATACCAAGAATCATTCAAATTGTTGAAATTACTTCTGCCACACATATTTCTTAAAAACGTTTCATTTTCACTGAAAATAATTGAATAAGAGACAAGAGGAAGTGAAGTCAGACGAGAAATGGAAGATCAAATTAAAGATATTACTACTATTTTCTTAACAGGAAATGAAATAGGTCGAAATTATAATAGTTCAACTTTTTTAGTTTGCTTGATGAATTATTTAAAAAAACTCAATTTTCATTCCTAGGAAAACACTTTTTGTACCTTTTTCTAAGTTCTTGTTTTATATTATTAAATAGTTATTTATAGAATTCAGAGAAAATTACACAAACATCACATTTTCTTTACGAATTTTAATACTTTTAAATAACGGTGATTTAATCTCTGACAAAGCCTTCCACTTTGCGCGTTGCATAACATTGTATTTCTACGATAGATATGTAGGCAGTAAAAAAAATATGACGATAAATAAAATAAATTATTCAAACGTAAAACGCCGCAATTAGTACACTATTCATTAGAATTAGTATAAAATAGGAACATTTTAAAACAATTTAAATAGTCGAACTAGTCCGTTATATAAAATTCCACAGAAATACACACGAATTAAAATACTGAGGTTGTTAAATTTGGTTTTCAATCTAACGAAACAAAACGAAATTCCCAAACATTAACACAAAGATCCATAATCCGAAAATACTATTTTATGACTACCTGCATGAATTCTCTCTCGATTGCTCCCTGTAGACATGATACCATCAAATATTTTCCAATAATGATGTTTTAGAATTTTTTATTGAATTTGTGTTTAAAAAATATAATATTTCATATCCACTTATTGTTATTTATTTATGTTTTGTATTATTGTCACTTACAAAATTTATTGCATAACACCACCCTAAATAACTTCTGGAATAAATTATTATTATTGGTTATAAAAAAATGCAAAATTTTCACATTGTATTCGCTCGAGTAAAATTCATTGTAGCTTTAAAAAAAATATTAAACAGAATGCGTTTCGGTACAAATGACCTATGAGTGCACTCATTCCCAAATACGTAATTATATTCATAGTCCGTATTAGATCAATACAAGTATATAAATACACGTATATAAATACGAGTATATAAATACGCATAAGCATCCTAGTGATTATAAATACAGATATAAATACGAGTATATAAATACACGTAAATAGCTTGAAAAACGCATTAAGCATCCTAGCAATTGGGTGTTTTAGCATTGCGTGTTGTGTTTTGGTGATAGTTACTTTTATGTTGACTAAAAGTTAAGAATAATAATCTACTAAATCGTAGTTATCACTTTGTATCGAGTCATCCTTACCAGTTTTAATATATTATTACTAGGTAATCCGAAACATAACAGCGTTCCTTAAGGTTAATGAAAATACAAATATTTTTGAGAGATTCGTTGAGTGAGTCTAACAAAACGGCATTACTTTATTTAATTCCATTGAAAGCTTTGAACAGAGAATAATGAGTGAATTTAATAAAGCTTATGACTAACTAGCGAGCATTCTTTGCGGTCATCCTGTACGCCCAGGGGATGACACCTGAAACATTGTTTGAACATCCTGTGCTATGACGAGGGTAAGGACGTCCTATGAATGTGGAACAAGTCTGTGTTCAAGGAGATATTATACTTTGGACGAGGCTTTAAAAACTCATAGGAATGCTAAAACACGCACAAATTTTAATGGCATCGCGAGGGGATTTATGGACAAACACTTATTGATATATCGAAGCTTTTATCTGTATTGATGACATTTGTGCATTTAAAAAAGAGAGTCATACCAGGCCTAGGAGAGATTATGTTCGATTTATTAGTAGCATTAACCAATATCAGTTTGCGATTTCTGCTGTTGGCACAGCTAAAAACTATTTATTTTATCTTTTAAGCAATTTTTAACGGGTTGCATTAATTTTAACAGTCGAAACTTATTAGATATTATTCTGTAAAACTCCATAATTTACAAACTTAAAATTCTTGTTCTTGTCTCTGGACGAGAAAAAATCATTATTTTTTACGTTGTGTGAATGAAATACAATCGTTACACAACGATTCCCCTGTGTACCAATGCAGAGATATCGTCGCCGGAAAGGGCTGAAGCGCCATTTTAGGAAGTTAACACCAGAGCGCTTTAATTTCTTTTTTTCTTTCACAATAAAATTCATATCCCTTCAGTACCTGTTTGGATTTTGAAAAAAAAAGTTAAATCAGGTAACTCAATACTCTCACTAAGTTACCTGAAGCGAAAAAAAGCTAAAAAGTCCTAAACTTGTGTCGCTTGAGTCAAGCCTTCTCCCAAATGGTAAATATATTTAGATGGCTAAAGGGCCACAAAAGTCTTCAGAATCAAACGAGAGTCAAAGTTTTCGATGCAGAAAAAAAAACTGATCAAAACTGCATATTTAACTCATTTTTGACCAAAGTGTCGCTTAAGCCCTTTTGACTTTCCAGCGACGATATAAATAAATACAGAAATCACAAATATAAAAGTCTTCGAGTGTTAGAAAATGTTAGTTAGACCAAGAGTGTCCACTCTTTTTCTTACATCGGCAATTTTATCATTTTATTTCGTACAATTGGACAAAACAAATGCCGCCAGCGCAAACTTTTCAAGCCGCTCAAAAAACCCGAATTATTTTAAATCGCGCCACTCACGAATTTAATATTGTGAAAAACTCCATTTAAATGTGAATGTTGGCTTTTTATTTCACTTTCTGACTTCACGATTACTCTCATATGTGCCTGTCCAAATTAAAATCACGGAATAATAGAATTTCGCGTTTAAATTCGGAGCGGAATTTTTGAGTGTGTCATGCGTTTTGATTTTTACGTACTTCAGAAAAGACAATTTTTTTCAACGATTCAAACGAAAACATTTCAACAAGCTTTGAAATAGAATAATAACATACTTTTAGACACGTTTGAGTTTCAGTGACGATAAATCGGATATCATTTATAAGATTTTGTGTGGTTTTTACAAAAACGGCAGTTTGGGAAATGTTCTACGACGAATTTTCGACAAGCATGAAGTCTCGACTTGTGGGAGGTCACCTTATGTTCTGCGGATGTTATTGGTTTTTATCTAAGCTGTCTTTTAAACGAATACGATAGTCTCTTTCCATGTTGACATTGATTTTTTGTATTGGAACCTGTTCCGACTGAAACAAAACTTTTCAACTCGCACATAAGTGGTAATACTCATATCTTGCTACGCTGTTTTGCTATCATTTATATTACTGCTGTTATTATATAATATTATTTTACTAAGCTCCTGCTGAGAAGATATTCGCAGGAGCTTGGCGGGTACGAATTCCCGATGTGTTAAATTATATTATCCATACCCTAGTTCAAGTGTAACAAGGCAAAAAATGGTTGTACATATTGGATTAAGTTTAATTAATAATTCAGCAATCACACATTCATCATTTCCAAAGAGCACTGAGTCGCAAATATTATTTAACATTAGAACGTAACAAACTCTTGTATGTAACACTCAAATATAATAAATGCATTGTGAAGTATTCAAATATAACTTGGTGATTTTTAGACTTGTTACACTCTGGAGCCAGGGTATCGATAAATAAGATAAAAACGTGCGAACTGAAGATGTGTAATGAAAAGTAGTAAATGCAAATATAAAAACATATACAGATCCATTCAATCATAAGAAAATAATTATAAAATTCAGAGAAGGTACCTACATCACCAGGTAAATTATAAACTTTATTTTTATTTTTTTATTACTTATCTTGGTAAATAGAAAAATTAAGGGATTGCTTCGTGTCTGTCTCACTAGAAAATTCCTGTGTCGAGACAGACGCAGGGTATACTAATGATGTAATAAGGTGGAACACAATCAGTGATAAATAAAAATAAAACTTAAACATGAAATAAAGCAAGTTACATCCTATAAATGCAAATTAAAATAAAAAGTAATAAAACGGAGTACTAAAATAAAATGAATATAATAACAAAGTTATTACATGGAGATTAAATTTTAAGATATTGTTCAGGTGTTTAGAGATTAGGTTGCATATATAATGTTTTGGATGTTTTATAATCCAGTTAATGGTAAATAAAAAAAATGATAATAAGATTGTATATGCCTAGAGATAAATATATATTTACACTTGAAATATGTACGTTTAGGTAGGTGTTTTACACTAGTTAGAAGTAATGGAACGACCTAAAACTATTCCGAGGCAAGCGTTTTATAAAAAAACACAATAAAATAAAATTAGTAAAACCTCTACAAAAAACAAAAAAAAATCAATAGTTCTTATTTTAGTCACTCGCAATAAGGAAGTTGAGTCCATTTTTTTTATATTTTTTTATCAATATCCACCTTCAAACTTAAATATAGGTATTTTTTAATTTTTTTTTTAAGTTAGTTTTTATAGTTAAATTAATTCTCAAAGTTTGAATTTTGTACACGCCGCCAAAACGGCAATATCTCAGAGGTAAGGAGCGGGGTGGGTGCGTGACGCGTTTTGTACCTTCAGAAGGGGCACCACACGGTACTTATATTTGACATCGCACATTGTCGTTATCCAGCTGTCAGTTGCATATTTGTTATTTTGTGTTTTTTCTTCAATTTTACCGCTTTTAATTTAACAAAACCTTATAAAATGTCAGGAGATAATACGTCTTGCTATTGCATCGTACTAATGTGTAAAAATACAAGCATTACTGCAATTTACAATCATTCCAAGAAATGAAATTTTACGTAAAAAATGGTTCACCGCCATTTACTTCGCGGCATCGCATCGTACGAAAACGGTACATTTGACGTTCGACTAATATGAAGCGTTTCTATTTTATGGCGTTTTAACTAATTTTCAAGAAGGGTTTATTAATTCTGGGAATAATAATATGGAAATATACATATATATTCAGAATCTGTGTTTTTCGATCTACATGCACATATTTTTTTAAAGTCATAATATTTTTCACTCAACTTCTCTATTGTTATTGTTATCACACTTTAAAATGATGTTAACTCTGTCATAAAATAGTATTTATGCAAACACAAATTAAAATAATAATCAACCCAATTCATCACCCATAATAATTCATAACAAATTTGTGAAGTTATTATTTATTCATTCGTAAAAGCGGCCATCTTGCGAAGGAAATCTGTCAAGAGACAAAATGCCGCCATTTTTTTTAAAGCGTCACAAATGCCAAGAAGAAAATATGTCGGTCGCCGCTACAAGAAAATCACTTTTTGCAGAGCCGCCGCAAAGGGACGGGGTCCCCTTTCTACAAAAAAACACAGCCCTATTTTACACTACAACAAAAAGTTTACATATGTGATTCTTGTATTACATGCATCCGTGAGTGAAAGCTTTTAATTTAGAAACTCTGTGCTGGCTAATTGTAGTCAAGTGAGGCTAATGTCTTCATTTGAAAAGAGTGATCATATTAATATAACAATGAATCCTCATAATAGATTTAATTAATGGAAATGATATCATTCCGTTTAAGAGTTTATTTCTTACTCTTATTAATTAAGTTTACACCGGTCTTGCAATATTTTAGTGATTCTTCATAAAAATTACTTAGTTTTGATCGCCTTATATATGTTATAATGTCAACTAGTTTAATTGATTACTTTATAAAATCGTGACTATTAAAATTATAAATAATATACTTTAGAACAACAGCTTCTAAAAATATATACATATTTTAAAATTAAAAAAAAAGAATTTGCATCGTTTTTGTATATAAACTCAGAGATAAGAATTTATCTGATACCAATGATTACTGTCAGGAAAATCAAGAAGCCGCCCCTCAGTCCGACCGCCCGTTTGCGCTGCACCGATTACACACAAGAATATGGCGCCCCTGGCTTTATCCAGTTATCATTCGTTTTATTCATCAACAGCCGCTCACGGAATACGCAGTGTAGCCATTCTGACTTTTTGGAGGAATATTACAACGATTATTTTATTATTATTCTGAATGAGATTTTTTATGGCGTTTTTTCAGCTAAAATCTTGATATTAAATTTAGCTGCCTCCTCAGAAAATGTTTTCTTTCGACTGAAAAACAAATTAACCTAAGTATTATAAAGTTTACTTCACAATAAAGGAGAATAAGTAAAACATAATTGCCATTATTTTTGTCATTACGTGTTCATAGTAAAAAATAAAATAAAATAAGTTAATTTTTTTTTGTCTCTTGAAGTGAATGACACTCCATACGATTTTAAGCCTGGTAATGTCAACATAGTTTTTTGTCTGTTTCGGAGTGTGAAGATCTCCATATGTCATACATCAGATCACGTCATAATAGTTTTCAATATCTCCACATGCTCCACAAAGGCGTTGTGACCGGGGTTAAATAACCTTAGATTTGAATACTTCACCGTAAATTCCTTAATGAATATAATAGATATGTCTAACTGTATGGTTGGAATCCTTGGATAAGTTAGGTAGAGTATCTTCCACTCTGGAACGTGCCGAAAATATACTATATATAATTTTATATGAATTAAATGTGTTATAAGACATATAAATTAAATTAAAATTTATTTGCACACGCCGCAACTTCTGGATACGTAGTCGAGCGTCTTACCACTCGACCACGGAGGCCGTCAATGTGTCAGCGGAATATAATATTAGCGATATATCGAGCCCTTCCCGGCAAAAGATCGTAAGCGTAAAAATTGCATTGTTCAAGTTTTTTTTAAATATCTAAGTTTGTGTGTGGTAAATTAATTTTAAATTTATGACGTATGTATATAATTTTGTTACCTATAATACAATTTGATGAAAACTTGATAAATTGTCTCATATTCAAGTACTTTTGGCTCTTACGATGTATTTTTGTGCCCATTTTAGTTGCTTTTCAATGCGTGTTTTGTTTGGCACAAATTAAAGTGATCTTTCTAAAAAAGCTGAATAATAATCAAAAGAGATTTATTTTGTGTTTTTTTATTTGTTATAAAAAGGTATCACTCCCTCGTTTATTTATTTTAGCTTAGAATTTAATTATAGCTTGTAAAAATGAAATAAAATAATTTGCAGGGCATAAAATGATTAAATTAATAATATTAATTTTCGTATTATGGCGTTGTTTTCTGGAAAATGTTTACTCCAAACACGAAAAAGTAAATAATATTAAATTAAGCAATTTAAATTAAGAATTTTGTGTTTTTTTTTCAAGTATCCACACTATTTTGTTAATAACTTCAGTTAACTGCATTTACAATCAAAGAATTTACGATTTTCCTCATGAAATTGAACAAGAATTGAACAAAATAATAGTTTAGTAGTTAGTTAACAGCTTGAGGTAATAACATTTAAGTGATGAAAATAAAACACTGAAAAAATATAAAAAATAACTGAAATCAATAAACAATAATATTCTGATCACTTCAGACCTTCTAAAATAATTTGTTAGCTAAAAACGACTTTGAAATTCATCTTTGTCAGCTAAATAGTTTTTTAAATTTCAGCTTTGTTGTTCTATGTTTGGTTCTTCTGATTTTTTTTGAAATTTTTTCACAAAAGGAACATTTGCCCTTCTTAAAAACACATAAACTGACAATATGCTTAGCTTTCCCTCCTACGACAAATATGTTTTAAATATTATTATACAAATACATAAAGATATTTATAATTTTCTGATTTCCGTTGGAAGTGGTTTTTTTACTGCTTCTATTTCTGCTGTAATGCGAAGGGACTGCGGGTAACTTTTTAATAAATTCCATTGCAATATTATTTTGTATCAATCTCTCGAATCAATTTGAGCTGTGTTTGTTGCGTGCCTTTAGTGTATCTTAAGTGTTTTTAAGAGGAACTGTTGACAAACCTTTTTACATTTTTAATTAGTAATTTCATAGCATTAAGATGTGTCACGCCTGCAGATTGGTTTTCGCACCCTCGTGATGATGTGTTTTTTTATGTGCTTGTGAATATTTTGACGGTCTTCTTTGGAGAATTTTAAAACAATCGTTAACACACTCAAATTTAAATGTAAACTAAGAAAACAAAGACGAAACAAAGATGAAACAAAGACAGTCATATTGTCTGAACGTGCTTGCGACGCATTTTATCGTAAGCGGTGAATTTTGGAACATAAACGATAAGATTGTACTCTTCTTTATGAAGCTTACGATGTTTTGCTTGGCCAAAAAGTGAAAGCATTAATCACACGATAAAATGTAACATGCATATTTGTATGACTTCGGCTGCTCCATTCCTTACAATATTTTGCCAGTCCATGCGGATACGTATTTTTAACGGATTAGGCAAAAAAAAACGAAAAATCGTCAAATTGCCGCTTACGATCTTTTGCCGGGAAGGGCTCGATAATATATAGGCGGTATGTCTATACAATTATCAGTATTCTAGCTGTTGTCAAAGTTATCGTGTTATCTCGTTGAGCTTAAAATTACCGCTTTCGCAAACAACAACTAAGCGATCCTTACGGTAACCGAGATGTTGGATGGGAACCCGATGCTTCCAACCACTAAGCTGCCAATTGGTCAGTTAGTATCTTGAAGTAACAATATATGGAGAAAGAGCTAATTCTTTTTACCCCACCATACAGATTTGAGATAAATCACCTTTTCCGGGTTTTTACGTCGTACACCATCAGAAAGAAAGAGACAACAAATTTTCCAGAATTATCACACCGCTTTAAAGTATTGTTAGAATGTTCTTCGTGTCCCGAGTCTCCGTTGACTCCGCCCACACGTTATGATACGAGAAATAAATTGAGATGCAATCGAGATGAAATGAATGAATCGGTTTATTAGGTTACATGTAATTATTTTTAAAACAATACTGTGAAAAAGTGGTTATACGAATAAACAAAAACATTATGTCGACATGTGCTGTGAATGGATGTATAAATACCCTAGCCCTTGTCCTAGCCCCCGCCCAGGTCTAGCCGACTCCGGCAAGTCTCGTATAAACTGACTACAGCTCTCCCTACAGCGCTATCTCTTGTATATTATTGCTCTGAGGTTAGTATATTATTTGACATACTGAAATTTATTAACCAGTATATAAGTGATCCCTTGAGTGAATAATGCGCTTGATGACATCGAGCATTAAGCTACTTTTCATAGCAAAAGCGATAGTTTGATTAACAAAAGCGATCGTAATTCACTAGCGTAATCATTGTGTTTAATTGATTTCCCAAAACAACTACCTATATTAAATTTACCATAAAAATGCAAATATTTCACTCCCATATAAGTGCATTGTTTCATCAATAAGCCATTATTACGGCCGTTGAATCTACCCGATAAGCGGGGAGAGAATGCACCGCCACCAACACCACCACCACTATCACTACCATCACTACCATCACTACCATCACCACCACTTGTGTGAGGGTGAGGATGTGGTCTGCAATATGCGATGCACAATTGATATTAGCATTTGCCATAACGTGGTTGGGTTTATGCCGATGGATTAGTACGTAATATATTCATATATTCCACGAACAGGAAACAAACCTGCAAAATTGACCAAATTTTTCAATGTAATAGGCACAATTTTAACATATGGACTGTTTCCAAATACATTATTTTTTCATATTTTTTAACGATAAAAAATATGGGAGGAATGATGCTTTAAAAAAAAATTATCAGTCTTTTAAAGCTCTATTCTTACCGAAATTGAGTTACAGAGCGGAAAAAATCATAAATTGCATTTTACTACAAATATCAAATATTAAAGGCTGTGTCATTTTCAGGACGCTTTAACTCACCGTTCGAGAGTTTTGGATGCTTTGAGTGTTATTTTAGGGTAATAAACAGGTGAAGAAGAGAAAAGTTTAATTACAACTTTAAACAATGGCAAAATAATTAAGAAAAACCTGCCGTTAAAAGTGATAGTTTGTAATCACAAAATGGGGAAAACAGATTTTAAAGTACCTCACAGAACAATTCAAGATAACCAGTTTTTTACCGTAATTAAACAAGGAACCAAACTCATATAAATAAGTCGCTTACATTTGGCTTAACCACAGTTTGATAATGGTCTAAAACGCCGAAACAGCTGTCACTTAAAACTAAAACTAGCAGAACTGAATAATAATAATATTGAATTTAATTCAATTAAATTCTATAAAAAAATAACAACTTTTAACATTCAGTCTATAATGAAATTTGTAATATCGTCAAAAAGAATTTATAAATATGGCAGGTATTTATTTAATAGCCACTTTTTTTTCTTATATTTTTCTGACTTACATAACACGTAATTTAATTTGAATTTACAATAATTTGATGTTATTATTCTTTCCAAAATCAGTTTATTCCAATTCATTGGAAGTACATAATATAGTTTGTCAGGAATTGTTTCTGTAATGTTATATCACGAACTCAATTTATATATTAATTCCGCCAGCAGCTGAATTAATCAAAATGTATTCCAACAATATTCGTTTATTTCAATGCTGTTGAAATCATACAACATTTGAATGGCAATGACGTCACATCTGACTTTTCTTAATCAATTGATTCCCAAGGTTTATTTGCATTTTGAACGTGATGTTGAAATACAGTTCTTGAGGTATTTTGAAAGTCATGATGCAGTAAAATTGAAATAACGCATTCGGTGCACTGTTTTGTTTTCAAAACGATTTCCGTAGCTCACAAAGATGTTTTGTTTTGCAAACTGACTCGTAATTTGTTAGTATTTTAAAGTTTTATGCGTAAAAAAAATCAGAAAGTTTTTATTGATAATATTCATTTACAATATGTATTTTTATTTTGTGTTAATTTATAATATGTATATTTTTAATTTTATTTTACTCTCCATAAATTGAACTAAATAGCTTTATAAAGCTTGAAAAGTTTTTATTTATTTTAACGTGCACAACTGTAAAAGAAAACCAGCTTGAAAATTATCAATACGCAAAAAAATACGTAAAACAATGAGAATAATATAAAAAATATATTAATATTCTACTGCGGTAGGTACTTTAAGTATCGGACTGGTGAGATACGTATAGTAAATTTGTTCTTATATACAGTGGCAGTGCAGTATCGAAAAGTTGCATGAAATGTATTTACTCGTGTTTCGTTACCAAATGTGTGGATCTAGATACTTCCAAATTTTCCTCTTCCTTAAATTATTTGACTGCCATTGGTCTTACAACATTTTTGAAATAGGGGTTGCCATATTCTCACTGGCTCTGGACAGTTGGGACTATTGCATGGTATTCAAAAAATAAAATAAAAGTAATATGGAAAAGAAAAAATCACTTTCCAAATGCAAAAACCTAACATTTTCAGGCAAATCACAGAGAGGAATCAAATTAGCAATAAAGGAGAGTAAAGTTAAAAAAGTAAACATCATTCTCACGCCTTCAGTATTCGTCAAAAGGGCCAAATTAGTGTCATCAAAGGTACGTAAACGAACGTCATACATAAAAAGAGGCAGGACCCGTTTTTACCCCTATGGGATTTGTTAAGGCTTTGATGCTGAAATGTTGTACGGGAATCCTTTGTGGCTGGATGTTTTTCGTGTTTCGTATTACGTTAAATTATTTTTGTTTAATTTTGTGTACGTTTTCTACGCCAACACCGCCTGTGTTATTTTCAAGTCTTCTTTTAAGCCAGTGAAAAGAGCCCCTTTCAAATGTACTTAACGTGTTACTTAATTAATATAATGTAAGGGTAGTTACATTACACTTTACAAGTACAAGTGAAATAAAATGACGAGTAGGAGTAGACTAATGATCTAATTAAATATATGGGATATAAAAAAAAAACTTGATATATTTATTTACATCAATAAATTATTATACGACTAAGAGGATAAATAACACGATATATATTTTTAAATTCATACATCTTTTGAAATGAGAAGAGTTAATAATATAATGTAAATGACCTAAGTGGAAGATTGGTTAGCTCCATAGCGTTCCTACTTTGTTGCGTTGTTTAATTCCAGTTAACAATATTATAATTTGAAAATATAATAAAAATACATTAATATTAAAATTCAATTAATACTAAATAACAGATACCAACAAATAACAGTAAACTTCGATTTTGAACAAGCAATCCTATCCTAATCGGGACGCCATTGTAGATAGATTGGCAACTATGTGACATCAGCTGATCCTAATTCCATCATTAGTGCAGATAAATACTAAATTAGAATAGGCTATATTTTTAGATTAAGTTTAAATAAATAAAAAAAAACTTTCTTTATCTATGAAAACGCTCTTTACGAGTATATAAAAATAGCATGCAGTATATTTGCTTCACGTTCCAGAGTGGTAGATACTATCAGTATCGCCCTGGTGAAATACCACAATTCAGAACCTACATGTTGCTTGAAATGGCTTTAGGCGGTTTGGTGACCAGATCTGAATAGTGAAGAACTCGCCACCCTCTTCTTTCTCATCTCTTTCCCCTTCCCCCTTCATCCAGCCTTACAAAATAACTTAATTGGAGATGCCATAGTATATATTTATTACAAATCCCCAGACTATACAAATGTTCCCCTAGATCTATACACTATCAGATGAATGCGTCATCCAATCACCCTCTGATGTTACACCCCTCATTCCTTTGTTTTTATTCCGTTCCCTTCACCATAATTCACACTTTTTTGCCCCTTTGGGGATATCCCTTGCTCTGTGTACATAAATTTAATTAAAGTAGACAAAAAAATAAAGTGTCCACATATTGAAAATATTGCCTAGAAATGGCTTTAATGGTATTTGGTGACCAAAACTGAAGAGCCAGGTATTTTTTACAATGTTCCTTTTCTACGTCTACTTCATTTTCTCGCCCCTTTCAGCCTTAAAACTTATCCCGATTGGGGATGTCATTGTCCCACTGACTTCGAATAGCAGTTCAGACTCTTATCCGGATTCACATTTTTTAAAATGTGTAGATATATATATTGAAGAGCTCCTACTGCCTAGGGCCATCACCGATATGGGAAAAGGAAGGAGATGAGGAAGAGGTAATTTGTGACGTGGCTCTTTAGATATTGTCACTGAACATAGCCAAAGCATTTTCGCGCAAGTTTTTTAGGAATGCTTTAGATATATCATTGGTGTGTGGGAGTCAACAACTTATGGATTATAAATGATGGCACGACTGTTCAAGATTAAGAACGTTTATTAACTGGTTTCGTTAGTGGTTAGTTCTTGCGTATAAATATTATATTTAAGTAGGGGAAACGGCCATCACACGACTGCTACGGTTTAGATCGTGAATACTATTATATAAAGGGCTATAATGATAGTAAAAATTCATTTTGGAAACTGTTTAGACTTACGTGGTATTACCTCAAAGTTATCATATTTTTGTAAATTACGAGTTTGTCATAAAATTTTGACAGTTTCTTAAACAGTTCTGTTACCTACACAAAAAAGTAATATTTAATAAACTATTTATTATAGCAATTTGGTGATAATAACATTTCCATCATCTTATAAGCCGAAGAAAATTGATTTACGAGAATTTTCGAATAATTTGATAATGTATCTTGTTCTACTTTATCGATACTTAAAATATTATGTTCTTGATTGATTATGGGTATTACTTATTGGAATACATTTTTCATTACTTCCGATAATTCCACAATGGAAATATAGCAGCTTAAAGTGCGATTTTCTTGAATGTTTCGGGAATACAGAAAAGCAATTTAGATATTTCAAATTGATTGAATAAAGAATAAAGTATTTCCATGGAAACGATTAATTAGTGACGCTTTTCTTTGACATATTTCGGTGAAACGTCGAAAATATGACTGTCGAAGATATTGAATACATGAGGCGATGTCGTTGTTTACCAATCAAAAAATATACAAGAAATTTTGGTTTAAATCTAGACCATAGTCGCATTAAAATAAAAGTTGTAGGAAGGGAATTGTTAATACGAGTCTCAAAGAGGCTATATTGTAGTAGATTTATAAAGTGTCTTGACTTTACATTTGATTCACTTGTCTTTCTGGGTGCATCTGAATTCTTCCGCCGTACACTTGCTGGTAATTTATTCTACAGATTATTATTTCTCCGTTGAACCGCTCTGTATGACCAAACCAATTAAATGTTCCTTTTAAAACCTTATTCATCATGCTTACATGCCTTTCATTATTTTCGAATATCCAAATTCGTTATACGATCGTGTCTAATTTTACCAGACATTTTCCAAAATTATCTCATTTCTACTGCATTTAGTCAACTAACGTTCTTTCTCAATTAGTTCCAAACCTCGCTGCCATACAACACGGTTGGTATCAAGTATCAACACATATAGACGGTGAGTATCACATCTTTGACAGTTTTTTCTACTAGCTGCTGCTATTGAGTCCTCTTAAAATTCCTGCGTTCATCCTTACGTGAACGTCACTATCAGCCTTCCCATCTCTCGCTAACATACCAATTCACTCCAATCTTAAGCAAATAAATTCATCCACTTACTCAAAGGGCTCACCGCTCACAATTTCATAACACAGCTTTTTCTTACTATCAACTGTAATTAGTACAGAGCCATTATGAAGCTTTTTATTTAAAGAAAATAACTCGTCTAAAGTTCATCGAATTATAACCTTTACGTTTGTATTAACTTCTATGATGTTTTATAATCTTAAGCCATTTTGAAACCACTGAAATTATATGTGTCCGCTTTAAAAGTCAGTTCGCGTGCATATTGATTAAATTTGATTTAAAACAACTCATTTAATTAATGACCTTGATTATGCAAGCTAAAAGGTTATATCCATTATGTCTATGATATAAAAAAAGGCATTTGATATTGATGCAGTAATGACATTTGATGACGCTGTTGAAATGATGATTGCCGAATAATGTATTATGAAAGCCTTAGAAACACAAAGCTAAAGCAAAAACCAGCAGGTTGTTGAAAAAATCAAGCTAAAAAAGAAACACGGACACAGAATAAAATACATTTATTTTGACAAGAAATGTCTTTAAAATCGATACTGGGTATTGAGAGGCAAACATGCCCAAATGAGCGACAGTTTCTGTCGAAGTAATATAAAGCTTCAATAACTCAATTAAAAATAAATATAGCTCTGCTTTTTAGTTTGGTTTTAAAGAGAAAAGATGAAAACTTCTATTGTCAAAGATTTTATTTCATATTTACAAAATTTAAACATAGTTCTCAATTACGTTTCAAATATATAAAAAAACCGGTTAATTTCCAATTTTTGGTGCTCTCTGTGATATTAGTGGTTGACCATTATCAAGACAAACTTCAATAATCTTTCAAATACCATGTCACTCAATTTATAGTTTAACGGAAAATCAATGAAAGTTCGTAAATAGGAAGAGGCTGAACCTCGTATCAGAGTTGTGAAAAGGTTATTTTTAAAATTTAAGTTGTTCAAAAGAGGCGACAAATCCGTTTAAAGAAGATTTTTTTTAATAATATTAAAAAAAAAAACACTTACCTAAGAATCTCATTTCTACAGCATTTATTTACCCTAGTGGGCTTTTACAACAAATTTGTACAAAGTAGTTATGTAAGGCAAAGCATTCTGATATGATAGTACATGGTACATTAAAAATATAACAAAAAAGTACGTACATTTGCTTGTACTCGTATCTTTTATCAGCCAGTTCCTTGCCTCACTGCAATACCTCAGAGTTGAATAACAGTTAGCCTCGCTTTCTTTCATATTTTTTTTATAATAGATTGCAGCGTTTAGTTCTCTATTTGTTAAATTGAGAATGACGATATAGTTAGTTAAAATTTACTGGTATATTTGGTTCCATACAACTTCCTTCGTGCCTTTTGAGCTTCATGATCATGATAGTTAAACTTTCAAAGCTATCCTGAACTTTTAACTTATCATTTACACATTCTTGAGCAAGAGAGAATGAGAAATTATCAAACTTAAAGTTCATTTCATATTCAAAATGCACTTCCTTGGAAGTCTTCGTCCCGGCAATTTTGACAGGTTGCTTAAATTTCCAGCACTTTGCGCTATTTTGGCCGGGTGTGAGATATTTAGGGGGCGATGTTTATGACAGCATGAAAGGAGCTCTCTTTAATGATATCATAATATATGCTGTATTTCATAAATTATTTAATATGGCAACACCACGCCTGAAACGTTTAATCGATGAATGAAAATGGACATAAGTTAGCAATAATTTAATCATTTACACTGTCAGCTGTCCGTTTTCGTCAAGCTGATTTGGCAAAAATTGTAAAATTAATAATGATACCGAGATTTGGGGAGGGTAGTAACCACATAATCCATTTAAAAGTATTACCATTGATTTAAAAGTTGCAGGTAACTTTGTGAATATATTTTCATCCACCTTTTATGAGTTGTACACTCTTCTATTATTTGTTTTGCTTGTGTGCAAAGTAGGTAGAATAAAAGTTGTAATATTTTTTAACTCAATAGCTCATCTTAACCACTTGATGTGAAAGATAATTATAAAAAAAGAATTGAAAATTCCAAAAGTCGACATGAAATTAAATAATATATTCTTACGTTAGGAGCTGTTTTAGAAACTGGGAAATTTAAATTTTTAAATTTTGAATAAAAAAATATTATGTATTTTGACTTGTATCATTTGCATTGAATTTAAAAAGCGCGTTAAATAAAAAAAACCGCTTTAAAATAACTTAATTAAGAATAAAAAAAAAACTTTTCTGCTGAAAACCCAAAAACTCCAAGTAATTATTTTTCTACGGTAAAAAGCTTTGAAAAATCGGAAAACATAATTAAATAAATGCTTCAAAGATGAATTAAAATCTATATTATGGTCACTAATTGTATAAATCTTTAGCAGCCATATACGATGAAATTTTAAATACATATAAAGTGGGTAGATGGTAGATACATACATATTATGTCGTACTGCAATAATGAAATAATTAATTAATATTAAGCAACGGAGCTTTCGTAATTCTCAAAATACTCCCTAAATATTAGGTAGTTAAAAGAAAGATTAGGCTCCGTAAGCTATTTTTTTTTTAAATATACATCTAAATGTATGACATTAATAGGTGATATAAGGATTAATAGAGGGGCAAGATAAATTTGTCGCAATAAACGCACAAGTCTACTCACAACATATAGAGAAGGTAGGGTGCTTTCTTGTATTCGGAATACATTGAATAATGTTAATTTAATAAACATTAAAAAATGCTTGTGCCTGTTCATTTTTCAATACCTAGGTATGATTGCTTGTAATATTAATGTCTTGTAATATTAATGCTTGTAATAAAATATCAAGTTTAGAGTGTTTTAAAAAAATATACAGCATCATACTATATTTCGGCAGGACACAATCACCATATCATAATAACTTAAAATATCAAGTCAATGCCTTTTAAAAAAGTAAGTTTTCAAATTCCCAAAGTATGTTTATTAGATGAGTGTGAATAAAGTAAGTATTCAACTAAGAGTTTTATTATCTCAAAAAAATACTTGTGATACATTGTAACAATGTTAGATTGTATTTTCGTCGCAAAGGCGGGCAATCACGCAAAAGAATTAAACCCACCTTATCAAAAAGTTCTTCCGACATTTTTTATTATTTCTGAGCCTTTAAATATATTTTTATTCTCTGAAAATGTTTTCTTTGAATTCAATTCCCAACAATAAAACTTTTTTTGTTGTAAGTTAAATATTGAAGCGGAACTTTTTTAATAATCTTTTTAAATGTTTTATAAATTTTAATACTTATAACTAGAATAGATTATTTGGATCGGAACAAACGCTCCACCACTCTTTCAACGTTTGATGTGGGTAGATTATTGGATACCTACGTACATTATGGTTTGGGTAAACTTCTAAAAATATCAAAGGAAATGTACTTATTTTAATCTAAATTAGGTAAATGAAACGTAGTTTTCACGTACCAGTTTTGTAAAACTGGATTTTGAATGCATTATTTCGAATGTTCAAAATTTTCTGATGAAAACCAACATTTCAAACTAATTATACGTAATTGCGGATATGGGGGTTTTGCTTTATGATGGATGCGTTGGTTTATTTTAAATTAATTAAATTTACGGATTGAATGTTTGAAATTAATTTTTATCTTTCGTAATCACTGACTAAATTGAGGACGTGAAAACAAAATGTATGTTTATAAGAAAAATATTTTTACAAACGTGCAGAATGGAGAAGTAGAAAAATGTGCTTTATTTTGCTACATAAAATCCTTATAGTGGTATTTTCCAACAGAATACACAAAGCCTTTTTTATGCAAGTCTACGTGTTATCCGTATGAACAGTCTACACTTAGCCAGATTAAAATAGGTGCAACCTGGTATTTAAAAAATCTTACCTTTTCGGGGTGATTGCCTACTTTGGTTGTTTTGGAAACAGTTAATTTATTTACGCCAGTTAAAGGCTTTTTACACAAAATATTATTATTTTTTTCAAAAACAATACACTCATAAACAGTGCAAAAAACATTCTAAAAGAAAAGAAAAAAAAATCGAATAACAAGTACAAAAATAGTGTACAAAATAAGAAATAGAATATTGAATGACATGTACATCCAGAGTTAAATAGTTTCAAATAACTAATTTAGGTCTACTAGTTGAAAAAAAAATACTAAGGTAGACTTATATTGTGATATTAACGTACTAAATACATCAACGACATCGAAGTATTTATTTCCCAAGTTTCCCAGTTTAGTTAAAGATATGTTATATTTTATTATACATAAAGTACTAAAAAGACTGGGGGTCGAGGTCATAGTATTTACTGGTTTGCGTTTGATGGTCTTACCTGAAAGAAACATAAGCTTAAGTCAACTTATACATCTAAAAGACTGATTGAGTCTATTCGTGAACGAATATTTCAAAGCTGGAAGCAGAGTGCTTAACGTATCAGGCACACAGTCAACAAATTTAAATAAACCATTTGAAATCAATGCGATCACAAATAGCGCAAAAAAAACATAACGAAAATTAAGCTATTAGGTGCTCTAGCAATAATGTAAAAGGCTATTGATGTGATAGCGCTAACGATACGGCGCAGTGTTCAGTATGTAAAATAGGGCTAACCTTCTTTCTTATACCGTTATTGAAATAATAAACGGTTTCAAAGTTCTCACACTGGCGTTCTTTCAAAGTGGTAGATACTCCAAGTATCGCCCTGGTGAAAGACCATCATTTAGAATCGAAACGTTTCCTGAAATGGCTTTAGTCGTGTTTGGTGACGAATTTTAAATAGCCAGGTACCTCTCAACCTTTCTCTTTCTCATCTCCTTCCCCTCTCCACTACTTTTAACCTCACAACATACCCCGATTGGGGATGCCACAGACTGCCACTGGCTTCAGACGGTTGGGAACAGTTGAGACTTTTGAGTGGTATTCACTATCAAAAAAAGAAAAAATAATAAGTGTATGATTTCCTCGCATACCCCATTAGAATTTCGCTTCACTCTTTGACTTAATACGTCCAACAAAAATAAAATAAAAAAGGCATATTTAAAAATTCACCACAATACATCTGTTATAAATTTCCATTGATGTTTCCACAAAAAATTGTCTAGATGTTTCAAAAATAATTCGTTTATTGGTTTTATGAAGAGTGCCAGAATTATATCAAATACATTTTACGTTACTCGATGGTTGCTATTTGCTTTGATGCGGTCTCGAAATAAAATCATCATTAGCCCCTCGCCTACAGCGTTGCCCGGCCGGGTGGCAGTATTGTTACCATGGCTGTTAACAGTATAGCCAGAAAGCTCCTGTGAGGTACCACGAAAAGTTTATATTACGGATAAAATTATTTTATAAAATAATTATTAATACTTTTTACTTTGGAATATATCACCCATAATTTGTGATATATTGTGAGGTTAAAAGAAGTAAGGATAGGAATAAAAATATGAAAAGGAAATACCTGGCAATTTAGATCTAGTTGCAAAGCTAAATCCTATTAAAATAAAGATTTTGATTTTGAATAGTGAACTAAAATAATAATAATAATGATAGTTGGATAATTTGTACAGCGTCGTTTTCGTCAAAAATATCATGTCAAGGGTGCTGTACTGAGAGCATCTACTACTCTGATTTATTGTTTTTATATCCGGGAACATACCGTCGCCGGAATGGCAAAAAGGCTGAAGCGCCATTTTGGGAGGTTTACACCAGAGCACTTTAAAGTTTTTTTTTGTTTTACAATAAAATTAAATAATGCTCTCACTGAGTTGCTTGAAGAGATGAAAAGCTAAAAAAATCCGAAACTTGTGTCGCTTGAGTCAAGCCTTCTCTTAAATGTTAAATATATGTTGGACGGCTGAAGGGCCACAAAAGTTTTCAGAATTAAACGAGAGTCAGAGCCTTAGAAACGGAAAAATTAACTAATTAAAACTGCGTATTAAACTTGTTTTTGACAAAAGTGTCGCTTAAGCCTTTTTGTCTTTCAAGCGACGATATGAACATCATATTTTATACCCGTTTATAGGATGATGCGGTGAATAAACCCATATCCGCAATTCAATATAGGTATGGCAGGTCTGATTACGAATGTTCATCTCTAAATATGTATTTTTTTATTCGGGACACATGTTCATGTGGGTTCGCGGGAAATGTTCCATGACAGAAGTTCACGGAATAAAATTCCGATCATATAATATGGCAATATTTAGATTTTGAGACCCTCGAAGCTCCTTTACAAGGAAAGCGTAGCCCAATTTCGCGGTAACCATGGTGACAGGAAAGCTCTGGAGAAAACAGGGTAAAACACTGCGGAATTCACAAACAATTAGTTTTAGATTCATTTAAAAACTTATTTTAACATAGGATATCAAATGTTTGTAAAATAAATTTTCTAAGACCTACTCTGTTTACATCTGAATTATGAAAAAAATTCAAAAGGTTTGAAACACCAATGTTTGCAAATAATAGAAATACTGGAGATACACAATTAACAAAATCAATGTATCTAAATTAAAAAACTCCCTGTAAAAATCTATTAGAGCAAAAACGAATTTCAGACAACAAAAAAAGGGTAAACAAAATTCTCAACCAAAAATAGATCAAGGAAAACTTTTGCATAAAATTTAAATAAATCACTTTTTTAACCCAGCAAATCTCAGTGGGGATAAAACTATGAGAAATAACTGAAATTGAATGAAAAATAACTCTCACCTAAATAAAAACACAAATGTACAGCTTTTGTAAACACGATATTTATTTTTAAGCTAATCAACTCTTTTTAGCTCGCAGCTTCAAGACCTACCAGATATTCCACTGTTTATACATTACGTCATCCGTCAAAACCGGAAATTTTTCATTTACAAAATATTTTAAAACAGCGATTTCTTTTATTCTGTATGTCTCGAATGCGTCTATCTCGACACAGGAATTTCTTAGACAGACAAGGAGCATTTACTCAAATTTCGTATTTAACAAGATAAATAATGATACATATTTTTTTAAATTGTCAAAATAGCTTCCATTCGTAGTTGGGAATATGGTTGCCAACAAATGAGCAGATTCTGCTAATATTAATAAGATTTTCCATTCAAATAAACAGTGTTTTGTCATATCCCAATGTCCAAACTCGAAAATTTTGAAAACATACTATTGAGTTTTTTAATTTTATTTATTTTGTAATTTTCATTTGCAACTCAACTAAATGAATTTTTTAGCATTGTGCTATTTTATGTTTTATCATATTCACAAAGTAACCAGGGTAAGATTGTGCTTTGAATAATTACCATAGTCACAGATAATGACTAAAGTTACCTCAAAAATCATGATAATCGAATTATATAATAACATGTAACCTATGTATAATATTAAAAAAATAAATAAAAAAAAACTCTAAAGATATATCCATTACGAAGTAACGTAGATAGTTTCATAAAAAAAATTAATAGTTTGGCAAAAAAATATGCCCCATACTATTCAAAATCGTATGGGGCATTTAAAACTTTAACTCAAGCCCGTTTTCACAAACAAAAATTGAAAAAAAAAATTTATTAGTATCGCCCTGGTGAAAAACCTTTTTATTAGAATTGAAAAAATGATTGAAATAGCAATACCCGTGTTTAATGACAAGATCTGAATAGCCAAGTACTTCCCAACCTTCCTCTTCTTCATCTTCTTACCTTTCCTCTTCCCTTGAGCCTCACAACCTACCCCAATGGAAATGCCATGGTCCCACTGGCTTCCGACTGTTAGGACTCTTGTGTGGTATTTACATAAAAAAAAAACAAAAATAGGCGGTGGACATTGTAAAAAAAAACATATGATTCTAACTAAAAAATTCATTCATTCATTCTCTTAGGTAAATATTGTCTTGACGTGTTCATTACAGTAAACTTTTTCCATTGATTTGGGATTTACCCATCTTTATATCAATGATTCAGTTTCTTTAGGTAGAGCAACCTTTAAAAAAAAAATCACACTGCGATACGAAGAATACCTTAGCTCATAACAGCATATTAAACTGAGCATGATTTTAACGCTTTCTCATTTTACATGTAACTTTTATATCAATATTCCAGGATTAAGTGATTCCATGAAAATTCTATCACAACCGGAGTGAGAATCAAAATTCATTTTCTGAATTCAGAGACGTTTTTCTTGTGAATTTTTCGATAAGAAATATATTTTTTCGTTCTTGCGCAGGAATCGCTTCCCTGCGATGATATGTCTTCGGAAGTGTTATACCTGAATTGTGTAGGTAGCGTAAGCGTATGGGGAGGAGGTGCCATCTCCCGGGCATTCAACAGGTAGGACCGGGGATTCCTGGAATTCCACCAAACGATGGCAAACACTCGAGGGCTACAAAACTTCCAGGGATCTCTCGTGGCAAATACGTTTTTTACGGCAATTCTCACGAGACAATGTCAACATTATATTTAGAAATTGGTAAATATACATTTTATTTTGTATACTGTCGTGAACGAATAAAAAATATTAATTTGTAAAACTAAATACATATTTTATAAATATTTAAATTATATCAATAATCTAAAACACAAATGTGAAACATAAAAAGCCAGAAAATAAAAAGACAATGGTCACAACCAAGACTTTAACTCGGATCCTCTACTCTATCCGGGAAATAATGCCTAAACCAATTCATTCATTGAGACCTTAGAAAGTGGCATTTTAATCGATCTCATATTTTCATTGAAAATTATGAATATTATTTTTAATTTCTTCCGATTTTTGGCAGCCATCTTTGTAATGGATTCAAATCTCAACCCGAGTTCATTAAATACCTAGATGGTGTTTTGGAAAAATATTCATTTATTCAATACGGAAGATTTTTTGACTTCTTACAGTCTCAAATTAATATTGAAACATATTTTCTCATACTTTTTAAGTGGTTAGAGTCCGAGTCAGTGGGACTATGGAATCCCAAATTAATTCGTAGTAATCTGTGAGGCTAAATGAATTGAGGAGGGGAAGAAGGTGGTGAGGTATGTATCTCATCTGATTAGATCAATAAATATGGCGAGACCGTTTATTATCAAGGAACGTTTTGGTTCGTCTTTCACTAGAGCTATACTGAAAATACCATGCATATTGACTCTTTAAAGTTTTTTTTGTACATTTAATCAACTTATTATATAAATATTAATAACTTTTAACCTTTAACTTTTAACTAAAAACTTTTACTCGTACCTTTATAATCAACGACATTTCAAACTTATGGTTTAAAATATATACTTTTGTCTGTTTTCTCCTATTATAACCTGTATATTACTATTTTATATTAATACTTCATAGGGACACATCTATATCAACTTTTAGGAATGAAAACATTTAATTTCACTGTGGTTAATTCTACAATAGTATATGCAGGGTCAATGGTAGTTTTATCATATGTTTCTTCTATTGTCCTACTTAGCAGTACCTTGAATTTTGTATTATTTTTTAAACTTTTTATTTTCTTTTATACATACTCATTCTCACTCAATAACTTCATTGTTGTTTATGTTAAATACTTCTTGATCAAGGCATTTTAGATCTACGTAATATCGTCACTGGATAGGCAAAATGGCTTGATCGGCACTTTGGTCGAAAATGAGTTAAATATGCACTTTAGATCAGTTCTTTTTTCTATATCGAAAGCTCTGTCGCCCGTTTGATTCCGAAGACTTTTGTGGCCCTTCAGCCATCTAAAATATATTTACCATTTTAGAGAAGGCTTGACTCAAGCGACACAAGCTTGGGACTTTTTAAGCTTTTTGCAAGTTAATTTTTTTTTTAAATCCAACCAGGTAATGGAAGACTTATGAAATTTTTTGAAAAAAATAAATAAATTTAAAGTGCTCTGGTGTAAGCTTCCCGAAATGGGGCTTCAGCTCTTTTGTCTTTCTTGTGACGGTATGATCTTTCATTGGTAAAAAAATAACATTGAAATTGTTAAAAAAAGTCGTTTACGTACAGGTACTTGAATATTCATATATGTTCTTATGAACGATGGAAGATAAAATAAACATTTCGACCTGAACCTAGAACTTGCTTTCGGATAGAAGAATCTCCGCATAATACGCTCATGATTTTGGCTTCTGTTGTAGATACGGAATAAGCGATGACAATAATCATGCCCATTATTGTCATTATTTACACATCTGTTTCCTCGTTAGCTCGAAGGACTGTTGTGATTTCCACGGTTCATGTCTTATTTGTGTACAGAATTGACAATATTGATTTCACCTCCCCTCGCATTCACAGACACTCGTTATTTGAAGCGTATACTAATATACCTCGCGTTACCTGGTCAATGACATATTTGATTTAACTCTCTACGAGGATGTATAAATTCATGGTAAAACAAGGGTGGTTGATGGCAAAGCAGGGGCGTACTATTTTTTTGACTCCGCAATTTTCCCGAAGAAAGCCTTTTTTTTTGACATGTATACAGGGTGTTGCATGACGTACTCGACAGACTTGAAATAGTAGTTTTTAAGCTTATTTGGAGTAAAACACGTAGCTGTCATTTCGGTCTTCGGTAACCAGTTACGACATATAAAAGAAAAATATTTTTTGGTTGTTTTTTATTTGAAAAATACCAAAAATGTTACCGGAGATCAAAATATCAGCTACATTTATAAAAAGAACCGGGAATCACGTTTAGTCTGTCGGGAACGTCCTGTAACACCCTATATTTATTAAAAAAATAAATTTGGCCCGTTAACTGCCACCTCTGGAGCCTTGAGATTACATGATTAACCAAGTTGTGTATGAGATGGTGATTTGTCTAATTAAACATCCTTAAATAATCCCGAGTTTTATTTTTCTATTTTTTTTCCCACAGTAATAACCAAAAAGTAACATAATATGTTTTGCATTCATAAAGAAACAAAATTTAGTAACTACAATAACTATCCTCGTCATCTGTTTGACTTATTTTCTAATAGAGATTGCTTTAATAAACTATTAATGATTTCCCAACAACTAGTGTCATAGCGAGAATTTAGATGAACAAGAACGAAACACTCATTCAGATACGATATCGGCAGCATGAGAACGAGTCATTTCACCAAAACAGTATCTTCAGAGTATTCGATTAATGAATGAGCTACTGGCACTCACCTTCTCGCCATTATTTATTCTGGACCTATAGTTAACTAAACCTTTTATCTGTCCCTTAACCTGCCTTAATCGGGGGAAGATAATTTCGCACTGCTGGAAGTTTTAGTGTATTTTTGAGAAAATAACATCATATTTTTAAAACCAATAATATGTATTGTGTCAGAAATTTGCTATGATATAAACCTCAAGAGCGGGGTATTACATAAAATATGAAGCGATAGCAAATAGTAGGATATATTCAAAGTAAGGAAAAATCACATTTGAAAGCAAAAAACACCCCGAAAGCTTCGTGCGTAGGGTTTATTTAATGTAACCGCATGAGATATGCGGTCCTAGTGGTTTGAAAAGCATTTTTGTGATATTTCGCAATAAGCGAGTCAAAATTTGAAGGGGGTATTTATTTTTTTATTTATTGCCAAAGCAATTGCCAAGCCATCAAAATGACAAATACCGCTGTTGTTGAAAAATTGTACACGTTTTCAGAATGTTGTTTACTTAATAATGTTGTATATTATAAATCTACATTAACAAGGACGATTAGACGGTCTCCGTGGTCATGTGTTTAAAGCCCTTGGTTTTGAGTCAAGGTATTTAGGGTGCGTATCCCATCGTTAATAAGAAAGGATTTCTTTGACTGTGATTATGTTGTTTGATTTGTTTCAATCTAGTTAATGATGATCCTTGCAAAATGGCTTCAAAGCTTTTATAAAGAGTATTGGTAAACGATTTCAACCCGAGTGGCAGAGTGTTTAGGTCCTTGGCTCCCTGTACCCAAAGACGCATGTTTTTTCAATGTTATACATTTTTGATCAGCACGCAAAAATACGTGTTTTTTAGTTTTGGTCAATTCTAAACTGGTAATTAGAAAAATGTCTAAGGTTTCCAGTAAATACAGTTCTTAAACAGTAATCTTCTAAATTATTTATGAAATGCACTGTAATTTTAGCTGAAACGTTCAAAAATGCCTTTGATGGTTTTAAAACTGAATCCTTTACTGAAATTTCAGTATATTTTTAATGGAATTTAAAGGATTACAGTTAAAAAGTTATATTCAATGGAAAACACAGTAATTTTTCTAACTATCCATGGAAAATTTGCAGTTTAAATCATTTCTAGTATTGCTTGTATTAAAATGCTACAAAGTGACGCTTATCGTCATTTTTGGGTGCTAGCCCTTAAGTGATACGCCTTTTTTATGTTATACTGTACAGTAATTAAATTGCCCACGGCCAATGTAGCTATACAACCATCAATTTAAGGAGTCTAGTGAGTCTGAAAGAAGTAGAAAGGATAGGAAATTGTGAGAAGGGTTTTGGCGAGTACCCGGTTATTCAGATCTGGTAACAAAACATGGTTAAAGCATCTGCTAGCAACGTTTTAATTCTGAACGGTGGTTCCTCGGCAGGACGTGACTGGTAAGTACAATTCTATTATATATAATGATTTAATAAAACAAATTTATAACTTTATTCCACTTTTTTTTTTTTTAAAGTTAAGATGGAATTTCACCATGAATTAACAGTTACAAAATTAGAAATAATAAATATAAAATAAACGTGTATTAATTCAACTCAAATAAATGTTTAATTTCGTTGTTATTTTAACGATGTTAGCCTTTTTTTTTACAAATAGCCTCAGGCATCGACAGTTATTTACTATCAAGAAAGGTCTTTCTGGAAAAAAAAATACAAATTTATCCGTCTACAAATTCTCCTTAAATTTCACTAATATTCAATTACGACGATGAATTATAAGCTATTGAAAGCTCCATTTATTATAACAAAATTAACATATTTTTTTATAGCGTATTTGGTTATATTACACCTAAAGTGCGCATTTATCTAAATAGCTTAACCTAAAACAAAATGATTTTCAATCTCATTTAGGTCATGTTCTTTCTAAAAATTACTTCCGCAGTTCTCCCGCGGTACCTTTTAAAATAAAATAGATACGTGTTCTGTAAAACAAATATTTACAAATTGCGACTACGAAGGTTTAGTCCTAGAAAATAAGATTCACACCATAAAAAGATTCTTTGATATTTTTCCAACGTTTTATTTCTCTTGCCGAATTAGTATTCTTAAATAAAAAAGCATCAATGAGAAAATAATTACTTGGTATTTTGACTCCAGAATATTTTGAGTTTCTAGAAGTTAATTCAAAATACTTGCAAAATACTATACTCGTGTGAGTTTATTCAAGGTTTACTCATTTTAATATGACTATCAAAAATGCTAGGCCTTAGTAACAATTATTACACAACGAAAAAATATTCTGGAGGTGATTAATATTATCTTTGTAGATAATTCTTAGAAAATAACATTATATTGTCAGGATTTCTCGTTCCACTTTACCAAGAATAAAATTTAAGCCCAGTTACAAAGTTCTATAAATTTTGTTGTCGTACTAAAAACTCGTGAACCCAACAATTTAGTTTATTTATAGTTATATTGTAGTTTTTTTATAGTTACATTTATTATTAAAAAAACGAACTGTTCAAGTTTTTTTACGTATCATTCTGGTGCATATTTAATAATAACAAGCATATATTATGTAATGTTTTCATAGAAAATAATCATTAATTAAAAATATGAAATAAGTTTTCATTTACTTTTTTCAGATATTATTTCAAAATTGGAAAATTTTTTTATTGGAAAATATTTTTATTTTAAAAAAGATGATGTAGGTAGATACTTGGTGAGTTATTTAATTAACGTTCTAGAATAATGATCTACGAATGCATCTTCAAAATACCTTGGACAGGTACCTTGGATTGGTATGGTAGACCAACGTGATACATATTAGACTATTCAATTGAGCATCTCGGGAAAGACTGTGTGAGGTGTGGTCAAGGAAGATATTGTAGCTCATGGATTTGAAACCTACGTAAATGAAGTGCCGTTACAGTTTACAGTTCAGTTTTGCTTCATTGTTATGACAAACAATGCGTAGGATAAAGATTATCTAGATTTCGGTCAACCTCTATTTGAAAAGGGCATCGCAAGTGTAGTGTTAATATTGTCTCAAGACTTTTAAATTGTTACTGTCGTTTACTTATTTACCTAGTCCCCTAAACTTTTCCCTATCCTTTTCAACTTTAATATTACCCTGCTTTTCTCCCTGTTAAACTTTTTTATCTGTAGTAATCCCACGGAATTAAAAACCATTTTTCTCCAGTACGTATCCCCAGTGGCGGCTCGTGAATTTTTAGTGTGCTAGAGTGCCGATTGAAAAATACGACCTTTTTGATGTTTTTGTAGCCGAAAATGATTAAAAAAAATGTAAGAAGATTTTCAGGATTTTTCAGTTTTGGTGTGCACTGCACGGTTTACTGAAAAATCTTCACACAATAAACGAAATTTCGAAACAAAATAAAAATCGTTTTCGGCTTAAATAACACCAATAATGACGTTTTTTTCAACCTAGAACACTAAAAAGTCACTAATCGGCACTGCCAATTCCCTAAAAACAGAACACAAAACAAGGTAAATTTTACAAAAAACTACCTGTCCCAATATTTTTTATAATTTTTATTTATTTTAATAAACATTACATACAGTTAATTAAACCGTTACGTTTAAGACTACCCAGCCTCAGGAGAGAAATTGATTCTCGTGTTATATATGCGATGGTATTCATATTTTATTACTACTGACCTATTCGACGATTTAAAAAAAAATTATTTTTTAGGTCATCAATCCATCTCTCGAGAATAAAGATAAATTTGTAATACACCCCACAACTTACGTAAAACGTATTTCATTCATCCCCTTTCAGTCATTCGTGAAATCGATTCCGCATTTTTTGAATAATCCTTAATTTGGTTCCCGACTTCATCAATTTGAACGGATTACGACTCTCAATGAAATAATCTAATTGGAACCAAATTGAATTTCTTGCCTCTGGGCTGGATGATAACACGAATGCAGCGACCGTGAATTAAATCCATTAATACATGTGCTGTATTTGAGTTCTTTAAGAGAACGAATTCAGTACTAATTTTACTTCAAAAATATTTGTTTCCTTATGTAAATCCAAGAAGATAATAAGAATTCGGGTAATAATTACAAAGATGTTGTCGACATATTTAATACATCAATAATGAAATATAGACGTATGTCGATTAAATTTGTTTCGGCAAGTAGAACTGGAATTGATCAGATTACCTGGCTTTGCTTCAAATTTATGTCATTGTTGTTGTGTTAACTAGTTTATTATTTTATTCTAACTTATGGGCCATAAAGGTGTTGCTAAGGAATATTCTGTGAATTTTATGTTGATCACAAAATATATCATTTGGAAATGACCGCTCAATACTAGCTTTTTGTTTGATTCTAGTTATTTAATGTTTCTCCATGCCATTGTTTTTATACTTTTTGTATTTTTTTCTTTCTCTTGTTTTATATTTATTTGAAGTTGTATTTGCACATTGTTGTTTATATGCGTAATGTACTGATAGTTTTTTTGTTGTCGTTGAAGTAATGTGTATAAAGATTAAATTGGGCGTAAATAAATTATTAAAACTAATTATTTTGATTTGTATTCAAAGTGTCAAGTTTAAAATGTTCAATTGCAGGATACAGGAAAAAAATAAAAAAAAACTAAATTATAGGTTCAACACTGTTGTTGGAGAAAAAGATAGGCTGGGGATGAAGTTGGTGAACCAAGCTACAACCTTTTAAGCACATTGCCGAATCGTCACCGAAACATGAAAATTTTGCACCCTCCAAGAAATACAACAAAACTGTGTGCCTGTTCGAATACAATGATAAAATTAAGACATAAAAGTAACCATCTAACACAAAACTCTTATGGGAATCAGGCCCACATCCTCCGGATCATATGCCAATGATAAGACCACCTAAGCCTTACTTCATTAATGCCGGCTTAGTGACAATATGCTCGTCAGTTCGAAATTTGGTGTGGCAAAGGGAAGCTTTAATGTAATATTTCTTCTAAAAAAGTCAAAAAGTTGGCAAAATATTATGGAATCTTTTAAAAGTAGGGGCTCGGAAAAGCAAATATATTTCCTGAAACATGAAACGTGTTACGTCGAATTTAATTCTCTCTAAAATATAAAATTTTGATTTTTTCATAGAATACGTTGAACAAATGAAAAACACAAATATTCTAACAGGCCCTGCATAATTCACAGGGTATAAAAACCTAATTTATTTGTCATATTTCCTACACCGATGTTTCATAAATACATTCGTGAAGAGATATTTTATTTTAGATAAATAATGCGGGAAGAAGTAATGGTTTTCACGTTTGGAGAATATTTTGTGCGAAAATTGGAATAAAACGACGTTGTTTCAAAGATATAATACCTCCTCAAACTAACTTTTTAGTTTTTAATTCACATTCTATTTTGTTAAATTTGCTAGAATTCTGCCAAAATGATCAGATATTTCAGTAAGTGATTTTTTACGGCTTCTCAGTGGTTATTTCCAATTAAGTTAGACGCCATAAAGCAGTGGTGTACAACCTTATTTTAATAATCAGGCATGGACATGGTTAAAGTGGGGGTCGGGGTGGAAGTGGCTGTCGAAATTCATAATTTAACATTTCTGGTATTTTAAATTTTTGTAAGTAATTAATTTTAAATAATGAAACGGAGTATAGTTTAACAAAAATCGTTATAACATTTTGATATTTTATTTAGCCAAGTGGTCCGCACGAAAGGGCCCACGGGCCGTACCAAATTTCCCGCGGGCCACACGAAATGGGTTGGCGGGCTGCTGGTTATGTATTAAGGCTGTATTGGAGATTATGTCATTACAGAAAATTATAAAAACAGGAACTTCGTTATTAATTACTTTTGTCAAATTTGTGTCCATCCATAATGCTAGTGCTAAAGTCAATATAAGCTCTTTGACTCTGAAATTAAGTATTCAACGCGGTTTTTAAATATAATGTGAAAATATTAAAAGAATATGTATATTAAATAATGCCCACAGATTGTTTCACGCAGAACACTGATAAATAAAAACAAGATTTACTTGAACCTCCTTACAGAGTAAAATATTGTTAGTAACACATCAGTTATGTTTGGTTACCAAATCTGAATTGTCAGGCAATATTCAACCTTATTCTTCCCCGTTTACTTCCTCCCGCTAACATTTTTCAGTCCCACATAAAAAACGAGCAATTAGAATTATACTTGGGCGAAATAGATATTTGAAAGTAGCTAAAATGTTAGAAGAACTAAATTGGCTAACAGTGAAACAGATGCTAACATTAAACACATTGATGTTTATACATAAAATGAAGAACAAATTGTATAAAATATTTTCCCGACAAAATTTGTGGATATTCACAGACATAATACAAGGAAACGTAGAGAAATCAGATTAAAAAATAATGAAACCAGCACATAGAGCAGCTTAATTTATAAAGGGATGAAATCTTATAATGCGCTGCCGGACATCATCAAAATTATACCAATTAAATATGTTTAAAATAGCTTGTAAGGCGAAACATGACATGGCGCCACCTTACTTGTCGGAACTGTGCATTCCAAGCGATACTAACACGAGACAAGGTACTCTTCGATCAGCATCTTCAACGGCCATAGGTAGACTCACTGTACCTAAACGCAATCCCAACACCAATTTCGGAGAGCGAGCTTTTGCCGTAGCAAGCCCCGCAGCTTGGAATAACCTCCCTTCACATTTGCGAAAGATTGACAGCTCAATTGAGTTCAGAACAAAAATAAAGACTCATCTTTTTAAATTATCATACCCACAATAACGTCAATTTCCTTAACTAGAGTTTTGATCACCAAGTCCGAGTGCTATACATAGTTTATATATGTAGTTAAATATAACTTACTCCACTTTTTTTTCTACCCTAGGTCCGACAGCACGGGCAACAACCATTATAAATATGTGCTAATTTTAATATGTTAGTTGTAAGTCACTAGTTATAAGAATTAAGCATAAGTTAATATTAAGTCTTAGTTGTAACATTATGTTAATTATGATGTAAAGCGCCCTTGAGGTAATATCTCTGTCACGAAAACGGCGCTATATAAATCAGCCAATTATTATTATTATTATTATTATTGTAGAAACCATTTAAAAAAAGTTAGTAATATTAAGTAGTACATAAACTACAATATTATTTTTAATTCAACCGGAATAAAAATTATAATTAGATACTTTGTAAACTTTGATGTACAAGTAACTAAAATAAAAAAATAAAACTAAATACTAAACATCATTGCTCAAATGGGGATGCCCTGGTATCACTGGCTCTAGGAATAAATATTTAGATTATTTAAAAAAAAAAACAGGGAACTTGTCCGTGATTCTTTTTTGAGAACATCCCTTAACGATTTATTTTTAGGGTACTATGTTATCTTAAGCTCTTTTACGGTTTCATACCAAAACAAGATTATATAACATTGGGAGACTTTTTTTGATATTTTAAGATTATACTTAGCACAATATTTTACAAGAAGAAACGAAAATAAGACGGATGTCATAAGTAATCCAAAATATTTAATGTACGTATATTTCCGTAACACTTAATTAAATATTATAATTTCCAAAATTTTAACATGATTAATTTTCTTCAAAGCTCTCAAGGTATAATATTTTGGTTTTACTGTTTCCCGAAAAACCACCCGCATGTATTATTTCGGCTTTAATTTCAATTCATATTTTTGGATGAATTTTCAGTAGAAAATATCCTCTCGCGAGGGAAATGATATTCTAACACAATATTATTTACTTGAAGAAATATTACCGAAATAGACGTTTCAAGTACATTATTATAATTTATTACGAGCTTTTTGGCATAGACAGTTGAAATGGAAAGCTCTAATATTTGTTCGAATTTCTGCGTAAAGCACGTGAAGTTTTTCATATTGAAAAAGGGTTTACTGAGTTTTCACACACTCAGTTCTTGTTGAACTGAGTGTGTCTTGTTGTTTTAAATAGTACGATATTTAGATTTGAGCCACTTTATTATTATGCACAAATGTCTCGTCTTCCAGTCTATATTATGATATCTTGTCAACCGTCGAAATTCAGTAATTATTTAAAATAAATATCTTCTTATTTAAATAAAAATATTTGAGGTTTCCTAGAATTTCCAGTGAGATAAAAAAATAATTTTCATGACGCCAGAATCACCGTTTGAAAGTTTTTACTGCTTCAGATAACACTAACTGCAAGTCCATGTTAATATTTCGTTTCGGTACATGATTTTAAATCGTTCTCATGATTCACCATAGATATTAGAGTATATACTGATATTTATTATTGGAAAATTTTCATAGCGGCATTTAGTATAGAATTTCACCTCGAGTGCTTTTCAATTTTTATTAAAATGATAATATAGAACGAAAAAAATATTATTCCCAAGGAGTTAAAAAATATCGTTTTACTTTTGTAACTTTGATAATTTCATCGGTTTGCTAGAGCAATATTATGGTTTGTTAGAATTGCAACACTGACACCTGAATTGCAACAATAAAACTTTACCAATATACAAATTCCGCCGTTTTTAAGCAAAAACCGATTAAAATTATGAAGTGTTCAAAACTGTATCTTACGCTTGTAAAGCGCTTAGACAATACTGATATATAATTAAAATTATTGACACTCAGACAAAAGGCTTATTTTCGATTTGAATTTTATTTTTAAAATTGTTAATGGTATTATAGACTGCCTGATTTACTTAGTTTAATAACCTTTCATGTACCTAACAGAACTACTCGATCCAAAATTATTTTTAAATGTAACAATAATATTAAGACTGCGTCATTTAGATACTCGTTTGTACCTATATTGCATACATTGGGTAATTCTTTCGCAAAATAGTAGATACATTCAACTGCACTGAATCTAGTTACAAGAATACTATAATACTCGTAGTATACCTCTTCCGAAAATACTAATGTTAATTTATTGCATTGTAATATTTCTAGTAACTTATTTGTGTGCTAATCATTTATCACTTAATAAACCGTTTAAGTTAATCACAGTGAACCAAATTACTATTTAAATCGGGTTCCATATCGTCAACAAGTTGCTGTCAACTCTGTCGAGATTAGAAGTGTGTGTATATATTTCAATTCGAGTGGGTTGAACTGCTTCGGGAGTAAATTCAAATGAAATTAGACTTATATTACCTAATACTCGGGAAAGTGCTGCTGTTTGCTAATAAAATGATTCGACTTCCTCGCCTCCGTCCCGTACCTTGCTGGTAACTTAACAGATCGTGATGATAAAGGTGTTTGAGAAAATCGATTTGCTTTTGCAATTACAGTGAGGATTTTAATAGTGTCGTGATAAATTAATTCTCAATATACAAGACCAAATCAATTTGATATAAAACTTATTATCATAAGCTTGTGGAGGATAAAAAAAGTGAATTCTTGACTAAACGATAACATTTATAGTTAAGTTATTTAAATTTTTTCACACACGTTCGTCTTTTGTGCCCTTCAATAAAAATAATATTTCGATTCGTGTAAACCTGTCTCGAGGGATTTATATTGGTATGTTTTGAAAATACGATTTGATCGTACGGAATATTATTTCGTATACAGTCAAGCGACAAAGCATTATTTATGGCCAACGTTTCATTGATAGGCCATTATATTAACTACGTTCTAACGTCCTGAGGTTATTACGTTCCAATATTGTTCGCTTTCAGAGCGGTAGATACCCTCAGTATCACTCTGGTGAAATACTACAATTCAGAACCAAAACGTGGCTTGAAATGACTTTGTCTGTGTTTAGTGACCAGATTTGAATAGTCAGATACCCATGAATTGCCCCAACAGCGTTCATTCCTCCATTAATGGAGTTTCCTGCATTCACCCTTCTTTCAATATCCTTATCAGCCTTTCCGTCTCTTGTAAACATACTTCCTAAATACACAAACTAATCCACTTGCTCCAAGTATTCATCATTCATAACTATATTGCACGCTGTTCTCGTACTCTCTCTTTCAAACACCATCACAAAATAAATTTAAAAATTAGGTTAAATTCATATTTATTTAACGGCTTGACTACAATTTTTATCATACAAGTATCCATGTTTTATTCCCATGACAACTTTACGTTAATTCATTTCAATATGCAGATTTTCCAAGTGCTTTATTCTTTTTTGGTAACCAGATCTAAATCGAAAAAATGAGTTGCATATGCAGTTTTTTTCTTGAATGCTCTGACTCTCCTTTGATTTGACTTTGACTTTTGTGGCCCTTCAGCCATCTAAAATATATTTACTATTTGGGATAAAGCTTGACTCATGCGACACAAGTTTGGGTCTTTTTTAGGTTTTTTTACCTCTTCAGGCAATTCAGTGAGAGCATTAGCTTACCTGAGTTAACTTTGTTTTCAAAATCCAACCAGGTTGGATTTTAATGTAAAACAAAAAAAAACAAAGTGCTCTGGTGAAAACTTCCCAAAATGGCGCTTCAGGCCTTATGCCTTTCCGGTAACGATATATTCCTTACTCAGATCGAAATAATTTGCGTATATTGAAAAATTTTCAATATGAAAAAAATGTTTTAAAATTCTTTCCAATGATCTATTATCTACTGACTGTTCATGTCAGAAATATTAAGTTTTAGCGGAACTAAAACGATTCGTTTAGAAAATCCTTTCTCAAATCACTCCCACCCCTCCAGTTCTGTGGTCCTAGACAATCACTCAATAAGCTCTCTCTTTGTCGAGCCCTTCCGATCTCTTCTCTGGAATTTACATATTATTCTATTCACGCTTGTATTTACCCACCAGAAAAAAATGGATAAAGTTGGGTTCATGTTATTTTAACTCGCGCATTTAGGAACAGATAACCCCAAAGATGATTCGGGGTGCTTTCGCATTTGAGTAAGTAGGTTCTCAATTTTCTACCCTTCTTACAATACACGTTTTCGTATAATATTTCGTATAATATGTAATCGAAGAGTGATATTTGAAGGGTTGGTTTTTTTCACGAGCATTTTTATTATGATTCGTTAATTATTAATTTTGTTTAAATATTCAAATATTTATGGAGCGCCATACATTTTTTAAATATTGTACTTTATCGTACTTTTTTATTTTATTGGTCTATCCATCGTAAAAAAAATCAAAATAGAAATATCCATAATTAAACCACCTTGCTTATATTAAATAAAAACGGGTGTACTTTACGGCATATTTGAAATAATATTAATACTTTCAAGAATGCATAAAATATTAGAGAAACATGGCAAGTTTTAAGGTTGGGACGATAATGGTTGGAGTAGGCGCCCGGATAGTGGAAGATCCTGGATGCATATCCCGGTTGTAACAATAACACAGTTCCTAGAAATATCTATGTTAATAAAACGCCTCTTGATAATACCTTATCTCAACAGATTTTAATGATAAATTCTCGGTAATCGACTCCGATTTATCACGACAAACCTTTAAACAGATTGACGGCTACAACTAATTATTAATTAAAATCCAGCTTGCGCAAATAAATTATATTGACAAGTATAATATACATTATCTAAGTAATGCTAAACTCCATTATACTTACCAAGGACGATCTTTTTTTGATCGACTACCAGAAGAAATCAGAAGCATTAATGATAAAACCCAAATATTTAACTCTATCAAGAAATATTTTTAAAACATTCCTACCTAGAAAATAAATAAATTTAATCTCACAAATATTCTATAATTTAACTATTTTCCATAATATTTTTTATTCTTTTATATGAATATATACATTTTGAATGACATTATCATAGTTAGGGTGTACTACATACACTACATATAAATGTTTCTTTGTACCACATTTACTGTACATATTATATTTCCCCCCCATCAAACTGCAATGCGCACTACACCACAAATACAATACGTACTCAAATTGGTAATGCCGTAGTCCCACTTTCTCCGGGCAGTAAGGATTATTGTGTGGTGTTCACATAAAACAACCAATGGATGTTGAACTAACTTTTTATCTCGACTAAATTATATGTGTGTTTTCCCCATTTTATGAAAATTTATAAATTAAAATCAAAAACCTCGATCACACAATGCCGTGATCAATTAATGAGAAAAAAATTAACATCTGACTTAAAAAAGCATAGTAAGGGAGTTGAAATATTTATTGACTTTAAATTAGGGACGGATTTACCAACAATATTATGTTGAATACTGCACAAAAGTCTGCTAAAAACTGCTTCCAACCGTCTAGAGCCAGTGAGACTACGGCATCCCCAATAATTGGGGTATGTTCTGAGGCTGAAAATATTGGGGAGGGGAAGGATATGGGGAAAAAAAAGGTTGAGAAGTACCTAGAAATTAAGATCAGGTCACTAAACACGGCTTAAGTAAGTTCATGATAATATGAATGAAATGTATTACACATATTAATAAAATAAAAAATATTTGCGCACATCGGGTTTGAACCCGCTACCTTTAGATTTTCAGTCGAGCGCCTTACCACTTGGTTACGCAGGCCATCAAGTAGTAACATTAATGGATTGACGTTATTGTCCATGGAACCCTTTCACTATTTAAAAGAGCAAAATTTTATCTCGGTGAAGCAAACTGCATACATAAAATGATTATGAGGATAGTGTCTGAAGAATTCAAAGGAAAAATAAATTACGATTGCCAGATAAACAAACACGGACGAGAAATGCAATACTAATTAGATTGCTAATAAAGAAAAAAATCAAGCATACGGACATTTCTCAGATAACGGGCCGTTCAACTGAACAAAAAAATTCAAACAGATAATACTGGAATAAACAGGAGAAATTACAGTAAAACTGGAATAATATTTTTTTGCCACAACCATCAATTTATTTAGTGTAGTAAATGTTTAAATTTGTAATCGAGCATCCTAAATAATAATAACAATAATATTTGAATACTTTGTATAGCGCCGTTTTTGTGAAAAATAACCTCAAAGGCGCTGTACAAATTTAAGTTCCTGGTTTATATTAATATTTATTTAAATGATGTACAGAGAAAATGTACAGCAACATACTTGGTATTTTTACTTACCTGGCAGGTCACATCAGATAAACAGAATCATTTTATTTACTTATAGCTGAAATTGATTTCAATTACTATTATAAATGATTTTTTTTCGGTTTTAGGGCATGAGAAAAAATTTAAAATTATGAAATGTTATTAGAAACTTACGTTTGCAATAATCGTGTCTGTATACATATTTTATATTTCACATTAGAACACCAACATTAAGTGATCAAGCCTAATATGAATAAATAAATTAATTACCCTTTCAAAAAAAACAACTTAATCATTGCTTTTTAAAAAGTTTCCCGCTGGTTTTAACATTTACTTAGTCTGTACTAAGCCTGTCTTAGAGTGAAATTAAATGGGTCTAATTTTTACAAACGATGTAAGGTGGTTCAACGATATCTTGTTTTATCAAAGACATGTATAATATTTAAACACGGAGTAAATGACGATCGAAACAGAATACCGTTCCGAGGGAATAAAGTGAGAGTACCTAAACATCGTCACGCAGTTCGCTTGTCGTAGCCGGGCGACTGGTGTGGCTACGACTCAAGTTTTACGACTGCAGAATTCCAATAATTATCTTGGGTAGGAATGGGAGTTTGCCACCAAATATTATGTCAAATACCAGACACGACAAACATGTCTTCGCCGGAAAGGCAAAAGGATTGAAGCGCCATTTTGGAAAGTTTACACCAGAGCACTTTGAAGCTATTTTGTTTTACAATAAAATTAGAGAACTTTAAGTCTTCAGTACCTGGTTGGATTTTGAAAAAAAAGTTAACGACAAAAAGTCCCAAACCTGTGTCGCTTGAGTCAAGCCTCCTCCCAAATGTTAAATTTATTTTAGATGGCTGAAGGGCCACAAAAGTCTTCAGAATCAAACGAGAGTCAGAGCATTCAATGCAGAAAAAAAATCTGACCAAAAATGCATATTTAACTCATTTTTGGCCAATGTTTCGGCTTTTGAAAAAAATGTGATCAGCTGATAAGCATAACTACACGACGTTTATACTTTTCAGCTGACCATAGTTTGTTTTAATGGGGACCGTTCAAACATCAAAAAAAACAAATTGGCGCTACGCATTGAATTATGACGATGTAAAATATGACGATGTCAAATGTGACGAAAGTTTGAAACAACCCTTACTTAGATTGACAAGGACACAATGGACAATTGAAAACGATGGTTGGTAACATTTAGAAATATGAAAGGACTTTTAATAAGGTGGAGGGCTTTTCTTGCAAACTCCACATTGGAGCCTTTTATTACTAAATCATCATATCTAATAATATTAAACCGTTCTTTTTATTAGATGAAAGTGTCGCTAGCAAAATTAAACAGCCAGAGAGTTGCGAGAAAAACTACGTACAATTTCCTTTATCTGTTTCGTGAAAAATTATTCAGATTTTTAAAGCCTCCAGAAATGAGGCGGGCGGAGATGATAATTTGTGATATTCAGTTGATTAATGTTTGGTTCACAAAGTGATTAATCAAAATGGGGGAGCTGCTCTACGTTTGTTCAACTCGAATTTCTTTCGTGTTCGGTTTATTAAAGAGTATCATTTAAAAAATGCTGTAAAAGCGTGCACTAGGTATCGCAGTCAGAGTTGACATGAGCACAGTACTACCACATATGCATTGTTTGCATACAGCATTAAAAAAAACTTATTCGACTTCAGAAAAGAAAATTCCATTGAAATAAAAAAAATATAATTTTTTTAATAATGAAAAAGAACACATTGAAAAAAATAGTAAATTATACAAATAAAAAAAATAATTTCGGTGACGTTCCGCAAGGACATCAGTGTCAGAAGTGTATACGAATGCACCAATACACATAATGCCAATGGTGTGTTGTTTGATTCATATTAAACTAAAATACCTATTTACCTTTGTATAAGAACAAAGATTTTATTTTAATTCTTATGACCGACTGGTTTCGCTCAGGGTACAAATTAAACTGAACAAAAAAATACAAAGTGTGCGGTTACATAGACATACATTTGTGTTTTAAAAAAAAGTTATTATTTCATTTTCATTAAATATGTCAAACCACAAAGTTATTGCTTTCTACGAAAATATATTACTATAATTATTATTTGTCAAAAAAAACGTGTTTTTACTTTGAAGTTTTACAAGGTTTGATGCTATTACGAGCTAGCGTATCATTAATCAAATATCATCGTTCAAACACGTATTTTCGTTCGTTCCAGCGAAAACTTGAGAAAAAGTAGGTAGGTACATTATTTTTTTTTTCTGTTTTTGATAATTTATTTATTTACGCCCGTTAAAGGCTTTTTTCACAAATATTAACACCTTTTTTTCAAAACAATCTACTCATTAACAGTGCAAAAAATATTCTCTATGAAAGAAAAAAAGTATTGAATAACAGGTACATCCAGAGTTCATTAGTTTCATCAAATAAATTAGTTCTACTAGATGAAAAAACTGTACTAAGGTATACTTATATTGTGATTTGACGTACTAAATATATCAACAATATCAGGGTATTTGTTTAACAGATAGTTAAATAATATAAGTTTTTTGGCAATTATTTGAAATATTACTCCAGCTGAAATACGAAAGTAAAATATAACATTGCTAAACAAGCGTTTTTTTAAATCGAAATTTACAATTACCAAAAAAAAAAAAAATAACGTCGCGGTATTACGAGCAGATCATAATTTTCTTACATGTTTCATTATTTACTTCAAAATATTGGGGTTTTAGTAGAAGTCATATATTTTCAGATACAATCAAACTTTGTTCATGGCAGTTTGACACCAAAAAAACAAATTGTCCAAAGAAGCGAATCTAGCAGTCCATGATGGAGTGCTTATACTAACCCTGATGTATGGCCGTGAAGAACTGGCAGAGAAAGGATGACAGAAGACTGAATGCCGTAGAAATGAGATCCCTGAGGCGTATGTACAGTAAAATCATGTACGACCTTGTTAAAAATGTGGATATCCGGAAAGAATGCAAGGCTGATGTAAGCGTAATGAATAGGATCGAGACAGGGACGCTAAGATGGTTTGGGCACGTAGAATGAATGCACGAAGAAAGGAACGTGAAAATAATATATGATGCGAAAGTGAATGAAAAAAGAAGTCGTGGACGCTCGAGGAAGACATGGCACGATCAAGTGAATTAAATACTTGAGTTGGGCCCTGTGAGGAGTCAGAATAACCAAAGAATATGTATGATTTGATGTATGAATGTGAATGATGCAAAGAATGTGTGCCAAGTCAGAGTTCTATGGCGTTCCGTCATCTTTGCCTACCCCTGCGGGGTAACGGCATGATGGTTAGTAAGTTAGTTAAAAAATAATTTTTTTTTTTTTTTTAAATTTAAAAGTGCGGTCTAATCAATTTTTGAAATTATTAATTTACGCATTTTCCTTATTTTCAGGTAAGTTTCTGCCATTCACAAATATCATTTGGCTTTGGGCAAAGTGCAGAGCATACATAACAGGTAAGTACTATTTGAAATTACCGATATTGGACAGACGAACCTAGAGTAAGATTATATTATTATAATTACAGAAAATTCTGCAAGAAGAATCATAAACTATAAATGGGTCCACGGTTTAAAATAAACAATGTTCTTCCAGTACGCTTCTGAGACTTTCTCATTGGCATTCCGCGATCACGAGCATAGCGAAAACAAGTAAATATTTTCAATTCCCGAAAGTTTTATTTTGTAATAGCAATACAGCTGCGAAGCGATAACCCTTTAAAAGGCAATGCAGTGTTGGACAAAAAAAATATTTAGGTTGGTGGACTACCACGTTTTTTTCAACTTCGAAACCAGTGAAATATTCAGCATAATATGGCAGCACCCATGGTTCTTCTGACAGTCTCCTTTAATTATCAATTTGTAGTGAGGGTATTAAACTGCACGACATAATATAAAAAAAAACTTGTTCGTTAATGATAATTATTTTATTGCGAAAACAGTTTAACACCAAAATCGCAATTGCAAAAAAACGCAAAAAATGTTAACCATTCTTGTACAAAGATAAAGGTAAAAATAGGAGAAAAGTAGATTAAAAACAAAAAAAGGTTTTAAGAAGTACGTACATAATACAATTAGAACTCAATAGCTAGTTCGTGCTTAAACTTGTTATAAGTCATATGAAAAATATCCACATTTCTTGCGAGACAGTTAATTAACCTAGTAAGTCTTTTCAGTGGCATTGGTAAGTTAGTTCTGCATCTGGGAAGAAACAGAAGCCTGTGTTGGCGGCCTCGCGTGAAATTATTAGGAACCAATTTCAGCCAGGATGTCAGGTATTCATTATACAGCATTCAAGAACTTATGAGTTTAAAGCAGTTATTCTATATCCACCCTCGAACTAAGGCTGCAGATACCCAGTATTCCCGAGATAAATGCTTTTGGAAACAGTCATGAGTAAAAACCGAATCTTTTGAATTTTCTCGACCATTAATTAGTATATAGATGGTGTCCTTTGGCCCCCATACCTGAGATCCACTCTCGAGAATGCTACGCACTTAGCCTAAGTAAAGCAGCCTTATTAGATTTGTTAACTCCCTTGAATTGTGAATGACAAAACACAACATTTTTGTGGCTGATTTGCAGATATTTTCAATGTGATTATGAAGTGTCAAACACTGTCCCCATGTCCTATAGTTAGTCAAGTTGTCGTATACCTCAGAGAGAAATCTTTCATTTTGTAATTAAATGAGTAATTAAGCCATCTTACCATAAATCTGGATTTACAAAATTATCGTACATCAAAAACAAATAATTACAACCATCAACGGGGTCAAAGATTGTTACGATCTCCCAACGACAGGATGGCAAGATTTGTAGAGATACAGCGTTTTTGTTGTAAAATCCTGCTTTCATTATAGGTGGTTAGATAACTGAATCTTTTTTTTAGGAAAATGAACATTCGTTATTTTTCTAGCTAAACTCGTATTCAAATGGCATTTCGGACTATTGAGAAAAGAGAGAGTAGGTGCGACCTATTTCTCGGCTCGTAGTTCCGACTTCGCATCAATCTTTGTCTATCGAGCGGCGGATCGGATGTATGTAAAACGATTGCTTTGTGAAAGCAATCACAATAAGCACGGGCTTTGGGACTTGTGGATTGTTGATTGTGGATCGTAGGTCGACGCGTGAAGCGTGCACACTGGGAAGTTTTTTTAGCATTTGATCGGATAAAGCTTTTTTCACCATGGTGTTTGGTTTTAATTGATTAGACTAAATGATTATAAATAGAGATAACAAAACATTATTCGGTTGATATTATATATTGTCTTCGCTAAATCAACGCTTGACCTAATGGTTCGTAGCCAATTACTTTCTAGTGAGGTACACATGATTAGCGTAGGTAATTTAAATCATGGGTGTCACTTTTTTTATTGTGAGTACCACACAAAAGTTCCAACTGCTCCCAACCGTCTAGAGCCAGTGAGACTAAGGTATTTCCAATCAAGGTATGTTATGAGGTTGAAGGTGGTGGAGAGGGGAAGAATATGGGAAAGAGGAAGGTCGGGAAGTCCCTGGCTATTCATATCTGGTTTCCAAACACGGCTAAAGTAATTTCAAGCAACGTTCCAATTCTGAATTTTGGTATTTTACAAGGGCGATACTACGAGTATCTATTCCTCTGGAACGTGCCGCAAATATACTACATATTGCTTTGTATAAATTAAATGTTTTGTAACACATATTAATAAAACAACATTTATTTGCGCACGCCGGGTTTGAGCCCGCGACCTCTTGATTCGTAGTCGAGCATCTTACCACTTGACCACGCAGGCCGTTCTTAGCAAATACGACTTTCTTAGTAATCAACAACTGATCAATCGAGCGGTGGTAGAAAAGCGAATAAAGATACCTCACTTTATGACTTGAAACTTGCTAAAACGCACCTGGCTACAGGATACAAAATGCAAAACGCACGGATGATAACCTTCGGTAGGAGAAGAAATCAGGGAACCTCTTCAATAAAAAAAACCTACTTTAAAACTTATTTGTTACAAGCGTACTATGTTTACCTACTTTTAATGTAAAAGCTCAGTATGGCGTATTTATGAACAAATGAATACTTATATTTTGAACCCCTTTATTCTATTACGTTGTTTTTCAAAGCTACTCGTATATGTATTTGACTTTGAATAAATTGATAAGTTCTTGGTTGAAATATATTGACAACCGTTTCGTCATCTCACCATAAGTGGGTACGTAATTCAGTTCCATTGCTGACAAATATCAATCCCTGCAAAGATAAAAAATCCCTTTAACGTATATTATTTAAATCTTCAGTATTATGGCACACATCGCTAAACCAAAGAGGCTGGATATGCGTTTATCGATGTTCCTTATCATAATAGCATTTAGGATGGTTCAAGATTTTTTTTAAACTTAACGCCTGCATATAGGTAAAAAACTTTGATTGATCTTTGATTCTAATCAATAAATTCTAATTAACTTGATTTAGTGATGTTTAGCGAGAATGTAATTTTGTTTACACAATAAATAGAATCAAGCCGTTTGAAACATATTTTATGAGGAAACTATGCCTCTAAAATAATGTATTTTCAAATCTCTGTGCTAAAAAAAGAATATAAAGCGAAAAAAACGTGTTTTAAGTTGTCACCCTAAAGATACATTTAGCAAGTAAACAGTAGACGAGTAAAAACATGGAATAATTTTATCGAAACAGAATATAAAAAAAAAAACAGGAGAAGACAGAGGGTTAAGTGTATTCCTTTAATTAAAACTTACTTTGAATCATTCTGTTCTTCCTTTTGCACAAGTTAATACTTTGTAAAATGTAGGAAGATCTTAGAAAATGTTCTTAAACCAAGAAAATTCTGCATATCATATTTTGAAACAAGACTGAATCGATTGAAAAACTCTATTTGTCCATACGTAACATATTCGTTTTGCCACGAACTTATTTTTTTTTCAGGATGTAAAACTGTAACCCTAAAAGCAGAACAAACTAAAAAAATCCAGCCATTCTGTCAACAGGAATATATCATAAAGTAATTTAAAGTATTTTTTTATTATGTGTACGTTTTGTAATAATAATATTTACATAATATATAAAGCGCCATTTTTGTGATTAAATATGGACTAATTGGATTATAAGGTCTTAACTTAGATACATGCAATTTAAGATATATCAAGAAAATTGAATTTTTCGCGTGTTCATTAAAATCTCTAAAGTTTCAAATTTGGAACGCGTGCCACGCATTTACCGTCCCTGCAAAATCACAATGGCTAGGGAAAATACAAAAAGCATTATTTTATTTTCTGTTGTTCATTTATTTTAAGATAAGTGTGGGCATGTTTCCGAATTCAAGCAAAATTTGTCAAATATTTTTTCTAAGAAAAATAATTTACTAAACCTTTTAATATTTGATATCATTACTGGGACAGAAATAATGAGGATTATTTTTGTTGAAACACATACCCCAATTATTAGGGATACCACAGTCCAACTGGCTCCGCAAGGTTGAGACTCTTGTGCGGTATTCACACAAAAAAGCGTACAAAATGAATGAATGTTTGCGAAAACATAATTTTGTCAAATAGAAAAAAAAAAAATTTATGCATTTCTAAATCTATTCATAGAATTTAAAAATTCGCTCTTCACATGAAATGCGTTTAATGTACCGACAACATATAAATATGGTGATGTTCAAAAGATGGCAGTCTAAAATCGGAAGAAAGCTCAAATATTAATAATTTCAAATATAAGTATGAGATCGTTTAAGAATGCCGCATGCCGCGGTCTTGTTGGTTTAATTGGCAGAGTGTTACTCTCGGATAGAGAAGTGGTCTGAGTTCGAGACTCAGTCATGACCATTGTTCTTTTTAGCTTCTAGCTCTTTTCTGTTTCATATTTGTGTTTTACAGAATGGACGACCCACTAATGGTCCAATTATGGAAGCTCGAAAACAAACAAGATCAAATTTTAAGAAAGAGTTTAAAAATTGTCAAAGAAACCTCGAACAGAGCAAAATGGATAAAATAGCCAACAGCTTTCAATGCAAGAATTTTTCATCCTTTTGGAACAAAACAAATGCTATTTTGAAGGCAAGACACACATCCCCGAGTCATATTGATGGAAAATCTGAAAGTAAAAATATAGCTGAAATTTTCAGGAATACTTTTTGCAATGCACCAGATCAACCACAAACAATTAATAGACCAACGCTTCAACCAGAACAGCAAGAATTCATCGTCGTCTCACCGGATATGGTTCAAAAAGCAATACGCAGCATGGCAGGAGGTAAATCTGCAGGTCACGATGGACTTGCCATAGAACATATTAAGTATGCGGGAGTGTACTTACCAACGCTACTCGCCTCACTGTTCACTGCCATGATCGAGCTCGGACATATTCCGGAACAACTCTCCAAAACTATTATAATACCGATTCCAAAGAGCCGTCAACTGGACTTGACATCATCCGTTAACTACATGCCTATATCTCTCGCTACAGTTATTGCAAGAATCCTCGAAAAAGTTCTACTAAATTTGACGGAAGACAAACTTAGAACAGAGGATTCGCAAATGGGATTCAAGTCTGGTTGCTCTACGGATACAGCTATATATAGTATGAAACAAGTCATCGAATACTATAAAGCACGAAAAACAACGGTCTATGCATGCTTCCTTGATCTGAGTAAAGCTTTTGATAGGGTAAGTCATGAAAAGTTATGGAAAACTAACCGAACGACAAGTACCTCCATCAATTGTGAAAATACTGGGTGCATGGTACAACCAACAGGAAAAACTTCGTTAGATGGAATGAGAGCCTATCAGAAGCAGCTAAGCTAAAGTGCGGCGTTAGACAAGGAGGCTCAATGTCTCCAGTTCTATTTAATGTTTATATGGACGAACTGAGTAAAGCACTGAATAAAACAAGAATCGGATGCCACATTGCCGGGGTATGTATGAACAACATTAGCTACGCAGATGACATGGTTATACTAGCCCCATCAGTAAGAGCAATGAGAAAAACTGGTGGCCATTTGTGAAGCGTACGTTGACAGTCATGGGTTAGTGTACAATGCCAAAAATCATCTCTGCTGATATTTAGAGCAAGTACAGGACCTACTGTAATCCCGCCTATACGTCTCGGCGGAGTTGATCTGAATATAAGCAGTGAAATTAAATATTTGGGTCATGTCGTAACTGACGACTTAAATGACAAGAAGGACATAGAGCGCCAGAGAAGAGCACTAAGCGTGCGAGCCAACATGCTCGCCAGGAGATTCAATAGGTGCAGTCTTCCGGTAAAGAGACAGTTGTTCCAGACGTACTGCATGAGCCTGTACACTTGCGAACTCTGGACCAGATATACACAAGCAGTCATGAACACGCTCCGAGTGCAGTACAACCACGCGTACAGGGGGCTTTTCGGTCTTTCTTGGCGATGCAGCGCCTCACAGATGTTTGCAGAGGGAAGGGTGAACGGGTTTGCTGCTCTGATGCGTCACAGAATGGCAGGAACGAGACAGCGCTACCGGGAATCCGAGAACACTCTCGTCCAGGCTGCCGCCCAGTGGCACAGTGCGCCCCTACATCACAGGTGGAGAATTTCCCTCAATCCGCCGTAAAAGTTATTTTCTTTTATTTCATTATAATGCTCTTATATTATTTTCATTTTTATGTTATTTTATCTATTTATTTTACTTTTATTACTATCATTATTTTATTTTTTATTTTGTTTTTTTTATGTTATCTTCATTGTTTTAAGTTTCTGATATGTATTTTTACTTATATGGCAGACAGAGTATTGCACTCACCGCTCTGTTCCGCTGAAATAAAAAGCTATTATTATTATTATTATTTAGATTATAAATATTATTTTTTTTTAAATATTTGTGTTTTTAGATTATAAATATTTTTTTTTTAAAAATATTTGTGTTTTAGATTATAAATATTATTATTTTTTAAATATTTGTGTTTTTAGTGTAACATGTGACAGTGGTTCAAACCACTAGACCTAAGTTTGCTTCTAAAAACAATTGGAACAACTCCTTTGACCTAAACACAGTCGATATATTGAGACGATAATATTGATTGGGTTTTCATTAAAATGTCATCTACGGGTCAGTGTATTTTAGAAAAAAACCTAAGTAGGTAACAAATCAATCAATCCATAGAAACGACTGGTCTCAATTAAGGAGAAAGAAATCAGAGATGTTGTTTGTATGGCCAAGTGTTTTGTGAGAATCCCCTCGCTCTTCTAATAAGAATGATTGAGACACGGCTTGATTGAGAGCCATTCCCGGTCCAGTGATACGGGTTGGCCATCTGTGAGGAGGAGACGAGAATGTGTCAATCTTTGAAGATCAAACACTAGACAAGATGAGACAAATAGATTTGTATCAATTTAATCAGGCGCGAGATACTCGAAATACACTCGAAGCTTGCAAGTGCTTTTGATCTCATTAAATCCATAAGATTATCCACGTTTTAAATGTAGCAGTGGCGTGCGGTCCAGAAAAACTAGAATATTATACAATAATTCAAAAACGGACGTCAAAAACATAGTAAACAAATAAAAAAAATCTGACAAAAGTGTTGATGTTAAACCCTACACATATTTCGTAAAATGGTGCCATTCCTTCCTTTTTCCCAGCCATATAAGATTGTAAAAATAAATGCACGCAGTCTATTCTACTATTTTACACGAAAATTGGACGTAGTTATGCAGAAAGCGTCCAACCCACAATTTGCCAAAATTGAGTTTTACATGTCTTCCTATAGATAAATACGAGATTTCTTTCTGCTAAAAACATCCAAGCTCCAAATGTAATAGATTTTTGGTAATTCAATTTTTACTAATGCAAATTACAAATATTTTACTTAAATTTAAGTTTTAAAACATTATAAAATGTAGGATAACACACGAAATACATTTTTTTAATAAACGCATTGATATATTATAAATAACCTATTTCCTCTTTCTCAGTTACATATTTTTGGGGTTGGACGCTTTCTACATAAATACGTCCAGTAAACCTTATTGTGCAAAGCTACTCAATCGGTAATTGATTCGAAAGCTGCTATAAAATATTTATGGCCTACAACTACACTACAAAAAAAATTACAATATTTTATGAATTTATTATGAAGAATTATTATTAAATATAGTTTATAAATATATATATATATATATATATATATATATATATACATACATAAAAACCAGTTTTTGTGTACTGTAGCCACACACATTTAAATTACCACTGAGGCTCTAAGATTCTCAAATAATTAATTTATAAATGTCTATTTCGAATCGCGATCTCAAAAGCTACAGCTTTACCCAGATGAAAGAGTAATGCACGCCACTGATAAAATACAGTATTTTTGCCATGTACTTTGAGGCATTGTAGGGATGATTGATGAAACTCCAGACATCACAGATCCTTCGCACAACTTTTTCACAATTCGAATAAATAAACTTGGTGAAGTGTTGCAAAGGACATAAAATAACATTCTGGTTTACCGGTTTATGCGTAGTTGTTTATGCGCCCATCTCAAGGGTTCTGCCACCCGGAACCAGCGGGACTAATGTGGATAATATTCTGCGGTAGAAAAGACTAAAGTTTGATCTAGAGGAGAGCTAAAACGAAATGTCCCAGCTAGATAGATCTTGTAGAGCAGGGTGATACCAAAGGTTCCAATTTCAAAACGAGGTGTAAAAATGTAGCTGATAAGTTCGTATAGTAATTTTTGTTAAGAAACCGTTTAAAAAAAAAACTTTGTTGCAAGGAAATAGCTCCCAATGCTTTGAAATAAACAAAATTACTCAATTGAAAAGATTCATAGTTCTGTGAATGACAATAGAACGGACGCATTCGTGTAAATAGCAAGAATTTTTTTCAGAATCTGTCAAGTCACTTTGATTGAATTTTGTAATAAAACATAATATGTCTTTTGTAGCGTTGAGGAATTTACTTAAGTCACCATGTAAGCTCACCACTTGTGCTTGTATTTTTGAAATGAGCTTTTAATAGTAAATCAGAATAAGATTTTTTAAAATTCAATGATTTATTCATGTAAGAAAGCCCGTTAAAAATAATGGAGGTAATCAGAATCTTTCTCACGTATTTACGCGGTGAAAAAAATATTCTATTCCAACTAAAGTTTTAATTAAAGTTCATCGAAATGGTCTCTCAAAATTCACGAATATTTGCTGAACTTTCGAAATTTTAAAATTTCTGCAAAATTTTATCTAAAAACCCAAAAGCTCATTTCAAATTACGTTATTTTTCATTTTAAAATATTTTTTTAAATTTAAAGCAGTCTTTTTGACATGCACGGAAAAAACAAGCTATTTCTAACGCGTCAATTTATTAATACAGCAATTTGAAGCACTTGCCTTTGCAGTCGGTGGCATTGCAAATGTAAATTTTGTCGATTAAAAATACTTTCCTTAGAAACAAGGCGACAAGATCAAAAAAGGTATAGGTCTTTTGATGTGTATTAATTTAAAGCATCGAAACATTAAAAGCTCTGCACGACAATTGACGAGATACGATTCATTATTTATTTCAGGTCGCGTATATGCAAAACCGCGTGCGACAATTTTTATCTGGAACGAACCTAATCCACCGGAGCTTTAGTGTCGTATTTTTTTGCCACCCCGTACACCTTACAACGTTAACGCAAGCCCGTCACGTAGGTCGTCGTGAATTTCCCCATGGTGACGTGAAGGTTTGTCGCGTTAAGTGGCCACCCGATACGGGGCGGTTGGCGGCCCGTAATAGGGTTCGTCGGAATTGCGCTCAAATCGTAATATCAGTTATTGCGGTCAAAACAATTTGAGGGATGATTGTAATATTTTGTTGGCATGTTTGAACTGTATTTGGACTCGTGCCAAATGCCGGAAACTTAGACCTAATTAATCAACAGTGTAAAAGGATTATGTTTCAAAGTACCAATTACTTATTAAGTGAGGGATATTTTATCTAACTATCAAACCTTCCGAACCTTTATTTATCTCATCTCCATTCATTTTTCACTCCCTTTAGCACTAAAACATACCCTAATTGGGGATGACATAGTTAGTCGGAAATATTGTACGATATTCACACAATAAAGTCTAATCTAATATTGAACTGCGACGCAGAACTAAAAATGCAATAATAATTTCAAAACCAAAGCTACACAGGGCAGTATATTTAAAACTTTGTTTTTCTCTTACGAAGAAAAATCGGTATACTAAAATATTTGAATTAAAAAGTGGTGAAAAACAAAAAATATTGTTTATTTTTATAGATTATGTGAAATAACAAATTGATTTCTAAGATTGTTTTCACGCGCAATATCATATTGCCGACGCGACGGTTCGCCTGGGTTGTTGCACCGAATGTTTTAACCTCCCTACAACTACCTACATAGTTGAATACGAAAAATAAACAATAAAATCAGTTCTAGTCCAACTTTTAGCATATCGTCGCTGGAAAGGCAAAGGGGCTTAAGCGACACTTTGGTAAGAAATGAGTTAAATATGCAGTTTTTTCTTCTAAATCTAATGCTTTGACTCTCGTTTGATTCTGAAGACTTTTGTGACCCTTCAGCCATCTAAAATATATTTACCATTTGGGAGAAGGCTCGACTCAAGCGACTCAAGTTTGGTATTTAAAAAAAAACTTTTTGTTACTTCAGGTTACTCAGTGAGAGCATTGAGTCATCTTAGTTAATTTGCGGCGGCGTTTACCAGGATGATACTGAATGTATAGTGTATCCTGGTAAAATACTGCTATTCAGAATCAAGACGTTGCTTGAAATAGGTTATAATGATTTCATTTATAAAACCTCAAAACTCCCCTTCGATGTTCTCGATACGGTAAGACGGTTCCTATTGTATTTTAATGTGCTGAACGCGCTGCGTCTAGTTTCTCTCATTGACAGTAAGTTTCATTTCAGTAACGTGTGATGATTATCTTGCCTGATTCACTTTTTTCAAAGATTGTTATTTTTTATGAGCTGGCGCTATAAATCCTTACTTTTAATTTGTGTAATAACTCAGTGCTGCTTGGCTTAAATTATTTTTACGCTTGGCAGTATTTTCGCCCTTTACAGGCATACCCAAACTGTGGCTCGGCCACATACATTTGACCCGTGAAAAATCACGGGATTGACTTGCCTCGCCTAGAAAAAAACGTTGGCTGATTTAATCCACCCATTTCAAATACTGAAAAATGTCTGCTAAAATACATTAAAGGTCGGTACTTTATAAGGTAGGTATGGATTTGAAAAGATTATTTTTAAAATTAGTTTCATTTAAAATCAGTTTCGAATTTGAAATGTGACACTCGTACGATCGTACGTATTCATAAATTAAATTATTTATAGTAAAATGCTAAGAGGGCTTTTTGTTTTTAAAAATAATGTACTACCTTAGTTAGTAGTTGTTGGTTTTAAAATTAAGACAGAAAAAAACAAAACAATTTAAGTGATCAAAAATGGATAAACAGACCAAGTATTTTTTTAGTATCAAGTCTTTTTTTGAATTGTTAGTAATTCGTAAGTTTTTTCATTTCCCTATATCATTTTAAGATTATCGGGTGTTTTTTATTAAAAAATCACGAATTTATCGAAAATTAAGAAATTTAAAATTGGTTCGGTTAAGAAAGGTGAAATTGTTTTTTAGGCAGTAAAATCTATCGAACGGTGTTTCATGAAAATTGCACAACTTTCTGTCGGGAATAAATAAATAAATTGTTATTCATATTTTCATTTCGCAACATCATCTATCCGTGAGCTATGGTGTTTTGAAATCTACTAAGCTTTATAAAAATAAGCCAATACGCTATATTGTTTGTTGATTTTTTCAAACCAATCTCGTGCAAGCCAGCTAGTAAATAATATTGGTTATTTATAAAATGACTAATTGAGGTTTATATTATTATCGTACAAATTATGGTGTTAACAGTAGCTTTAGTGTAATACAATTCGTTTTATCATAACCTATGAAAATCAAGAAATTGAAGGAGTACCAACGCAAGTGTAATAATAATAAATAAAATGAGTATAAATATTACCAGTCTAAATGATTTCGGTCATTTTTTACGACTCTACCAAAACCTTTTTAAGGCTTTGACTTGAATGTTTTTTCAAATGTAGATTTTTGTCATTGAGTCATCACAAATGAGTATGTGTTGTTCTTTCTCTGTTGTTCTTTTTTTCCCATTTTGTTTTATGCATATTTTGTAATTGAACAATGGTCCGTTAGTATATAAACAAATAAATAAATATAAAGAAATCGATTTTGAATGACCGGTCGGTAGCTGAGTGGAAAAACGCATCGGATTACCACCCGGGGGACACTGCACAACCAACATTTTTCGTTATTATGATGGTAGTAGGAGTTTCTCAAATATATTGTTAAGATATTCGTAACCCGGGAATGTTGGTCTTGCTCTTTCGAAACAAAAAAAATGACCGAGCCGCAGTTTGATTTTGCCCGCAAAGAACCAAATTATCCCTTACGGGTAAAATTAATTTAAACTAAACAGAGCTTAGTAATTACGATCATTTTTATGACACAAAATTAATTTTTAAAAATAATTTGAACCTTCACAAAGTAACATAAAAGAGAAAACTTATTCAATTAGATATATAACGTAAAACCCTTCGACTAAACAAACTTTAACTCGGGTACTCGCTGTGAGATTTGAACTCGATTCATACAATTATTAGCCGAGCCTTCCTCTCGCTGTATTGTCTACTATCCACCAACAGAAATAATTTCCTTAGGCAGTTCATTTTGACCACCGAATAGAAAACTTCTAGATGCGTGATGTATACCGATTTATAAACTTGTTTAGTCAATTTACATAATACCTTTCGACTCCTAGGCTCCAGACAGGCTAAAAACATGATTTTCAGTTATAATTTATGATATTTCGAAAATTTTAATCAAAGTCTTCAGAAGTGAGGCAAAAATGAGCTTACATTTTGCACAGAGACACGCCCACAGCACCCTTCTCATCATTCATGTTGACCCCACGAAGCGTGATTGAAAACAATTCAGCAAAACTGCACTGCAAAACTGGTCACGTATGTTTCACGTTGTCGTTTCAACGTACACGTGGTCTCGACACAATCTGATCCCCTTCGTGAAAAAAGGCCTCTGTATTGATTTTTGACCACGATAGAAATAAGTTTAAAAAAACAACATTTGAATTATTAAAAAAAGTGTTTAAAATACACTTGTTGATAAAACCATCGATCGCTCAATCATTTAATTTTAAATTTGTTTACGAATATTTCCGCACTGATTTCCTATTCCCGTCTTGCCCATTTCATCCGGGATACACACTCCCCCTCGAAATAGCACATTCAAACTAAGATCACGTCGAAGTTCGGTTGAAACTAAATTCATCGTTCTTAAAATATGCAAAAGGTAATTCTGACCGACACGCATTCATTATGTATTGTGACCGTTGACCCGGAATACGACTCATACTCAATCCGTCTTAGATGCTTCCCTAATTATGTTATTTTGGAACCAGCGAGTGTTGAGTCGAACACAACACTCACACAGATGCGCTGCTTGCATATTGCAAGTTCAAAAGAATATTAATATCAATAATTTATTTATAGTTTTTGTGTTCAATTTGTAGAACTCCATTTTAATTTTTATATAATTTAATTGAATTAAATTTATAAATAGAACACATACACTTTGTTTTTAACCACTTTTTTATTTAATATTTTGTCTACCGGTTTCGGAAAGTGTTCATCAGGACAATATTAAATTAATCTGAAATACAAAATACTGAGATAAATATAAATAAAATAAATATATACAAACTGTCAACAGTTTGACAATGGCCTTAAACGCCGAAACAGCTGTCACTAAAAATAAAAAAATAAAACTGAAAATAGCAGAACTAAATAATAATAATATTAAATTTAATTCAATTAAATTATATAAAAAATATCAATAATAAACAACACAAATATGAAACAGAAAAAGCCAGAAAATAAAAAGACAATGGTCGCAACCGAGACTCGAACTCAGATCCTCTGCTCTTTCCGGGAGTAATATTTTAACGAATTCACCCATTTGGACTATTTTTAATCAAAATTTGTAATCGATCTCATACTTTTCATTGAAGACAATTGATATTATTATTTTAATTTATATATCTTTTTCATTTTCCTCCGATTTGGCTGCCATCTTTATTCTTGAAATTATAATTAACTTAAGAAAGTTTTTTCTTATTTCAAGAATTCTTTTTATTTGTTTGAATTTTTTTTGATGAACTGAATGAAAACATACTTTTAGAAAGTTTCTACAAACTTTTCGAACATTCAAAATCGACAATCGTATTCACTGGTTGCCTCTTTTTGTTTATATATAATAGTTAATCATTCCGAAAATAAGTATGCGTAAATAATACAAACTGCTGTTTCTCAGTGACGTTTTGCAAGGACATCGCTGTCAAACGCGTATGCATATGCACCGATACACACAATCATTAGTATGCGTTGTGCGCAATCTTAATGACTCTCTTATTTATTTTTATGTATAAGCGATTATTCATATGATGAAATTAAATAAACATTATAAATTCCTTTATTAGAAAATCGTAGGAAAGACTTTGATTTAATTTGCATTTTCAAAATTATTAATTATATTATTGACTCACCTTTTTATTGCAACTTGTTCAACATTCCTTGCCGTAGACTTGAGAATAGAAACAATGAATTGCTGTTCCTCAATCATCACTATACTAATTATAGGTATCATTCTTCACTGTCCAGAATGCCGAGACATGTTAACTTAAGCCAAATTTTTGGTACCAGCCTAAATGATTTTTGTCATTCTTTACGACTCTACCAAAACCTTGTCTTGATCTTGGCTTTGACTTGAATGCTCTTTCTAATATATATTTTTGCCTTCGCTTCCCTAAAATATGATAGGTTTCTTTTTGTAATTGGACAGTAGTCCGTTGGTATTCAAATAAATGAATAATCGCACCCCACAACACGAAAACGATCCCTTTAGAACACAGACTACATTATTCTGTTTACATTCTTGGTATAGTTAAAATCGCAAAAAGCACTAACTTAAACGGTACTCAATATCAACCGGTTGGCTTCAGATCAAATACGTTTTATGGTTATTTGTTTTTAGTAATAGGGCCCACCGATGGTTGGTAAAATACCGTGTTGTTAACTCGATATTGTTAAAATTGTCAAGTAATATTACAAAAAATCTTTCGAGAAACGTTTGTAAATTAAAATATTATGTGATAAAATTCTTACAATATGTCTGTGTTATTATAAAGAAGACTTTTTTTAGAAATCATAACAAATTAAATGAAGAGAATTATCCGATCCTTCGAATAGTTTATAATAAACTGAAAAAAAAACTAGCAGAGAATTTTTTTCGCACTTTATTCCTGTATTTTATACGCATAAACAGCCGCCCGAGTTGGTTGCTACGCCCCCAAAACGTGGGAATGAACATCCCGAAAGTATTGATAAATACGAACATTGCAAATATCAACAGTTCTTTGAAGTGCGGCATAAACTACGTAAATGAAGACTTAGTGCCCACAAGCTAGTCGACTGTTCCAGGAAATCTAGTGCAACATTTAGAAGGCAGCGTGAGTCACGCTCGAGTCTATTTTGAGCCGTGACCGCCATTTTGTAAATATCCTTCATTACTTTCCCGCGCTCGACGTATAGTTTGTGGGTTTGGTCGCTAGGTGGATGGAAATGCGCGGTAATCGTTGGAACATACTACATTAATCAGGACCGGTTCCACGACATCTCGCGCCCTGTGCAGTAAGTACCGACTGCGCCCCCTCCCCTACTATATGAAATAAAACAAATCTCCCAACGAGTGCCTTAAATATCGGAACTTAAAGTTACAAGCCATTGATTAAGGGGTATTATAATACTCACATTAAGTGATTGTTAGTTAGAAAAGTGGTTAATTATTTTAACCTCCTTAACCATTTTTATAAATTAATTAAAATCTAAGATTATTAAAAATACGTATTCACTTTGTTACGATTATGTTATCGAGTAGTTACCTTTTTAGATGATACTCCTAATCTATTTTCATTCATTTTAATTTCATTTGGTTTTCATTCGTTTACAAGTATTAAAAAAACAAAGCATTACAGATCGACATATTAAAATTTCCAGTCGGTGCCGTCGCCGGTGTAGATTTTGCGAAAACGAAAATAAGTTTAAAAACGTTCGTTCAGTCATTAGTTTCTCCCTTGGCCAAAGCTTAGTGTGTCAAGCTGTACTAATATCGTTTTGAGATGGATTATTAAATTATTACAGGTAACTTTTTTAATGGAAAATCAAGTAGGTAAATACAAAAACTGAGAAAGCTTTCAGACAAGTTGGAGGTCAAAATAATGTGTTGAATAAATGCGGTAATAACTTAAAGAAATATTGGGAAATAATTTATAGGAAAAGACACGCAACATCTGGCCAGAATATGAACTTATTATTTGAATAACATTTTATTGAAAATTACTCTGTATTGTACACATGCAACAAGAATATTTTTTTAACAAATAGCTCTAATTTCATTTAAATCTCTTTGTTTAATGTGATGTAATGTACATTGGACCAGTTGGTAGATGAGTGGAAAAACTCGTCGGATTCCCACCCTGGTGTCGTGAGTTCAATTCCTATGCTAGCTAAGTTTTGCACAAGCAACATCTTCCGCTTATTATAATGGCGGTAGGAGTTTTTCAAATATGATCAAGTTATTTGTAACCAGAGAATGTTTGTCTTTCTTTAAAAAAAAACTATTTTGGACACAAACATATCTTTTCGAAGTCATAATACTGCATTAAATAATTAAACAAATGCTTGAACCTTAAGTGATTCACAAGTAATTTAAAAATAAAAGCCTTCGGTTATTTGTCAAGTACATAGATACCTACTAACTATTAAAATACATAATCATTTTTTGTAGTCATATGGTTACTGTGTATCTGTATACAACATTATATCGTCGCTAGAAAGTCAAAAGGGGTTAAGCGACACTTTGGTCAAAAATGAATAAAATATGCATGTTCAATCAGTTTTTTCTTCTGCATCGAAAGCTCTGACTCTCGTTTGATTTTGAAGACTTTTGTGGATCTTCAACCATCTAAAATATATTTGCCAGTCGGGAAAAGGCCTGACTCAAGCGAAACAAGTTTGGGACTTTTTTTAGCTTTTGTCGTATTACTATTTCGAGTCAGGTAACTCAGTAAGTAACTTTTTTTTCAAAATCCAACAAGGTACATAAGACTTAATTTAGAAGAAGAGAGAATTTTACTGTAAAAAGCGCTCTGGTATAGACTTTACAAAATGGCGTTATATCTCTTTTGCCTTTCCGGCGACGATATAGTTACTGTGTATCCGTACACAGCATTATATAATGATGATCTAAATGGAAACCTGTTCTATTTTATGGAACATTTGAAAAATATGGAAAAAAACAATCCAGCCCCTTACCATCCTTTGTGCAGTAGATGCATATAATGAAGCTCCATAGCTCATTTTGGAAAATAATTCACTTGCTGGAATAGTTGCGTTGACCTATATATTCCAGACGGAAAACGCTGCGCGAAATTCATGACGTCAGAACTCACCATTCGCAAGTTGTTTGTAAGACTAATAAACTGGTTTAACGCTTTGTAGTAAAGCTTCTAATAAATAGATCACTAGTTAAGCACACAGATTATGAATGATACTAATTACATACATATAATGTTAACAAGGTCTCTAGCAGGAAGTTCGCCGATAAGAATGACAGTAATTTTATAAATATTATGTTTACTAGGTCATTTTCGCAGCTGCAAAGAAAAACATTTTATGTTTTCATTGCCAATGGTGGTAACGAAAATATTGCTCTCTGACTACTGCGTACAAAATAAGCACGCATCGCATTTGAAAATATGCATAACATCTGGCTCAGTCAGAGACCACTGTGATATTATAAGCCGGTACTTACCAACATGCGATGTGTCCATTTTTTCTCTTCATTCATCTTCAAAAGCTTGTATAAAATTTTATTTTATTGGTTTTGAGGTTTTTCTCTTTAAAAAATCTCTGTGATCGTCTATTTGGGCAGCCGCGCACCAGGCGGAAGCCACAATAGCTTTGTTTATGGGATGCGGTACAGGATTATCCTTATTTTATTAAATGTCGGGCGTACATAAATGCTATTTACACTATGCATGTATTTACACGTTTTTTTAAACTTACTTTATTATAATCGTAGAAGTATGAGATCGTTTGAAAATGGCGCTTTATAATGAGGTCTTGATGGCATAATTCGCAGTGTTTTACTGCCGGATAGAGTAGAGGTTCCGAGTTGGTGTCTCGGTCATGACCATTGTTCTTTTTAGTTTCTGGCTTTTTTCTGTTTCATATTTCTGTTTTAGATTATTAATATTAAAAAAAAAAGTTCTAACTATGGAAGTAGCTACATAAAAGTTGTTTTGCGTGATACCCCTTCTGCTTATCTTAGTATAAAACAGAGTGATGAAAATTATTTATATGGACGATATGTGTTTTTCAGATTATTTGTACCTAAAAATGATGGTTTTATATAGGAACCAGATTGCAAAATTTAATATTTTACGTAAACAATTCATAAGCTATGACAGTGTACCTACAAGTTGTAGTAAACATTTTTTCGGAAGTGAAACACCAGAAAAGCATTTTAAAACCAAATAAAAAACATTTTATTTTGCACGGTGTGTAAAAAATATGTAAATAAAAATAATAAAATTAGACAAAAAAGAAAAAGAGTTAAATTTTCTTTCAAATTAAGCTTTCATCGATAATACTTGTAATTATCGTCTTTGCATGGTTTTTTCTTCAACTCCACGAGCTTTTGGGCGTCCAAGCATTGAACATAATCCTCCCTCGATTTTTTTCAGATTTGCCGATTTTTGGCGGCTTTCACCCATCTCATATGTCTCTATCCGATAATACTCTGACTTTAACGGCCGTTAATTCCGAACTAAGTTGACGACCGTTGGGCAAAACTTTGGCTTAAGCTGTCAATGTCCAAAGGTACAATCTCGCTGTTTTCAAAACGCGTGACGCGGCGTAAGTTACGCTAATCGCTACCTCTGCAATCTATTTGTTAGGTTTTTCCTTGGCTTATACACGAAATTTTTTTAAGAACTATCAAATTGAATTTGTAGAGTTGTAATTATTGTAGAACAATTAGCAATGTTAAAGATATTCGTTTTTACAATCGTCATAGTTAAGAGTTTTGGAATATATCTAAAAATTAAACTAAAACAAAAAATCTATTTCATAATGTAGGGATGTAACGAGTAACGATACCAACACTAATACAGATAACCCAATATATTTTCATTGATAAAAGAAGTATTTTTTTCTAATATAATAGTTAAAACTACAATGTTCGCAGTTCGTTTTTTTGTGCTCATGTTTATATTGAACCTTAATAAATAAAATAAAACGTTTTCATACTTTGATTTTGTTTGAGTCCCTATTTCTATTTTAATAAGGGTTTTTCAATTTTAGACATTTATTAAATCAAAATATCATTTGTCCTCATTGTTCGACTTGGGTTTTGTTTTATGAGCAATACAGAGCACATTTTGTAAGGTTGAAGTCATAGTGTACCGGTCGTATCGGTACAGTCAAATCACCGATAATTGACTACAATGATCAGTATCGTACCAGCGAAAACAAGTATGGTTACATCCCTAAATTGATGAAAAATTATCGAGTTTTCGTTTTTCCTTTAAATTAAAGCTTTCCAACACTTTGATGCCTTATTTTACTTAGCTTACCCGCCGAAGCTGAACGCTGTTGGGGCAAATAAGAAATTGTCCAAAGAAGCTAGCATCGGTGGAGTTTATAAGGCAGTGAGGCATGGAACTGGCAGAGGAAGGATGAAAGTAGACTAAATGCTGTGGAAATGAGATCTTTGAGACGGATGTGCGGTAAAACCATGTTTGACCGTATTACAAATGTGGATATCCGGAAAGAATGCAAGGCTGATATGTGCGTAATGGATAGGATCAAGAAAGGGACGCTTAGATGGTTTGGGCATGTAGGCGAATGAATGAAGAAAGGAGTGTGAAAAGAATATATGATGCGAAAGTGAATGGAAGAAGAAGTCGAGAACGCCCGAGAAAGACATGGCACGATTAAGTAAATCAAATACTTGAATCGGGTCATGTGAAGAGTCAGAATAACAGAAGAGTATGTATGAGACGATGTATGAAGCAAGTGTGCCAAGATAGAGTTGTATGGCGGTCCGTCCTCTCTGCCTACCCCTGCGGGGAAACGGCGTGATGGTTAGTTAGTTAGTTACCCGCCGCTAAGTAAATATTAGAAACAACTGCAGTTAGAGTGCGGTATGCACACGGTGCAGTTAAGTGTTGCAAGAGTAGTTTAAGCACTCTGCCAATGATTTCTGCTGAATATTCTGAGCACAACGCAGTATGGAACATTCTCAAACAAGCATCAACACTCTACTTTTACAGTACCGGAAGGGAATAGCACATCTGATGCAGCAGCACGTGTTCGAGATATGATTTCAAGGGGCTCTGCTTGTAGCGAATCCTACAATTTACAGCGTCTTTCTTATCCGGTAATCTCGTCTAACAAACTCATAGCTAAAGCTCGCTTCCAAATGCTGCCTTGGGCGTGCAATATTCTCTGTACGTTCAGGCAGCAAACTGCATTTTAACCCCAATGCTGGATAATAAACAAGTACATAGCCGGATTAACTCGTAGTTAGGCTTAGTGAATACTACAAAACACAGTGGCTTCGTGTTGTATTAAGGAATTTTTTGGGAGTTAATTAAACACGTAGTTTGGTTAAATCTCCTTTTTACTTAATTTACGACGCTGTTTTATTAAATTAACCAGTTTTAATACGCTTCGCCCAAATGCAACAGTGAATTTTCAAGATTTTTTTCTAATTATTATTAAATTGAAAAATGTTGATCTGACATTCCACAGAGAAATAATTTTTATTCTTACTTTTAAAAGAAAGCCAAACATTCCCGGGTTACGAATAATCTGACAATATTTGAAAAACTCCTACCGACATCATAATAAACTGAAAATGTTGCCTGTACAAAGATAGAGAACTTGGCTAGCAGAAGATTGAACCCCAAATGCCTAGGTGGGAACCTGACGCTTTGGACCATTCAACTAACTAACCGGTCGTTGTGAAAATACCTATCAAATAAGAAGGCCGAACTGCTGATTTGTCGGTTGTTTAGAAATAAATATTTATTAACGCTTAAATTAGTTTTGTTAAAAATATTTATTCTTCAATTTGTTGTTCGTTGTGGATTTATAGTAAGTACTTATATAATATCATGCAAAATACTTCATGTCCATTTTCCTCAACACAATGTTCGACCACACCGATTTAATTGCAGGTACATTTTGGACATAAATAATAAATATTTGTAAAATAACCCACCGGGGGATCAGGTGTAACAAAACAATTCTAAGTAGAATCAGTACAAAAATGGTATATTAAATTACGATTTATTGCTAAGCAGGTTAGAATTATTAATTAAGTATTGGAAATAATGTTTATTTTTATGCTTTCAAAGCCAAAAAATATCCACCATTATTATTGTCAAAAATACTACAATGTATTCTTGTATCTGATATATTATTTTGTGAGGTGTTTTTGATTTAGTCGGCGAATGCTATATTGTAGCTGATTTCCGATTTTCTTTGCTCATGCGTGTAAATCTGTGTTTAAAAAAATTAATTACGTGAAAATCAATCAGAGTCAATTGTAAACGAAAAAATAATGCACGCCACTGTGTTCATATTACGTTCATAGTAACAACTCCATGGATGTTTCCAGTTTATACGTGTCTTTGTTTATTGTGCATAGAACTAATACTGTCTCAATATATCTCCCAAGTAAACTGATATTAGCAAACTAAACATTAAGCTTGACTCTTGCGGGTTGGAAACCCGACGTATGCAAATTAATGTAATTAAATAATGTTATTTCACATAACATGTTTTAAATTTAAAAAACATCTATTTATATTAGTGGTAGATACTCTTAATATCGCCCTGGTGAAATACCACATTGCTTGAAATAACTCAAGTCATATTAAGTGACCAGATCTGAATAGCCAGCTTTATTTCAACATTCCACTTCCTCATCTCCGACCCCTCTACACTACTTTCAGCCTCACAACATAACCCAATTGAGGATGCCATGGTTTCCGGGCAGTTGTGACCTTGTACGATATTAAGATAAAAATAAATTCCTCCTTGATTAACAACGATCGTTAGTCATCATCACAAATTAAATACATTTTTTTTTTCATAGTTAATTCCGCACAAGAGTCCCAACTGTCTTGAACCAGTGGGACGATGTCACCCCCAATCGGTGCACGTTGTGAGGCTAAAGGTGATGGGATGGGAAGGAGATGGGGAAGAGGAAGGTTATAAAGTACCTGTCTATTCAGATCCGGTCACCAAACACGGCTAAAGCCATTTCAAGTTACGTTTAGATTTTTTCAGGGTGCTGTCTTTCACCAGAGCGATACTAAGAGGATCTCGCACTCTGGAACGTGCCGCAAATATATATTATTTAATATTAATAAATATGTTATGACGCATATTAATTAAATTAAATTTATTTGCGCACGCCGGGTTTGAACCCGCGACTTATTAAACTGACCCTAACAAATTTTAAGTCAATGTTCTCGCATCACCGGCGAGCGCCAGTAGAATATTATAATATGTGCAATTCTCCGTTCTGAGTCGTGGCGTGATCAAGTCCATCTAGATTGTCAACACAATTATAAACCGTGGAAATTTGAGTAAAGAAATGACGAGATGACATTAACCTAAGCATGGCAGTACAGACAGCTTCGATGAATACGAAAATAAAAAAAAATGTTTAATGAATAGTTAAGTCTTGGCAGATTTCGGATTGTGGGTCACTCACATACCAAAAAAAAAATCAGTGGGTGGCTATTCATAATAAACAAAAAGAAAATCGTTCTACCGTTTTTTAAACACAGAAATTGCAATACAAATAGATAGGTGTAGAAAAATGCAGCGTTAGCCTAGCCTCAATTTTACTCACAGTAATGTTACGAACATCAATTAGATTGGTACGCATTCTGAGCATCTGGAATAATTTTACGCCCAGCAACAAAATAATAATTCATGCAGGTTTTATATTAGATAACAGGTACAGGAATAAAAATCAAAATCTAAATGGAAATGGTCCCCTTAGATGAAAATGAAGGAGTGATGTTATTAACTAACTAACCATCACTCCGTTTCCTCGCAGGGATAGGCAGAGAGCATGGACCGTCACATAACTCCGTCTTGGAACACTCTTTGCTTTACTAACATTCGTGCATGGTCTCATACATACGTTTCTAGTATTTTGACCCTTGACATGACCTGATTTTGAGTATTTGATTCACATGATCGTGCCGTGTCTTTCTCGGGAGTCTCTGACTTCTTTGACCATTCACTTTCGCGTAATATATTCTCCGTATACTCTTTTCTTTGTATATCTGGTCCACGTATTCAAAACATCAAAGAGTGCCTTTCTTTAATCTTAGCAATTACGCTTACATAAGCTTTTCTATATCCTTACACTTTTAACACGGTCATATATAGTTTTACCACTCATACGCCTCTCAGGGATCTCATTTGTTTTTCTGGTGTTTTTTCTTTTGTTCTTTCTGGTGTTCCCCAAGGGTCAATCTTAGGTCCACTTCTCTTTTCTATTTTTATTAATGATATTGCCGAAGTCATCCGTTTTTCTCGCTTTCTCCTTTTTTTTTGCAGATGACTTTAAAATATTTCTACAAATAAGTATTAAGGATTGCCTGCTTCTTCAAGCTGACGTCGATAACATTTCTGAATGGAGTCGACAAAACCAGCTTCATTTCAATATCTCGAAATGTGTAGTCCTTTCTTTTACCAGAGCATTTAGTCTCACCTACCACAGGTACACTATGCTCGATCATAATCTCAAACGCGTTTCCACTATAAAGGATCTTGGGATTGTGTACGAAAGTAAGCTTGCATTTCGTGTTCATATCGAAGGGGTGTGCCAGTCGGCATTGAAAATGTTAGGGTTTGTTCTCAGAACCGTCAGAGTTTTTAGGGATACCCGAACTCTGAGAACACTCTATTTCTCTTTGGTCCGCAGTAGGCTGGAGAGTGGTTCAATTATTTGGAATCCTCATGAGGTGGGGTACTCCCTCATCTTGGAGAGGTCCAGAAAAAGTTCCTGAGATTTTTTATACATGAGGGAGTACGGCCACTACCCGTGGCTCTACCCAACGAACTTTCTACTGGGCACGCTCGGACTTCACTCCTTACAGCTCAGGAGAGAGGGGTATGCCGCCACTCACTTCTTCAGACTGCTGCGGGGCTATATTGTAAACCCTGCTATTTTGGAGCGCGTAAGTCTCTATGTTCCTGATGACTATCTAAGACAGCGTCTTCATAGATTATTCTATCTTCCTGCCTGTAGGACCAACCTGCCAATGGTTCTGCCGGTGGGGGAGAAGTATTTTGCTCCTGAACAAAATCTCTTCCGATATCGACTTATTTCATGTCAGTGAGGAGATTCAGAAGTGAAATCCTATTGATTCTTGAAAGAGTTTCTCCTCATTGACCTGATCATCACCACTGTCTGAAATTTATTTTATTTTTTGAAATTTTATTTTTGTTACTATAATTTGTATTTATTTTGTAAAAAAAAAATAACTTATTTCTTATATGCATTAAATTCAAAATTTGTAATGTATAAGAAATTTAATAAAAATATTATTATTATTATTATTATTTCTAGAACATTCAGTCTAATTTCATTCTTCGTCTACCAGTTCGATGCTTCACTGCCATACATCAGGGTTGGAATCAGCACTAGATTGTGGGCTGCTAGTTTCACTTGTTAAGACAATATGGTGTTAATATTAAACATGCAGAGTTATTAAGTTATAGTTAATTGGCGAGATAATTATATTATATTTATTTAAAAATGACCGTGTAATATCCTTCGTTTATTCAAGATTGTGGTACGTTATTAGATAAGAAAATAGATAGTTTGTATAAAAGCTTGTTAATACGATTATAATTACAGCAAAAAATCGCATGATATATGGTATATCCACTAGAGTAAATTTTCGAACAACACTTTTAAAATATTTTTGTCGTACAATCGAGTTAGCAGTTCAATGTTTGTCCAAATGACTTTTAAATTTCACCAAATAAAAAGCTTTTCATTGAAACATTTTATTTTTACTTGAAAAATATTGCGCTCAACACAAATATTGATTATTGACACAATGAAGTAGACTATACAGAAAAGAAAATAGATTTTTGCTGCCACCTGGACTTGAACCAAGATTTAATGCTTTTCGGACGATTTGACCCACTACCTCACAACTTCAACTCTATTTCGACCTGAGATAATTTCTTTTTTTTTCATATATACTCGGATGTACATTTTTTTTCATAGAAAGCAATCACTTTGTGGTTTGACATATTAAATAAAAAATAAATAATAACCAACCATCATCAGGGAACAAAATTATCACGTAAATTTCTCGTAAAATCATAATATTTCTCATTATTCTTTAATCACGACGTTTGTTGACGTTTTGCCTCTTTCATTTTATTTTGTCTGTCTCTTTCTCTCTGTTCGTTTGTTAATTTTTTAATGTTATTCTATTATTTTCTCACTGCTCTCTTATTTTGTTTGATGATATGTTCTCCCTCTGTATATATACAAAACCGCACACTTTCCGCGTATTTTTTGTTTATTTTAATTTAGTACCCTAATGATGCTTAGGCTAAGCGAAACCGGTCGATCATAAAACTTAAAAAAAAATGTGGTCTTATACAAAGTTTTTTTTTTCATTTTCATTATATCTAAATTTATATATTAAATTTGTTAACAATGTTTCTCTTTTTTTCAAAAGAGGCATCGTATTAATTTGTAATTAAAGATTCAAACCAGAACCAAGATAATTATAATTTTAGATGGTAATAAAAATAGACTTTGATGGTTAAATTAGCTCAACCACTAATGGTGCTGAATGTTTATATACACTATAAACTATGTTGGGTAAATGTTTCCTCAGAACCATCGCAGCTTTCGTTGAATTTTATTAATTGAACTAAAAGTTCCACAGTCTGGAGTGTAGTCAAATTTTTCATTTACCCAAATACACGAAGTTGTATTAAAAAAAGCCGTGATTTATCTGGAGTTACTCTTTGCGTGTTCAAACCATTTCGCCGAATGCCGTAAACATTACTTTCGTGATTATAAAACTGCTCACTTTATTGAATCTGATAGGTGCGTATATACGTATATTCAACTTCGTGTGATAAAGCCATTAATGTTTGTTTAATTTATTACATATAAGTAATGCAAAACACATATATATTTATGACTTCTGAAAAAATTGATGCAATGGAAAATAACTTTCCAAACTTTTATATGTCTTACGGTGCTAGAAAATTCCGTGTACTCCGGTGCTGGAAGCTCAGTTCACATTTAGAGTTTTATGATTTCAAGTCGATTAAATAGGAATAGCTTACATTCATAGTGTATAGTAATAGTATACATACACGTAAGTGAATATCATACATATAATATAAATAAAATAAGAACTTTGTAAAAGACCACAGATTTTTTAATTCATTTTTGACCGACCGGTTTCACATTGACTAAACATCATCGGGGTACAAAATTAAACTTAATAAAAATACAAAGTGTGCGGTTATATATTATATTCTTCACAAAAATGGTCATGGCAACAGATTAAATAATTTTAGAATCACTGGAAATAATAAAAGCCATTAAAATTAACAGTCACATTGTTAATAATCAGTTAAATTTATCCAGTAATAGAGATAAATTTCCTGTAATCTAACGAAATTCCTCATTATTCTTATAACACCTTCTCAGTTGACGTTTTGCCTCTCTCTTTTTATATTATCCGTCTCTTTCTCTCTGTTTCTTTGTTATAATTTTAAATGTTATTCTATTGTTTTATCACTGTGAGACAACTTCAGAGTCCAAATTTAGGGAGGAAAATACTTTGAGAATATAACCCTTGTGAAAGACCGTTCTAATTATAAAATGCCTTGCTAGGGATATTAGGTACGTCATCTTAAGTATACATTTATACAACTGCATAAATCTGTTTTCCGCGATTGCAAAAAGCTATCACGCGTTGAGTTCTTGTTTTGTGAAATTTGCTCTGATATGAAATCTCAAGTTCGATGTAATTGTATTCAGCCCGCAGCGTTATTTTCATAGTGAACTGCGAAGCTCTGAAATGTTTTTTTTTAACAAATCAAAAATTGTAAAGTGGTCGTATCAACCAGTGAAGTTTCCACAAAACATTTATATGAAAAAAGTTTATTCAGAATATTCTTTGTTCCATACCCATAATTTCTTCAGTAAGATTTTTTTCTTTTAAATATTTTATTCGTTCAATAAACAAAGTACCTTTCTAACCAATTTCAACAGAAAATAATACGTCCTTACATTTTATTTCCATTCTCTTCATACTCCAATCCCACCGACTTGAATAAATGCTTTTTACATTATTAATACGCAGTGAGTTTAATTTAGGCCCGTGATCGTAAAGGTCGAAGGTCAAATCGATAAGAACCTAAAAAAACTAATTCCTCAGTACTAATCGACCAAAATTGTTGTTGAAATTGAATTTCTAGTGTTATTAAAATAATGGACATTTTTTGTTTTTGTTTCAGTTCGTAGAAACAGTAAATGGGAAAATATAATTTAAAGTTTTCATTTTTACCTTCCGGTACACTTGAACCACTAATCGAGTTTAAAGCATCCTTGAAAAAGGGTTGTGCTGAGTAAAGTGATAAGTTGTGAATAGTTACCCAATATCGTTCTCTCTCTTCAAACTCACCTGAATTAGAATTGCCATAATTACAATGGGTCGAACCGTGGAGCTTGTTGGATTATAGGGCAAGATGTAGTACCTTGAATACGTTATACCTTTTTAAAAATATTAAAAAAACTTTAAGTCCAAACAAGAGGCCCTGAGAAAAATAATTTCACTCAAGGCCTGTGTCATCTTTAGGATTTATGCGTGGAAGGTTTTTTCGGGAAAGCAAGGAGTGAACCTGGGTCTTGAAGAGGTCCATGTTGTAGGAGAGAGGAAACAGGCTGGCAAATCATCCCACAGCCGAGCTGTTAAACACAAGAACGAGTCGTAGAAGCGACCCGTTCTCATGTGTGGAATGTCAACCGTGTACAAATGTTGAGCGCACGTTTGGAGAGTTTTCCGTCTTGGCAGCGGTACCTAAGAGACCAATGACGAAAGTTCCTCGGATCATCTTCCATTCAAATATCGGTAGAATAAGAATAGAATTTCCACCTGACGTTTGTGATCCCAAGACTGTTATCCGTTTGTTACCCTAATAAGAGAATCTATCAAACGGGGCGCCCGTTTCTGCACCAGAGGTGATTGTCAAATTTGACACTCTGGGGCGCACTCGGTGTGTACTGTTAAAGTATCTGCGGGCCCTGTACAGTACGCCTAACTTCTGAGAGGCTAACATTACTCTGGCTTCGATGGAGCTCCCATGTTTCAGCTGGTCACTTAAAGTTACACCAAGCATGTCAACGAAAGGCTTGTTGTTGTTGTTATTAAACGGTTAAGATTTTTATGGTTTGTCAAAAAAAGTAATATTTTTGGTCTTTCTAGGATATTTTTGATCAACTGAAAGTAAATATAATTTTTTTGCATTTTATATTATCGTATAAGGGTATATTTTACTGTGTAATGCATGCTTTGTTGTGTGTTTAAAGCTAACCTCAAATATGGTGTTCTATATTTATTGCAAAATAACTGATTAACCATCACGCCGTTTCTCCGTAGGGTTGGGCAGAGAGAACGGACCGAAAAAAAAAAAAACAGTTTTTATTGATTTCATATGTTCATAATTATGATGTTTATGATTATTCTAGACCGGTTAGTAGCCTAGTTAATAAAAGCGTCAGGTTCCCACTCGGGCGTCGTGGGTTTAATTCCTCTGCTAGTAAAGTTTTCTATCATCGTACAAGTAACATTTTTAGCTTATCATGATGATAGTAGGAGTTTTTAAAATTTTGTCTGATTATTCGTAGCCCGGGAATATTTGTATTTTATAAAAACAAAAACAAATGAAGCTCCCTCGTGCTAATATTATTATATTATTTTAACAACCTTTTAATATTTTTTTAAGCTCGGGTGATTAATTTTCCGGTATTCAATAAAAATACTATTCGAGCTATTTGTGTATAATTTTTAAAAAAATCCTTTCTTATCTTAAAAATAATTTTTTATTTCGGTTTTGTATATTTAAAAAAAATTATTACAAAAAAAAAATCATTTTCCAAAGTTTAGGTGTACTTTGGTTGATGATTGCTAAGTAATGGCTGGGTAAGTGATTATTACTAATATGTCAATCGCTTTAAGAAGTAGAAATACATATTTTTCTTTTCCTATCTACGAACACAATAAGTGCTGAAGAGCTAAATGTTCAAATTATATACAACGTACAACACCTTCCCCTATTCACAGAATTTTTTTTTATCTGAATGAAGGAAAACCTTTAAAAATAATGAGTTCAGAGCTTCTTCAACTTGTTTCCTTTTTCCAAGAATTCTCTCAATCCCACGACCGTAAACTGGCTTCTTTTGGTGTACCGTGTTTCCATTACCTCTCACTAAAAAACCTTCAACCTTTCTTGGCCGAATTTTTAATAAAAAAATGCCATTTTACGCTAAAAGTCAATCATGTGATATTTAAATTTGAAATATATTTGTTTTGAGAGTTAAAATACAGTACCTGAATTTTTGAAAAGGATCTCAACTGAGTAAAAATACAAATTTGATATTTTACCAATAGCAAGTTCGGCGAATTTGAAAAAATAACCCACATTTTTCTAAAAATCTATGGTTAATAAGTGAGTTTCAAATGCGTTACGTGTTTATTCCTTTATGGCAAGAGAGAAAGGCAAATTACAAATAATAGAATATAACACAAACTCTCTAATTAATAATGTGAACACAATAACTTACAAATAGCAGAATCCGACTGGATGAAACCGCAAAAGCTCACAAACGGTCGGCTCTGACTTTATGAAATTTGCTCGGCTTTTCTGTCTGGAATGCTTTTTACTACGCTGGGTGATTTCTTTTATGAGCTATGATATTTTGAAAAGTAAATTGAACTGTCTTGAAATAAGATAAGACGCCATTTCGTCATATTTATAAAATTGTTCAGTACGAAAATATGAGTGTTGCAACTTGGGCGGTGACGGAAAGTAAATAAAAATGTCAATATTGTAATACTACTGAATAGATAATACCATAATAATCTCAGTATGAAAACGTTGATTTCAGTGGCTTTAGCTGTGTTTGGTGACCAGATTTGAATAACTAAGTCCTTCTCCACCTTTCTCTTCCTCACCACCTTCCATTTCAAGCTCCCTTCAGCCTCGGAAATTTCCCAGTTGGCACTGTACGGTATTCAAACAAACAAAAAGATTTTAATTTATCGAAGGAAGCAATCACTTTGTAGCTTGACATTATAATTTAAATAAAAAATATTTTAGTTTTAAGCCACTTTATTTATACACATATAACATTCGACCGGTTTCAGTTAAACTTAACCTTCTTAAGGAACGTATATATATAAACTAAGATTAAAATATAGAGTTATACAGTAGACAAAGAAATTAGTGAAAGAGACTAATGTTTATGTAAATTAAAACGATTGCCCGGCAATTTACATAAACATTAGTCTCTAATTTCAATGGATACGCCCACAAAACACTTCTATCGGTTCATCTCTTCAGTGCTTTCTATCCATTAACAGTCATGTACATTCAATTAGGTCTGCCATGTAGCAGGAAAGCAGAAAATATCGATACGACCTCAATTTGCGGCAGAGTTCGTACTTCAAGCACTTCATCAAAGCCTGAACGACGATTGAAATGCTTTTCGCCGAACTAAATCACTTTTATTAGCTTCATATCTCCCCCAAAAGGAATGGACGATCTTATCTCACACGATGTCCACTACCGAGTTAATAGGCAGACAAATATATTCAAATCATGTTATACGATCCCTTGATTGTTTTATTTCTTGATCAAGTGAAAACGTCTTTATTGTGATAAATGTTTCATTGTTATTCAGGTTTTTCATCAAGGGGGTAATATACATATGCAAATTTATTAACTCAAGACATGGTCTTGAAACTTCTGGTAGCAGTCTAAATGAATTTGTGATTCTTTACAACTCTACCAAAACCTTGTTAAGATTTGGACTTGAATGTTCTTTCAAATGCATATTTTTGTCATTGCTTCATAATGTATGTGCCGTTATTTCTCTGTTGCTCTTTTTTTCCCATTTCGTGTTATGTATTTTTTTTTTGTAATGGTCCGTTAGTATATAGATAAATATGCAAGGCTGATTGTGAGTTTAATAAATAAGATTAAGAAAGGAACGCTTAGATGTTTTGGAAGTGTAAAGGAGATTGATGTGAAATAATTGTTAGGAGAATTTTTGACGCACAAGTGAATGGAAGATGTGATGCCTGATAGAGATTTACATCAAAATAATCAAAAAGGTTTTTTAAAAGTGTAATATTAAGAGTCGGTATTAAAGAGTAGTACATATGAGGTATACCGACCCCTGTGTTTCCTCCCTCCTTCAACATAGGCCTCTTCAAGACCCAAGTTCACTCCTTCTTTTCCTCAAAAAGACCCTCCACACAGCATCCCCAAAGATGACAAGAACCTTGAGAGAATTATTTCCCTCAAGGGCTCTTGTGTGGAGTTAGTTAAAAAAAAGTTCGAGAATTATATTCACTGGAAACGTAAGACACGTTTCTAACTACCCGTAAACAATTAATTTACAAAATAATTCGTAGTTTTGCTTGTACTAGAAAGCCAAGAAGTGTGTATTTTTGGGTGATTAACAATAAATTTCATGAAAAAACTGATTTTGCTTGATGGATTTCAATGGTTAACGATTTATTGAAAAATCATCCATAGGGAGATGTACAGTTATAAGTCAAATAACACAGAGATTTAGTACAAGAAAATAAAACTTTTTACAAATCGCTCAATAATATAAAATTAAATTTACGACTTACAACTAATTGATAACACTTACAACCAGTATTTAATTAAACAGGCTTTATACCAGATGGGTAACTATTTAACAAAACGTAACACATTTCTTACAACTAACGAATAACCCATGTACCAATGAAATATTTTAATAATACCAAAAAAAAAAACAAATAAGAAATTTCTTAAAACTGTTCAGATATTTTAAAATCATAGATAACTGAAAAGGTAAAATGATGCAATAACATACACGCTATTAGGAAAAGCATTGCTGAAAATAAATTCCACTGCAGTTTACGTTCACAAAATGTTTAAACGATAATGGGCCTCGAAGGCAGGCATCTCGGAGTGCACTTTTCAATAAGCTGTAAGAAGAAAATGACATGCAACACAAGGTGGCCAATATTGCTAAATATTTTCTTAAGAAAAGCACTCGCGAGCTTTCCTCGCTGGAAAATGCTTCCCACTAAGCCTTACGAGGAAATCGTTTACTATAGAAAATTGTTATTATGGGACAGTTTTCTACATTTAAGAGCAATATTCATGTGTGGTGCATTTTGTCGAACCTACGGAAATAACAAAAACCATTTTGTCTAAAAAATGGATGAATGACGTCAAGGGTGTTTTTATTAGCTATTTTTTTAATAGATTTATACATTATAGTATATTATTATTCAAATAAAACCACATATGTTACAATAAAACTTATATATTCAGAATCTGAATTCATATATACGAGTATGGTAGAAACATAATATTTTTAAAGTAAAAATCGATGAACACACAAAAACGTGACTAACCTTTCCAGTTGTCAAAAACAAACCACTAATCCAAAATGGCTGATAATACTAACATATGTGTACCAACATAACAACAAAAAAATCGATAATCGAATGTACACAGCCCGCGAAAATTCAAAATTCACCTTTTCTTTTGAACAGGCCATGAATGTACTTGTTTAAATGATAATCAAAACATTTTATTTAAGCGGAACACAGCGTAATAATACAATACCCTGTCAGCCATATAAATAATAGTACATATGAGTTAAATGAAAACAATAAAAGAGATAACATTTTTTTTTTAACATAAAATGATAATAATAAATAAGAGCATATGTAATTACATAAAGAAATATTACTGCAAAAGAAAAAAAAACAAAAAAAGAGCTCTTATATTTCGAATATATCTGAAATAAAACTTTTTTATTATTTCGAACCTGTTACGAAGTTGTGATTATTTTAAGACACTCGAGTGAAAAATATTATAATAAATTAAAAAATAACTTTGTAAAAGACGAATATTATGTTGTTTTGTACGACCGACAGGTTTTGCTTAGTCTAAGCATCACCAGGGTACAAAATTAAATTAAACAAAAAAATACAAAGTGTGCGGTTATACACAGGGAGAACAACTTATAAAATTAAAATAAAATAACAAAACAAGGAAGTTGTGCGATATTCACATATTTGAAAAAAATGCATCGTTGATAAAAAAAAAAAAAAAATAGCCAGTGAAACACAGCTTTCAATAATCAGCCGAAATACTCACCCGCTCTACTAAATATTTATCGCTAACCGTATTTTCATCGTTTATACAGCCATTCCTCAATTGAACAAGATTGAGTTCTTTTTCGCACTCCTAACGATTATTGATACGTTACAAAGAAATACATTTTTCCCAACGCTGTAGAAATTCATTAGCTCAGCTGAGTAATTCTCACTCCATATGGTTACTCCACACATGCCTACTTTGTAAGGCTCATTGATTTATTTCATCAGGAATTCCACAGGGATGGATATTTTACCCTAATATGCCTTGTATGCTGGGTGTTTCTTCCAATATGGCAGCCTTAATTCCGCAGTACGTTATCCCTTATTCCCTGAAACGAAACCTTGAAGTTGCTTTCATAAAACGTGGCTAGTACTTAATTGTAAGGGGCGGAGAGGAGTAAATACTTCACCTTGTGTTTAAACTTAGAAATTTATACAGTTGATCGGGTAGAAGCAAAAATTGTGATTTCAAGTGATTTTAATTTCTTCTATGCATCGTGCTTTAAATTTCTATTTACAAAATTTTAAAACTCTTTTGATGTGATACCGCAAAAAAATCATCTGCCCTGAGCTAGTAAGTCTATGGCGATCGCACATTTAGAAAATATCATAACACAAAATAAAGTAGAAGGTGAAGAGGAAGGCTTAGAATCAGCTGAATCTTCAGACTTAGCCAAAGCCGTATCAACCTAATTTCCGACTCAATGAGTTCACCGCTCTGTCACGGAATTTTTTCGTAATAACCGTAAAAATTTGAATTCCTCCTACTCCCATCAAAATAATCGGAGATTTATTTATGCAAATATGGAAGGCTATCAGAGGATTGTTAGTATTACCAGCCATTTTGGATTAGGGGTTTGTTTTTGACAACTGGAAAGGTTAGTCACGTTTTTGTGTGTTCTTCGATTTTTTAGTTTTGAAAAAATGGATTAAAGAATAAAATCCATGATTTGTTTTTCCACAACTCCAGGACGCTCATCGTCATCTTCTAGGCCTTCTGTAAAGCGCTTTTTTGAGACAAAGTAGACTCGCCAAATGCCACAGTCAACATTTTAAGTGCGTTGGAGCACTTTATTCCATTTTTAACGCAAAATTTAATACATATTCTTTGATCCATTTTTTTCAAAAGTAATACATCGAAGAACACACAAAAACGTGACTTACCTTTCCAGTTGTCAAAAACAAACCACTAATCCAAAATGGCTGATAATGCTAACATATGATAAACATATGTGTACCAACATAACAAGAAAAAAAACGATAATCGAATGTAAACACAGTCCGCGAAAATTCAAAATTCCCCTTTTCTTTTGAACAAGCCATGTATATGATGGTAATAGATGGCAATGGAAATTTAAGAAGAATGTGTTTTAATGTTATTGTTTTTGACTATTTTATTTTTTCGTCATGACTTTTTTCTCTAATTTCTTTGCTTTCGCCAATTGAAGGTGCTCCTAGCTCTTTGGCAGGTAACTAACATAATATTTACATATATTTTTTGTGTGAAGAATTTGTAGAATTTTGCCATTCAATGATTGATTTAATTGGAAGATAAATCTTTAAAAAAAAAAAATTATGTTAACAAAAAAAAAACGATAATCGAATGTACACAGTCCGCGAAAATTCAAAATACACCTTTTCTTTTGAACAGGCCTCATACATTATTGCATCTAAAACTACAAAGCGTATTTTTGATGTCTCAAAATGTAACTCAAAATGTAACTCTCAAAAATCAGTGTTTAGTTTCTTCCTGAACAATTAAGTTTTTGACACATGGGAGGTATTTTCGCGTTGACGAGGATATGTAAAAATACTCTCAAGATATCACGTACCCACTCTTTCCAACCGAAGAATCTACCCTTACCTCGTGAAATTCTGAAATGATTTAATTGACTGCCCCGAGTTACTTAAACTAATGAACATGTATCACCTAAAATAACTAGGTATTATTCCATATTAGTCGGGCACGCAAAAATTAAAAAATATATATTCCTACTTTGATTGAAAGAAAGAACATAGATAGATATTATGAAACGATTTTCTTTTTTGATAAATACTGAAACGAAAACACGTCGAGCGTTCTCATTTCTTTAGAACTTATTTTGACTTATCCTCTGTTTTGGTCGCACGTACAATTGAGGCTCTGGTTTTTCCGTATTTACGCATTTGAAATAAAGTGTTAATTTTACTGGGGTGTTTAAGTCAAGGTTCTTTCAGTAAAATTAACCATTTTTATTTGAATGTGGAACAAAATGGAGCATTTTTAATCATTTCAATGGAGTTTCCATCACGAATGTTAAGTTTCAATAATATACCAAAGTTGAAACGTACCAAATTCGTGTTTTTCCTGACTCACTTTAATGATTGTTTATATTGGGGGTGTTAAATATTGGGAGAAGCCTCTTCTTTGTTTGGTATTTTGGTACGGAATGCAACAAACTTTACGCATATTCTGAGAAAGCCATAATAATTCCTTTCCGCTTTCGTCTTAGAAGTGGGTGGGTGGAAGAAAGTTATTTTGAAAACCATTTCATTAAATTCTTCGAAAAATTAAACACATACATCAAAAAAACAACAAAAAATAATTGTAGTGTTAAAAATTAAATGAGAACAAAACTGTTTTTTTTGGTATAACAGGAGTTTAACAATAAATTTTTTAAATATTTCTAAAAAACGAAAATAAAATATGTAATGAAAATAATATAACATATCGTCGTTAGAAAGGCAAAAGGGTTTAAGACACACATTGGTCAAAAATGAGTTAAATATGCAGGTTTGATCAGTTTTTTTTTCTGCATCTAATGTTCTGACTATCGTTTTGATTCTGAAAACTTTTGCGACCCTTCAGCCATCTAAAATATATTTACCATTTGGGAGAAGGGTTGACTCAAGCGACACAAGTTTGCGACTTTTTTTTAGCTTTTTGTCGTTTCATGTAACTTAGTGAGTGCATTGAGTTACCTACGTTAACTTTCTTATGAATTTTATTGTAAAACAACGAAAAAATTTCAAGTGCTCTGGTGTAAACTTCTCAAAATGGCGCTTCAGCCCTTTTGACTTTCCAGCGACGATATGTTAAGAAACTCATAAATACGTACACAGACAAGAATAAAATTGTTCCTGGCATCTGTTTTCAAAGCCATTTCACACTTCAGAAGGAAATATCAATGAATAACCATTCTAAGTTTCCTCATTTAAGTTTTCATCGATAAGCTGTTCATCTCTGCTACGGCTTAGTACCTACATTATTATTTCCAATATTGAAGAGAAGATCATTAAAGGCTTTGATAGCTACCCATCTCATAATGCTTTGAGTACATATGAGATATTCACTTATTAATCTTAGCAAAGCTTTCATAAGGTATATATAATAAACATAATACAACTAGCAAAACAAAAAAGCTTTTTGAATAAATTAATCAAGTTATGATTACTAAGAAACATTAAGATAAATAAAAATGGTCCTTAAAATTAACGAAAAAAAAACTGACGAAACGATTTTTTTTAGGGTACTTCAAAAGAATTCATTAACAAATAGGTACTGATCCTATTGGTTTTTTTATTTATTATAATTCTGAATTTCCAAGGTTCAATTACAAATCTCAATCATTCTTATTTATTAAAATAAATCACCCCGCAAAGAGCATTCGCAAGGGAAGAAAATGCTAAGCTTTGTAATTTTCATGAAAAAATCACCTTTTAAGAGCGTTTGCAAGGACCCTACCGTTTCTGCTTTTGCTCAAGACATTCTATCCGACACACGACGAAATAAATATCAAAATATGTTGTTTTAAAATAGTCTCCTAGGAATCTATTGCATACTGTAATAAACATTGTGTGCCATCAATTATAAATCGACCACTCTGGAAGGATCCGCAAATATATTACAGCGAGAGACACGATAAAGTGATTTTGCAGCATGATAATGCTCGACCCCATGTTGCGAAAGTGGTCAAGACATACTTGGAAATTTTGAAATGGGAAGTCTTACCCTACCCGCCGTATTCTCCAGACGTTGTTTCCTCTGAATATTACTTGCTTCGATCAATGGCACACGACTTGACTGACCAGCACTTCCGGTCTTATGAAGAAGTAAAAAATTGGATCGATTAGTGAATTGCTTTAAGATGACCAGTTTTTGTAAGGCGGGATTCGTGCACTGCCTGAAAGATGGGAAAAAGTAATGGCCAGCGATGGAAAACACTTTGAATCATAAACGTAAAGCTAGTTTTTTTACAATAAAGCCTCGAATTTAGACAAAAAACGGCGGAAGTAAAGTTGTACACCACTGATATATATATATATATTTTTTAATGTAAATTAAATGTGAAATGACACAGATTAATTAAATACATTTTATTTGCGCACGCAGAGATTCAAACCCGTGACCTCTGAAATCGTAATCGAGGCCGCCAAATGAAATTTCCTAAGCTTCTATAAAACTTAGAATCCACTCACAGTTAAAAATCATAACCATGGGGCTTTTTTCTCTGTTTTTTTTACGTTTGCAATTTTCGTTATATTTTTATATCCTCAGCTATATTATTTCATTTCTGTTTTATCATAAACGTGTTTGCAGCAAAATAAACCTTAATTCAATACAGACAATAATAAAAGCCTTCTCCCCTTGGACGTTTTTATTAATACCAACATCATAAATCACACCTTTTGCACAATAAAGCAGACACTGACTCTTTCTGTATTTCCGTTCTAAACGGGATCAACGAGAAGTCGTGGAATTAGGATTGTAATAAGATTTACAATATGGCGGGTGACCTGCTAAGATTTAAAAAATGTTGTTTGAAAGATGGTAATTTTTTTACTTTTTCAAAGTCACCACTCGCAAGCAATGTGTTTTTATGGAAATCTTTTCGATTTACTGATAAGTTAGACAAATTTAGAGAAAGGAGAATATTTCTTGATTCATTTTTGTTCAAAACGAGAATAATTTGTTAAACTAATTCACATTCTCGACAAATCACCATATTTTGATTGGCCCATGATTAAAATGAAATTTAAAAAATAGCCCTTTTTTTCAAACGTAAAAATATTATGCTATGCTCCTTTAAGTTATACAATTGGTTTACCTGGTGAGTGCATCAAGTCCCTTTCTTAAAATTGTAGAGTTATCAAGCCAGTACTTTCAATGTTCGCTTAGTAGGTAAGTATCTACGGGTAAGTTTAAACACGGTAGATACTCGTGGTACAAGCGGGAAACTGGTGAATCTACATTAAATTTAGAGTAGATTTTTTGGCATGTTTTTTTTTTAAATTTGAACTTCCGTTTTCTAATGCATCGAATCTGAAGCTGGAATTTTTTCGGTCAAATTAAAAATATTGGATCGCTACAGGGTTACTATTAGCTGTTTATTGTATTTTAAAATGTGTCCAAGCGTAGACCCGGCTACAATCCTAATTTTTAACCGTCAAGTTGACAAAAAAATGAGAAAAGTGTTTCTAGTTTTAAGGTAAAAAGTTTATTTGAGTTCTCTATGTGTTGGGGATGATCACACTTTTCTGCTGTACCACGAGTTTCCGGCACTGTATATAAATACGTAAGTACCTACCTAAAATTACATATAATTTTGGAAATCATCTTTAAAGTAGATTCTTGGTAGGAGTAAAAAAAACAAAAAACAAAATTTCGTCCCGTTGACAAACGCATCGAGTACCTACTCAAGCGTCATGGGTTTAATCTCTATTCTAGCTTAGTTCTCCATCATTGCACAAGCAACCTTTTCTGCTTATAATAATGGCAGTAAGATTTTTTCAAATATTGTCAGGTTATTCATAACCCGGAAATGTTTGTGATTCTAGTAAAAAAAAAATGAACAGTAATTTTAAAAAAATCTCTAAAAACTAGTAATGTCTGGAATATTCTGAATGTCATTTATTGTATTTAATAGTATATTTGCATACACCTTAACGCAAAGTTAACTTACGTGTTTATATTAATAGTATGAAAATTGTATGTATATCTAATGTTTATATTTTATAATCTGTAATATTATGTAGGTATCTACTTTGATTCATTTAACGAAACCTAATTGGTCTGAAATATGTTCCTTTTACTATGTTTACACTTTTAATTTATAACGACTGTTTGTTTTCTAAATAATGAAAAAAATAAAAGATAGTAGTTACCAAAAAATCGTTCAGATAGATTTATGTTCTGAAGAACTGAAACACGTCTTAACATTTCCTTATAAATAGTGGAGCATTTGCTTCATTTGAAAGGTTTTTTATTACATTTTGTAGGAGCTGAATTGAATTTTTTGTAATTCTTTCGCGTGGTATGTGTTTGTTTTTACTAAGGTTCCTCTTCTTCAGGGTTAACGTTAAGGCAGTAAGCGATATTTTAATGAAGAATTGCTCTGGTTTAATTGGTTTGTGCTGAATCGTAAAATAATCTTATGCTTAAAATCATTTACTTGCCCTTTTCATTTCGGTATTTTCTGAAATAAAATTTGAAGGAAGCTTGTTCATTCAACAAGTTTGAGTTTTTATTGCTTTTTAAATGTTTTTAGTACCTTTGACCTAATGTTCTCTTCTAAGAACTAGGAACTTAATAACTTTCTATGAGCTTCTGTTAATGCAACAAGTTGGTGTTTTAGATGTTTTTCTTTATTCATTTTTAGAAACTTTGACCTAATTATATTTTTGTAAGAGTTTAACATTTAATAATAAAAAAATACTTTGTTTAAGACCACAGATATTATTTTAATTTTTATGACCGACCAGTTTTACATAGCCTAAGCATTAATAGGGTAAAAAATTAAACTAAAGAAAAAATACAAAGTGTGCGGTTTTATATACACATACAGGGGAAGAACAAAATATAAAATAACAGAACAATGAGAAAACGATAGAATAACATCAAAATTATAGCGAAGGAACAGAGAGAAAGAGAAATTGAAATAATATCCGCGGCCTCATTCAAAGTTATTGTTTCATTTCTTTAAATATTACATGTGATTGATTTTCTACGAAAATGTATAATAATAAAATATTTGTAGTTTTGTATTCTTTTGACAGTTACACGTAAATTTATTGATGAAAATTGTATTGTTGGTTATAAACAGATGCATTAGCTTAATTATTTTAGAAAGTAAAAGCTGTGTAAATTTCATTATCTGAGAGCTAACAATGCTAAGCAATTTTTCTGTTTCATAGAAACAAATTTTCTGTTGCACGTTAAGTTTTTTAAGCCCGTAAGTTCAGCTCTACTTTTGTACATAGTTACTGAAAATTCATTGATTTTTAGTGTAAAAACACGTGCGTCGGGTTTCCACTCAGACGTCGCCGGTTCAATCCTCTGCTTATAATAATAATAACAATAAATGGATAACTTTTATAGCGCCGTTTTTGTGGGAAAATTACCTCAAGGGCGCTTTACAAGTTAATTTATCTAACCTATAATTTATCACTTAAGCTTATAACTAATAACTTACAGTTAAGATTTATTACTAATGTCTCACACCTAATAATTTCAACCGGTGACTTACAATAAGGACTTCTAGCTTGTAACTAACAGTGAAATAGATGCCAGCATTAAAAACATTAATATTTACAGACATTTAAAAATGTCAGACGAACTAAATTGGCTAACAGTAAAATAAATGCTAACATTAAAAACATTAATATTTACAAAGTAAAAATAAAACTTATAATCAACTTATTAGCTTGTTGAATTCTTCATCATTGCATATATCATATTTTCCGCTCATATTGACGGAAGTAGAAGAAATTCATTTTTTATTTTTTTTAAGCTTTATATTTAACTAAACACTTTTGAGGGAAAGTGTAGCTAACACACGTGTGTAGGTGCTTAGTAAGAAAATTACGCGTGGGCATAAAAACAAATATTCTTAAATTATCCACCCTTTTTATTTATTAAAAAATGTTTTAAAATAACA